>OW240915.1:293543015-293798857 GCA_933207985.1 Pelobates cultripes | reverse complement strand
AGGCAGGCACAAAGGGTTTGCACCAGGTCTGGGGACACAGGGGACACCGTCTTAAAGGGGCAGTGTCCCCAACAAGTCTGAGGACACGGCCTTAAAGGGGCAGTGTCCCAATCTTCCTGATGTCCCAAAAAAGGTGTTTAAAGGGCCAGCACCAGTCACATAAAGAGTCCATAAACCCCAATATGCCCACCGACAGTCTTAAAGGGCCATACACACCAAATAAAAGTGCATACATTTCACAATCTCCCAGGGGCCATAGTCATGCGGGAGGAGGCTGGCAAGTAGGCTTCTCCACAACCCAGGGAAGCAGGGCAATTTGCCATTTAAAGGGCCCGTTACAAATAGCAGTTTGTAACAGGGTGTCAATCCATATCTGCCAAGTGACCCTATGTAGGGGGACCAGTCCCTATTCTGCTCTGTGTCAGTGTGTATCAGGGAACCTTAGGACGGGTGTCAATCCATATCTGCCAAGTGACCCTATGCAGGGGGAACAGTCCCTATTCTGCTCTGTGTCAGTGTGTATCAGGGATCCTTAGGACAGGTGTCAATCCATATCTGCCAAGTGACCCTATGTAGGGGGACCAGTCTCTATTCTGCTCTGTGTCCGTGTGCATCAGGGGCTCTGAGGACAGATGTCAATCCATATGTCAAGGTGTCAATATGTCATATGTCAGGTGTCAATCCATGCATTGATTGTATTTAGGTGTTAGGTGATTTCTTGCCCTTTATGGATTAAAACCAGACCTGTCAACTGCAGCCCTTTCCATGGGAGTTTCTCATGCTATGAATCCCTCCCGCATGCCACAGTCCAGGTGTTAGTCCCCTTGAAACAACTTTTCCATCCCTATTGTGGCCAGAAAGAGTCCCTGTGTGTTTTAAAATTCGCCTCCCCATTGAAGTCAATGGGGTTTCGGGCGGTTCGCCGGTTCGCGAACATTTGCGGAAGTTCGCGTTCGCCGTTCGCGAACCGAAAATTTCGGGTTCGCGACATCACTAATACAAACATACCTCCATATTTAAACACCAACATTATATATAAATAACAGTACACACAAATGCACTCCTGCTTTCAAACGCCAACACTACATGCAAACACACCCCTACACTAACTCACACATACTCCATACAAAAACATATTTAAAACACACAAACCCTGTTTAGTGCTAAATACAACTCTACAAGGATGTGCAAATGGTAGATCCCCAGCTGGCAAAGCATTGTGAGAGTTGTACAACAGATGGGGATCCACCTTTCGCCTATCCTAGTAATGGGGAGACCCAAATATATTTATGCACCCTGGCCCTCTTCAAGTTAGTTCGCCACTGTTGTCCATCCAGGTTTATTTAACCATTTACCTACTGGCTCCTAGAGTTGCTAACAGTACTTACAATTATATTTTTCTTCCATGATAGCAAGTGAGCAATAATTTCTGAATGTGCATTTAATCCTTAGTCAATAGTTTCTTTGAGAATTTTCCAAGCCCTATACATTGTATAAGATTCGGATGCAAAGCATCAATTTTATTACGGACACCAAATGCATCCGGGTAATTGCTGCAGATTCACTAAGCCTGACTGCAGTTCTCCAAGTCAGCTATGCTTCCAGATTGGCTACTTTGAATATAAATCTAAAATTTGAAATCAAATTGAAATCACTTCCAAATACCCACAATTCTCACTCCAGTAAATAACCCTGATAGTTTATATTGACGGTTTCACTATTTAAGTTTCAATATTATGTGAAAGTCGTACAAAGAATGATTACCTGACATATGACATTTTGGGAATCCAAAGTAAATTTAAAATTTTAGGACAAAATTGGCAAAATTGGTAAATATTCTTCAGGGCAGCTATGGTTTCAATTCAATTATTTTGGTCTAAAATTTAAAATTCATTTTGAATTTGCTTTTTTTACAGGATAATTGTTAAAAAAAACATTGCAAAAGAAAAATAATGTAGCAGCCAAAATAAGCTTCACAGTTTTTACTGTTATTGTTAATATTTATTTTTTTTTATAATTTTGAGCATTGACTCTGAGAAATGAATGTCACTGTAGCTAAATGGCAGCTGAAAAATATATCCTTTCGTGTCCTATAATTATATGAGTCTTAGTCATCAAGCTTTGAAGTATTTGAAACATTTTGACCACTGTGCGCGCACTTTAATTATCCTGCGCGTTTCGAAGAACTGATCTTTTTTTTAATGCTACTCTGCAAATTGTGCATCTTCTGTGTCATTCTGTACAGCTGAGCACCAAGGTATACAATGCATTAATATGTTCACAGTTCTGTGTGCATCCATTAGCTTCCACAACCCTGCATTTGCAGCTTGTCCTTTGTAATATACTGTCTGGAGTTTCTAATTATCAGAGATTTACAGTGAGGGAAATTGTTTTATTTTCTATCTCAGACTGGTACAGAGATGGTGCTTTTACACACTGATCAGCCACAACATTAAAACCACTGACATGTAAAGTGAATAGCATTATGATTATATTATTACAATGGCACTTGTCCAGGGGTGGGGAATATTTGGCAGCAAGTGAACAGTCAGTTCTTGGTTTTAATATTGTGTCTGATCAGTGTATGTGCAGACATCTCACATCCCAAGTATTGTAATAAAAAAATTGTACCATGCAATGCATCTTTTGTCCTTGTAGATTTTTTCAATTTTTTTTCAAATAAATCAATATAACTATAAAGACTGCAACTATGTACTCCATAGGTGGCTGATTCTGCAACCACATAGCCTCCAAGTGATACAGCTGAATGCTGTACATTGTACATTGAGAATGGGTTGTGTCCTTCCTTAAAATTTGTAGCATTGAGGTTTATTTAACATTTGGGTTTGCACTTGTTCTGTTTTTGCTTTTATTTGGATGTTATTATTTATGCCACTACTATTAAACCACAGTGGTTCCTGGACCAGCTGCGCAGAAATTAAATCCTTTTTAAAAAAAAAACTATTTTTGTGTTTTAAGTGACACTGCAGTATCCGATTCCTATAATTTGTGTCATATTTGCTGCTAGTTGAATTAAGATTCGTACTGATGTAAAGTTTGCTGTTTGAGAGAATATTTCTTCATAACCAACTCCCCATACTTGTTGATAATTTTTAGAAACATATCTTGCCTTGTACGTTTCTTATCCATCTGTCTTGTTCTTTATTGCATACACCTATCACAACCCCACCCCCTCACCCCCCTTAAAAATGTTTCCTTCTGATATAGTGGGCAAAGTAAACATGTCATTCTCTCTTAGATAATCTATTTCCTCTTTCATAGAATTAAGCCAGGATTGTGAGTTTATTGCATTTTTAAAGGTTTGTGGTACTCCAAACACCATGTAACCATAATCAATGTTTGTTAATACATTCCATTTGCAATCTGAAACATAGTCTTCCAAGTACTGGGAACCTTTCTCTTTCTGTATCATGATCATTCTTGATTTGGCCATCTTTTCACTCTTGGAGTTCTGGATCTTTTCTAAATACTTTACTATTGCATTATTTGTTTTGGTAGAGAAGGTATATTACTCTCTCTGTGGGAATCCTCTTCGTCATGTAAATGATCAGTTTAAGGTTGCTTTTTCAATACCTTTCTTTGTGATAAATATCCAAAGCCTGTGTTTGAGAACTTTTCTGCTGTCAGGATAATACAATATATAAGAAGGACTGTTCTTGTCATATCCACGAAAGATCCCTTTCTCACACTTTGAATCTAACTTCTTCCTATCATACATATATTCAAAATTTTAACCCACAACTTTTATATTACAATGGTTATTCCTTTTCCAGTTACAGATATGGAGTTTGTTTGCTAGATCAGGGGTGTCAAAAAGTACTGGAAGGCCAAACTTTCCACTGATATAGATGTGGACGGCCGAATGCATAAAATTTCTATACACACACATAGGCAATAAGAAAAAGTGCAAGTGCAAAGATCAACCTTACATAATGTCTAAAAATGTAATTTATTACTTTTATACAACAATAAAAATGTGTATTTGTATGTATTGTTATTATTTGCATTCAGTTATGTCTTTGTATGTACTTGTAATATTTTTCCATTTTCTTTCTTTATTATTATAATTTCATGATGGGTCATATTCCTTTAATTGAGACACTGACAGCGTTTCAATGACCTATACATGGATGCGCTGTCAGTGCCTCTGTGCACTGAAAATTGATAACATTTGAACACCGTTTTTGTTTTCCTAATAGCTTTCCAGGTATACTCAACTCTGATCCCAACTCTGGATCATCGAGCTCTTCTCTGTGATTCCCCTTCTAAAAGTGAATGAACAGAGACAAGTGAATTAGCTATCCCAGGAGAGACAAGTGAATGAGCTCTCTGTTTTCACTGTTAAGGTTACATCAACATTGCACAGATATAGCACGTTTTAAGCACCTTTACTTTAGAAAAATATGATTTAACTATACTAACTGTATGTGGGTATTATAATAATAATAATAATAAAAAAAATTCGATTTTTATAGTGATTTTCTCCCTGTGAGACTCAAAGCACTTGACAGGTATACAAACCTAAAGTTAGGACTTTAAAAAAAAAAAGGCTGTAAGGACGGTGCCTCTCTGATTAAGCACAGCAAGTAGTTCCAGAAGGTAGGGGCAGAGTGGCTGAATGCCCTGGAGCCTGAGTCTGTCTTTATTCTTGGCACTGACAGGAGGAATTTGCTGACTGACCGAAGTGAATGGGATGGAATGTAGGGTGTCAGGAGTTTTTTCAGGTACTTTGGGCCTTGATTGTTTAAGGCTTTAAAGGTTAGCAGGCCAATTTTAAAATATGTTCACCATTTCAGTGAAAGCCAATGCAGGGAGTGGGAGGTGTTATGTGGCAGGAGCAAGTTTGATTGGTCAGTAGTCTGGTTGCTGCATTTTGTACAGTCTGAAGGCGAGGGAGTTCTTTTTCTGGGAGGCCCAAGTAAAGTACGTTGCAGTGATCTAATTCAAATGCAGACATTCATTTTACATTATGTTGCCATTTTCAGTTAAGATGCACATGTCCTCAGGATCCTTGCAAATACCTATCTAAGCTGGCATTGTTACCATTATTATTTATCTTTTTTTGCCACACCTATACATTTTTGTCACAACTATTTGTTTATTTTGTCACACCTGTATGTGAGAGAAACAGCATGTTACTTTTATACCAACATTTCAGACCATATGCAAAATATTGCCGGTGTGGGATACTGTAGAGTCTAAAGCTTTTCATTCCCCCCCAAACATTTATAAATGATGAACAAATAAATGAAAAATAAAAATAAAAAATTGTACACGTTTACTTACTTTTTGAAAACCAATCTGTGCACAAAATGTCTTTCTTTTCTATACATTTATGTGCTAACTCTGCATCCCGCGTTTTGAATAAGTTTTTGTTAATATTGTTTTAGACAAAAAGTGCTTGGTAGTGAAGGGGTTAGAGAAGATGAAATGCAGATAGACACATACTGGGTTGTTAAAGTGAGACTTCAATTTCAAATTTTAGGTCAAAATAGTCAAACTGATAACATTTGTAATTTATTATTATAAATTACTTGACTTTTCAACAATCCATCCATCCAACCATCCATCCAACCATCCATCCATCCATCCAACCATCCACCCATCCATCCATCCATCCATCCATCCAGCTATCCATCCATCCAACCATTCATCCAGCTATCCATCCCTCCATCCATCCAGCTATCCATCCATCCATCCATCCAGCTATCCATCCATCCAACCATTCATCCTGCTATCCATCCATCCATCAATCCATCCAGCTATCCATCCATCCAGCCAGCCAGCCATCCATCCATCCATCCATCCATCCAGCTATCCATCCATCCATACATCCACCTATCCATCCATCCATACATCCACCTATCCATCCATCCAGCTATCTATCCATCCATCCATCCAGCTATCCATCAAACCATTCATCCAGCTATCCATCCATCCATCCATCCATCCAACCATTCACCCAGCTATCCATCCATACATCCAGCTATCCATCCATCCATACATCCAACCATCTAACCAGCTATCCATCCATCCATCCATCCATCCAACCAACCAACCATCCATCCATGCAGCTATTCATCCATCCAACCATCCATGCATCCATCTATCTATCTATCTGTATGTCTACCTATCTATCCATTCGTCCGTCTCATTTAATCATGTAGTAATAGCTTGTAAGCAGAATGGCCAGTATGCCAGTGTATTTGTATATATCTAACAGTTTAATTTGTGTTTGCATTTCAGGCTACAATTTATATACTGCAGCCATGCCAAGAATCCCACTAAGAAAACTTAAACATAAATAACATTAATTAATGGTTCTAAGTAGAACAGTTCCCTTAGTTCCCTCCTGGTGCCTGGTGACTAGTGGTGTGTCACAAAGAGTCATTACTGTTGATACACATATAAATGTCAGTGAGAAAGTAGTAACATTTTGCTAATTACTTAATCTCATGAGGCGCAGAGGGCTTTGTGAAAACTGATGGCATAAGCATTCGAAAGTTAATTTTAGTAAACAGAGCTAAACTTTAATCCTATCAAATAGAAAGCGTGGATATCGGTGATGAAAGAACAAGTTTAACCTTCCAGCAATATCTGGGAAGGAGTGACCATGATCGATATGTCCAGGCATAAACCATACACGGAAAAATAAAAAGATTAATACACAATAAAAAATATCAGTAAAAAATTAGATTTTGAAATTCTAATAAAAATAATGTTTAATATAGCTGTCAGCAAGTAAGTGACCCATGACTGTTTCTGTGCTACAAAATCTCAGTCAAAATTATTGACTGGTAATTAGTGGCTGCTATTAAAAGACCCTCTCAAACCCATAAAGCATTTCAATGCTATCTGTCTGTAGTCTGTAATTTTTTTAACAGTGAATAAAAGTACTAATTTCAATAGAAATTGCCCCCCTCATAATTGTGACAGAAACACCTCCCTGGTTGTCACTCAGTGAGCAAGGGTGGTGTTTTTCCACTTCCTTTAGCTCCACAGAGTCAACGGAAGGGCAACTGGCTTTCCCCCTACGGCATGCCTGCCTCCCTTACTTCCCCCATTCTCAACGAGTTGTAGTACAGCTCAATGAGAGGCATTGGAAAGCCTTAATGGGGTGCATGCATGTGCTCTTGACCCAATGAGAAGCCTCTCATTGGTCAGGCTTGCAGGGGAGGTCTGCAGTTTTTGCAAGCAGTTTTTTCATGTTCTCTCAAGGAAAATATGTTGTAAAACATACATGCATGTTACCAGACATGTAAGATACTGAGAGTCATAACTGGTAATCCACCTGACTCCTGGATTTACTATTCCACTTGTGTGTCTATACCTCTTCTTCATGAACTGTAAGCTCATTTGAGCAGGGCCTTTGTCACTTGTTGTCAGGTATACCTAACATTCATGCTGCCGCCGGAACCCACTTCCGGGTTCACGGCACTTAGCTCCGCCCCTTTTTTCTGACGCGGTCTTTCCACGATACTTAGGAAGACTGCTCCAGATTCAAAGTGCTGGATTATTCACTCAGGTGCGGCAGTGAGATCAGCTGCTCTACTCGATGCTACCGGCTCCACTTCTCAGACCTCGGCTTGTAAACGGATTTCTACCTTCTCATCTCTCAGACCTCGGCTTGTAAACGGATTTCTACCTTCTCATCTCTCAGACCTCGGCTTATAAACGGAATTCTACCTTCTCCTCTCCCAGACCTCGGCTTGTAAACGGATTTCTACCTTCTCCTCTCTCAGACCTCGGCTTGGACAAACGGACTTCCTTTCTCTCACTACTAAACTGCAGTTTGTTAAAAGAGACTCCTTCCTCTTCCTCCATTGGGTGAATTAACCCTTCCAGTGCCAGAGTGCTTCTAAGTTAAGTAAATCTTTTGTCAAGGAAAGCAAGTCATATCAATTAATTATAGTATTTAATTTCTTTATACTCTCTGTTGACAAATAAGGATTGCTGCTAAGGCTAAAACTTCATTATTAAAATTCAAGTTGGAACTAACTTGGCATTTTCCTGATTATTTAAAGATACAGTCCACTGATTTCACTCCAATATAATAGGAGGTGAAACTTACTGTTCCTGCCCTCAGAAAATTCTGCAGTTGAGTTCCAATTAAAGAGGTATTACACAAAAGCATCACAGAATAATCCAGCCTATTTCAATGGAACCAGCAGATATTAACTCACAAGTTTCTGCCCTAACCAATAGAGTGGATACGATTGCTCAAGGGTTACAGGAACTGCAAATCACGAATGAGAGAATATTAACCTATGTTAGAGACATGCAAGGCCATCTTCCTCATGCCGCTCTTCAATCGGCTGGTGATCCTGCTGTCTGTAATCCAGAAAAATTTTATGGAGATAGAACAAAGTACAGAGAGTTTTTGAATTCTTGCAAACTTCTGATAGCTTTAAAACCTAGATCTTATCTCACTGAAAGATCAAAAGTTTGTTCAGTAATTTCTTTTTTAAGAGGTGAACCTATGGCATGGGCCCATTCCTTTTTAGAGAATGATGATCCCATATTAGATTCATTGGATGAATTCTTTGAAGCTATGTCTTTATTATATGAAGATCCTTATAAACAGGCTACTGCTGATTTAAACATCAGAACTCTCCACCAAAAGAACAGACCTGTTGAAGATTATATTGCAGAATTTAAAAGATGGGCTACAGAAACCCAATGGAATGACATCACTCTACGCAATCAATTCCGTCTCGGATTATCAGAAGCTGTGAAAGATGAACTCTCTCGTACTGAACTTCCTCCCACCCTAAATGCATTGATTCAACTTTCCATTAGTATTGACAGACGTCTAAGAGAAAGAAGGGCTGAAAAAGTTCACACTACTTCTAACTGGAGAAAACATTTTACTTCTCCAAAAATTCCTGAAAAATTTCTTCCTCAAAATGAACCTATGGAAGTTGGTATAATAAGAAGCCCTCTTACTTCGGAAGAAAGGATAAGAAGGAGACAACTAAATTTGTGCATGTATTGTGCTTCAAAAGAACATCTAATCCCAGAATGTCCCCTACTAATCCATTCGAAAGCTGGTAAGCTTCATTCATCTACTTCTATATTGAACGTTCTTCAAAAAAGGAAAACATCTACTTATTTTTCTATATCTCTCATATTACAGTGGGATACAAAAAGAATCGTGACTGAAGCCATTATTGATTCTGGTGCTAATGGAACCTTCCTTGATTTTTCTTTTGTTGCAAAGAATAAAATTCCGTGTGTTCGAAAAACCAATTTTATTCCAATCAGAGTTATTGATGGTTCATTTATATCCTCAGGACCCATAAAAGATGAGACAATTCCTCTAAGAATGATTACCAATAACGTACATACAGAATTCCTTACATTTGATGTTATTAAATCTCCACTTTATCCCGTCATTCTAGGAATTAATTGGTTAAAAACTCATGATCCTTTAATTAAATGGTCACCCTTTTCCATTTCTTTTCCTTCTGACTTTTGCAAAAAAACCTGCTTCCAACATATTCCTATTCTCCAAACTACTCAGGAATCAATTATACCTCCATTCTACTCTGACTTTTCAGATGTCTTTTGTAAAAAAGAAGCGGAAATACTTCCACCTCATCGAGCATATGATTGCCCAATAGATCTAATACCTGGTGCTCCCATTCCTTATGGACACATTTATCCACTTTCTGAAAAGGAATTGCAGACCTTAAAAGAATATCTTAATGAAAATTTACGTAAAGGATTCATCAGACCCTCGACTTCACCGGCTGCCTCTAGTATATTTTTTGTGAGGAATAAGGACCACACCATCCGACCCATTATAGATTACAGAGCCTTAAATAAAATAACCATAAAAAATCGTTATCCTCTTCCACTAATAAATGAATTAATTGAAAGGTTAAGAACTGCAACTATATTCACTAAACTCGACCTCCGAGGCGCATATAACCTCATTAGAATAAAACAGGATGATGAATGGAAGACCGCCTTCCGGACTAGATATGGTCTCTACGAATATCTAGTGATGCCTTTTGGGCTTTGTAATGCCCCTGCAACATTCCAACATTTTATAAATGATATCTTTAGAGATCTTTTGGATGTTTGTGTTATTATCTACTTAGATGATATTCTAATATATTCTAACAATTTGGATGAACATAGGAAGCATGTAAGATGGGTTCTATCTAGATTGAGAACTCACAAATTATACGCTAAACCAGAGAAATGTATTTTTGAAGTTACTGAACTCTCCTTTCTTGGATACATTATTTCACCTCATTCTCTGAAAATGGATAACTCTAAAATCGAATGTATTATTAACTGGCCCGTTCCTACTACTACAAAAGAATTGCAACGATTTCTTGGATTTGCAAACTTCTATAGAAAATTCATTAGAAACTACTCAGAGGTATCACATCCACTTAACCACCTTAACAGTACTAAACGTCCTTTCAAATGGAATAAAGATGCACAAGCTGCCTTCGACAGTTTAAAAAAAAGATTTACAACTGCACCTATTCTACAGCTACCTAATCCAACATTCTTGTATGTACTAGAAGTTCTGGAAAGAGATGTGTTTCTCTCTTCAAATTCAACGAAAACTCTCTTCTGTCTATGCATCAGATTCAGCTATCGGAGCAGTTCTTTCTCAGCAAAAGACTCCTCAAGATCCACTTCATCCAGTCGCATTCTTTTCAAGATCCTTGAGCTCTGCTGAAAAAAATTATCCTATTGGTGAAAAGGAATTATTAAGTGTTAAAGCTGCCTTTGAAAATTGGCGCCATCTATTAGAAGATACAAAACAACCTATCATAGTCTATACAGACCATAAAAATCTTGAATATCTTTATACTAATAAAACCCTTACGGCTAGACAAGTTAGATGGAACCTATTTTTTAACCGGTTTAACTTCCAATTAATATACAGACCTGGAACTAGAAATAAAAAGGCTGACGCTCTTTCTCGAATTCCTTCTAAAACTTCTATTGATGTTTATCCTCCTAACAAAATAATAGGGATCCTCTCTTCTCTTCAGGATGACTTAAGGAACTTGAATCAAAAGGATCTTGAACTTCCCAAAACACCTAATTTAACAAAAAAGGATGGTATATTTTACTTTAAAAATAGAATTTATATTCCTCCCATTCTTAGGAACAAATTACTCAAAATGGTTCATGATTCACCCCTAGCTGGACATCCTGGAATAAAGAAAACTCTTGAACTAACTTCACGATATTATTGGTGGCCTCGCCAAGATAGAACCATTGAATTATATGTCAAAACTTGTCCTATCTGTCAAAGGTCCAAATCTGAACATAATCAACCTTTTGGATTACTACTTAACTTACCTATTCCAGAAAAACCTTGGCAATCCATTTCTATGGATTTTCTTGTTGACCTTCCTCCATCCCGACAGTTCACCACTATTCTTGTTGTTGTGGACCGCTTCACTAAAATGTCCCATTCCATCTCTTTAAAAAAAATTACCCTCCTCCGTAGAATTGTCCAAAGTCTTTATTGATAATATTGTAAAGCTTCATGGTCTTCCAGAAGAAATTATTTCTGATAGGGGGACACAATTTACCTCCAAATTCTGGAAAGAGACGTGTTTCTCTCTTCAAATTCAACGAAAACTCTCTTCTGTCTATCATCCCCAAACTAATGGGCAAACAGAGAGAGTTAATCAATGTTTGGAACAATATCTCCGATGTTATTGTTCATACCTGCAAGATGACTGGACCACTTGGTTACCTATGGCTGAATTTTCTTACAATAATACCATTCATTCTAGTACGAAAATGACTCCTTTTTTCTCCAACTATGGTTTTCATCCGTCCTCATTTCCCATCCCATCTAATTCTTCATCCAATCCCACGGTTACTTCAAAAAATGAATTTATGTCTTCTCTATTCCTTAAATTACGGGAGAATCTTCAACTCGCCCAAAACTACCAGAAAAAGTTTTTTGACCATAATAGAAGAATTCCCCCTCCTTATAAAGTGGGGGATCTTGTCTGGCTCTCTTCAAAAAATATTACCACAAACCGTCCTTCAAAGAAATTGAGCTCTCTTTTTCTTGGTCCTTTTCAAATAACTACAATCATCAATGATAACGTTGTTAAATTAAAACTTCCTCCAAGTTTTAAACTTCATCCAGTATTCCATGTCTCTTTGCTTAAACCACACATCCCTGATCCTTTCCATAGAGAAATAGTAACAACTCCTGAACCTATCATCGTCCAAGGTGAAGAAGAATATGAAATTCATAAGATTTTGGATTCTCGTATCCACCGTGGCTCTTTACAATACCTTATCAGATGGAAAGGTTATGGAGTTGATGAAGATACCTGGGAAGATTCATCTAATGTTCATGCAAAGAGATTAGTTGATGCTTTTCACAAACGCTACCCCTTTAAACCGAAATAAGTGCACCCAGAGGATGCCCCATGAGAAGGGGGTACTGTCAGGTATACCTAACATTCATGCTGCCGCCGGAACCCACTTCCGGGTTCACGGCGCTTAGCTCCGCCCCTTTTTTCTGACGCGGTCTTTCCACGATACTTAGGAAGACCGCGCCAGATTCAAAGTGCTGGATTATTCACTCAGGTGCGGCAGTGAGATCAGCTGCTCTACTCGATGCTACCGGCTCCACTTCTCAGACCTCGGCTTGTAAACGGATTTCTACCTTCTCATCTCTCAGACCTCGGCTTGTAAACGGATTTCTACCTTCTCATCTCTCAGACCTCGGCTTATAAACGGAATTCTACCTTCTCCTCTCCCAGACCTCGGCTTGTAAACGGATTTCTACCTTCTCCTCTCTCAGACCTCGGCTTGGACAAACGGACTTCCTTTCTCTCACTACTAAACTGCAGTTTGTTAAAAGAGACTCCTTCCTCTTCCTCCATTGGGTGAATTAACCCTTCCAGTGCCAGAGTGCTTCTAAGTTAAGTAAATCTTTTGTCAAGGAAAGCAAGTCATATCAATTAATTATAGTATTTAATTTCTTTAAACTCTCTGTTGACAAATAAGGATTGCTGCTAAGGCTAAAACTTCATTATTAAAATTCAAGTTGGAACTAACTTGGCATTTTCCTGATTATTATTTAAAGATACAGTCCACTGATTTCACTCCAATATAATAGGAGGTGAAACTTACTGTTCCTGCCCTCAGAAAATTCTGCAGTTGAGTTCCAATTAAAGAGGTATTACACAAAAGCATCACACTTGTCTACTCTGTTAATATTTTGTATGTCAATTACTTGCTTAGCTTGGTTTCTGCTTCTAAGTGCTGCTTCAAAGTGTGTTCTTGGAGATATTCTGGAGAGAAACTGGAGATAATCTGAGGTATACAGGAGAAAAAAAAAGTTAAGGTTTGTTTGGTCTAAATTACTCACCTCATTAAAATGGCAGACTTAGTTCAGTGTAATAGTTGTTATGCATTTGTTTCATGTTCCCCTTTTTGGATATTTGGATGTTGTCTAATCTGTAGACAGTTCTCTGTATTGCGGCAGGAGGTTGTATTTTTAAAATGTCTGAGATTTGTAAATTATCCTTTAAACAAACTCAGGCTGGGACTGTTGCAAAGCCACTGCCATCCTCGGAATGGCAGATGGTTTACTGTAGGATCTGGTAGACTTAGAGTTGTGGATAAAAGGCATATTGCACAGTCTGTTTCTCTACATAATTAATTTTCAGCACTTTCAGAGTGTAGTGGTTTTATGGAGACAGGGACTTTAACATGTGGCTTGGTGAATGGTGTTTGGAGCAAGGATTTGGCTTCATTTCTCATGCCAGCTCTGTTTGGAGTGGAAATAAACTGTACAAAAAAAGATTCTTTGCATCTTTCTCAAAAGGGAACAAATGTCCTCAGTGAGCAGTTCGGAGGTTTTACTAGGACATATTTAAACTAGGAGGGGTGGGGGGGCAAAAGGGTAAGCTTAGAGTCATGTCTACGAATGCTCGCAGTTTAGGGAATAAGATCCATGAACTTGTGGCAATAATGGCAACTGATAATGTGGATTTAGTTGCTGTTCCTGAGACATGGTATATTGATAAATTGACTGGGACATAGCAATACCAGGGTATTCTTTATATAGAAAAGACAGGGAAGGCAAGAAAGGGGGAGGGGAGGCCCTGTATGTGAAGGATAGCATAAAATCTAGCCTAATAAAAGTTAGTGTGGCGAACATAGAGTCCGTTTGGGTTATGTTAGAATTTGGTAATCACACAGTAGCTCGTGTAGGTGTGATTTATAGGCCCTCAGGGAAATAGAAGAGTTAGATAATCTACTAGTTGAGGAAATAGCTAAAATGACAATGAAGGGGGAAGTTATCATCATGGGTGACTATAATCTTCCGGATGTGAACTGGAAAACCAACACAGCTGCTTGTGCCAGGAGCACACATGTTCTAAACTCACTACTGGAATTATCTTTAAAACAAGTCATTGAGGAGCCAACTCATAAGAAGGTCATACTAGATGTAATGTTAACAAATGGATATTTGGTATCAGATATTACTGTAGTTGAATGTTTAGGATCCAGTGATCACCAGTCAGTGTGGTTTAATATAAGAACAGTGACTGAGTCACACCAAACAAAAACAAAAGTTTTAGACTTTAGAAAAACAGACTTTTCTAAAAATTAGAATATGTGTAAAGGAGTCATTGTCAGACGGGGCAGTTTAAATGGAGTTAGGCCTAAGCCTTAGGTTTGTCAGTAAAAACAAAACATTTAAGAAACCACTGTGGTATGCCGCAGAAGTGGCCAAAAAAGTAAAAAATTTAGCATTTAGTAGTTATAAAAAAAAAAAAAGAGTGAGGAAGATAGACAGATCTAAACGATTAGGCAGAAAGAGGCTAAGCAAGTTGTAAGAGCTTCAAAATCACACACAGAAAAGAAAATAGCACAGTCAGTAAAAAAAAGGGGACAAAACATTTTTTAGATACATAAATGAGAAAAGGAAAGTAAAACAAGGATTAGTTAGATTAAAAACAAAAGAAGGAAGGTATGTAGAAGAAGATAAAGGTCTAGCTGACTGCCTCAATGAATATTTTTGTTCAGTATTTACAAATGAAAATGAAGGAATAGGACCTCAGTTAGAAAAAAGGATAATTTGTTTCACGTGAGTTTACAGAGGAATAGGTTATATTTCAACTGTCAAAAGTAAAGACAAATAAGTCAATGAGGCCTGGTGGAATACACCCAAAGTTATTAAAAGAGCTTAGTGTTGTACTAGCAAAACCATTAACAGATTTATTTAACCAATCAAACTAGGAAAATGGTCAGAGCTGTGGCAGCTGACATTTAATGTGGATAAGTGCAAGAGAATGCATCTTGGACGTAAAAACCCAGAGTATAGAATATTTGATAGTCCTAACCTCAACATGTGAGGAAAGGGATTTTGGGTTTATTATTTCAGATGACTTCAAGATAGACAGACTACATAATAGAGCAGCAAGAAATGCTAGCAGAATGTTTGGTTGTATAGGGAGAGGTAGAAGCAGTAGAAAGAGGGAAGTGCTCATGCCATTGTACAGAACACTGGTGAGACCTCACTTGGAGTATTGTACACAGTACTGGAGACCGTATCTTCAGAAGGATATTGATACCTTAGAGAGGGTTCAGAGAAGGGCTACTAAACTGGTTCATGGATTGTAGGATAAAACTTACCAGGAAAGGTTAAAGGATCTTAACATGTATAGCTTGGAGGAAAGACGAGACAGGGGGGATATGATAGAAACATTTAAATATATAAAGGGAATCAACACAGTAAAGGAGGAGACTATATTTAAAATAAGGAGAACTACCACAACAAGAGGACAGTTTTAAATTAGAGGGACAAAGGTTTAAAAATAATATCAGGAAGTATTACTTTACTGAGGGGGTAGTGGATGCATGGAATAGCCTTCCAGCTAAGGTGGTAGAGGTTAACACAGTGAGTTTAAGAATGCATGTGATAGGCATAAGGCTATCCTAACTATAAGATAAGGCCAGGGAATAATGAAAGAATTTAGAAAATTGGGCAGACTCGATGAGCCGAATGGTTCGTATCTGCCGCCACATTCTATGTTTCTATGTTGTTAATTATCCCCATTCTACAATTGTAAAGTGCTGAGGAATATGTTGGCACTATATAAATAATAATGATTCTACTCTTCCATTCTGGGCAGTTGCAATTAGACTTTGCTTTATGTGGAATCACAGTGTCACTGATCCATTAATATTCCTATATTAATGGATGTTAAATAAGAAAGTTAACATGTTGAATACATTTGATTTTGTAACAGAATAATGTATATATCTGCAGCATGAATTTTCTATAAAATAACAATAAAAAAAGAAATAAACAAACAAGTAAACAAGCATTTGGATTAAGATATTTCGCTAAAAAAATAAACAGAAATATAAAAAGATCATCAGATGCTAGTTTCAAGGAAACCAACAGCTCAAACACATTCTTAAATATAATTTACATATTCTACTGACTATTACGTTATAAAAACATTGTATTAAAAGCCATCTCGAAAAAAGGAAAAGTCTAACATTACCATAAAACTCCTTGGCTGGTTTGTAAAGTGATTGATACCAGCACTGAGAGTTCACAGTGGTCATTATACAATTATTGGCGACCTTTCCTGGTGACCGTGGGAAAATATCTCCCTTCAAACATTTCCACCTATCTTGTGTCCCTGGATTCATACCTGATTGATAGCTGAACCAATGGAGATCTATTTGAGCCGCATGTAACTCTAAACATAATTTCCAGTTTTGATGCTATGTAGTTTTTTTCACAGTAGGAAATTTACACATGAAAGATAAAAATAAAAAAACAAATATTAAGTCTGCATAATTTCACAATAACACTGTCAAGCGATAATGCATATTCCGTTTGGCACCGTGCTTTATTTCATATTAGGAATTAAATTAAGAGGCTTATCGCTTTTTGGAACCACTGTGCAATTCTAATTTTTATGACAATTTTCTATTCTGTTTGATGATTCTATTTGACTTTCATGATTCTATATGACTTTAATTTTTTTATATTGCATACTTTGACTTTTTTATCTTGTCGTGATAAGACTATGTTCATACATTATTCCACAAAGCATATAGAGAAGTGCAGTGTGGATTTTGATACAGTGCTTTAAATACTTCTCTCTTAATTTTGTTTCCTGGTTTTGGTTAGTCTTTGGTTAGCTATTGGTTATCATTTCTTCTTGTATATTGCTTCCTATTAGTCTCTGAATAAATAGTTGTCAAAATAGATAATGAGAACACAAAATTTTCTGTATACACATAACATTCTGATGGCTAACAACAACCATGAGTTCAAGCCTCTCCAGTGCCATATGTATAAATAAAATATAACACCCAATGCAGCGTGATAATCGGCGAATCTTCATTAGAAGTCACAGCTTTAAAGGGAATCACATATTAAAAGAAACAGCCACTTCCCAGGATTCTGAAAATGGTTCATGCTGATGGTGCCAGAGGTGGAGTTTAACCTCCACCAGCGAGACAAAATATCCCAGTAATATAAACACTTTAAAACAATGACGTAGTTTAAATGACAAAATATCCCAGTAATATAAACACTTTAAAACAATGACGTAGTTTAAATGTAGAAATTCACAACTCTTTAACCTGCAACTGGGTGCCTGCATCCTAGTTCCCTGTCAATCGTCGTTATAAGGTCTGCCCTTGCACCTGGCAGTTAGCATTTAGAAGGCATACAGAGAAGGGGAGAATTAATGCCTTCTCTTCATTTGCATTGTGTGCCTTGACTGTGCCTGAACTTGGATTGCAATGGCTTTTGCTAAATAGTTATTATTAATTTGAAAGAAAACAGAGCATCACGTGAAATAAAAAATAGTTAAAACAAGTTAAAGGTGATTTTCATGGTTATATTCAATGTTATCATTTCCTTTAAGTCACAATCGGGAAACCAGAAATTTAAGAAGAAAGAAAGAATTGTTTGGGTTCCTCAGCTATGTATTATAAAAAAACAAAACTCCAAAGCGAAAATAAAAACAAGCCCATCCATTAGTTAATAGTGTGGGTTGGGTGATTTGATGTGTTTAACATATTTTTTTTACCTACTATGCCTATCCTATTATTCTATGTTGATTGGTAATATAACACAGAAAACTGTAAGTATGACAGAGCTATTATGACACAGAAGTCCTGCAGAGGCAAGTGTGTTTTTTACTTACTGGGGTAAGGGAACAAGAAACTGTCCAGAAATTATTTTTTTGTTTTGTTATGACGCTATGCTAAAAATGACAATATCCCTATATTAACTGCAAAGATAAAGAGATATAAAATAAGAAAACCATAAGGACGATATGTCAGATGGGAAAACTTTAGGAGAAAGGCCAAAACTGAGTTCATAAAATCTGTATGAAAAAAAGTTTAGGACTGCAGTGGGATTTCATAAAAAAAAAATATGCATAGGACAATATAGGGAATGTGTACGGACTGTGTATGGCAAAACACAGAGCTTCAATGAGGTTCTGTTTGCAGTACTTTGGCATTACCCATCGGCCATCACTTGGGGCAGCTGATGCTCCATCTAATCTTCTCTCACAATAATGAACAACAGAAGCCCATGCAGTGTTAATACAGTCTCAAAGGATCTTCTGTAAATCTCCCTAACTCGTATCTGAAACGTAGACGGTGGTAGTTCTGAGGAGGAAGCCCTCCTGGTCAACATAACTCCCTTTATCTTCTGCCTCTAGACAGCACCACATTGTGGAGGAAAACAGTAAACAATAGCACAACTTTTAACTCTGATGTTCAAATAAACTTGTTCACAGGATAATTGTCATTTTTTTTCTTAAATCGAGTATATGTAAAAAATTAGAAAAACCCATGCCTACCTTTAGTATATGACTAGATCCTTTAGCCATATACATCGACATTGGGTCAGACACTGTAAATCAACAATTAGTCTGTACAGTCTTCCAGATACACTTTTTTCCCAACATCTTTCTTCATCACACGAAACAGAGAACAAATGTTTATGGTCAATTCATCTAATTACTATAATTAAAATTTGTGATGTAAACATGCGATATAAAGAGATGTTCATACCACACAATGTTTTGATCACAGCCTTTCATCACTTTAATAATATTAAATTGTATGTTAATGCGTGTATTTGTTGTGTCATTGGGATTGAAGGTTCCTACTGCAACCAAAATATCACCAAAGCAGGTGAAGAATTTAATCACATTAGAAAACTATAGTACAACATCTACACACGCTATGCACACACAAAAAGATGGATATGCAAACAGATAGGTAGACAGACGTCACATTACAAGTAGATTTATGTGCTGTTGGGTTCCCTTGCCAATTGTTTTATAGTGATAGCTAGATTTCTAAAAACGATTTAAAATTGTAAATTATAGACATTATACTGTTTCCATGCCTGGTTTCATATGGTGTTCAGAGTCTTATTTTGAGTGATTCTGACAAATGATTTATATTAGTGTTCTTTTTCATTTTTGACTTATTCAGTCTTCTGGATTTCTTTTCCTGCTAGAAAGATAAATTCACCCTATTCCACCCGAACTTCAGTTTAATTTTACTTTAAAATGACTAAATGCTGAAAAGTGCCATAAAAGTAAAAGTACTGACTGCTACTAAGTATCCAGTGCAGCTGAGAGAGAATGAGGCAGATTTATCAAAGAGTCATGTTATTAACGTGGTGTAAAATTAAATCACCAACGAAACCCGAGAAACTAGCAAGAACATTCCCTTGGTGATTATTCCACCTTTACAATTTTGCACCAGTTTTCTAAATTGTCACTATTGTGGCCTAAATATTATAATTAGGTTTTTAAATCGCTATAATTTTCTATATAGTGAATAAACCTAATTGTAGCAAAGCCTACAATTATACACATTTCTTCTTTTTTTCAGAATTCTTCAAACACCAAGCTATTTAGGATGTAGGCTGCAGAACGTACTTTTGTCCCCAAAGCTTGAGTCATATCATGGCAAGATCATCGAATTCACCAGCCACCAGTTCCCGACACTCCTTGTACAACAGACATCTTCCGTCTGGTAGTCTTTCAACCAAACAGTAGAGGAGATGGTGGTGCGTGTCTATATTGGTGGTTGATCATGTGGATAGAAGCTTCAGAAAGACTTAAATTATGAATGTGAACCTCCCTAACCAATGAAGAGGGAACTGCCTTGATACTTGATGGTATAAAAACACCAAATGTGTTTGACTTAACTAATATCTTAATTAGCAAATTCACTTTTCAGCTAAACAAAATCTTTGCCATTGCAGAGTAAAATATGTGTACATCTCAGTGTGGTTAGTTTTTTGGTAGGGCGACTCTTCTTAATCATCGACTCTTCCCACGAGCTGTGTCATGAGCTCTGTGAGTAGAAATTACAATGAAAATCTTGGTAACAATTTCACTCCCTTGTGTATGAAATGCCTTATTGCCCAGTGTAGCGTATGCCCTGTGTCTTCACAGGATTCCGTGGAGGTTTATGAAAGCTCCCACCTGCTGTGATGAGTTCACTGCGATGTTTAGGGATGAGAATAATCCTATAATACTACACTGACAATTGCCCTACTTAATCATGTATGTAGCAAAAAAGCTGAAAATACACCATTTACATTTTCAGCCTCATTATACAGAGCAGCATGCTACCCAAGGCTTCCATGAGTGTATAAATATAAGTCTTCATTATACTGCACAGCTTGATAACACCACTATCAATGTACTGACATTCAACATCATTAAAGAGCACAGTGCTCTTAAGGTATTATTAGAACAGTCAATTTGTCAAGTCATACCTGAACTTAAATATTCTGTTCCAATGATCACTTATCTTATCCATGTTATCTTATCCATGTTATCTTATCCATGTTTGGGCTGAATATTGTCATTTTTATTGAGCTCTTAGAACTACATAATGCTTTTCTTTGACATTGAAATGGCTAGCAGAGCATCAAGGCACGTGTAGTTCTACAACATTTGGGGATCTATTTTTTGCCAAATCTTGATCTAGGACAGGGGTCGCCAACCTTGTCCCTACTGCCCTTGTAGGTGATTTAGTCTTTCTTGGTGGGCGGTGGTGGGTTCTGCAGCACAGGCCTTGTTGTGAGCCCTCTCGGGCCAGTGACAGGATGATAGATAGATAGATAGATAGATAGGAGACATTGTCTTGCATTTCACCCACCCACACACAACATAGTCCCTATGCACTTTTTACACACACACACTGCCCTACACATACACACACTGCACACCTCACACACACTGCACACCTCACACACACACACTGCACACCTTTACACACACTGCTCCCTCACACACACTGCATCCTTCACACTCAAAGCACCTTTCTCACACACAGCACCTCTAACACACACACTGCACCCCTCACATGCTCACTACACACCTCACACACTCACTGCACCCCTCACACACACTGCACCTTTCACACACAAAGCACTTCTCACACAGACTGCACCCCTCACACACAGCACCTCTCAGACACACACTGCACCTTTCACACACACACAGCCCTTCTCATACAGACTGCACCTCTCACACACACTGCACCCCTCACACACACAGCACCTCTCACACACACACTACAACCTTCACACACACAGCGCCCCTCACAAACACATAGAAAAAAAATAGAATAAAAATAGAAAAAAAAATGGGGGGGTGGGAGGATTTGAAAAAAAGGAAAAAAAATATAGAAAAGGGAAGCACTTTGTTTGATTCTTATGAAAATCAAACCAGATATCAAATATTTAGTCTTGCAGCATCAGCCTCAAGGTTCTTATTTATCATCAGTTAAATGTAATCTCAATGTACTTTGTTGTTTTCACATTTAACCTTTTAAGTTAAAAGCATTATAAATATGCATTAAGTAAAATTAAAAATATATATTTAAGTACATATTTAAAAAACAAAACAAAAAAACCTTATTTATAAAAAAATAAATTCACCCGTGCACTAAAAAGAGTTACTGCGGGGGCGCCCAGTGGGCGGTATGGAAATTTTACCATCAACAAAGATGCGAATGTGGGCGGTAGGTATGAAAAGGTTGACTACCCCAGGCTAGGATATCTCAATTACTGCTGTAATTATGTTGCTACTCTGTCATGTCTGTAATTGATGATAATTAGAAAAGGTTAGTAACAGGTAAGCATAATATTTTACTGTAAGCTCTACAAAAATTTCTAAAAACTATATTATCCCTAATAACTGTAACTCTTCTCCATAACTTCAAACTGATACCCTAACTCAAACCTAATACCTATTACTCCAATCGCTAACTACAAATCTATCACAATACTTACCTTATCGACGCCATCAATTTCATCCTCTTCACTGGTCACACATGTTGAGTGCACCCTTGGAGCACAGGGCCTGTCTCCCCATAGCAATTTGTTTGCAGCTCGTCTCATCAGATTCAGAAGTGTTAAGGTCATCCAGACAACCTCTTTCAATGACTTTTTGGAGTCACAGGGGTGGCATGGACTAATCAGGACTTAGGTATCCCTACTTATTTCCTATTTTAGCCCTTTTTCATTGCCCTATCATAGTTTCTAGGCAATGAAAAAGGTCTTCGGTCCGAATTTAAATTCAAAAGAATTTTGGCAATTTGGACATTTGGATGCTTCCGAATTGCTGAATGTCCGAATTGCCAAATCTCCGAAATGCCGAACTGAATTGCCAAAGTGCCGCATTTCAGAAGTGCCGAAGTGCTTTGGATTTCTGAAAAGTGGCAAAACAGGAGGGGGAGGGAAAATTAAGGGAATGATGACAGGAATTTAACCTTACCCCTAACCTAACCCTACCCCTAACCCCAACCCTAACCATAGTCCCACCCCTAACCCTATGGGTAGGGTTAGGGTCGGGGTTAGTTTAGGGGTAGGGTTATGGTTAGGGGTAGAGTTAAGGTTAGGGTTTGGGGTTAGTTTTTGGGTAGGGTTAGGGGTAGGGTTAGGGAATTGCCGAAGTCCTGAAGTGCCGAATTCCTGAATTGCCGAAGTCCCAAATTTTGGAAGTGCCGAACCGAACCGCCGATTTGTCGAAGTCCCCGAATTTCGGAAGTGATGAACCGAACCATATTTGTTGCCCATGCATATCCCTAATGGTTTATACCTTTGTACCAGATCAGAACAGACCTTAGTCTGTTTGTATTTCTGGTTTTGACCTTAGCTAGTTTTTTGTATATTTGAGTACCTGTTTCTGTAATCTATCACCTATCTGTAATCCTGACATTGGCTTGTTTTTTTACTTTGTCTCTCTCTGTTTATTACATTAAGTCCTGCAACTCTAGGGCCCGGTTATACATATATTTCTATCTCTCCTTTTTGGGTTTCCCATTTCCTGCGACTTTGGAAATACTTCTCGTGACAAAATATTAAAGGGACACTATAGTCACCAGAACAACTACAGCTTATTGAATTTGTTCTGGTGAGTAGAATCATTACCTTCAGGCTTTTTAAAGTAAACACTATCAGAGAAAAAGCAGTGTTTACATTACAGCCTAGTGATTGCCCCGGATCTGCCTCCTTTACAGTTTCAGCCAATTCTGAGGGGAAGCTTTGTGATTGGCTCAGTCCACCACTTCTTCTTATAATGTCAGCAGACAGCAGGCAGGTCAGGGGCAGAGGCCACAGCTGAAGACTACAGAAACAGATACACAAGGATGGATTGATAGTGCCTTGGGCCCCCGGGCAAAATTAGGACCTGGGCCCCCCTCAGACCAATACATATGCTGGTATATATGATGGTGTAGATGTGCCATGTATTTGATTATATGTGCATGTAAAGTGAATGTCTGCTTCAGTGAGTATATTCACTGTGACTCCTGGTGTAAGTGAATATATATATGTGTTCTTGTGTGTAGTATCAGGACGTGTGGATTCAGAGTATATCTAAATACATGTTTTGTTTTTTGTAAATAGGGTTGTATTTATGTGTGTGTGTGTAGCATGGCAGTATGTATAAGGGAGTATTTGTGAAACATGGCAATGTGTTTGAATAAGGCATGCAGGCTCTTGACTTACTAACCACCTTAAATGGACACTATAATCACCAGAACAACTACAGCTTAATATAGTTGTTCTGGTGTATATAGTCAGTTCCTGCAGACATTTAATGTAAATGTTGCCAGTGTTGACATTGCTGACTAGGGACACCTCTCTGGCAGTCACTAAGTGTCAGAGTACTTGTGGGTACTCCTCCCTTTCCCTCCTCTCATCTCGGGCGTTCAGACGCCGGTCGTGGTAGCTCTGCCCCTTTTTATGACGTGGTGCATGAGTGCCGAGGTCATGACGTCGTTTCGGCCCGCCGAAAGTTTAAAATTCGGACGTTTTAGGGGTGTGGCCATCACTTAAAGCACCAAAATATAAAAAGGACTAGTTTGCAATGAATCATTGCCATGTTGTGGTTCTAACTTGATTGTTCCTATAGTGCATACTCTGGTTTGGTTTATTGGTATTTGACTTGGCTCTGATTTTGATAATTCTGTGTTCTCCTTCCCTTTGACTCAGCTTGTTTATTCGCTTACCTGTTTTCTGACTCCCTCGACCTCGGCTTGTCCCTGACTATTCACTGTCCGTTCCTACGTTAGTCCGGCCATTCTAAGGCCCGGTATACATTCTCCTATTTTTCATTCTGCGTATTGGATCGCTGTGTCGTTCCTGACACTCAGATGGCTACTAGAGGTGCTTCCTGTGTCAGTGATAGACAATGAGCAGCACTGACGTTCAGTGTCTCCATGCTCTGCATAGAGACGCTGAACTTTCCCCACAGAGATGGGGATTGATTCAATACATCTCTTTGAGGAGATGCTAATTGGCGCAAGCAGCCTTTTGCCATGCGTGTGCATTAGCTCCCCAATGCTTTTTTATGAGAAAGCATTGGAAAGGCTGAGATTGCCAATCCTGATGTTCCTTTTAACTAAATCTTTGCCATTCACAGAATCTATCAACTGCAACAATGCCATAACCGGTTTTACCAAAACAGTAGCACCAACAATTCTCATTTTAACATGGCTTTGCTCTTACTTGGAACAAGAACTACCATTATAAATCATGTTGCTGCCTGTGTAATTATCATGTAATAATCCAATAAATCACATAATATTACTTTTTCAGATTTCCCACTTTTTCATATTCATATAATATCCATAAAATATAACTTGAATGGTTTATAGAAGCATGTAAAGAGTAGAGATATAAAAGCAAACATACACACGTCAATGGCATTTGATCAAAATCTCTTAATTGCCTACTCATGAGACATTAACCAATTAGAGTACAATATTCAAATTAGTTGCCATGAGAACAACTAATAGCTTTTCCCTAGCTAGGAGTGAAAGTTAATTTATAATCATCTGCCCCTAATTGCTTATTAAGACAAAGCTCTCTGAACAGAGTGTATTTAACTTATAATGTACTTATTTACAAAAAAAATTACTAAACAGTATATTCAGTTGCTTCATCATACCAGCCACCAGTTGATGCTTATTTAGTTGTTTTTTTATAAATTGTTATCTATTTAATATGTGCTCCATTGATTTAAAGAATTGCACAGCACAGAGCATTTTTGTTATAATTCTAATTCCACTAAACTCAAATGTGGTCCATTCACTAAATAGTAAATTGTGATGAATTGAAAAATCAAGACCAAAATAGTTGACTTGGAATAATTTGCAACTAGGCATACCTTTGTTATTTAGTCAATATTTTGCTGTTGGGATTTCAGTTTTCCAACGTAATTTTCTTTGGGGTTTATTCAATAAACCTGGAAAAAATTTAAACTGAAAAAATAATTGCTGTAAAAATGGTCTATTGTTTGGCCCTGGTCCACCTAGAAGAAGATATCCTACGTAGAGCCTTGTTTTAGACAAGTCTCACAATTATCCACCATAAATATAAGATGGCAAGATCCACTCAAATGCTACTCACCAAGCCATCCTCAGCCCAAGAGAGGCATTCTTCCACAATGGGTGCCTAACTAGTTCCCTGCTCCAATTTGAATAAAAAGCAAAGTTCTTCCACTTCAGCAACAGTGAGAGGTGATAACTGCCCCAAATATACCGTAATGGCAGCAGCGTGTGATAATAAGGTAGTAGCAAATGTTAAGATGTCATCCAGAGTAGAGATGGGAAGTAATACTAAAAGAAGTGAGAGGTTTATTGGTGCATAGCACACGTCAAAAATAAAATGTGGCTTATCAAGCCTTAAAAGGAAACTATAGTGCCAGGAAAAGAAAGCTGTTTTCCTGGCAATATAGCTCTCTATGGTACCCCCTCTCTCATGTGTCCCCCACCTCCCCCGTTCGCCCGTGGTGCATAATGGGTTAAAATCCGTTCTGTCACTTACCTTATTCCAGTGCTAATGTCCCTTGGTGTTGGTTCAGGCTCTGCCCCGCTCCTTGGCTGCAGATGTCAGCCGGTGGGGGGGACCTAATGTGCGGAGATGGTCTGGGTGACAATAGTGTCCCTTTAGCTTGAGCAAGATCCCTAGTGGGATCGAAACGTTGCATTTTTCCAATTAACCTGCTGCCCAACTTATCCTTGAGTGCCTGAACCACAATTTTTTATGACTACAGTGTCCCTTTAATCATGTGTGTTCCAAAAACATAGTTTTAGTGTCACTGTTTGTCCTCCTCTGATGTTACCTGATAGAAAGTGTAATGAAGGGAAGAAAATAATGTTATATATCATATAAAAAAAAGTTATACATCACGAAGAGCTAGCATCCAAAAAGTTTAACAAGTCAATTATAATGTAGACATTATAATGGCAACTTAAAAAACGGAAAAACAATTAATGGAAAAAATAATTCTAGGAACAAGTTGGTGATGGCACTTGATGACGGGAATATTACATTTAAACAAGTCTTGTAATTTATAGGCTTAACACCAGCAGATTATTAGACGCTAAGGGACTGTACAGTAAATTATGTGTAATGTGAACTTTATAGCTGGTTGTAAATCAGCAAACCTTTGACTTCATCCTAATTTCTCTGCCAAACTATTTGCAACTTGCTTCAGACTCTTATACATTTTGGCCACTCGGTGATGCTTTGCATTAATTATGTATTAATGCTTTATCAGTAAGGATATTTTTAGATGACAGTTCTGTCACTGACTGAATGCATAATGCATTACCGTAATTAAATGCATTTTATTTATGTTTCTGTCTAATAGCGTAAACATATTGCAACATGTGTAATATTAACAGGGCACTTGTAATATTTTCACTTAATATTTAAAATAATAGATTACGGCACACCGGAGCAGTCCGCATTTTCATTGGCTCCGATAGAAATGAGCACAATTTAGTCCATACCGACCAATTACATAGCCATCTGCTGACATCCAGGTTGTACACATACTCGGGGCATACTGCAGATTCAGCAGATGTCTTTCTTTCTCTACCCGGGCAAGAAATACTGCAGCAAAGGCCTTAAGGCCTACCATGTGGGCAGTCGACCCTTGGAACCAACCAGAGGATTGCCGGAGTGGTACACACCTACACCACTCACTACACACAGCGACTCCTACACCAATTCTGAGATGGTACGACGCTCTCAAAAAATGACATTGGCCTCATGTTTCAGCCACGCATGCTGACCATGAATATGGCCCCTCCAGAGACCTCACCCACGCAGTCCATTGATGGGGACTCAAAATAGAGCCTAGCCACCACAACCACTGACCAGGCAAACCCCACAAGCTGCCAGAGAAACGGTCCCTGCCACTAAACAGGGCATCCAGTTAATGCTGACTGGGCTCCAACAAAATCTCAAGCAAATGTGGGAAGCAGACTAAAAGGTCCTCGCCACTGAGGTACAAGCGGTGACAGCCTGCACCCAAGCCACAGATGTAGAGGTACAGGGCCTAAAGCATTACGTGGATAAACTACACGATACGGTGCGCCAACTGCAAACTTTGCATGCCAACATCAAGGAAAACAAGGAAAAATAAAGATCAACTTCAAAACCAGATGCTGCCATTTCTTTCATGATTATTCTTACTTCTGATACAAAGTCCAATATACTTATTATTCTTTGTATTTCTGAAACACTGAATGTTCCATTTAATGAGGCATCTCCAAGGAAAGGAGATAGCTGGCTTCCCATGTCAGGGTGAAAATCGAAAAGAGCAGTATTTTGTCAGAGAAACAATTCCTAAATTGACCTGTGCACAGTATGCTCCACACTCGACAATCACTGTCAGATAGCCCGAGCAAACTAGCTAAGAAGTGACAATTTTTGCATTAAGTGTGACATCTGCAAATTATCCACCCAGCTCTGTAAAGTAAATAAATAGTCCTCTGGGTAGTTTGTCTGATGCTTTGGAGACATAGCATTGTCACAGTATGCGGCAGGCATTTAAAACTGAGACACATGCCCACCTCCATTAACATCTGTTATCCTAACATATATGGAACATGCCTGAGTGATTCCTGTAAGATAAATAACCAAGAAACAAGAAACTCGGTTTATGCTGGATGTTCCGTTTGATACACCCGATACGTCTGTGATTTCTGTAACACTGAATAACGTTAATAATAATTAATAAATTAACTTCATTATTACCCAAATTTTTATTTAGTAAGTGGTCCAGCACTAGCTTTTTGAAAAAATCTTTAATATATTTAACCATAGAGTGAACCTTTTTTTTTTTTCGTTAAAGCGGCACTGTCATGCCGAACTTACCTTTCCTCAATCTCCCCCCCTCTCAGGATCTGTTCTTCTTTTCTTCCTGTCTTCTTTAGTTTTCTTTAAAATCATAAGACAAAGTAGGGACTCTTTGCCTTATGGAGGATTCCTCCGCTTGACCAGCTCTGACCAGCGGAGGAGCAAAGTGTGCTTCATTTCCGCTGGTCAGAGCAATTTTCCCATGATTCTCACCTTCCCTCTGTGTTCCCACGATGCTTCCTGTCACTTTACACTAAACTGCCGAATTGCGTTCTAACTGAATGAGAACAGTATGTTCGTTTGTTTTAGAACGCAATTCGGCACTTTATTCGGATCGGAATTTCATTAGAATGAATGAAACTCCGATCCTATTCTTGCTGTGGCTGCACCTTGCAGCCGCTTAGTAGATAACTCCCTAATTCCCACGGTATCAGGGAGCTATCTACTAAAAGGCTTAAAGACCTAAATTGGTCTTTCAGCCACATTTACTAATACTAAGTAAGATTACTTAGTATTAGTAAATGCTGCCCCTACTCGCTATACCGTGAGTAGGGGCATGTCTGGTAAACAGTGAGCAGCCTATGGCTGCTCACTGTAAAAAAAAACAAAAAAAAACCTAAATGACGGGTGGGGGCCCTAAAGTAAAATAAGGGGGGAGACCTAAATTCCCCCCCGGCCCCCAACCTGGGCGGCGGGTGGGAGCCATAATGATAATGAGGGGGGGACCTACTGTCCAGCCCCCCTCCGGCCCCCACCCCTGGGCGGCGGGTGGGGGCCATAATGATAATGAGGGGGGGGACCTACTGTCCACCCCCACTCTGGCCCCCACCCCTGGGCGGCGGGTGGGGGCCATAAAGATAATGAGGAGGGGGGGACCTACTGCCCCCCCCCCGGCCCCTGGGTGGCGGGTGGGGCCCCTAAGTCAATTCCCCCCCCCACAAGGTGACTAGGGGTCCCCAAGCCCCTAGTCACCCACCCCCCCACCCAAATAAAAAGTCCCTACCTACCCCCCATACCCTGAAATTCCCGTTCGCATGTCCAGGTGTTTCACTGGGCATGGGCGGGAATCTCACAGTCTGTCTAGTGTGGGCTGATGACGTGTCCCACAGGGACTTCATCTACCCACACAAAGATGGCGGCGCCCTGAATAAAGATCGGGGCAGAAAATAAGGAATAAAAAATAGGTAATGTGGGGGGCATGGGGGTATTTGGGGGTGACTAGGGTGTCAGTTAGATGTAGTGGAGGCCGGAGGGGGGTTAAAAAAAAAACAGGATTCGGCATGACAGTGCAGCTTTAAGTAGTTTAAACAGATGACATATCAGCTCTGATGCAAAAGCAACATTGTAACCACAAAAGAAAAATGGTACCGCCTTTTAATGTAGGAAAATATAGTCGGTTGGCTTAAGAGATTACCAATATGAACAATGTAGTTAAGTGACATAAGGAGAGGCACAAATAACTTGTTATAATATTAGAAAAAAGTAAAAGTCATGAGTGAACCTATAAAAAAAGAAACACAGGTTCACCTCTACGGGATCCATAAACATTGAAGCATGATAGATTAAATAAACTCCATATTGGTATCAATGATAAAGTTAGAGGAACATGGAGGGCCCTTAAGAATGAGTTAAGGGAGTGTAGGAAGGAGGGATTTGAGTTTCTCAAACACAGGAATGATTTTGCGCTTGAGTATGTTTATAGCTATGATGGATGGCTAGAAGGTTGGAGGAGGGTTTAAACTAGAAGTGTGGGCGTTGACACAGAAGGATAAATCTAGTAGATAGCATAAAATCAGTGGTGGGATTCAGCCGGTTCTCACTGGTTCGGGCAAAACCGATACTAAAATGCAACAAGTTTGCCGAACCGGTGATTAACCTTGCCGACTGAGGTGTCCCATTGCCCCCATTTTCACCACCATCACTCTCACAATTCAGCTGAAGTCCAGGAAGGTTTAGATCAAGGGTAGTCAAACTGGTCCCTACCACCCACTAGTGGGCGGTTTGGGATTTTAGGTGGGCGGTGGTGGGTTCTGCAGAAAACATCTGGTGGGCCTTGATGGCCGGCAGAGGAGATTCATTCATCTCCCCCGCCGGCCCATGCAGAGCCAGACTTGCTGTAAGCCGTCTCAGCTGGTGAGGAGATCAAAGATCTTGAAGGCTGGTCGGAGCATTGCGCACATTACCATGGCAATGCTTCGATACAGTGCTGTGCTCGCAGGAGAGTCAGCCTTCAGCCAGAGAAGCAGCAGGCTAAAGTGAACATGCCATCACTGGACCACCAGGGCTTGCGGAATTATGCCCCCCCCTCCCTGGTAAAAGGTAAGAAGAAGGGAGGGGGAGACAGTAAGATAGATTTTCACATCTCATCCACCTACACACAGATTTTTACATCTCATCCACCTATGCACCACACACTACACCCCTCACACACACACTGCCCTCTCACACACACTACACCCCTCACACACACCCACTGAACCCTCACACACACACACACTGCACTCCTCACACACACCGACTGCCCCCTCACACACACTACATCCCTCACACACACACACACACACTTCCCCCTCACACACACACACTGCCCCCCTGACATCCCCCTCACTCACACTGCACCCCTCACACACAGTTCCCCTCACACACACACTAGCACCGGTGGGCGGTAAGGAAAGTTTACCATCAACAAAGATATAAAAGTGGGCAGTAGATATTAAAAGGTTGACTACCCCTGGTTTAGATAGAAGAAGTGGTGAGATTAGCAACCAGAGTAAGAATGTATTAAATACAAACAAAGAAACAAATAGTGACTTTAGATGTCTGCTTCCTAATGCTAGAAGCTTGTGTAAGAAAATGGGTAAGCTTGAGATATTGGCATACAAAGGACAGTATAACATATTTGGAATTATTGAGACTTGGTGGGATGAAAAGCTTGCTTGGGTTATTAAATAAAATGGATATACATTATTTAGAAAGAAAACTAAAAAAAAAAATAGAAAAATGGTTGGGCATGTGTATACATCAAACCCTATTTGGATATTATGTGCAAGCCTTATGGGTAGAAATATACATGGGAGGAAACAGAATACATTCATTGATAGTAAGAATATGTTACAAACCCCCTTAACATTTATACTGATGGGAAAGAGCCACTGCATTCTTATATTAATAGAGCTGCAAAAATGATAATTTGTTAATCATTGGAGATTGTATTCATCCAGACATTGATTGGGCCAGAGAGATTAGTGGTACAGCTAAGGGAAACAGGTTTTTGAACCTGATAGATGACACTTTTGTGTCTCACTAACTAAAATGCTTGTCTGGATCTTTTAATAACTAATAATTTTTACCTATTATCAAACAGTCAAGTTAGGGAGTCTTGGGAAATAGTGACCATATTATGGTATAAGTTGAAAGGGTTACTCCAACCACCATGACCACTTAAGTTATTTGAAGTGGTGATGGTGATGGTGATAGGAGTCAGTGTGTGTAGTGTTTCAGCTTGATACAGAGATATTAGTAAGTGTGTGCTGGGGTCTAGTTGCACCCAGAGCACACATGACATTGGTAACCCAACTCTGTTCTGTGCTGCCTAATGTAAATTCTGTGCGTAAATTACATATTTTGTCAGCGTGCAATGCATGCTAAAAACTGAATTTTTTTTTTACATAAATGTCAAAAAGGGTAACAGGGTTATTTACAAAAGTAAGAATTCAAGTTTAATTCAAAGTGAAATTCAAATTTAAGGCCAGAGTAGCTGAATGGAAAGCTTAGCAGACTTAGAGAATTCTTCCCCTTTGGCTATTTTGGGCTTAAATTTGAAATTCACTTTAAATTCACCCTGAATTCTCACTTTAGAGTGAAAATGTTGGTTCACTGAAAGCTGAGATTGATGTATGAATCAGGGATGATCAGGACAAGGCAGAAATTCTAAATATGTTTACTTCAATATGTAGAGCAGAAATATATATGGCTGTAAATGTGCAAATCCCTGTTACAAAAGCCTTACAGCAAATAGTCGATTGGTTTACACAGCAATTAGAAAAGTTAATGTAAATAAATCACCAGGGCCAGATGATATTCACCCACATATACCTTAGTGCAGAAATATTTGTACCATTATTATTTATCTTTCTGGAATTGTACCAGAGGATTGGAGGAAATCAGATATGGTGCATATATTTAAAAAGGATTCAAAAGCTCAACCCTGAAACTACAGACCTATTAGCTTAACATCTGTGATTGGGAAATTGTTTAATAATAATCAATATTAATTTTGAACAACAATATCCTTAGAAGGAATCTATATGGTTTTATAAAAGACAAGTCATGCCAATCTAACTTAATTGAGTTCTCTGAGGAAGTTAGTAGAAATATTTATCAGGTTGATCCAGTGGATGTGATCTACATTTAATACATTTAAAACACTCCCACTTACTATTGAAACTAAAATCAGTCAGTTTAGATGACAAATCATATTCTTGGATAGAACACTGGCTTAAAGATTGTGGAAAGCTGTTTTTTCTTTTTTCTTTTTTTAAATTGGACCAAAGTGGTAAGTGGCATGCCTCAGGGTTCTGTCCTGGGTCCACTTCTCTGTTTCTAATTAATCTTGAAGTGGGCATTAAAAGTCATTGGTCAGTGTTTGCAGCTGACTTGAAGCTATGTAATATAATTCAGTCTGAACATGATATAACTTCATGATGGATTAAGATAAATTGGGGGACTGGGCAGGTAATTAACACATGTTTCAATACAGATAAATGTAAATCATGCATTTTGCAATAAGGAACCCACAAGCCACTCATACATTAAGTGGGGTTGAGTTAAGGATAACATTAAATGAAAAGGAATTGAGGAAAATTATAGATATAGCATGCAATGCTGGTCTGCCAATACAAAAGGGAGTAAGGTGTTGTCATGTATAAAAAGATGTTTTGATTCATGTGATCAAAGTATAATTTTGACTTTTTAAAAATCAATGACCTTAATTATATGGTGCAATTTTGGGCACCTAATTTAAAGAATGATATTGTAGTAGTAAATGTTCAGAAGCAAGTTACACAATTAATAAGGCGGAGAGAATAGCTAGAAAATGGCGTCTCCGAGGGGATATGATAACACTACACAAATATATACAGGGTCAGTACAAACCGCTATGTGCTAACCTGTTCTTTAGCAGCAATATACAACAGACAAGAGGTCACCCCTTGAGAACGGAAGAAAGGTGTTTCCGCTTACAGCAGAGGAGTAAGAACAATAAAGATGTGCAATTCTCAGTCTAAAGAGGTTGTCTTATAATATTCTATAGATATTTGCAAAAACGGCCTGGATCTTTTTTCTTGCAAAAACAGAATATTCAAAGACGTAGTTTATATGTACTGTATGTTAACAGGTTGTTGATCCAAGGAGAAATCTGATTGTTACTATGTAGTCAAGAAAGATTTTTTTTAGTGGAAGAAAAATCAAACATGAAACACAGATTTCACTTTGATAATTTCACGTGGTTGACTATATATTTACAGTTAAACGGGAACTGTCACTTTTCTAGAATAAACACCATTGAATGAAACATTTAAAATAACCTATAACTTGTGTTAACCTTTTTTCATGAGATGCCCGGATTTCTTTCAAAATTATTTTAAAAGCTTTAGCAAATTACATCATAATCCAGTTCAGAACAGGCAAAGCCAAGGTAAATTATTGCAAATTAAGAGGAGAAAGGAAAGAAAAACAATGTTTTCTGTATGCTTTCTCTGTGCTACACTGCTTTCTGAGGTGGTATAAACAGAGCTTATAACAAGGAGCGACTGGGAGCTAAGATGGAGGCTCCCAGTTAAAGGATAAAGAGGTGTGAATCTCTAGAATTAATTTTACTTTTCATCCTAAACAAATAAATATGTGTGTTAATTATAGGGATTAGTAAATGCAATATTAATAATCTGGGAAGTAACAGTTCTCCTTTAAGTCAAAATTTACTCGGGCCACCTAGATATTAAACTAATGATATGAAATATTAGAATTTTCATAAAGTATGCAAAAAACTTTAAGATTTTAAATAGACTTTGGAAATTGGAAAATATTTACCTTAATTACATACATAGCATCCTAAACATATGAGCAATACAATTGCCCAAACATATAACTCTTAAATGGTCAGTCATTTCATTGTATGTTTAAATGGACCCTTCACTGCCCAAATACAAAATAAATAAAAACCAATGTGTATTAGCTAACACAAATGAAAACTTGCATGCATTTAATTATGCATTTTTTGTTAATTGAGGTATATCTAAAAACAGCTTGCAAAATGTGCAGTTCTGCCTTGGCAAACCTTCCCTTTCTAACCTCGCCCAGACTTTCTGTGGCTGTCCAATCACAGACTTCTCAATGCTCCTCCATGAGAAGGCTTTGCAAGGCAGGCCACTGTGCTCTGAGCAATTGCTGCCTCTTGAGTTTAGCTCTACTGAGCTAACCAAACCAGGAAGTAACAGGACCTGTTGCCTGTTTAATAGCCAAGGGGATGTAACCAGTTTAATTTATAGAAGTGTTATAAAAGTGTAAATTTTCTTTTGAAAGAGGACACAATCTGCACACATAAAGTTTTTCAGCAAGCTAAAGTGCTTTCGGGGTCTGGAGTGTCCCTTTAACAAACTGGAGGGCTGTCCAATTGGAGCCCCCAATATGAGTGAGATTCAAATTTAAATTTTTTTTATATTCTTTATTTTTATTGTGCATATAGATAACATACATGCTGGTGATGCCCCAACAGCATGAGCAAGACAAGTGAGTAAAGAGAGTTTACCAGTATGAGGCAATAGTAGATATGGCACATTTTAGTATAAAAGTATTACAATATAACACGATAAGGTAAGGCATGGGTATAGGCTAATAAGGCTACACAAGCTGACAAATGGTTAAACAATTTAGCATCATATAAACAGGCTATATCTATCACATAACAAGGCCCCAAAACCAGAGTAGAAAAACCGTTAGACACTGCAGAAAACCAGAATAACTGTTAAAGCATAATAAGAACAAGATTGATAATAATATCAGCATGGGGCAAAAATAAATAAAATACAAAAGAAAAGGCAAGGTGGTTGCGACTGAGACAAGGTTAGATGGGCCCCTGAGTGGAGCGGATTATGGGCTCAGGTTAGCATGTCTGTATCAGCCTATGTATTTGCTCAGGATTGCAGGATAGTCACCGAGTAGTACGGCAAGGATGGGGTGCACCCAGGTACCTCCACAGCCCCAGGTCTAAAAGAGGACCTGCATCTTGAGTCCATGGACCCGGCCACTCAAGGAGATCAATTCTTTTCCTGTTGGGATACTGCAGAAGCTTCTGGTGTTTCACCACCGTAGGTAGTTTCATGGTACTGCTTCATGGTAGTGTTCGGAATGGCCCTCAACCCAGGTAGGCCAGAAGTAGATGGTAAAAGAACTTGTGAAAGTGCATTGCCCAGAGGTGGCTCAGGCACTCCGCACCTCCCGCCGCTTCGCTCTCCCTCTGGAGGCCGAGACAGTGGAGCCGACCTATCAGCTTCCAGTTGTTTCCAGAATCGCTCAAATAGCTCATCCAGGCATTGCAGCATGCGGTCCGCTAAGCCCTGCAGGGCTGTCTCAGCCGTGTGGCCCATGCGTGCAGTGTCCTGTGTCTTCTCCGTAAAGTAGTTGGTAGGCCGCAAAGCCTTGATTAGGGTAATCCAGTGTGAGAGAAGCCCACGAGAGGTATCCACAGAAGCACCGGTGTCTGGTGAACAGGATGGTCACTGCTCTGCGGTCAGATAAGGATTCTGTTCGGGAATATTCTCGATTACAAGGTGCCAGATGCAGGAGCTCTTGCAGCACATGTCTGGTCCACTCAGTAGCACAGATATTTTCGTCTGGACACCCCTTCCTTTCTAATTCTTTGCTTTTTTGATTTAATGCATATTAGAACTTTATATAGTGACCTTAAAATAAAACTAGGATCATATCCTGGGCTAAAGAAAAGAAATCGCATCCCTGTCTGAAAAAATGAATGCTCTTGTTGTGCGTAATGAGAGCTATAAATATCGAGCACTCATTCCCTTTTCCAGGTGACTTTTTTTAAATATAAAAAAAAAAGTTATAAATCTGCACGCGTAGTCCTTGCATATTTATGTGAAATGGCAGTAAATTATTTTTACACTGCATACTTATCTACTTTTAGCAGGGTGGGGGGGAGTAACTGGAAAAAAATGAGTGTTTGGAGTCAGTTGCAAACTTTACAATTACATTGCAAAGTGATTGATGGAACTTTATACCTTTTGAGAGCTGCAGACAGACTGAAGTATTTATTTAAAAAGGAACTTAAATTGATCATTTGGCTAGACATGGTTTGTACTGGAAGGAGGGGGAGACGAGGAGTTTGTCCCAAAACACTACTAATTCTAGTTGACAGATGTAATGAAAATATGCCATTAATACTAACCAGGATGTATATGCTAAACATTTAACCAGGATAAAAAGTAATAGACAGGATAAATAATGTGCAGGACATTTAAAACATAGAAGGGATGGATTATTTGAGGCACTCCTTACCTTTATTTAATAATAAAAGTACACTCCAGGCAACAAAACAACTTTATCTAATTTAAGTTGTTATGGTGCCAGGAAGCCCCCAGAGGCACTCTTACCTCAAGGGGTTAACCGTTCTCGAACGGTTTAACCCCAAAGTTGCCTCCAGTGGTGATATCCACATCCCACATTGTGTATGAGTCAGTGTGTATGTATATCGACGTGTGTATTTATGAATGGACGTGTGCACATAAATGTAAATAGGTGTGAATATGATTGTGTATGTATATCACTGTCTATATGAATCTCAGTATGTTTTTGTGACTTCCATAACAAAGGGGGGTCAGGGGTTGGACGGTGGGAGACCCCTTTTTTTTGTAATAGTTCTGTGTTTCCAAAATTATTTTCGATCTCAGGAACCATGTAACCTAGCTACACATCTGTCTGAGGGGGACATAATTCCAGGAAATGCTCCCTTCTCCATCTTTCTTCTAGCATATCAAGTACCAACAATCTGAATTATCTTGGTACTACCATGTATGTGCAAGACCATAATGGTGCTCCATGGAAGATCCAGCGACACAGAAGATCAGATCATTTCACATATGCGAAGGCATCTGTTGGGCATTGCCATCGAGAGTACATCTGTATTCCAAGCAAAATGCCTCTCTAGAGACAGGTATATTAGAAGATTTAACTCCATTAAACCTACTGCTGGATTCAACTGGATCTGTCGTGCTGACTTTGTTGTCATGACCACAGCCACATACTCTGAAAAAAAAACATACTCTTGGGAAAATAATAATTACTTCTTAAGGCTTTAGACCTGATGTATTTTCTTTGCAGAATGTTGTATTTTAACCTGGAAAACCTCTAGCAATCAACTGTTCAGGCCATGTGAGTTGTAAATTAGGTCGGCTGGATTCGCAGCGAGATCAGAGGCAATGTTTGTTGTTAGTTACTTTATTTCACAAAGACGTCAATAAAAAATTGTAAATTTGCCTAAACACTTGAAAAAAAAGGTATTCCCCTGTGGCTAGTTATCCTATATTTTATTATGTGTTTATTTTATAAACATTGTATCCTGCGGAGTCACTATGAATCTTTACTGAATCAATTACAAAGATATATATGAAGTATTAAAAACAATAAAATTATAAGATCTTATAATAAGATGTGGTCAGTGGCGTACACACGATCCATAGGGCCCCGGTGCGAAAACTGATCCGTGGGCCCCCCAGCAGTTACACCACGCGTGCCGGGGCCGCAACATATGGCGGCCACTGTACACACACACACACACATACATACATACATACACACATACATACATACAGACACATACATACAAACACACACATACATACATACACACACACACAGACACACATACATACAGACACACATACAGTAAAACATTCATACAGACACACACACATACATACAAACAAACAAACACACACATATACAAAATACTTTAGTCACCCTCCTGTTTCCTACCTTTTAGATGCAGGAGGGTTTCTTCCCTGGGGTCCAGTGGTGGCTCAGCCGCCTCCATTTCTCCCGTGCGGCTCCCGTTGTTAAGATATAAACCACCTCCAATACTCCTACCAGCTATGGCAATAATAGAAAAATGACCATAGCAAAATAAACCAAAAGCGAATAAAAAAGCATAAATAAATCATGATTGATCAGATGTGGAAGGGGAGAAGACACATACCTCAAAGACATTTAGGAAATTTAGAGGATGTCAGGAACTGCCCTGTTCTGATATCTTACCATGGCTTTTGGTATCCAGTACTCTTTTACAATTCTTGTTTAGTTTTTCTTGGTTTTTCTGGTTTTCTATTCTGTTTCTGGTTTTCTTTATGCTGGGTTTTCTGGGTTTATTCCTTTACTCCGTTCCTGGAATTCCCAGTCTCCTGGATTCCTTTATGTTTGTTTTATGTTGCCACACCCTTTCCTTTTCTTTAATCCTTTTGTTTCAGTTGGTTCCTGCAGGCAGTTGCTTCATGTCCTCTGCCCCTTTCTTTGCAGGTAAGTACTGTGTGTGTTTTATTGTTTAATTAGTCATGCATAGGTAGGCAGTTAGGACCCACAGTACTTGGAGTACTTTGGCGCACTGCTGGGCTGCATACATCTTAGTGTCATACCTCCTTGCGGCCCACGCTGCTCCAGTCCCGCAGTCGGCTCTGCTCCTCCAGGCTCTGCTGGCTTCCAGCTGACAGCATACGCGCGCGACTGAGGACACGCGCATGCACATGCGGTTTGCCGCTGAGCTCTTAAAGCGATACTACCATAATTTCATGAATCCTGGGTACCCTTTTATAATCTCTCCTATTCTCTTCCCTAGCCTATCAGATCTCTCTTAGCCCTATTTATAACTCCCTCCTACATCACTTCGTTGCCCTGTCGTGGTCTATTGTAACCCGAGAGTGCGTTCTGTATACTTGTGTGTTTCCTGGTATCTGACTTTGGCTTGTTTCTGGTTATCCGTATTTTCTGGCTTCCTTGACCCTTAGCTTAGTTTCTCGTTTCTTCTTCCTTCTCCTGCCCTGACCTCGGCTCGTCTGATTACTCTCGCTCGTTCTGTTACTCTCTTTACTTTTCTTCACATTAAGTCCGGCCACTTTAAGGACCAGTAATACTTGGATTGCCTGTTAGTCCTATAGTTAGCGTGTTGGGGAACCTAACCTTGACATTACGACAGGGCCATGGACCCTGCAAACTTGGGACAACAAATGGCAGCTTGTGAATGCAGAATGGAGGGTTTGTATCATAGAATGGATCAGTTTGCTCAAACACTGCAAACTATCCTTACAAGAACAGCAGGAAGGAGAGGGGGCTGGCACTCAAGGCACTGTGTCTTTACCATCCACGCCTCATTCTAATCCTTCCATTCGCTTAACCCCTCCTCCCCGTTACTCTGGGGATCTGTCTTTATGCAGAGGTTTTCTGAACCAAGTGGGAGTGCATTTCGAAATGGCTCCTCATTCTTTTCCCACTGATAGATCCATAATAGCTTTTATTATGAATCTGTAGATGGAAAAGCCTTAGCCTGGATAAATCCTATATGGGAGAGGGTTGGTGCCATCTTATTTAATCTTGATCTATTCCTAAGAACTTTTAGAAATGTATTCAACCCTCCGGGCAGGAAAAGACTAGCCGCAAAGGCCTTATTGAAATTAAAACAGGGTTCCAGATCAGTGGCTGACTACGCCATTGAATTCCGTACCTTAGCTTCTGAACTTACCTGGAACAATAGTGCCCTGGCAGCTGTCTTCTTTGAGGGACTTACAGAATCATTACAAGATGAGGTGGCAGCCAGAGATCTACCAGAAGCCCTTGAAGAGTTAATTCAATACATGTCGGATATTGACATAAGAGTCAGACAGAAACCTCTCCATTTAGAGAGGCAAAGAAGGGTTCTAGGAAGAATCATGCCCCATCCTAGGCTAACTGAACTCCCTGCCTTACCAGCACCTGATTCTGATCCTGAACCTATGCAGTTGAGTACAACCCAACTTTCTCAGGCTAAAAAAACTCACTGAAGGAGAGAGTGGTTATGCCTATACTGTGGCAAGAAGGGGCATCTACGTAATAATTGCCCATCCCTTCATGAAAACTCCACCGCCTAAGTTCGTTCAGGGGACCGGCCTTGGGTGTAATGTTTTTGTCCCCTAAACCTCCTACATACAGGTGTCTTATGCCTGTAACCCTTTCTTGGGTAAAGGTTTGTCATCAAGCTATGGTCCTCATTGATTCTGGTTCTGCTGACAACTTCATTGACCAGACGTACTTGTCATCTATTTCTCTTCCTTTAGAGAAGAGAGAAACACCCTTGGCCGTTGAGGCCATAGATGGTAGACCTTTAACAGTCCCATATGTGACACACCAAACTAAGACTGTTATCTTGTTAGTAGGGGTTATGCATCGAGAGAACATAATATTCCAAGTCATTTCTTCTCCTTCTTGCCCTCTAGTTCTTGGTCTAACTTGGTTACAGAAACACAACCCTGTTATAGACTGGAGAGAAAGACAGGTATTATCTTGGAGCCCTTCTTGTATGCATACATGCATTAACCAGGTTAAAACACTCCTCCACTCTCCACTGTTATACCTCCTCAGAATATGGATCTCAAGAAAGTATTTGAAAAAGTGGAGGCCGATCGTCTACCCCCTCACAGGCCTTACGATTGTGACATCAAACTCCTTCAGGTACTATGCCACCTAAGGGAAGAGTTTACCCTCTATCTCAAACTGAGAATAAAGTAATGGAAGAATATATACAAGAATCCTTAAGAAAAGGATTTATTAGACGTTCTTCCTCCCCAGCAGGGGCGGTTTCTTTTATGTTTCGAAAAAAGAGAGGGATCTTTGCCCTTGCATAGATTATAGGGGACTAAACAGAATTACTATTATGAATGCTTATCCCATACCATTTGATAACAGAGCTTTTTGACCGTCTTTGTGGTTCTAAGATTTTTACTAAGTTGGATCTCAGAGGTACATATAATCTTGTCCACATCAAAGAGGGAGATGAATTGATGACGGCATTCAACACATGAAGTGGTCATTATGAATACACAGTAATGCCCTTCGGTTTGTGTACCGCTCCTGCCGTCTTCCAGGATCTCATTAATGATGTCCTAAGAGACTATTTACATACATGTGCCATAGTATATCTTGATGATATACTCATCCACTCTCCTGATATTTAAACCCATCACAGCCAAGTCAGGAAAATGACTTCTTGACAACGGTTTATTTTGTAAACTTGAAAAATGTTTATTCGATCAAACCTCCATACATTTCTTGGGTTACGTGATCTCTGCTAAGGGTTTTCAAATGGATCCTAAAAAACTCTCCTCGATTATTGAATGGCCTTTACCCCTCGGATTAAAATCTATACAAAGATTTATTGGGTTCGCCATTTACTATAGACGGTTCATTAAAAACTTTTCTCAGATCTTAGCTCCTATAACCGCTATGACCAAAAAAGGAGCTAATCATATCAATTGGTCTCATGAAGCTAAAACTTCCTTCGCTCGTTTAAAGGAAGCTTTTCTATCAGCTCCAGTCTTGGTGCATCCTAATCCCTCTAGACCCTTTATCCTAGAGGTAGATGCCTCCGAATCCGGTGTAGGGGCCGTACTTTCCCAGAGGGCATCTCCTATGGCTCTGTTACATCCATGCAGGTTCTTTTCTCATACATTGACACCTGCAGAAAAGAATTACGATATAGGTAATCAGGGCCGCCATCAGAAATTTTGGGGCCCATGGCAAAGCACAAGGTCTGGCCACCCCCCCCCCCCTCCTCCTGGGCCCGCCCACGCCCTACCTAGTACGCTCACAATGATGCAGGACTGAATGTGGTGTGTATAGTGGAAGTGAATTAGAATGTGTGTAATGGATGTAGTGTTTGTGTGTATTAGATACTGTTTGTGCAGTGAATGCAGAGTGTATGTACTAGATGAAATGTGTTTAGTGGATGCAGTGTCTGTAGTGTGTGTATTAGACGCAGTATCTGTGTATAGTGAATGCAGAGTGTTTCAATTTGTGGTGGATGTAGTGTGTGTACTGTGAATACAGGATGTTTGTGTAGTGGATGCTGTGTGTACAGTTAATGCAGAGTGTATGTTAGTGTAGTGAATGCAGAGTGTGTGTCAGTATAGTGAATCCAGAGTGTGTGCATAGTTTAGTGAATGCAGAGTGTGTTAGTGTGTAATGAATGCAGAGTGTGTGTTAGTGTGTAGTGAATGCAGAGTGTGTGTTAGTGTGTAGTGAATGCAGAGTGTCAGTGTAATGAATGTAGTGTGTGTGTTAGTGCAGTGAATGCAGATTGTGTGTAAATTTGTAGTGAATGCAGAGTGTGTGTTAATGCGTAGTGAATGCAGAGAGTGTGTTAGTGTGTAGCGGATGCAGAGTGTGTGTTAGTGTAGTGAATGCAGTGTTAATGTGTAGTGAATGCAGAGAGTGTGTTAGTGTGTAGCGGATGCAGAGTGTGTGTTAGTGTAGCGGATGCAGAGTGTGTGTTGTGTTAGTGTATGCAGAGTGTGTTGTGTTAGTGTATGCAGTGTGTGTGTGTGTTGTGTTAGGGTATGCAGTGTGTGTTGTGTTAGTGTATGCAGTGTGTGTGTGTGTGTTGGGTTAGTGTATGAAGTGTGTGTGTGTGTTGTGTTAGTGTATGCAGTGTGTGTGTGTTGTTAGTGTATGCACTGTGTGTTGTGTTGTGTTAGGGTATGCAGTGTGTGTGTGTGTGTGTGTTTGTGTTAGTGTATGCAGTGTGTGTATGCAGTGTGTGTGTTGTTAGTGTATGCAGTGTGTGTGTGTGTTGTGTTAGTGTATGCAGTGTGTGTGTGTTAGTGTATGCATTGTGGGTGTTGTGTTAGTGTATGCAGTGTGTGTTGTGTTAGTGTATGCAGTGTGTGTGTTGTGTAAGTGTATGCAGTGTGTGTGTTGTGTTAGTGTGTGTGTTGTTAGTGTATGCAGTGTGTGTTGTGTGTTAGTGTATGCAGTATGTGTTGTGTGTTAGTGTATGCAGTGTGTGTGTGTTGTGTGTTAGTGTATGAAGTGTGTGTGTGTGTTGTGTTAGTGTATGAAGTGTGTGTGTGTTGTTAGTGTATGCAGTGTGTGTGTTTTGTTAGTGTATGCCGTGTGTGTGTGTTGTGTTAGTGTATGCAGTGTGTGTGTTAGTGTATGCAGTGTGTGTGTTGTGTTAGTGTATGCAGTGTTTGTTGTGTTAGTGTATGCAGTGTGTTTGTTGTGTTAGTGTATGCAGTGTGTGTTGTGTTAGTGTATGCAGTGTGTGTGTGTTGTGTAAGTGTATGCAGTGTGTGTGTTGTGTTAGTGTGTGTTGTGTTAGTGTATGCAGTGTGTGTTGTATGTTAGTGTATGCAGTGTGTGTTGTCTGTTAGTGTATGCAGTGTGTGTTGTGTGTTAGTGTATGCAGTGTGTGTGTGTGTGTGTTGTGTGTTAGTGTATGCAGTGTGTGTGTGTGTGTTGTGTTAGTGTATGCAGTGTGTGTGTGTGTGTGTGTGTGTTAGTGTATGCAGTGTGTGTTGTGTAAATGTGTGATCTGGGGGGGAGGGGGAGAAAGGAATTTTTTTATGAATTTAATTAAATGTTTCTCCCCCCTCCTTGCTTACCTGTGTCCAGGGAGGGGGGAGATTCCATCCGTGGTGGTCCGGTGGAGGGCCCCCCGGCTCCCTGTTACCGCAGAGGGGGCCCAGGCAGCACACAGCTTCTCCTCTCTTCTAATAACTCTCGCAAGACCCGGTTACCATGGCAACGCTCCGCGGGTCTCGCGAGAGTTATGAGAAGAGAGAAGACAGGAGGAGAAGCTGTGTGCTGCCTGGGCCCCCTCTGCGGTAACAGGGAGTGGGGGCCCGCGGCTTCACACATAGATAGTGATATGCGCTATCTATTTGTGCAGAAAGGGAAAGTGGGGCCCAGGACTGCCAGAGCAGTCCGGGCCCCCCAGGGCCGCCGGGCCCGTGACAACAGTCATGGTTGTCACCCCCTGATGGTGGCCCGGTAGGTAATAGAGAATTGTCTATAATTCTTGCACTTAAAGAATGGCGTCACTTACTGGAAGGTTCCTCGGTACCCCTCATGATTCTCACTGATCATAAGAACTTATCATATCTAAGTGACACTAAAAGGCTTTCTTCCAGACAGGCACGCTGGGCTCTCTTTCTCTCCCGTTTCAACTATCTGATTTCATATCGGCCAGGAAATCGTAACACTAAAGCACCTACTGATAAACCTGCAGGGAGATATTTCGTACCACCTAAATTGAGAGATAAAGTATTTTGTGACTATCATGATAGTAAGATGGCTGGACACATGGGAGTGTTCAAGACTATTGAATTGATTTCCAGACAGTTCTGGTGGCCGTCCCTCAGGAAAGAAGTTAAGGCCTATGTGTCATCTTGTAATATATGTTCACAGTCTAAACCCTCTCATCAAGTTCTGGGTGGTCTTCTGCATCCTCTTCCCGTGCCGTCTGTTCCTTGGTCACAACTGTCTATGGATTTTATAGTCGACTTACCATCTTCTAAGGGTTTTACTGTTATATTGGTTGTGGTAGATCGCTTTTCTAAAATGCCACACTTCATCCCATTAAAAAAGTTGCCGTCTACGGCTGAGTTAGCTAAAATATTTATTTAAGAAATAATACGATTGCACGGTATGCCTGATGTCATCGTGTCAGTTAGGGGTTCACAGTTTATCTTGAAATTCTGGAGGGGTTTTGGAAAGATATGGGTATTGAACTCAACTTTTCCTCTGCCTATCATCCTCAAACGAATTGTGCTGCTGAACGGACTAATCAAAGTCTTATATAGCAATATCTCTGTTGTTTTACATCTCAACTCCAGGACAACAGTGCGGACCTTCTTCCTTGGGCTGAGTTTGCTAGAAATAATGCTGAATATTCTGCCTCTGGCCAAAGTCCCTTCTTTGTTAAGCATGGTCGTCATCCTAATTTGCTTCCTGCTTCATTCTCTTACAAGGGAATGCCTGTTCTGGATGAACACTTATCTACTATACATGATACTTGGGGAAAGGTTCAAGTCATCTTGGAGGAGAGTGTACTCACACAGAAATCTTTTGCCGATAGGCACTGTAGAACGGCACCTTTTTTTTTTCCGGGTGATCGGGTCTGGTTGTCTACTCTAAATATCTGTTTACGTGTCCCTTCCATGAAGCTAGCCCCTAAATATATTGGTCCCTACAGGGTTCTTTGGAGGATCAATCCGGTATCCTATGCTTTGGACCTGCCAAAAAACCTATGCATACCCAACGTCTTCCACACCTCCCTCCTGAAGCTTCTGGTTTGTAATAGTCACTCCAGATCCCATTCTCATCCTCCTCCTGTTTTGGTGCATGTTCAGGAGGAGTACAAGGTCTAACACATTCTTGATTCTCGTCTCTCACGTGGGTCGCTTCAGTATTTGGTCCATTGGAGAGGCTATGGTCCTGAAGAACGCTCATGGGTCCCTGCTTCTGAGGTCCATGTGCCAAGGCTTCTTCGTGCGTTCCATGCCAGGTTTCCTTCTCGCCCTTCTTGTGTTGCTCCAGTGGGCGTTCCTGAAGGGGGGATTCTGTCATACCTCCTCGCGGCCCACGCTGCTCCGGTCCCGCCGTCCACTCTGCTCCTCCAGGCTCTGCTGGCTTCCGGCTGACAGCGCACGCGCGCATGGCTTGCCGCTGAGCTCTTAAAGCAATACTACCATAATTTCATGAATCCTGGGTACCCTTTTATAATCTCTCTTATTCTCTTCCCTAGCCTATCAGATCTCTCTTAGCCCTATTTATACCTCCCTCCTACATCACTTCCTTGCCCTGTCGTGGTCTATTGTAGCCGAGAGTGCGTTCTGTATATTTGTGTGTTTCCTGGTATCTGACTTCGGCTTGTCTCTGGTTATCCGTATTTTCTGGCTTCCTTGACCCTTTGCTTAGTTTCTTGTTTGTTCTTCCTTCTCCTGCCCTGACCTTGGCTCGTCTGATTATTCTGTTACTCTCCTTACTTTTCTTCACGTTAAGTCCAGCCACTTTAAGGACCGGTAATACGTCTAGCTTGGGTTGCCTGTTAGTCCTATAGTTAGCGTGTTGGGGAACCTAACCTTGACACTTGGCCATTTATGTATGTCTAAATCTCCAATGTTTTACATATATAGTACTTAGTTATGTCTCCTCTTGTTTTGCCTTATATAGTTTGTCTTGTTTTGTATTCCCAGTCCATGTACAGTCTTGTCCTGTCCTGCCCCTGTTCTGTTAATTTTTCCCTTTTGTATTGTGTTCATGTTCTGGGTTCTGCTTTCTATCCTTCTCCTGTTATGGGGTCTTCTAATTTTGTCATTTTCTTGTTTGGTGCCTATTCTAGTCTTCAATCAGCAATTCATCTGCTCTGGCTTCCGCTAAGCTGCATCAAGGTCCTTGTTTGTGGTCGCACAAATGCTGGTGCCCAACACCAGGGGGGTGTGTGGTTACCATGCACCAGCCCCCACTTATCCACTTCCACGCTGAAGACTCCGCTCATTATCTACATCAGGCACAGGGGTCCCGGTCTTCGGACCACCACCCTGACAGAGGACAAGTCTGAATAATTTACAAAGCCAGGAACTATAAGTTGAGCAACATAGCGCCAGACCCCTATACATCAAGGAATACCAGTATTCCAGAGGAAGGAATTATATCACACACAAAATAGATGTGCAAAGAAATTTGGTGGGGTTTTATTTATGTAACAATTTTCATATAGTGCATCTGTCCGGAGCATGTATTCATGTGGACTTGTAAATCAGAACTATAGAAGTTTGTACATCATGTGTCTTTCAATTAAAAACATATTTTTTTTTAATGTTGTGCAGCCCAAATACCGGTTTATTCCTTGGTAGAATGCGTGGGGTAATCTCATTAAGGTTACTCCCAATTAAAACTCTTTTTAAAAAAAAAAAAAAATTTGCAGAGGGTGTTTTGGCTTTTTAAGATGGAGATTGCTAACACTAAAAATAACTATACGTACCAAATGTGTAGACCGAGAAGACACAAGGCATGGTTGTACCTGTCTTTGATGTTTATAGATGTACAGCTACTTTCTAATGTTTGAAAGGTTCTAAGGGCAGGGTGAATTTAAGGAATTTATGTTTTTTACGATACGCTGAAGCTCAGTTGCTTTATGGTGAGAGTCTCTTAGTTTTATATCTGACTTTACCCTCAGTACCCTGCTACAGCAAGAAAGTGGGTCATGTAGCCTTCAAATTAAGAACTCCACATCCGTGGAATGGCATTCAAAGAAACATCAGGTTTTCCACAATCTTGCAATATGTGAAAATATCTATCCCTCTTAACTGGCAATCAAAAGAATAAACATAACAAAAAAGTGAGAAATCTCAAAGCATTCTTCCTGGTAACACTTTCTTAATAAATAAGTACACAGGTGTCTGTATTGTTGTGGTCCAGACTGTAAAGACTATTTTTTCCTTAGTCATACACCTTTAATGGATGCTTTGGGTGGCGACAGGGCCCATATTCTGGGTTAAACTGCTGAAAAATGTTTAACCTTGAATGGACGAACAGTGCCAAGGGACTACATGCACCACAACCAGTTTAGTGAGATGAAATGGTTATAGTGCCTAGAGTGACCGTTTAAAGTATCAGTAGAACACAAAGACTTTATTACAATAATAAGAATAGAGAATTTCATACGTGACATCAATTAAAACTCCGAACATCTCGTGCAAGCAGCAATAATGTTTTTTTATTATTATTTTTTTTTATAAATACATTTAACTGCCATATTTGAATACAGTATTAATAGAATAAATCTGTGGCAAATTACCACTTTTCCCGTAGGATGCCTTTTATGTTCTGTTTTATGTACTGAATGCACAGCTATGAAAGCCTGCAATATATTATGTACTGTTACCAGGTTACATAAGAAGATTATCCTTAACTTAGTAACAATACCTTGATAATCATGCTGTGTGCTGACACTATACATTTTTTAGCAGTGCACATCCGTCCCTATAATATATTTATAACTATCATGTATACATACGTTGCTTATCTGCAATTACGTTTTGCATATCAAAGAAAGAATTATTATAAGACAGTTGTTGTCATTCATCTTCATTACATCCAGCTATATTAAGTTATAGGTGAATTAATGTGTTTCTCTAAGCATGCATTTTCTTTGAACTACCAAATACGATGATCACTCTAAAATCTGTTAAGTACATTTAATTTATTTGTTAACGCTGGGTAAAAGCTACTATGGATTTCTGTAAGGTGTAACTGACATTCAACAACATTAGGCTGGACAGACAGCAAGTGATTTCCTTTGTAGCACAAAATGGAATGTTCTTTTGAAATCTTGAGTTTTGATTGGCTGCTGTCTTGGCTTTTAAAAAAAGTAATATTCACAATTTGAAAATTGTGATGCAATGGTTTCCGTCTCCACATTAACTCCCAGACCTCAGCATCTTGAGAAGCAACATATGAGAGAGAAAGCTGTGAATAACATTATCTCACTCTGGCATTCACAGAGCACCGGGTAATGAGGAATACTGACAATCTCTGTGCACAAGCCACAGCTGGGCAGACTGATACATTGATGGTTGTGGTTGGTTGTTTGGTTGGTTGGCTGGTTGGCTGGCTGGCTGGATGTAGAATCGAAAATGAGGGAGCAGCAAGATGGAAAATAATATTGAGATAAGAGAGAGGTCTGGAGCAATTTATAATGACATTTTCAATATACTTGGTTTAGAAGTTTACATAGTGTTTCCAAACACAGGACAAGGAATAATTTGCTGTAAAGTTAGTTATTGGTGACAGTTATCCTTTAAAGGAACACTTCAACATTAGAAAGAAATGCATTTCTGAAGTTACTTAAAGGAACACTATAGGATCAGGAGCACAAACATGTATTCCTGACCCTAGAGTGTTAAAAACACCATCCCCCCATGCCACCTAAATATAGTAAAATCTTATAGTTATTCCAGTCTGCTGTTGCTGCTGCTGTTGCTGCTGGCTCTGCCCCTGATCTGCCTGCTTGGCTTACATAATCAGAAGTAGTGATCTGAGCCAATCACAATAGTACTGTCAAGGAGGCAGATCAGGAGCAGAGCTAGCACAAGCCACACACATCTCTGGCCAATCAGCATCTTCTCATAGAAATACATTGAAGGAAATACATCTCTATGAGGAAAGTTCAGTGTCTGCATGCAGAGGGTGGAGACACTGAATGGCCGTTACACTGTGCAGCACTGCCCCAGGAAGCACCTTTAGCAGCCATCTGAGGAGTTGCCAGTGGAGGTATCCCTAGGCTGTAATGTAAACACTGCATTTTTCACTGAAATACTGTGTTACTGCAAAAAGCCTGAAGAAAATGATTGTACTCGCCAAAACAAATACAATAAGTTGTAGTTGTTCTGGTGACTATAGTGCCCTTTTAAAGTAACTTACCTGTAAATGTAAGTGATATTGTTTTCTTGTTGCAGTTCTGCACTGCCCCCCAGAGGCAATAACTAGTGATGGTCTCCCTGTCATTCCAATGTGTTAGAGACAATCACAGCTATCCACCAGCAGTGCTTCTTTTATAGAAACATTGAAACCAGTGCTTCTCTATTAGAAATATGAACTTGCAGCTCTACCTAGATATTTCATGTTTCTGATGGAGGTGTAACGTCATCTCTTTCAGAATTATAAGCCAGTGTGGAACAATCGTTACAGGCTGTCTAATATAAATTCTGTGCACAGAGGTTTATTTGCTGGCTAAGAGGGCTCAGTCGATGCCCTCAGCAAATGAATGAAAGGCAGGAGTAGACTCTGGCTTCAGGAGCTCTGTAAAAGCTAGATGTGGTTCAGCTGCCAGGTTCAGGTAAGAGGCAAACCATTGCAAAATGTTTTCCCCCACTCACTGGGGAATGCTGCCAGGATACTCCTTGCACCATAACCACTACAGCGGACTACAAGGAGCAATTCAAGCCATTCACGATTTACACATATGGAGGGCAGGAGTAAATGTATCAATTGTGGAGCAATCAGGATAGCTGTTTAAAAGTGCTATCTTTCCACACCGCCAGGTACTGAATACATAGGGGAAAAATTGATTACAACTCTATACTTTAATCAAGAGAAATGTCATCATCTGTCCCCGAAACGGGCATAAATATAAAATGTTCCTATTTCCAAATGCTCAATAAATTTATGGCAATCTGGCGGAGACACAAGGCAGCTGCTCTCATCCTAATATTATACTGTTCACCTATTGCTAGGGGCAACAGGATGGCATCTTGCTGGCCGATTCCCCAGAATTCTACGACATTAATTATACTTCTATATGAATAATGAAAGCAGTATATGTGTACGACATACTATATACATGCACACATTTTTCTTCAGGACATGAAGACGTTTTGTTTCTGATTTTTATTAAGTTGAAAAAAAAATAACAAAGACTGATTTATTAAATTTAGTCTCTCCAATGCCTGTTTTAAAAATATTCATCTGAGAACATCTTACCATAGAAGGTATAATTTTTATTCCTAGGACATGAAGATCTTGGAGCTAATAATACAAATAATGATAATGTATTTCTGGCACAATACTGTAATGTCATTGAATTTCTGACAAGTCAATCATTTAAAAAGAATCTTTAATCATTTTAGGACCCCACTTATTTTAGCAAAATGCATGGTTTTATAAAAAAAGAAAAAAGAGTGAAATCAAAATGAACAAATTTATATATTTAGATACATTGTATGTTAAAGGGTTACTCCAAGTATCATAAACACTATAGTCCGCTGTAATAATCATGATGGCAGGATTGGAGCAAACTGTTTAGCAATGGTTGGTCACTCCGCCACACACGAACCCACAAAGCTTCACTCCTCCTCATAGCACCTCTCTGACAGAGTCAAGCATGGTTCCCGGACATATTAGAGATGTCCCGAGATCACCCACTCTCCCATCATTCCCTCTACTTCTGATGGGACAGAGGGGAGAACTTCATCCCCTCATCCTGGAACAGAAGTTCGATCTAGTGGGCTGGACGATTTCCGGGGATCCTAGTCGGTCCTGGGCCTATCTCATGGGGCAAAGGATCTTTTATGGGACTCTGAGGCCCTGGCACCAGGAAATGCTACATCTCCTCTTGGAGTCATTGGTGTCTAGAGAGGAATTCCATCTCTTTTACTGCACCTATCCCTATTTTCCCAAGGTTAATCGTATCGTTCCCTCTATGTAGTACATTCAGCCATTTATGCTGCACACATTCCCATACAAGCCATCCCAGTAGGTCAAGATCCTCTGGTATGGCGTCTGTTGCGGGGAGCTAAGTTATCTAGACCTTCAGCTCCTAAATATTAGCATCTCAGGGACATACAAGTGGTGCTGTGTTTCCTTAGAGGTTGGCCAGATAATCTGGGTCTGTCCCTTAGACAGTTATCGGCGAAACATACCCTTTTATTACCCTTACCTATTTCATAAGTTGCATGGATTGGACACGTGAGAGTACTTTTCGAGTATTCTACTTTCGCCAAATTTCTCATGCTTCTTCCGCTCTTCTTAACCATCAGCGTTCAAAATGAAAATATGAAGCCTCCTGTCATGTGGTAAAATTGTAGATTATGCTAACGTAGTATACCTATACATGTAATCTTAATTTTAGTAATGATAGGAGGTTAATATTTCTCTTCCCTCCCCTTTTTTCTGTATGGAATGTACCAGGGTTCTGTGCTGTACTGTGATAATTTATGAGGGGGTCTAGGTTCTATGATAATCAGACAATGTGTACTCGAATTTATGTTGTTGATATGTCCATGAGAATTTGCACACTGCAATTGTTACATATAGGCAGGGCCGGCCTTAGGGGTGTGCGAGGTGGGCGGCCGCACAGGGGGACATGAAGCAAGGAGCGCCATACGGCCGCACAGCTCACACATGGCCGGCGAGGATAAAAAAATAAAAAATTGTTGTGGGGGTGGGGCTTACCGTGTGGCAGGGGCGGAGCTAAAGTGCTGTGTAACTGCTGCAGGGGAAGCAGGAAGGAGTCCCTGCTTCCCCTTTTGTTACAGCTATTAGTGATATATAATATAGTATCACTTCTATTACTTGGGAATACACTGTTATATTGTAGCTAAACAGTATTGCTTCAGCATTAGTGTTATTATGTATACACTTTTACAGTTTATATAAGTAGTCAGAGTTTTACTCGCTGTATAGTCTCCATTTACTCCTGCTGTTCATATTATTTTTCTTTTTTATATTTTTATTTTAGATTTATTTATTAAATTTACTTTTTAATCTACAATCTTCTCAGTAAATCATACACAGGTAGAATGGCATTTGTTTCTTTTTTTTGTTTATTCTCTCTGCTTCCCCCAATAACCAGAATCCAGGAGCTACACTGCCTGTCTGCCTCCACAAGGAACAGAGGTATCTATGTGTGATTGTCTGCCTGTGTGTGACTGTCGGTGTGTGTGGCTGTCTGCCTGTGTGTGTAACTGTCTGCCTGTGTGTGTGACTGCCTGTGTGTGTGACTGTCTGTGTTTGATTGTCTGCCTGTGTGTGTGACTGTCTTTGTGTGTGGCTGTCTGCCTGTGTGTGTGTGACTGTCTGCCATTTTTTGTGTGTGGGTGTGTGACTGTGTGCTTGACTGTCTGCCTGTGTGTGTTACTGTCTGCCTGTGTGTGTAACTGTGTGTTTGACTGTGTGCCTGTGTGTATGATTGTCTGCCTGTGTGTGTGTGTGTGTGTGTGTGTGTGTCTGTCTGCCTGTGTGTGAGACTATCTGCCTCTGTGTGTGTGTGTGTGTGTATGTGTGTGTGTGTGTGACTGTCTGCCTGTATGTGTGCCTGTCTATGTGTGACTTTCTGGGCAGACTAGATTGTCCGAATGGTTCTTATCTGCTGTCACATTCTATGTTTCTATGTATGTCTGCCTGTGTGTGTGTGTGTGTGTGTGTGGCTGTCTGCGTGTGTGTTTGTGTGTGGCTGTCTGCCTTTGTGTTTGTGTGTGGCTGTCTGTATGTGGCTGTCTGCCTGTGTGTTTGTGTGTGACTCTCTGCCTGTGTGTTTGTGTGTGGCTGTCTGCCTCTGTGTTTTTGTGTGGCTGTCTGCCTGTATGTTTGTGTGTGGCTGTCTGTGTGTGGCTCTCTGCCTGTGTGTTTGTGTGTGGCTGTCTGCATGTGTGTTTGTGTGTGGCTGTCTGTGTGTGGCTGTCTGCCTCTGTGTGTGTGACTGCCTATGTGTGCCTGTCTGGGCAGACTAGATGGGCCAAATGGTTCTTATCTGCCTTCACATTCTATGTTTCTATGTCTGTGTGTGCGTGTGGCTGTCTGCGTGTGGCTGTCTGCGTGTGTCACAGGGTGTGTGGGAAGGGGGGAAAAGGTGGCGCTGTGAAGATTTTTCACACAGGGCGCCCAAAAGCCTAAGGCTGGCCCTGCATATAGGTGGACTATAGGCCATTTCAGATGCCTTCACTTTTTTCTTTTTCTTTCAGTGTAATTGGTTTTCTTCTGGAGTCAAGGATATAGTTTCAAACTTCTTCGACATTTCCCCTTCTGGATCTATGGAATTCAGCATTGATTATTTGGAACTTTGCTGTACGTTTGTTGTTCATGGTTCATGTATTTGTTACCTGTTTACTGTCGCTACAAAGAAAGAGGAAGGGGGTGGTCTTACAGGGCCTTTTGTGTAACATCCACCTTTTTTCTGATTGGTTGTTTATGTTCTGTGCTGCTGGAAGTTTTCAGTAAAGAGAGATATGCAAATATTCGCCTCTTGTCATTACTAAAATTAAGATTATAGGTACACTACGTTAGCATAATCTACATTTGCTATCAGTGCATTATTTCCCAAAACCAGTAAGTCTATCCCTTTCCATTTATTTAGAGCAATGCAGTCAGCTAGCAAGGTCCATTTAGTTTATTCTAGAAGGTTTTTTAAGGAAATCTCAACCTAAAATGTGACTCATTCTATCACAGACACACCTGATTACAGACAGACATTTCACATCGGCAACATAAACTGCACAAATAAATGTAAGCCAAAAGAGAAACCCTGTTGCAGTTTCACAGTGAACCATAATTGTATATACTGTGTATATTATTTTGTATATTTATTTTTTGTATGTTTTAGGTAGTTTTGAATATGCCTTTTAACTTCACTTTTGGTCTCCAGATTATTTTATTTTACTTATGTTACTAGTGTGATTGTCGTTCTTCCTTCAGATTTTCGTGCTCCTGACTAGCTGCTGACGATTATTTAGTTGGTCGTGTCCACGGGCTATCACTGAGCTGTACACTTAAAGGATCACTATAGGGTCAGGAACACAAACATATATTTCTGACCCTATAGTGTTAACACCACCATCTAGCCCCCCTGGGCCCCTCATGCCTCCATAAATATAGCAAAATCTTACTGTATTCAAGCCAGAAGCTGTAACTCTGCATGCTGTTTGCCTCAACAACAAAAAAACAAGCAGTCTGCTGACATCATCAGAAGTGGTAGCCTGATCCAATCACAGTGCTTCCCCATAGTATTGGCTGAGACTGACAAAGAGGCAGATCAGGGGCAGAGCCAGCATGATTCAAACACAGCCCTGGCCAATCAGCATCTCCTCATAGAGATTAATTGAATCAATGAATCTCTATGAGGAAAGTTCAGTGTCTGTATGCAGATGTTTGGATGCATCTTAGGCAGCCATGACCAGAAAGGATCTCTCACAGCCATCTGAGGAGTGGCCAGAGAAGTTATCACTAGGCTGTAATGTAAACACTGCATTTTCTCTGAAAAGACAGGATTTACAGCACAAAGCCTGAAGGTAATGATTCTACTCACCAGAACAAATTCAATAAGCTGTAGTTGTTCTGGTGACTATCGTGTCCCTTTAATGCAGATGAATGTGAAGCCCAGAGATGGCCTTGAAAAATACACAATTATTATACCTTAGTAAATTCACTAATCATTATTTAGACACTAAATTAGAGGCTCAGTGATACACATACTGCTGATTCAATAAAATGCATTGTGTTGAAGTGGGTGATAACATCTAGATCCCAGAACATTCCAAATGATTATTAATGTTATTTTTGGCATTTATATGGCTCCAATATATTCTGCAGTGCTTTACAATATTATAAAGGGGAAATGTAGCAGTAAAGACAATTACAATATCATACAGGAACAACAGATTGATAAGGACCCTGCTCAAACGAGGACCCAGTTCAAATTTAGAGGAGGTGTGGTATAAAAACACAAAAAATGCATTGAGGGGAAAAGCAACTAAACAAGGTAAGAAAGTAGCAGAACTGTAAGGTGAGAGTGGAGTGTGGCTCTTTAAGAGAGAGCAAGAGACAGGTTTGTGAAATAAAGGTACTCTGGGAGGCTGTAAGCTTTTCTGAAGAGATAGGCGTTGAGGGACTTCTTGTATGATTGACGACTAGGAGAAAGTCTGATGGGGTAGGCAGGCTGTTCAAAAGTAAAGGACCTGCCTGTGAGAAGTCCTGGAAGTAGAGCCATTTGAAAGCATTGGCGCGCTGGGCAGTTGCCTGGAGGCCCTATAAGCATAGGGGCCCCATAGGTTTGCCAAACATTTCAGTATATTATTCCGGGAGATTTATTCAGAACCTTCAAACCCTCTTTATTACAACATTTATGTGGACTAATAACCTCAGTATCAGGTGTTATCTGTACCTGCAATCTTGCTGTTGTGAATGCATATCTTGACCTCGATGAAAACAACGTACTGTGTGTTGTTTTTGTCAAAGTCAAGATATTTGTGGCGGAACCAACCTCTCCACTGGGCACTGGAGAAGTCTGGTTGCCCGCCTGCTCCCCTTAGACTATGGACCGGCAGTTAAAACACTGTTCGTGCCTTTCTGCCAGGGCATTCGCTAGATTCAATCTACCGAACAAACTAAGGAAGGCGCAACCACCAGGAAGCTGGCGTGTGCCGCCAATTGGCCTTCCTGAAACTGAGGTTAACCGCAGCTTAATTGACTACACCAGGTGGTCTAACGCACGGTGGCGGTATTCTGCAGCTCCCGGATGACCAGCGGTGTTCAGCCCAGACTTAGTGAACTGAAAGCGGACACTTTTACTCGCGAACACCGCTGAGCCGCCAGGAGCCTATTCGTGTAATAAGGGACTTTGGCTCGATGGCAATTGAACTGTATATGTGAGATCTGAGCGCCATTCGGTAATATTGTGCGCTCAGATCTAAGCTATCTGGGGATATGTTACATGTGTGTATTTTATGTAATAAATGTAACATTGTATATTTTATTGTCTTTAATTGTCCTTTGTCTGCCATGTGGTTAATGGAGTCTTGCCTCTGTCCTTGGAGATAATTGGATTACTTCCCAATTATCTCCAGGATAGAGAGGAGGGATTACAATGTATTGTGGGAATGTTTTTACACTGTATGTCTGTAATTGGTCAGTGTCTCTCCTGTATCCCAGTCTTCCATCTGGTCCCCTAGGGGAGTGTCCACCAGGTGGGATACCTGCATAAAAGCCGGGCAGGTAGCCCCAGTAAACCAGTTCTACTTCACCCTCAATTTGGAGTGCCGTCTCTTATTGGGGGAATCTGCTACAAGGGATTGCTATACTAGTCATACTCTCTTGCTATAATCACTACTAAGTTCTTTTAAGAACATGTTCCTGCTTCGCTCTGAAGGAAATGAGGTTCGGCCTGCAGTGGTTGTGGTGTCGGCTAGAGTGCTTGGAGTCCTCAAGAAGCGCTAGGAGCATCCATCAACGGAGGTACTCAGTCGGGGTGCCAGGTGATCTGTTACAATATTTATTCGCAATATTTGTGTGGATTAACCTCTGCTGTACAGCATGTTTTTATGTTTAAACACTGATTTTGTTGGAGGTGCTGATAAATATAAGCCTACTTTTATCAATAATTTCCATTTTTATTCCTGTGAGTGGTTGTGTAGGCAGGGTCCCGGTGCACTGCTTTGCCCAGTGCCCATAATGCTGTTAAGATGCCCCTTTCTAGATGGCACTGCCTAAGTTATCAGTAAGGGTACGAGCAGCAGACAGGAAAAGGTCACCGGCAGAGCAGAGATACCAGTAAGGAGCATTCCTATGAGTTAGTGAACAAAATATAACAGGGGCTTTGTTTAGAGCATTATAGGTAAGGGTTAATAATTTGAATTGACTCATGTATGGTACAGAAGCCAATGTACAGGAGTGAAAAATCAGCCTGTAGCGAGGCAGTATGGTTTCCGGGGAGACCAATTAGGAGAGAATTACAGTAATCAATGTAAGAAATTACTAAACAAGCTGAATATGTACACTTTCTGGTTACATACTTTGATGTTATACTTTGAGTCTATTGGTAGTTATATTGTTAAACTAGCTCTCTAAATACAATGTTTATGAGTATTTTAAAGCGAAATTAGGAATCAGATAATAGGTTGGGATCATACTCCTGAATAAATTAAATATGACTCAACTTATATCTTTTTAACTAAAATAGCATTTTTCTAGAATCGAAGATGAAATTAAGTATGTTACTGCCTGTATTTGTGAGACGGTCGTTAAAAAGAAAGCTAAAAATATAAATTTTCATTAGCAGTGTATTCTGTTGACCAGTGGACAAATGGCACAATCGATAGCCGTCTTGTGTTCTAGATCGTATTCGCATTAAACCAGCTGAGAAACTTATATATCTTCCACACGGAGAGCCTTGAAAGTAATCTCACTGCTTTCTTTCCAGATGGTGCCAGGATTAATGGATTAGATGAATGACATAGGGAGCTGCAAAATGATTGGAGTTCCAAGATTGAGTTTGAAATGCAACAATATAAACCATTTATATATTTGTTAAGAAAACAGCTGGTTCGGAAAGTTAACATTGTTCTGTTGTGCTTCTGTTCTAAAAATATGCACTTCAGCTCGTACTTTTTAAATATTTTATTCAACACTATTTACCTGTTTACATAATTGAATACTCTACGTAATGTATAAATAAGTCAATATAGAATTAGGATTGGACCCATTGTATAAGTTCTTGTAAGTATATAGTGATATAACTAAACAAAAAATAAAAGCAATAGAATGTCTATTTTGCAACAATGGCGTTTTGTAATGAAAACACACATATTTTTGGACATAGCTAAACCTACTTGGAGCTCCAGGATCATGGTTTAATGATGTGAAGACAGTTCAGAACTCATTTGAAATCACCCCTAAGTTCTGAGCACAAATGTGAACGATTTTTCTATAGTTTTTTAGTGGTTTACTGTCAAGGCGCTGCTTTTCGATATTACCTTCATGACGTCCAGTGAAGCTTCTGTTGCTTCCAGTAGAGACACTATTAACTCTCCTCCACCAAGCAATATTCCCCGACTCTCAATTTCCTAGACCAGGATGTCAATGCAACTGCTCAAACAGTAAAGATGCTTTGAATAGATCTGAGTCCATACACGTTTCTAATGGATTCCTAAAAGGATGAGGCTCTGTCTATGGGTAAAGCTGGTTTTGCCAGCCTATTGATGGATGTATCAGTTTTGGGGACTGCAGAAAGTCCATGTTTCACAGTTCGATTGACAGGATAAACTAGATGTACCTTGGCTCACAACAAGATTCCTTTTTTAGGTCGACTCCAAAATGATAATCTATTGATGGTAGAATGCTCTCTCATCAGATAAGGTGTCCAGGGTAGGCTCCAGAATCCTAAAACTGTGATTTTCAAAGATGGGGACCATAAAAGTATATAAGCCTCAGGTAAATCCATGCAGGAATGTTTTCAGTAAGTGTCTTGATATGTTAATAATAACCATTACTGGCCTAGTTACTCCTGCCTAAACATGCTATATTCTTGATCCTTAATGAGAAAGAAGTCAGCTCTCCTGGGACTGCTCGGTCATACATATGGTAAGTAAGCCACAAAAATATAAAACATATTCTCAATTAGAGACTCCTTCTTAGCTGTAGGGACAGTACAAGAAATGGCAGCCCAAAGGAAGGAGTGTTCTCTATTAACACTTACTAAATAGTTCATTATATCCTTCCTAAATGCTGAGTGGAGGGATTTAACCCAGTTATGATGATGCTGTGATTGTCCGGGAAAATCTTTCAGTTTGTCAAATTTGTCAAGTGATCTAAAAATAAATGACTTCATGTAATAAATGATATTATATTACAAGGTCTTGAGAAAAGTCCCTAGAGGACTGAAACGTTGACACCATTTACTGGAAATTTGATGTTTTGAATAAACAGCACAATTTGAACTAATTCTGAGTCCTGTGAGTGCACTTCAAACAAGGATTTATATATATATATGTATATTATAGACCGGTGCTTAAAGGGACACTCCAGGCAGCCCTTTTAACTCCCCTCGTTCCAGCACCAGGAGCCTCGTGAATTCCATTCGGAATTGTCATTGCTCCCTTGCTTCGCCACACATACATTCATACCGCCCTATGAAGTCCTAAAGGGCACTACCGCGCGGTATGCGCGGCCGTGAGTTGAGCTGACTGACAGCTCAGATCGCAGTCTTTGCCCGCCCCCTCTCCTCTGCTGACAGGCGCGCACACAGTGCCTTCTCTCTCCTGCACATGTCAGACGTATTTTAATACGTCTGACGTGTACATGACCTTTTAAGGGCCATACATGATAGGAAGTCCCTCTGGTGGCTGTCTGAATGACGGCCACTGGAGGTATTCCTATCAATCAATGTAAACACTGTATTTTCGCTGAAAATACAGTGTTTACATTAGATTGCCTGCAGGGAGCTATAGATCTCACCTGAACAACTACATTAAGCTGTAGTTGTTCAGGTAACTATAGTGTCCCTTTAAAACATGTATTAATATATTTTTTTTTAAAATAGTTGTAACTATTTTGCTAACATTCTATATTTTATTTTTAATAATTTTATCTCATTATACAGTACAGTAACAATCCTAATGAACGTTGTTTATATACTGGTTGCAAAAATAAATCTCCTTGACTTTAAACTCACAAGAGCAAGTATTTCAACACTTGTATATCGGTATACATATGTCTATGAATGTGTTGCGCAATGTTTCATTTGATGTTTTATTAGTGTATCTGCTGGTATGTCACCTCGTTCTTTTTTCCAACAAAAGTGAGGAAAAACTAAATTAAACGAGTGTGACTGTAGTGCCTCCAGTGCCCAGAAGCTGGTGACTTGAAGGGAAATGTTTTTTTTAAAGGCAAAGATGTACTGTATATATATATATATGCTATGCTTTCAGCAACTTGTAGCCAGCTGCTACCTAACCCCTTGATGAAACAAATTGAAACATTACATTAATCACTTAATGAAATCTTTACTTGAGTATAATTGCCCCTAATTCTTAGTGCACTGTACAAGCTGTAATATGGGAGGTTTATATGTTTTAAATAAATCAAAAAGTACCGCGCCAAGAACATATGGCATCGTAATCCTGAATATTATAAAATAATCTCTACTGCAGTGTAAAACGCTTTCAAGCTCACAAATTTATAGATAAGAGCGGAATTTCCATTCAGCAGTCCTTCCAGCATATAGTATTTCATGACAATAAAATGTACTTCCCCAGGTAGAATATAGTTGGGTATTTTAACCCCTTAAGGACACATGACATGTGTGACATGTCATGATTCCCTTTTATTCCAGAAGCTTGGTCCTTAAGGGGTTAAAGCTTCATTCAGGATGTTCAAATGGGCCATGTTTGGGAAAGTAAAAGGTTTTCCACTTGAAAGTGGATAATTTGATAACGTGAATAGCCAGGAGTTCAAAGTGAATTTCAAATTTAAGTCCAAGTTGCAAAATTGGAAACATTCTCAAAATAAGCTATATTTTAGCGTTGGATGTTTTTGCATTACATTGTAAATGCACTTTAAGTTTGGGACCCTTTAGTAAATAAGTCGGAATTTATGTTAATACTTTACCTTGTAGCTGGAATGATGACGGGACTGACATCTGAACTCACATGTATTCAAAGCCTGTGATCTAATGTATATAACATAGTGTACGGAACACATAACCTGCCGCTTTGATGTGCAAAAAGGTTACATGGCCTCATCAGTCATCTTTCATCATATGATTTCTATCTGGAAACAGTCGAAGAATGCGTTATGAAATTGTTTTCTGTTAGACTTTGTTTAAATTTTTGAGAAAATAAAATGCTTTTTTACCTTGTACTTATTTATTTAAATTTGCAAGTTTCATGGGAAACATTTTACACATTTTGCTGAGCATCTACTGCTCGGTCCAGGAACATGCCATGTCATCAAGAATTCCTATTGCAGCCTTTAAAGTTTGATCCTGTTCTACTAGGCTCAGCCACACATGAGTTGGAAAAAAAAAATCGAATCTATTGTATTGTAAAGACTACTGGAAAGTGTGTGTTATAAAATACATGTGTGTGTCATGAATATTTCTGCAGTTTCCATTCTCCCCTCTATGGATGACTGTAAATACAGCTGGTTTTGAACATGGCATGGCATCTCGTGGGGGCAGAGCCCAACGAGCCAGGAAGGGCAGTGTCCCACCATCTTTAAACTTCATTAATACAGGTTCTGCCCACATACTGGAGGTCACAAGGGCATTGTACAGACAAATACAACAGGTAAGGCAGCTCATGGATTATTTTATTTGGTGTGTTGTAATCATTTCATTTGAGTAGTTCTTTTATCATTTTCTCATCTTGATAGTTAAGTGTAAATTGTTTGCAAACATGGAAATCTTTATAACCTGTTTTTTTTTTTTTTTTACATATTCTTGCGAATTTTGCAAAGATATTAAAATCAATCACTGTTATTCTATTTTGTTGCTGATGCCTGACAAATTGTCTCTCTAGGTTGGGTGCATTTTCAAAATCTATTTTAGATTCCCCAGACTCCCCAGATTTTTTTGACCTCTGCTTGCCTGTCCATTAATTGGATGATAAAATGCCCATCCACTGCAACTTGAGGAAATTAGATTTCACATACAGCAGTAGAAATGGTTCTACACAGTTAGAACAATAAAGAAAATTACAATTTCTATGGACATCATTACTAGCAGTTTGACCCTAGAGAAATCATATGATCAAGAAGAATCTTTCTCATTTTGGAGATTACTGCAAATGCCTTTTTAAATGTATTTTTTGTATGTATGTATGTTCCTTTACTATAGTCAGGATAAACAAATGTCACTAGCGTTCTATAATAATCTGTTGGTGATGCCATTTAACAAGAAAAGATTGAGACCTCGTCATCTTCCTCATGGTCTGATCCTAACCTTGGTCACAATGAAAAACGCAGTGCATGACCTTCTTAGTATAACTGTTTGCTTTGTATTGCTTAATATAAAAACATTTTGATGACTGGTAATTGTAGAATTAAGGGCTGAGTAATTACGGCTTATTTCACATGCGTTCTGAGAAGAAAAATTATTGCTTAACATATTAATAAGATGTGACTAAATACCTCCAAGGCTGGCTGTTTTTAGAACTACTGTCTAATTGTTGCATTTATGCTCCAAGAACAGGTGCAGGGATATTTCTGACATACTGTGAAGCATTAAACAATGTTGAGGCCACGGTTTTACAAACTCAAAGTATCAGAGAGCTATGGATCTTAAAGGATCAAACTGTCATCAAACTGAAAAAAAAACAGTGAATAAAACATTAAAAACGTCAACCTTTTTTCTGCTTTGTTTTTTTTTTGTTTTTTTTTGATAATCTTAATTTTTAAAAAATGTCCAAATTGACAGAACAGACAGACAAAGTAAAAAGGATATGGGATATCCAAAACATAAACATAGAAATCACATGTAACCCAAAGTAGTGGATAGCGCTAAACGTGTATACAAAATAAAACGGTGCACACAAAACCAGCAAGGTGAAAGCAGGCTCTAACACTTAAGTGAAGGAATCCCTTAACCTTCACGACACAGAACTTTGTTTGATAGCGCTAAACGTGTTTGGTAAAAACTGTAGCACTTATAATAATAGAGATCTTAGAAATCAGCAGCAATCACCAAATATGTGTAAAACAATCCAATATCCAGAAAAAATATGTTGCGCTAGAGTATTACTATGTGTATCTAGTAAGTATATATCCCACCAGTAAACCTTCATAAAAATCATCTGAAAAGATACATATATAGACAATATAGTGCAGACCATCTGATTTTAAAACATTCTAAGTGCACACTTAACTAGAAAATTGGGAGTTCACACTCACATTTCCCAGAGCCTAATGAACCCTGGCTCTGGGTGGGATAAGCTTCTATGGAGAGGGAAATATTCCCACAATCTGGTTCCTCAGAGAGACCAAACTTTCTTCTGCAGCACTGTATGGGAGACACAACCAGGAGCACACCAATGGCACGGTGTAAAAGAATATATTTATTGTAAAACAATTAAAACTGCTTACTCAGCAAGATGTGGGCTTGTGACAAACAAGTCCCCACTAAAAGCACTTGTTTAAAAGTCAATTGCTCCTGTCACTTCCTTGTTCCTGGTCCTGGCTCCGCCCCCTTATGACATAACGCGTTTCACCCATGTGACCTGGGCTTCCTCAGGCATCCTCTTCAAGCTGCTTGCTGTCCATTTGTATCCAAAGCTTGTTGTCCATTTGTGTCCATAATATAAATCACATGGTTTATCCCCTGTATTTAAATTAACAAGCCCCAAGAACTCTAAAGCAATATAAGGGACAAGGGATGCCGCATTGGAAAAATCACTTAACAAAGACGGAAAGTGGAAAATAGAAGATTATAGTATAAAATGAGACAAGGGAAGACCATACCCATTTTTCACAAGTGTAGGAACTTTGACCCTCGACATAGAAGCACCCCACCACCTCCTAGAAGTGCCAAGCTCCCCTATGTTTGCTGAGGCCTCCTCTCAATGTACTAAAGCCAAGGAAACCACAATTACACACATTTGGCAGATCGATCATATAGAGAGTATGTGAGTGATTCCATGTTGTAAATTTCCTAAATTTTAGATATGCACAATGGAGAGTGGGCATTCTGTCAGACTTCCAATACAAAGGTATAAGAACCTTCGTAGCATTAAGTGCATCATGAGGGATTTCTTGCAGATCTTGAGAAATCAATTAGGGGAACAGGTAGAGCCGCATAGATTCCAGTTGAAATGTGAGACCCGGCCCTATCACCTCCTTGATTGCAGGAAAAATTGCCTCCCAATGGAGAACAATTCTTGGTCAACTTCCACCAAATGTGAAGTGCCGTGCCAACTTCCCCATGGAATCTCCAGAAGTCCTCAGGGATTCCACTGGAAATTCTATGTGAAAGTCAAGGCATCAGATATCAGTGGATGAGGAGCTTGTTTTTGGTCTCCTGGATTCTGGGGCTGATGGAATTTTTGTGAGAGAATACAAAAATATTATTCCATTATTGGGCTCTGTTTTCTTTTAAACGATTTTCAAGATTCAGCAACTGACAATACAATCCAGCTTAGTCCAGACACATCCAGGAAACACCTTATTGAATGAGATTTCTGCTTCTCCTCCTCTCTCTATGAGAGATCTCTCTGTGGTCTCTGTATGCTGATTACCAGGTGCAAAGGGCAAAGCTTGTAACAATGATGAGCCTTTATGGAGGCACTCAGATCCAGGATAGAGTTAAAGGATAACTATAGTGACAGGAAAACTAAGCGGTTTTTCTGACACTATACTGCCCTCAGGGTGCCTCCACCCTCAGGGTCCCCCTCCCGTGGCACTGAAGGGGTCTTCCGGACAGCCACTAGAGGCTGGCTCAACCCTGAAACTGCTATGTTTGCATCTGCAGGGTTAAAACCTGAGGGACCTGGCACCCAGACCACTTCATTGAGCTGAAGTGGTCTGGGTGACAATAGAGTCCCTTTAAATGCAGGATTTTTTTGTTACAGTTACCACTTTCACATTTGTCACCATGTGAGTCACCCTGGCATTGCAGATTTAATGGAACACCATAGTCACTATAACAACTTAAACTGTTATACTGCCTTCAGTCCTGGCCCCCTCTCCCCCACCCATTTTATATCTGTTTTTTGGGGGGGAGGTTTTTTATTACCCCTTGGGGGGGCCTTGAACTAACTAGGTCATCCCTCCATCATGACTTCAGAGTTAGGAATACAGATATTTATTTGTAACGCTACAGTGTTCCTTTAAATATCATGTGTGCCTGGGACTTGATACTTATGCAAATCTTCACTGTTTAGAGAGTGGGTTGGATGCTTTGTGGCTAAACTCAAATTTACAAAATCCTGGTCTAATCCTTTTCAAATATTGTGTGTGACCTCAGTCTTTTCAAGACCATTTCCAAAGGAGAATCCTTTCTAGTTGTATTCAGGTATAGCATGTAATGTATTATTCATGGAAAGAAAGAGAGAAAGAAAGAAAGAGAGAAAGAAAGAAAGAAAGAAAGAAAGAGAGAGAGAGAGATGAAGAGAGAGGAAGAGAGAGAAAGTGAGAGAAAGAAAGAAAGAAAGAAAGAAAGAGAGAGGAAGAGAGATACAGAGGAAGAGAGAGAGGAAGAGAGAGAGAAAATAAGAGAAAGTAAGAGGAAGAGAGATAGAAATAGAGAGAGAGGAAGATAGAGAAAATAAGATAGAGAAAGAGAGAGGAAAAGAAAGAGAGAGAGAAAGAATGAGAGAGAGAAAGAATGAGAGAGCAAGACAGAGAAAGAGAGAGGAAGAGAAAGAGAAAGTAAGAGAGAGAAAGTATGAGAGAGCAAGGCAGAGAAAGAGAGAGGAAGAGATAGAGAAAAAGAGAGGGAAAGAAAGAGGAAGAAATGAAGGAAGTTTTGAAGCAGAGCCACAGGGTGCAAAGAATCGAGGAAGTGGGGACATTTTTTCAGTGGGACAGGTATCTTTATCCTTGTTTATTACAGGCTCTCACATATAAGCTATGAGAGAGCTGGAACAAGTCGCTGAGGCATTGGATGACAAAGACATTCTAAAAAAGATCTTGAATGGTTGGAGATGCTTCCCCCAATAACATCACTAACTGGGATGGTGAGCATATTATCTTAGTAATTTTTACAAATAATCTATAATCAAAATGTGTAAGAAACGCAGGGATTTGCATGAGTGCAATAAATTTATGGTGGTTATGGTACTTGGAAAGCCCCTTTAAAGTGAGGGTTCTATCAGTCAATTTTCCCACAGCCAAATGTATGTAGCTTGCAGATGGACTCACTGAGAATAAAGAATATAAAGTCTAGCTATCACAACCTGCGAGAACACATTTCTTCGAGCCATTGCTAGAGGCCGCTGTTGAAATGGTCAAAACGTGACTCCGGAAGCTCCACCTTTCGTCAAGTTCCATCAGCCTTTCAGAGACAAACAATGTAATTCACCAAAGTGAGAATTGTTGGGAACTCAAAGAGGATTTAAAATGTAAGGGAAACATTGCTAGACCAGAAACAAAATGTCACACATGCTTCCAGTTCGATTACTTTGGAGTAGTATTTGAAATTCACTCCAAATTCAATTTTAATAACCAACAATTCTCACTTAAACCTGATAGAAGTCTTTTGAATTCCAATAGAATTTTTATGCAGGCAATTTCAGAATTTTAGAAAAAAGTCTCTCTTTATGAAATACTCAAAGGTGATGTTGCTATGACTGAACTGCTTTAATAAATCCAATTACAAATTGAAATGCAGAGTCTCAGCTATCATAAAGTTAATTATATGCTGACCTATAGATCCCTTATGATGAATAATTGAATTTTCTATACGAACAATGGACACTTATTAGTTTACATTGTGGGTGATATCTCAATAGCCCGGTAAGACATTCGATCAACTTCTGAGTCATTTAAATGGTAGTTTTCCCATATAAATCCCATATGTATTTGCCCATATAAAGACAGTTTATAGCCAATAAATTTGAAATTAAGTTGTTTTTTCTGTTTGTTTTTTTTAGAAATGATCACATTTAATGCTGTCTTTGGACTTACAATACCTACTATAATATTTCTAATAGCCTATAACTGAAAAATATAAGCTTAGTATCTATTTGGAAGAAAAAAAACAGAGGCAAAATCAAAGGGCTTGACATTGACAAAGTTTTATAAAACTTTTATAGTGGCTGCACTGCTTTTAGCACCATTAAATGTGTTTACATGTGCAATGTATGTGTGTGACCAAAGGATAAAAAAGGATCAGCACTAATATACCTAACTAAAATATATATACAAAAATACAAAAATGAAAGTAAGCAACACACCTTAAAACATAAGCCTTATAAACAACAGGGATGAGTCAAACAGGGGAGATAAAGGTTGCACCAGAAATTATAAAAACAGAGATGTGTTATAACATATATATATATAGAAGGACAAACAAATAAAAAGCAAAAGAAAGTCAAATATAAGTCCAAGTGTGAATCCAAATGGTAAAACTTGCTGGAAGATAAAACCTCAAAAAGTCAGGGTAGTTCCTCTGGAATGGGGTCAGATCAGAGTATTCTTGGCAGCCATACATGCAACAGAAAGAGAGAACTAATGGTGCAGAAAATCCCAGAAATAACATAAAAGTAAATAAAATGTCTGTGGTCCTACTTACAATTGTTAGAGCTTAACCTAGCTCTAGTCTGAATGGCATACAGTGGTACAATCCCTACTTATAGGATACGTGAGACGGTGCAGGTAGGCAGATGTATAATCGGTATGAGGATCATAAAACATATAAAATAGACCGCAATAGTGCTCACAGTATATAATTAGAGATGTCGCGAACCGTCCGCGAACTTCTCGCGAACGGTTCGCCGCGGTTCGCCACGAACCGTTCGCGGCGAACTCCGGTCAGCTGACACATCCCGGCCAATCTCCGGCAGACCCTCCCTCCCAGACCCTCCTACTTCCTGGACAGCATCCATGTTGAAGGCAGCTTCAACATGGATGCTGTCCAGGAGGTGGCAGGGTCTGGGAGGGAGGGTCTGCCGGAGATTGGCCGGGATGTGTCAGCTGACCGGAGTTCACTGCGAACGGTTCGTGGCGAACCGCGGCAAACCGTTCGCGAGAAGTTCGCGGACGGTTCGCGACATCTCTATATATAATGTGTGTGACTGCCTATGGTTTACACACATTAAAGAAAATGAAAGTTAACACAAATTGTTGAGGATTTATAATGCATATGTGTAATCTATCTATCAAGGTTTTTTATTAAATTGTAATTTATTGGGTTTTCACCAGGGAATTGCAATTTTTGGACCATTTCCAAGCTGAATAACTTTTCAGATGATTTCCACTTACACTTATAGTTTGCAATGCTCATTTGCATTCATGAAAATTCACAGTTTAATAACTTATTTTCTTCCCCATAGGCTGGTGAGATAGCTCAGTAGGCTAATGTCTAAGCACTTAAATCTGTTCAACCCTTGGTTGCAAGTTCAAATCACAGCAAGGTCATCTACCCAAGGTAGATCAAATGAGAACCATTAAATTGTGTAACAGTAACATCTCCTGGATGCACTTGAAAACCCTAGCTATTTGAATATGCTTTTCCTGGTTAAATACTTTTTATTATTTAACAATAGAATACAATAACACAGAACAGGTAAGAAATATAAGCAACAATGATAATAGGTGCATAACCCTTTGTGTACTAATTTGTACATAATTTCAAACTCTATCTTCTGGTGAGCAGGTCTGCGGTGTTAATCAATGTTTGGTATAATTTTAGTATTCGCTAAAAAGAACCGAGGAAGCATGTTCAGGATGCAAAATGAGAATTCTGACCTTGTAAATTCATCCTAAACAAGGTAATCAAGGAACTACATTCCTCAATAGTCATATGACAAACAACAGCTCCATTATAGTGTACATTCCCTTTTAAAGCTTGCTGTCTGCACACTTGTGTAGTTAATAATTAAGACCCCTTTGGGGATAGACAGCTCGTTAAACAGCCAGGACAAAGATATATTTATGTGGATGATGAAAGTTAACAGGCAAATCTTGACAGAGACACATATTTTTATATTGCCATAGTAAACAATAATTTTCATTTTGCTTTGAGGATTATCTACTAATCACCAAAAGTGCATTTAAAGGGTAAGGTTCAGCAATAATATCCTAATTAGAGACCCTTTTCAATTCGAATGTTGAGTAATGGAAAACTGGAATGCACATTTGGAGATTAACTCTAAGCTTGCAAAATCGTTTCAGGGCAATTAATGCCCAGCAAAAAGACCTCTTAATTTCATGCACCATATAGTAAACTACATATTAGTCCAACGTTTAGTTTAACGTTTAAAACAGATTCACACAAATAGGTTTAATGCTGAACCCAACCATCAAATGATATGTATCGGTAGTGTCCCAGACTTACCTGCACCAGACGCCCGCGCGGCCACACTGCTCCTGTCCTGAACGCTCCACGTGGCCAGAATAGAGTAGATTTACCTTCGATCCTGCAAATGGCTCCCTCTGCTGGTTCGCAGACCAAACTTCAGGCTTCTAAAGACGTTCGGACACTGCTCGCTCCTGGGTGTGTCCTTAATTAGATTTTAATTTCATGACGTCCCTCCCGCCCTTAAGGGAAGGGATCACGTCATCTGAGCGACCCTATGCTGTTTGGAGTCTCAAAGATGACATGGATCAATCAGAACACGTGAACCTATTTAGAGCCTGTTTAGTCCCTTACTCATTGGGCTTATGTTTAGTAACACGTTTAGTGCTCTCTTGTGATGGCCTCATTTTGACTCTGTTAAACTCACACCCACACTTACATCCATACACACACATTAATATACATATACTCAAATTCCTATACACCCACATACACAATCACAGACAAATAAATAAATTTAAACTTTTATCCCAGTGTTTAGTGTTTTGCTGGGTCTGTGACAGACATAAAGCAACACAACAGTTTTAGGGAGACAGAGTCATAGGGGTTTAGATATATTTAACAAATATGTATTTGTGAGGTATCAAAAATAAAATTAAATGTAGAAACTCACACCTCTTTTTTCTGCGCATAGATGCCTCCATTTTAGCTCTCTGTCAGTCATTGTTATAAGCTCCACCCTTTGCTCCCCATAGTCAGCATAGAGAGGGCATAGCTAGAAGAAAAATGAAACCAAAAAAAAGTTAACACAAATTGTTGATAATTTATAATGTTTTATTTAATGGTATTAATTCCAGAGAAATTAAAGTTCCTCTTTAACACATTTGCTCTTAGCTGTGTATAAAGCTTAGAACATCACTTCTCAACAATTGATCTTCTCTCAAGACTATGTTGGAACTGCTGTGGAGCAATGTTTGCGCATGCCCCTATGACCTGACCTTTTACTGCTGCATGTTACATGTTATGGGGCCACAGCGATGGTTTTGTGAACAATTTTGGAGGAACCCACGGGGCATGGTGGGCTGGAGCGGTGAACGAGGGTAATGCTCCAAACCCGCCCAACCTCTACTCTTTTCCTTCTCTCCCCCACCACCCCTTTTTCTCTCTCTCTCTCTCTCCCTCTCTCATCCATCTTCTTTCTTTCTTTCCCCTCCCCCCCGCTCAACACCCACACCCCTGGCACATGGCCAACATGGCCAACATTTGATAACTCCCGACTGAGACGGGCCTCCCTAGGCCAAACACCACAACTCTATGCCACCTTGTCGTCCCTCACTCAAAGAGGGGTGGGATAATTACCACCACCATCGCTTTGAGCACTCAGAGAATTCAGGGACATATCCGCCCAAAGAGATTCCATACATGCTAGATATACCTCACTATTCTCATTGTTATAACACACGCTACTATCTATTGAATGTGCCTTATAACACCTTACGTATAGTTTGCATGTTATGCGATAAAAGAGAACAAGGTAAACAGAGAAAAATAAATAGTTAGAAACAACATGAAACCGTAACTGTTTCCCATTTTGTTTGCAATGTTCATCCCCTGCGTGGGAAAACAGTTCAATATGATGCTCTCAATAAAAACGGATTTAACACACAATGTTATGGGTCTGTCATACACAGGAATGAGTATTAAGCAGGACTGGAATTAAAAGCATTGTCTTCGTGCACTCACTATGAAACTTACCATCTCCCATTCTGTGCCACTGGAAGTAATGGGAGTTGTGATCTGCTGTAAGCATGATGTCCATCGTATAAAACACCCCTGTTCTAGAATCAAAGAAAACATTTAAAAGGCTGTATTGTTCCTTTGTCTTGTGCTGTGCTGTGTATCTGTTCTAAATATCAAATTATACGTAAAGTGTTTTTGAACATTAACAATAATCTTGGTATTGTTCACTTCTCTGCAAATATTCCTCGAATGCAATAACCACAAGTAATAAGCATAACTGACAAATTCCAATAATTAACTTTAACCGCCTCACAGGAAACAAATAGCCGTACTAATGGACCCATTTACGGCACACAGAGCTGCTCTGTGAAGTGAAAAATGTCTTTGTAAGACACTTCAGAAGGCGATAAAAGTTTAAAAATCTCACTCCATGCACCTGTTCACTCTGCATAAAACTAAGCTGACTGAGGCACACAACGACTTTAAAGGAAGCCGTGGAAGAGGGAGAGAATTTTTATATCTCAGAAACAAATGTTTTAGATAGATGCCAGAATTTAGCATGAAAAAAAATCAATTTCAATAAAGTGCTCAGTTCCTAGGCAATTCACTAGATAATCATAAAAATCACAAATAAAGAGAATGAGTGCGGCAATGTCCTTCGAATCCGCTTCGATAAATAAAATCCATGATGGCGCTCTTCTGCCCTTGCACAGTATGGAAGTCTGTATCGCGGAAACAAAGAAATATTAACAATATAAAAACTGTCCCTGATGAGAGTGCACGGTTTTATATAATATAATCAATGCCCTTGGGGAAATTTGTTATTACTAATTAGAAAAATTAGTTTGTTTTATAGTTTTGCAATATGTTTGTTTAAAGGAGCATTTCAAGCGCAGTAACCACTTCAGCTGACTGAAGTGATCATGGAGCCAGGCTTTTCCGTTATAAGTAGTCATGCCATTTATAATGGTTTGACTCTTTGCTTGTAGTCTACTGGACTCCACTCTCTGCCTCCTTCTATCAGCAAGAAGAGTTAGAAGTTCCTAAGTAGCATCTTCAGTTAGTACTCCTGAGCTAAGCCTTACAATGCAGGGCAAACTCTTTGACTGAGCTTCACGCTCTCTATGGTCATCAGTGGAGGCAGAGCAGACCCTGTGTAAGAAGTAAAACTATTCTAAAATGGTGTAACTACCTTCAATGGGGGAGGAGGGGTGTCAATGCACTAGTGGCACCATAACCACTACATCACACTCCCCCATCTTACATTTAGTCTTTATTTTCATCTTATAGCTCCCTAGTCTCATCTCCTCTTATCTAAAACCTTCTCCATTATAACCCCAGTTTACCAATTTACGTGGCTCCTACCTGCTCCCAGCCATATCTCAGTATTAGCCCGGCTCTATGCTTTAGTTTCTAGTGTCTTTTCAATTGTCTCCCTCTTCCTTTGGTCAGTAATGAGCAGCGAGGAGATGGGGGAACTCTTTCCTGAACAACCATCCTTTTCTCATTGCCATGGTACTGTGTGAGCTTAGAAAGGGGGAATACTATGGCATATTGTCACCTTTTGTTTTACACACTGTACTGCGAAATGTGACTGTTTTAAATGGCCACTCCAAGCAGCATATCCATTACAGCAAGTAGTAATAGTGTGATGAAACCTGGGACTAGTGCACCCAGTATTTTAAAACCATTTAAACCATTTTCAAGACGTTTGGCTAAAACAGAAGATTCTTTGCACCTTCTATCTGCACATTCTATCTGCACCATATGAGTTAATACTAATTCACAGCACAGTGGCCTGTATCCTGTTCCTTTATCCCATTGCTCACTGCCTTTCACTGCTTGGCACGTGCACACATACTATAAAAATATTTTGGACGGGTAATGAGGAAATATACTCCAGCAGAGAGGAGAAAATGGAATCCCCCAGTTGTTTCAAACCACTCAAAACTTGGGGTGACTGCTCCTTTCCTGGTTTTGCCCAGTATAGTGATTGCAATAGAGATTCCAACCGTGAATTTACTGTAATACTTTTGTCTCACTTGTTTTACTGTCCCTTCTTCTGTTTTTGTCTTTTGTACTTTTGTTCCCTTTCTTCTTTTTTTCTCTTTGCAACTCGAGTTTAATATGCGTTGTATTTGAATAAAACAAATTTTATTTATATTTATATAATCAATCATCTGACAAATTTTGAAAACTGCCTAGGGCATATGGTGACACAGTCCCAATCTCAAGTATTTTTACCTTGAGTCCGGGGAGGTCCACCAGCTGTGCTTGTTTTTTACATGCAGTCTGTAAGGACCTTGATGAGAATACCAATGGTATAGTGTGTGATTATAAGATGCATTTATGGTTCAAAAGAAATGCATTCTGTGGAGAGGTTTAGGCACTCCAGATGCTGTGGACTACACCTTCTCTGTATTGCTGTAAGAGCTTTATAGGAGATGTAGTCCACAACATTTGGAGTGCAGAAGAGAGGGCCTTCTGGTGGTTCCTCTTGTGTACTCACCCTTCCTTCTTTACCTCCTCCCCTTATTGACCCCTAATCACAATTGTTTCTGTTATGATCATCAATTAGTGTATTGTCAAAGTAGAAGACAGGACATCGGGACAGAATTGGACTTTCCTCATATTTTGTTATGTCAGGTAATTTTACTGCCTTATCTTTTGTTGAGTTTTTATCATTGAGAACCAAATATGACCCTGAGTTACTGTGCATTTACCAAAACTGTCTGTTTGATTTTACCTATCCTATATCATTTATGAAGCAATAAAAATTTTTAAAAAATGAAGAACACAAAAAACTAATTCTGTTTGGGCTACGGGAATTTATATATATATATATATACTGTACATACATACAAGACCAAGATCTCTCTGAAATACTCTAAAAGCATTATTTCATTCTGAAAAGCAAAGCGACAAGTGTCGGCTACAAGTTTTCTGGTCCTGAAGCAGTTAGTTACTTTGTGTACAAGACAATTTCACTGCTTTAGTTCATGATTTTCTCAGCATGTCAATAGTCCTCAAAAGGTTGAAAAAGTCCACTCAACCAGGCCTGAAGGTTACGCACCGCTATGTGACCTGTATGTATGGACATGAAAGCAACATTCGGTCTCATAAATCATTAGCTCGCCTGGGAGGAATGCAGGCTGGATATTGCACCATATGAACAATTCCCTTCCTGAGTAAGCGGATGGCAGATTGTCAGAGTTCTACAGTCTCTACAAAGCCATACACCCCTGTGTTTAAGGGACACTATAGGCACCCAGGCCACTTCATCTCATTGAAGTGGTCTGGGTGCAGTATTCCTGTCTCTTAACCCTGTAATGTTAATTATGGCAGTTTCTGAGAATTGCAATAATTACCTTTCAGGATTAAGACTGCCTCTAGTGGCTGTTTCCCAGCCAGCCACTGGAGTCGCTTCCTGCTGTTTTATGCATTTAAACAAGAGGGGAAAGAAGGTCAGTAGCAGAACTATCAGAAGCTAGCAGCAGCTGCACTTGGCCCACACTGGGGAGGGGTCATCAGGTGGTAGATGTACTTAGGATCCCCAATGGGCTGCGGCCTTTTATTAGCACAACAGGGTCCCTGTAGAATATGCAATTCCAGGGGGAAATGAGAGCTGGTCACTACTTCCCAGCTACAGATAGAGCGCTGAGAAGGAGGAGAATAGAAAGGAGGCATAGGCAGCATGGGGGGAGAGCAAGGAGACATCCAGTTCCATACTCCCATCAGCCTCAGCCAGCAGCAGAACTCCATGAAAGCCACCCTCATGCACATAAAAGATATGTTAACAGGAGGGTGGCTAAAATCATAAATATCTATGACAAGTATGTGTGTTTGTACGTGTCAGTGTGTACAATTGTATGTGTCAGTGTGACTGTACCTGTGTATCAGTGTGCATATCTGTGTTTATCTTTGTGTCATAACAGTGTGCGTGTGTATATTTTAGTGTATATCTGCATGTCAGTGAGTGTGTGTGTCAGTGTTTGTATCTGTGTGTGTCAGTGTGTATGTGTATCTATGTAAGTATCTATGTATGTATGTATAAGGTAGTGATTGTGTATATGTGCATACAACCCAACAAGCAAATGCAAACAGAACATTGCAATCAAAAGCAAACATTACATACAAACACACCCCTGCAGTCAAATGCCAAAATTATATACAAATGCATCCATTTTTTCAAATACTACACACAAATGTATATCCACATATAAAACACTGCTCACAAATACAAACCTTGAAGGATGGGCAAATGGAAGATACCCAACTGGCACAGCATCATGGGATTTGTGCAACAGATGGGGATCAACAATTTGGCCACCCTTGTGCTAGAGTGTTCCCAAAACAATGTCTGCACCAGGGCCCTCTCTACAGTAGTTCTACTACTGAAGATGACAATGTTTCTAGTTCTCTCTTTTAATTTGCAACGCTTGCCCTGTGATTGACTTGTCTGAACCGGATTATAATGTAACTTGTTTTATATATATATATAAAAAGTAAGAGTTATAAGTTAAAAATAAAATGTAACATAATGTGAAGAAAAGGTTATGACATTTTATAGGTGAATACCAGTGCTGTGCTCGATGGTGTAAATTCCACAGAAGTGACGGTCAATTTATAAGTTCAAACAGCAAATAGAGGGCAACTAATTCTGGACTCAGATGGCAAAGGTGAGTCTCACTTATTTCATTAAACCTGATCTCCCCAATACCAGCATGAATATAGCTGCACTTTCACAAAATATACATTGTGTTCTATCCCATCAATAGGGTGATAAGGTATGTCATTTCTTTATGTTCTTAAGGGGTTAAAAAATAATATCTTTCACTCAGGCTAGGTCTTGATTCAACACAAAGAACACAGCTAATCCCAAGCTACTTAGTATTTGGTGGCGAAAGGATAGCATTACAGAGTGCGATATTAGGAGGATAAATGGAATACTATTAATTCGTGCAGTTTTACAGATTGATAGGCCAATCCGGTCACGCACTTCTCTAGACCAGCATTATGTAGCTGCCTGAAATGTGTGAATAGTTGATATGTGAAAGGATTTATAATCATAACATGTCAATTAAACTGGGTTATTCACAAAACAGTGAATCGAAATAACACATTGCTCAAATTAAGCTAAAAAAAAGTCAAACTGATGGAAAGGTAGCTGAATTGGAGAATTTTTACAACTCGGAAATTTTGCCCTAAATTTTATAATCAGATAGATTTACAAATATTGCTAGGTAAGTTAAAGTTTAGTCTTATACTCTGGCAGATATCAGCTTGCTGGAATATATAGACTTTACAGTAAAGCTGTTACAAATAGAAGGACAGATTCTATTCCAGTTTAAACAGTTTTGCATTGCCATTTGTAATTTTCATAAACCCTGTTAGATAAGCCACGCTGCCACCTGTACAATCAGTTTGTATTATGACATTCATGATTGCTTTTTAATCTGTATCGCCTCGGAATAAAAAAAAAGTTTAACAGGAAAACACTTATGCATATGAAAGAGGAGAAATCCAATATAAATTTTTGGCTCAGGGTGAAAAATATAACAAAGCAACAGAATATTCATTTTGAATTGAATGATGAAATTGCTAATGGCAGTAGTATAGAACATGGGGTAATTGAAACCACGCAGGTTGGTTGCTTAGTACTGCGTGTAACTGTATAAATACATTTCACTGGGGTAAAAATAAATGCCTTTTTGGTGGAGATATTATGGTTGAAAACACGTCTAGGTTCCCCCACACTGGTTTCTGCTAGCCAGGTCGCCTAGTTGAAATCCAAATGGATTGTCGATTATAATGTAAAAGGCAAAGAGCAGTTAAGGCAAAAGCTGCGAAATCAAATCAGACATGAAAGGACATTACGGGGAAGTGTTGACAGGAGTCTCAACCAGTAAAAGACAGGAATGGACAAAAGAGATTGGGGAATGCAGAGTCCAAACAAACACTGAATTAGGAATTGGAACATAGTTTGGTCACTGCAATGAAAGATTTTCACAATATGGAAAAGTTGGATTAAAAAAAGGATTAAGCTAGATTTATTGGTTAGTGAAGAATGGCCTATCTAATTGGCATCACTTAGAAAATTCATGACTGGGAATTGAATTTAGCTGGCTATAGACTTTTTGGAGAGAGCACTTAAATAGGGAAGATTAATTTTATATTAAGAGACGAATGAAGACCATTTACCATGGTTTGTGAGGCCACACTAAGGGGATGGGAGGGGAAAGAGACACACAAGGGGTCTTGGTGAAGTCAGAAACACAGAAAAGGGCTGTGGGAGAATATACACACCAAGATGCTGGTGGGAATATACACCCAAAGGGGCTAGGGTAAGTAAGCCACACACAAAGGGTTGGGGTGATATAAGTGACACACAAAGGGGCTGGAAGGGATATACACACAAAGGGGCTGGGGGAAGCAAGAGACATACAAAGGGGCTGTGGGGGATATACACACAAAGGGGCTGAGGGAAAATAAAAGACAAATAAGGAGATGGGGAGAGTAAGAGACAAAACAAGGGTGTGAAACACAAGAAAAGGGGGGATAAGAGGGGCGGAGCCTGGCTGCTGAGCAGTACAGATGTGTGTTGCATAAGCATCTGCACCCTGAATCTGAAATGATGTTCAAGCACACAACTTACCTGGATGCAAAGCATGACTACGATTGTTCCTGTAATGCCGGTGGTGTTGGGGATCCCTTTCGTGGGCTTCTCCGCCACCGGAAACCCTGACTCGAGCCTTTGCAGCCTATCAGTGACTGTGCGGAGAAGAGGCAGCCACTCTCCTACTGCTTTGACTGGCGGTGAGACACTCGATTAGTGCTATCACCCCTCCCCCCCCCCATGGAACCGTGGGGGTTATCCCGGTCTTCCCTGGCTAACTCTATATCCTCTGCACCTAGTTGACCGACACCGGCCATGTGGAGTACCAGGCCCACTCACTTAAGATGGCGGATGAGCTCCCTGCACAGGGGCACGAGCTGCACAGACCTGAGACGAGACGATCCTATCAGGCTTCGTAGACGGCATGCTGCAACACCTTGACAAAGTGTTTGAGGGATTCCGGTGAAAGCTCGAAAGTCGACCTCACAGCCTCAGCAACAGGGGAGAATGTGAAGTGGCAGGAGCCGCAGAGAGCCTGGGCACATGCGCCAAGCGGCTGACCACCCAAAGCCCCCACAGTCTCCCGGCAGGGAGGGACTTGATTTATCACATAGCCTGGGTCCATGGATCCCAGATGCAGGCCCCCTCTACGGTCTGGAGAGGCAGAGATGACACCCTGGCTTTCCTTCCTCATGCAGCAATACTCAGAGACTCTCCCACTATGCTGAGCCAAGGCATTGGCTGACACTGCATGCTACCCCGAGCACATCACCCGCTTTTTGTAAAGACACATTTCCTTATGCTGCCCTTCTATACCCGTGCTGATGTTGCTGTTAATTTTATGTTATCTTATAGTTGATTTTCTGTTTGCATGCCTCTATCTGCCTCTATCTGCGTACACTCCACATTATGTTGGAGCAATGCAGGGGTTCACCCCACTAGTAACATTGCACAGGCTCACCTCAAAAGCTTCCTTCCTTCCATGCTTAAACTCCAGCAGACATTAAACTTAATGTGCTTTACTCTTACTAATTTAAAAAAGAAAAGAAAAGGGGGGACAAGATACACTAAAGGGGTTTATGAGAAGAGTCCAATAGTTTAGCCATTGTCCAAGATGTCCAAGATGCTATTGTGATATATATCGAGACTAAAAGTGGGCAAAATGTATATATCTCTTTGAGCAATTTAAATGTTACATATAAAAAGACAATCTGACTATTCCTGTGTTAATTACATTTAAAAAATAATAATAATTTAATTTAAAAAAGATTACTCTCGCCCAGAAGTTTACAAGTTCGAGCTGAAAACAGAAACTCCAGTGAATAAAACACACATTGATTGTATCAGAACCTGTTAAATTATCCCACAAGATAAGGCAGGATCTCCATATATATATATTTTATTGTGTACATACCAAGGAGGAACAAATGGCTTACAAATGCATGTGTGTACAAATATAGATCAGATGAAGCTGTGAACTATTTAGAATTTATTAAACATCTGATACAGTTGGCCAGGAAGGCAGAGGCGGCTCTCTAAGGCCGCGAGCTGATGGGGGCCTCACGACCGCCTAAATCACCTTAGAGCAGACTACCATGTCCGGTTCTCGGTTAAAGACCGAGGACCCGACACAAGACAGGGCCCGGCGGCTTACCCATAATGCCGCTGGGTGCGAGGCCCCTCCTGTCAGTCTGCCCGGGAGAGAGCCAGCCGTCAGTTTGCAGCTCCGCTGGGAATGAGCTGCAGACTGAATCGTCTCGAGATTTCCCACCTGTCAGAGTGTTGCCGCGGGTTACCACAGCAATGCTTTGACTGAAGATCGCCAGATTTACCACGTGGTCTGCAGCTCACTCATGGCAGAACTGCAGACCAGAGAGCCGGTCCACTGGGGATAGAGTGCGCACATTGGACCACCAGGGAAGGTATTTATGAACCCTCTCCCCCTGTCCACCCCTCTACCCCCTGTTACTGCCCCTCCATCCCCCCTATTCCCTGTCACTGCCCCTCCATCCCCCCACCCCTGTTACTACCCCCTACTCCCTGTTACTACCCCCACCACTTGTTACAGTTCCTCCACCCACCTACCCCCAGTCACTGCCCCTCCACCCCCTACCCCCTGTTACTACCCTACCCCTGTCACTGACCCTCCACCACCATACCCCCTATTAGTACCCCCCACCCCTGTCACTGCCCCTCCACCACCCCTACCACTTGTCACCACCCCCTGTTACCTCCCCTCCATCCATCCACTCCCTCCTCCAACCATGTCACAATCGCCCCCCTATCAATAGATTACTATTAAAATTGAAGAAGATAGGGTCAGGGCAATAAACAGTTTCAGAAATAGAGTTTTGACTGAAAATGTAAAAACTGGAAAAAATTCCAGGAGTATACCTCTATTTTTTTTCATTAATTAGCTTGTCGACATATTTAAGTCAATCTTTGTATTTGCAGGAGGGACAAAGCTAGTTTACTGAAATAAAATCAGCCCAGGATGTTGCATTTCTGTGGGGAGTTTGGACAGATATGTGTGTATTTATATAAATATATAGAGGAAAGAAGAAACATGAGTGCTCTCTGTAATTTCTAATCAAATGTATTTTAAAAATCAAAGTTTCGACCCTTCTGGGTCTTTATCAAGATCTTGATAAAGACCCAGGATGGCCAAAACATTGATTTTTTGAAAATACTTTTGTTTAGAAATGCCAGATAGTACTCATGTTTCTTCTGTCCCGTATATTGGCACTGGGAAGCACCCGGCTGGTTAATATTATATTTTGCATTTATGGATTATGGGTTATGGGTGTTATGAGGAGCACACATTACCAGTATCTGTTACAAGGTTCAAAATACGTTCTATGTGTTTGTGCAGGTAAGAGAATGTTAGAGAAGAAGGAGAAGTGAGATAAGAATGCTCTACAGATAAGACAGCAATGCAAACAACTATTATATGAAGCATATTGAATATAAGTAAAATAAACATTCAGTATAGAAATTAACATTTGTGATATGTAATTTATACACTCATCACCATAGCTGTTAGAGTAGCTGTTAGAGTTAAGACTTGCATGCTGCATATTATGCAAATCTTCATCATTATAATTAATCATAGACATAGAAGATAAACAGCTGGTGAGATAGTTCGGAAGTTAGTGTTCAAATTGTACTATCTCTAGGACTATATATTTAATTCATGCTGGTGGTGATAAGCAGCATTCAATTGATTTATAACAGTGATCTCTGTTCTGACTATTTGGTATAATTGTGGTGTCAATTCAGTGCCCTTTTAACATGAACCACCCATTTGTCCAAATTATGACACAGGTTCTGTGGCATCATTCCTACAATGATGCAAAAGTGCATTCTGTGCAAACAGGAATGAAGTAAACCAATCAGCAGATAGTGCAAACTATATATGAATGCACTGAATGCACTGCCTTTTGCAATTTCTTGGTATTCCGAACAGCACATCTTTGTAGTTATTTGACCCAGCCTTTCTTAATAAAGGGACACTTAGGTACCCAGACCACTTTGCTCAATGAAGTGATCTGGGTGCCATGGTCCCCTCATTTGAATCCTACAATGTAAAACATTACTGTTCTACAGAAACGGCAATGTTTTCGCTGCAGGATTTAAATGCCTCTAGTGGCTCTCATAATGACAGTCACTAGAAGCACTTCTGCAGAATAGCAGATCTCGGTTGTTTCTATTAGATAGTCTCAGACCATTGGCGCGCATGTGCACTAGTCTCCCAATGCTAATGTATGGCAATTTTTTGGACTGGCTGAGATCATCGATGATCTCAGCCAAGAAGGTGGGACGGCAGCACAGAGACCGGCACTGCAAGGGAGAATGCTAAGTAAAACATTTGTTTTTCACAAAGAGAGGCCAGTCACATAAACCATTAGCAAGACACTTCAGCACTATAGTGTCCCTTCAACGTGTCCACTGAGTCCTCTTGACTTGGTGTGGTTTATTGTTGTGTGACTTCTGTATTCTGTGCTCATTACTTGTTTTTTGATCTCTCTTTTGTAATTTCACTTAAAGCAAAGCATCAAGCCCGATCTGGCTAAAGACTGGTAATACAAATCTACCCTGTCATTTCTCCCAGTGCCTATCTCTACAACCTTCCAAAATCCATGCAATCCAACTGGATACCTTAAACATTGAAAATGGACAACAGTAACTGCATGAACACTTCCATTCCCGGCAGCAGAAGAATCGTCTTGGAAGTAATAGGGTTATAATTTATTTAGCAAAAGCATTTCATGTGCCGATGCTGCAGCTTACAATTAACACAGATTTACAATCTAGTGTCCTCGTTTTCTCAGCACCCTAGTATGGATATCAAGAGGCCTGGAAATGGCTAAAAAAAACATTAACAATCATTGATCATTACAAAATATTCATGCAAACCTTTGATGCTTTAACCTTCTGTTCATATGAATGAACGTCCCTCACAATTCAATATCGTTTTAACCCCCCGCCCTTATTTCACCTGATATTTTAATTGTTTATAATTGTAAAATTTTTGTTTCATAACTGTTTTATAACATTTTTTTTAAAACTTGTTCAGTAAAAATAATTAGAAGAGAGAGAGAAGGGGTAGTGGGGGAGAACTTGTCTTGATTTTTAAACAAAAGCTTTTAATTAATACATTAGTGTTTCATAATCAGCTGCCTTTTTTGTTAATTCATATGCAATTAGAAGCACAAAAGTTAGTCTCACAGATTTGGTTGGAATAAAATAAAACTTATATATAGCTGTATTTAGAAAAGGAAGACAGTAGAGTTTAGAATTGTGTAATTAATTACACCGAGAAATTACATAATTACAGAATTCAAAAGTGCTTCTGAAATATTGCAAAAAAAATCTTCATTTACATTTCTTATGAAACAAGCAGAGAAGCCGCCAATACTGCAATCAAGTATTAACCACTTCATGGTCAATGTTGGAAAAATCCCAATTATAATAAACCAGTTCTAAAGTTCCTATGTGAAAATAATATAATAATAACTAGTATTTACATAGCGCCTTTCTCCCAGTGGGACTCAAAGCACTTTTCAGTACAGGCTCTCATAATTAACCAAATCAGCAGCTGAATAGTAATAGATGTTATTATTACCCAATTGATGGAACTCATTTTATTGACCTCGGAAGGATGAAGGGCTGAGTTGACCCTGCCGGGATTTGAACCTGTGACCTTGCATTTTTGAATAGGCTTTGTAGTCAGGGAATTTACCAACCACCAGCAAAATAAAACATTCTGCTAATAACACCAATTCCATGTAGCCATCACTGAGATTCCGCTAACTATGATAAATGCTGTTGATCTGCAAATGCTAAAAAAAATATATTTCATACTGACAGCGAGTCTGTAGGGACAAAAATGTGAAGAGAGCATATAAAATCATAATTCCTTAACGGAATAAATTATTATAACATTACAAATTATTATACAGATGTTTTTAGAGTATGATCCTTCAAATAGAATTTATCTGATGCATTTTCCCCTTTTTATTTATTTCCATTCATTCACATATTTATTTTATACAGAGAATTTAAACATTTATTTAACACTTTCTTTGAGAAGAGAGGAGGGTTCACAGTTCATACAAAGGACTAAAATGAAGTTCGGGAAACTGAATATGAGATTAGACTGTACGTAGCCAGGTCTAAAATGGTGGGATCCGGATAAAAGTGAGGGCTGTATCAGATGTGATGGATGACCTAAGAAATCAGGGGCAGGAAATTAGATTTTGTGAGTTGTTACGTAGTTAAAGGACCACTATAGTGCCAGGAAAACATCCTTGTTTTCCTGGCACTATAGTGCCCTGAGGGTGCCCCCACGCTCAGGGTTCCCCTCCCGCCACGCTCTAGGGGGTGGAAGGGGTTAAACATACCTCTTTATCCAGCGCTGGACGGGGAACTCTCCTCCTCCTCTCCTCCTCCTCTCCTCCTCCTCTCCTCCTCCTCTCCTCCTCTTCAGCTAAATGCGCATGCCTATAGACACTGGCGTCTTCTCACTGTGAAAATCACAGTAAGTCAATGAGACAGCCACTAGCGGCTGGATTAACCCTATTATAAACATAGCAGTTTCTCTGAAACTGCTATGTTTATAGAAAAAAGGATTAAACCTAGATGGACCTGGCACCCAGACCACTTCATTAATCTGGGTGCCTATAGTGGTCCTTTAATATTAGGATGACCTGGGACTAGGGAGGCAGCAAAATACTTAAAGAAAAAATGACATATCTCATTGAAATAGTTAAAGAGTTCTGTGACAAGACCATTCTATTCAGCGTTATATTTAAATATGTTTCTGTTTTCCTCTGCACTGCTTGGACGAGGAACCATTAGCCTGAGAAGCAGCGGGTGCCTTGTCTTTTCTCTGGAAAAAAAAAACAAGTGTTTACTGCAAAAAGCCTGAAGGGAATGATTCTACTCACCAGAACAAATACAATAGGCTGACGTTGTTCTGGTGACTTTAGTGTCCCTTTAAACTATACATAATTACAGAATTTTAGCCCATTCACATAAAATTTGCATAACGCCTTATATATAAATTTTTGTTTTTTCTCCGACAGGAAACTCTTCCTAGTATTTTAACAGTTTTATGTCTATCTCTATCCATCCACAGTTTACTAATTTAGAAACTTCTTGAATTATAACATTGTGTATAACAAATTGAGGACTATACCAGACACTAAGTGTCTGTTACTTATATTAACAAAGTACTTTTATTGAGAGTGCCTTTATTATCAGTTAGAAGTTTTATTATCAGTTACATGTTGTTAAGCCATTGTAATCGATTTTAGCACTGACACGTGTGGTGCTGTTGCTTTGCCTAACCAGCTTAGCGGTCTACCTAGCATTTTCATTGCTAGATAACCACCTGGTAGCCAGAGTTTCTATCTTTTAACTTTTCAAATACACGTTTGCATTGCAGTTTCAGTGATTTAATGTTTCTGGTCCTTTAGCAACCACTTGTTATTTTTCACTTACACACAGCAATGCTCTTGACATTTTAGTATTGTGCACATGGTTACCCAAGTGCCTTGTCCTAACTCCAAAACCCACGGTAAATCATCCTTGAACCACCTCACTCACCCATTCTGTTCAGCAGTTCTTCTGCAGCCTAACTGATAGATACATCTGCCGTATGCTTAAAGGAACACTATAGTGTCAGCAATGCAAACATGGCTGTTTTGGTGACCAGCCCAGGGCCGGACTGGGGATACAAAGCAGCCCTGGAAAAAAAATCTATTCCAGCCCCATAAGTCATTGCGCCATATATTGTCGCATGTAAAATGTAAGGCTATGTCTTGCCACCCCAGATGATTGAGTAATATACCGTTTTTCTCCGAAAATAAGACCGGGTCTTATATTAATTTTAGTCCCAAAAAACACACTAGGGCTTATTTTCAGGGTAGGGCTTATTTATTTATGGTACCGGTATGTACATTGAACCCCCCCTTTAATTAATCCACCCCCCTTTAATAAATCCACCCCCTCTAATTAATCCACCCCCTTTAATTAATCCACCCTCCTTTAATTAATCCACCCCCCCAATAAATCCACCCCCCCAATAAATCCAGCCCCCTCTAATTAATCCACCCTCCTTTAATTAATCCACCCCTCCTTTAATTAATCCACCCCCCCTTTAATTAATCCACCCCTCCTTTAATTAATCCACCCCCCTCTAATTAATCCACCCCCCTCTAATTAATCCACCCCCTCTAATAAATCCACCCCCTCTAATAAATCCACCCCTCCTTTAATAAATCCACCCCCCGTTTAATTAATCCAACCCCCTTTAATAAATCCACCCCCTCTAATTAATCCACCCCTCCTTTAATTAATCCACCCCCTCTAATTAATCCACCCCCTCTAATTAATCCACCCCTCCTTTAATTAATCCACCCCCCCTAATAAATCCACCCCCCCTAATAAATCCACCCCCTCTAATAAATCCACCCCCCGTTTAATTAATCCAACCCCCCTTTAATAAATCCACCCCCCTCTAATTAATCCAGCCCCCCCTTTAATTAATTCACCGCCCCCTTTAATTAATTCAGTCCCAGACATAAAATATCTACTCACAGATGCCTTCCTTGCCCGCCGAGTCCGACCACTGGGTGCCTCACCGCCCGGAAATGGATCCTTCCGCTGAAGATCCGTGAAGGCAGACTGACGACGCTGCGCACGTCGTCATCACGTTGCGCGATGCCGCGGCCTGCAACGCTCCTCCTCCTCCTCATAGAAGAAGGAAGTCCCGCCGGGCCGAAAGGTACAATGCCTAGGTCTTATTTTCGGGGTAGGGCTTATATTGCAGCCCACCCCGAAAATTCAGCTAGGTCTTATTTTCGGGGTAGGGTGTATTTTCGGGGAAACACGGTATATATGTATATAGTAATATAGTAATATATATATGTATATATCTCAAATATATATTGCTTTTTCTAATATAAAATATTGTTCCTTTCAGAGTAAAACATTTAATTATACAGTAAGCATACTCACATGACACAGACAATCTCACTGACACACACACGCTCATTGATACACAACCTCATAGACAAACAATCTTACTGATATACATAAGCTCATTGACATAAAAACACAAGCTCACTCACTAGCAGGCACACACACACACACACACACACATGCAAGCAATCTCACTCACTAGCAGGTGCACACACACACACGCAAGCAAGCTCACTCACTAGCAGGCGCACAAACAAGTTCTATTGCCATAAACTGGAAAACTTCTAAGGTTGAATCATGGTCACAAGTGTATAATGGAACAAGAAATTGCCTCTAATTTTTGTGTTAATCGAGAAAAATACTGTATTTGGGATAACTGGTTAAAGATCTTAGGATCGACGTTATACAGGGTAGTTGGCCCACCGATGACCTGAGTTGAGTATATACAGGAGATATTTGAAAAATTAGAATATTGTGCAAAAGTTCATTTATTTCAGTAATGCAACGTAAAAGGGGAAACTAATATATGAGATAGATGATTGCATGCAAAGTAAGATAGTTCAAGCCGTGATTTGTCATAAGTGCGATAATTATGCCTTACAGCTCATGAAAACCCCAAATCCACAATCTCAGTAAATTAGAATATTACATGCAATAAATAAAACAAGGAGTGTACATAGAACAATATCGGACCTCTGAAAAGTATAAGCATGAATATGGACTCAGTACTTGGTTTGGGCCCCTTTTGCAGCAATTACTGCCTTAATGCGGCATGGCATGGAAGCTATCAGCCTGTGGCACTGCTGAGGTGTTATGGAAGACCAGGATGCTTCAATAGCGGCATTCAGCTCTTCTGCATTGTTCGGTCTCATGTCTCTCATCTTTCTCTTAGCAATGCCCAAAAGATTCTCTATGGGGTTCAGGTCAGGCGAGTTTGCTGGCCAATCAAGCACAGTAATCCCACATTGAAGCAGGCTTGGTGCTTTTGGCAGTGTGGGCAGGTTACGAGTCCTGCTGGAAAATTAAGTCAGCATCCCCATAAAGCTCGTCTGCGGAAGGAAGCATGAAGTGTTCCAAAATCTCCTGGTAGTCGGCTGCGTTGACCCTGGACTTAATGAAGCACAGTGGACCAACACCAGCAGATGACATGGCTCCCAAAATCAACACAGACTGTGGAAACTTCACACTGGACTTCAAGCATCTTGCAGTGTGTGCCTCTCCATACTTCCTCCAGACTCTGGGTCCTTGGTTCCCAAATGAGATGCAAAAGTTGCTCTCATCAGAAAAGAGGACTTTGGACCACTGAACAACAGACCAGGTCTGTTTTTCTTTAGCCCAGGTAAGACGCTTCTGACGTTGTTTGTTGTTCAGGAGCGGCTTGACAAGAGGAATACGACGTCTGAAGCCCATGTCCAGGATCCGTCTGTGTGTGGTGGCTCTTGATGCACTGACTCCAGCCTCAGTTCACTCCTTGTGAAAGTCCCCAACACATTTGAACGGCCTTTTCCTGACTCCAGGCTGCGGTCATCCCTATTGCTTGTGCACCTTTTTCTTCCATACTTCTCCCTTTCACATAACTTTCTATTAATGTGCTTTGATACAGCACTTTGGGAACATCCCACTTCCTTCGCAATTACCTTTTGAGACTTTCCCTCCTTATGGAGGGTGTCAATGATGGTTTTCTGCACAACTGTCAGGTCAGCAGTTTTCCCCATGATTGTGATTCCTACTGAACCAGACTGAGAGACCATTTAAAGGCTCAGAAACCCTTTGCAGGTGTTATGGCTTACTTAGCTGATTAGAGTGGGACACTGTGAGCCTAGAATATTGCACCTTTTCACAATATTCTAATTTACTGAGATTGTGGATTTGGGGTTTTCATGAGCTGTAAGCCATAATCATCGCACTTATGACAAATCACGGCTTGAACTATCTTGCTTTGCATGTAATGCATCTATCTCATATATTAGTTTCCCCTTTTACGTTGCATTACTGAAATAAATTAACTTTTGCACTATATTCTAATTTTTCGAGTATCACCTGTAATAATCTTCCCTCCTTCCACCATATGGCCTTGCCCTCCCATTCTGATCTTAGGGAACTCAGGAAACGTAGTTATCCTCACACTGTATGTTCCTATATGTAAGTGTACATTTTAAATTTAATTTTGTTATAACATATGACAATGAATAATGTATGTATTTATATTTTGGAAACCTATAAAAAAGGGGGGGGCATAAATTAAATAATTAGAGGTGTTACTTCTCTCTTGCACCTTTACAGAGGCCTCTGGGCTAACAATGAAATGGTGCCAAAATCTCACACAGGATTTTCAGGATTCCATTTGGGGCTATAGCCCCTGTCAGCCCTCCCTCCCCCCACCAACACCCCTGCTGATGAAATCCTTTGTAAGTTGTTCTGCTGCCTACACAATCCCCATTGTATCCTATAACAAATGCATCAGACCATGTTCTCTGATTTTTCTACTACTTTTCTACTTGCAGAGAACCATTGAAATGCTCAACAAGCAAAGGTCTTCGTATAACATCTTGTAATGCTTTTGCACCTTTGAAAATTTGTTTTGACCAAATAATTTTTTCCCTAAAAGTCAGGAAAGGCAACTATTGACCATATTTCTGACACTTGGTAGAATTTCAGTAATGAAAAAATTATTTGGAGAAACAAATCAGAGAAACCAAAAGGTACAAAAATGGACCACTCTGTGGAGGGGCCTGGCCATCACGCTGAATCAAGCTGAATGTGTGGCTCCAATGGAGGGGTGGTAGGAGAGTGGTTTTGTTTGTCCCTGAGGGGTTGCCCATAGAATGTCCTGGCCACTATATTTTCTTTAGGCTCTGCTGGGGGGTGGAGAGTATGTGGGGTCCCTCTGGACTGCCCCAGTTTTCCTTGGGCAATGGCCTGCTGAACTATGGGCTCAAAACTTTGCAGCCATTCTATACTTTCCGAATAATAAACACCAAGATCATCATTTGTACATTTTCATCTTGATTATTTCATTCTTTAATCTAAACTTTTATTAACTTATTACTAAGAGCCAAGAAACAAACAAGATGATTCCATGTTTATTTTCTGCTTTTACTAATTATATGCCAATTACATGCACATTCATACTACATACATACCAACACTTACAAAATATGAGGACAAGGTAGCTAGATTTTTGTAGAGTGAATTAAATACTTATTCTTCTCATTTTCTTTCCCTTCCTTTCTGCCTCTCTTCTCCTTTCCTTCTCTCTTTCTCATTTCTTCTTATACCCCACACCTTTTATATATATATATATATTTTTTTTGTCAATCAATAACCTCTAGATGGATTGAAACATTTCACTCCATATTTTATCTTTTTTTTTATATACCATATGGACCATCTTATTTGTTGTGCCTCCAAATTGAGTTCAATATTGAGCCCAAATCCTTTTCCATTAATGCTTGATATTCCATTTGTTCATATAATTTTGTGAAGTTTGTTTTATCTTTGCTTCTCCATATTCTTACCAATTGTAATTTAAATGCCATAAAAAGATGAACAGCAATGCATCGTATGTCTATAATCAACATCTTTATGCTAGTATGGAATAAAGCAAGCGAAAGTTCTGGGCTAATTTTAGTTTCGGTTAGTTTTGAAATTATAAAGAATAATTTGTCCCATGACTGTTTAATATCATCACATTCCCACCATATGTGAACAAAAGAACCTACTTCACTGGAAAATTTCCAGCATCTATCACTATTCTGGTTGTTAATTTTATTTAATTTTTATGAAATCATATACCATTGAAAAAGCAGTTTATAATATATTTTGTGTAGGTTGACATTATGAATAACATGTTTTGTGAAGCTTATCGCTGTTATCCAAATCTTATCATCTAGTGGCACTGCCCCCTCATCTTGCCATCTCCTTATATGTGGCAATACTGAGAATTCCTGCTGGTTAATTATATTATACATGACCTTCCCATCTTCTTTTCTAATTTACCAACAAATATAGTTTCAATTTTTTTAAGTTTCAATATCTCCTTTTCCACAAAATATTTTTATCTTAAATAGTTGTAGAATTCTTTTGATGGTAAATTGAAGATTTTAGATATTTAATTAAATTATAGCACTTCTTGCTTCTTTATTATCTGATATATATGGGTAATTCCTTTATCTAACCATTCTTCTAATGTTATGTCATTTATCAGAAGTTCCAGTACTTCTAAAGGGATGTAAAGCCTCAGCTCATATGATGAAAAATATTTTAGTTTTATATTTTTCCACATATGGCTTAGATCTTTCAAAGTTGGATTATCTAATACATAATTAGCTTCTTTTAATCACAGAATAATTCTCACGTACTTTTTCTTAAGAGCATGATTTTCTAGATCTAGCCATTGTGACGATTGAGTTTTATTACACCATTTAGCTGTATGTGCCAACATTATAGAATTATGGATTCTCTTTACATTAGGCAACCCTAAACCTCCGTCTCGCCTGGCCCAAATAATAATTTAATAGCTCCGTTTTCTATAATTCCATATAAATTGATTAAATATTTTTTGAAACTCATTCAAATTTTTTTTAGATACAACCAATGGGATGGATCTTAAAAGAAAAGTTAGTTAGAAACATAGAATGTGACGGCAGATAAGAACCATTCGGCCCATCTAGTTTGCCGAATTTTCTAAATACTTTTAATTAGTTCCTGGCCTTATCTTAAGTCTAGGATAGCCTTATGCCTATCCCACGCATGCTTAAACTCCCTCATTGTGTTAACCTCTACCACTTTAGCTGAAATACTATTCCATGCATCCACTACCCTCTCAGTAAAGTAACTTCCTGATATTATTTTTAAACCTTTGCCCCTCTAATTTAAGATTATGTCCTCTTGTTGTGGTAGCTTTTCTTCTTTTAAATGTAGTCTCTTCCTTTGCTGTGTTGATTCCCTTTATGTATTTAAATGTTTCTATCATATCCCCCCTGTCTCGTCTTTCCTCCAAGCTATACATGTTAAGATCCTTTAACCTTTCCTGGTAAATTTTACCTTGCAATACATGAACCAGTTTAGTAGCCCTTCTCTGAACTCTTTCTAAAGTTTCAATATCCTTATGAAGATATGGTCTCCAGTACTGCGTACAATACTCCAAGTGATGTCTCATCAGTGTTCTGTACAAGGGCATGAGCACTTCCCTCTTTATACTGCTAATACCTCTCCCTATACAACCAAGCATTCTGCTAGCATTTCCTGCTGTTCTATTACATTGTCTTCCTACCTTTAAGTCATCTGAACTAAATACTCCTAAATCCCTTTCCTCAGATGTTGAGGTTAGTAGGATATTAAATATTTTATACTCTGCCCTTGGGTTTTTATGCCCAAGATGCATTATCTTGCACTTATCCAAATTAAATGTAAATTCCCACAGCTCTGACATTTTTTCTAATTTATCTAAATCATTTGCCATTTTGCAGATGTAGGAAGTATATAATATTTTCTTGTATCAATTCTGCCTAACCACGAAATAGTACATTTTTTCCACTCATTTAGTTTGTTTTTTAGTTTATTTAATAAGGATTTGTAGTTGAATTCAATAATTAGGTTCTTTTCAAAGGGAATTTTTATCCTTAAGTGTTCAATTATATTTTCTTTCCAATTAAATTTAAATATTTCTTGAAGGTTATTTTTAATTTCCATCTTTATATTTTCAGATAACACATTGACATTTTTCAATATTTAATTTATAAAGTGATATTCCCGAGAAACTTTGAATATCCTTCATAAGTTCTTTCAATGAAAGTATTGGATCTTCCAAGGTCAGCAGGATGTCATCTGCGTACATTGATATTTTGAATTCTTCTTCTCCCATTTGTAATCCTTTAATCTTTTGGTTAACCCTGATTTTTTGGGCAAATGGTTCCAATGAAAGAACGTATAACATTGGAGCCAAGGGACACCCTTGCCTGGTTCCATTATATATTCTAAACCACAGAGATTTTATTCCTGAACCTGAGATGCGAGCTTGTGGGTCTTTACATAGAGCCCATATTGATTTAATAAATGTGTGCCCCAAGCTAAAATTTTTAAGCGTTTCTTCTAGAAATAACCAACTGACCCTGTCAAAGGCTTTCTCAGCGTCCAGTGACAGGGCCAGAAAGTCTTTTTTAACTTTGGGCTGTTCAGGTTTTTCCTTATGTTATCCTCAGCTTTTCTTTTTAAAATAAATCCTGATTGGTCTATATATTATTTGATTGTGAATAACTTCCTTTAGTTTTTTTGCCCAAATTATTGAGTATTATTTGGTATCTACATTTATAAGAGAAATTGGTCTGTAGTTTTTTTTTATTAACGTTTTGTCTTTACCTGGCTTTAAAATGGGTAATAGATTTACCAATAACATCTCTTCTGGCATTTCCCCTTTATCCCCAATTACTATAAAAATTTTCCACAAATGGTTGACCAGATCTTTTTCAAAGATTGTGTAAAAACAATTGGAAATTCCATCCGGGCCTGGTGCTTTATTAAGCTTTAGATTTTGAATTGCAATAATGAGTTCCTGTAAAGATATTGGAGTAGTCCAGCCTCCACAGGCTAACCAGCCCGCCTCCAAAACCACGTCAACCAGGACCCACCCCACAAACAAAGGATAACTAACACAACTATCCTAACTACAGGCCACCCCCCACAGACGATGCACAGCTACACCCCCTTTTTTTTTCTCTCTCTCTAACTTCCTCTCTTCCCCTTAATTCTTCCACTCTACCTCCTCCCCCCACTCCCAATAGGGCCGGGCGGGGCTCCCATACCCAACAACAACACTGGTGGCCCCCTACTCATCTCGACAACATAGATAGCACCCGGCTACACCAGAGCGTGGCGCGCCCAGACGAGGGAACCCCCAAACCCAACTCACGGACCGGCACACGTGAAAACCACACCAACCGGGCCCAGAAACCCACCACCACACCCTCTTAGATGAGGGCCGGACCACACCTGGCACCTGCACCCACGCCTCCGCTGAGAGAACACATCCCCCCCTACACCAGAGATATGACCCCCATATCATCACCCCCCTGGGAACACACACCCACTGGGGAATCACACCCAACGACTGACACACTCAGGCCCCAACCAATGAAGGACACCCCATGACCCATGCAACCCCCCCAACAAACCACCCCCAACACAGAACCAAGGGCCAACATCAGAACAACGCCCACGACCATAAACAACCACACGAGACACCCAAGCCGGGAGGACCACGAGACACACCCCAACAATCCAATACCCCCACACCTGCCCCCCTCCCTCCCACGTGCCCCCACGACCCTCCACATGGCTAGATACTACCAGCACATGAGGACCTCCAGGTCATAAAAGACCCCAACTCATAGGGGACACAAATCCAACACATAGACTGGACCCTAGGCAACAACAAGTGCCCCACGCACAAACGAAAATTGTTACATGCAAAACCTGAAATGCAGCAAATAATGAGAAATGTAACAAAATACAAATGTGAATGTACCTACTGCCCTTCCCTCTCTCTTCTGTACCCCACCGATAATATGCAAAATGTATAAATAAAGAATTTATAAAAAAGAATGGTGAAGTCATTTTTAGATATACTGAGGTGATTATACTCTTCTAAATACTTTTTAATTTTATCTCTAATCTCCAACGATTTTGAAGCACATTCTTTCCCTATATGGTATAGCTCTTTATAGAAGTTTAAAAAAGAGATCCCTATTTTAGATGGATCAAGTATAATTTCTCTGTTATCTACTATTTAATCTATTTTATGTTTTTTCTTTTGAGATTTAAGTCTGTTTGACATCATCCTGTTGATCCTATTCCCTTGACTGTACCATTTTTGTTTTAAGCGAAGTAGATTCCACTTCATACTTTCAAGGTCCTTACTTTTTATTTGATCTTTTATCTGATTTATTTCTGCATAAGCTAGAGGTGATGGATTTTCTTTATTCGTCACTTCCAATTGGGATAATTTTATATATAGTTGTTGAAGAAAAGAAGCAAGCCTTTTTTTTTTTAAGCCAACTTTAATTATATGCCCTCTAATTACTGCCTTGAAAGCACACCAAATGGTCCTGTGACGGTTTGCTAAGGTATCACCGTCACAGATACCCCTATTCCAAGAGAAACAGCAAATAATTCCCACAGGCATAATATCACTGGCATAGAATAACCCCTTCCCCCCCACACACACACACACGAGCCAAGACTTAATGCTGGGTGAAGACTGATTTTAATGGAAGTACAGGCCTCAAATTTATAAACTCCCCCTCTGTGACTGAGAGATAATTGAGTCAGTAAATATACTAAACTCAATTATATCCAAGTACATAAAAATGCACAATTTTGCAACACCCCAAAAGTACCCCCAAAATACAGTGAAACCCAACAAAAGTCACATCCCTGGATAGCCTGGATCTGGGCAAACAATATATCCCAAATCATCCAGATCCGTTTGGTAGTTTTGAATTGCCATCGCAGAGAAGTTCTGAATAGTTCCATGGAAATGGTGGCAAAAGGCGGTCTCTGTTCGTGGGGATTTGTACAAAAACCACATAAGATAGAGAAAACTGGTTTGTGTAGAATGCTCCCCATGTTCGGTAGTCTGTAACTCCCGAACGTTGTTCGTATAGGTGAACTGGAATGAGCCGTAGGTCTGGAATTAGTTCCAGGCACTCGGCGACCAAGTTCCGCTGCCAGTGTTTGGGAGACAAGATGGCCGCCATCCATTGTTTCAGCAACGTGCGTTCGTAAGTACGAAATGGCGACCACCCAGTGGAGCATTCTATTAATGATTTCCTTTGCGGTTTTCGTACAGATACACAATGTTCCATGTTCTAATTGATTTCAGGGGTGGTCTCGGTTCGGGAACCGAACAAAATAAACAATATGAATGTACACATGAACAAAATAAATGAAAGGAGCCGAAAGTGATGGGGATATTCCTTCACAGGTCCCTATTGAGAGATGGGGCAATTCAATTTCTTGAAAACAGGGGCTCAAGCTTTTATATATTTTAATGCTTGCCTACTTTTTTTGGAGTGCGCGACTTAGCAATCATTTTTTCTATTTTAGTTTTTTGTTGTATTGCAGGTAGGGTTCAGTATCCTCACACCTTTCTAGTTCTCTACCTGTGTGCTGTGTATCCATCAGAGATTTCTCCCTGGCACACACCACATTGGCTATTGCAATGGTCCTCTTTTATTTTCCACTTCTCCTCTCCTTACTTCTCCTCATTCCTTTCTGATTACTACCTTCTTCTCATATTCCTGACAGCCCTCTACTCTGCTTTAGTCTAGCTTTTATTTACGCCAAACATTATACAGACAAGTTGAAAGCTATGCAACCATCATCATAGTATATTTTATGAGAAAGAAGAGGCTTTCTCTTATTTACTAAAATTCTTCAGACCACTCGTCTTCCTATTCTACCTCTCTCTCTACATTTTCTAGTTCTGTTTTTCTCTCTTTCCAACTCTCCCCCTCCACTGTCCGCTCCTATAAGTTTCAGTCAAACAAACATTCATATTTACCATCGCTATACTTGATCATAGGTTATGTAAAGAGATATGCTTATTTCATATTTGCAGTTTTCAGATATCATATGAATACTAAGGTGCCTTGGTATCCTACATACCTTGAAAATTAACAGAGAGACCAAGTGCATTAAAACCCTGCACCCAATATCCCCACATTCTGTTGTATTATTAACTCCAAATATCGTGTCATTTATTCTTTTCACTTTCGTCAGCATATTGTTCCACTCGGTGCACCCTTTTTGGTTGTAGTGTATTACAGGCAGTAAAGTGTGTTATACTGTGACAATCATTGTATACATATAGATAAGCTTGTCTGAATTCCGAATAATTTGTATTTCATGTAATGAAACTTGCATAAACCTGTAAAACCATATTAAAAACAAGAAAAAAAAAATATATAAAATGTATATATTTGGCAGTACGCCGATAGGAGCATTTTCCTGACGTTTTGTTCACTGATCAAGTGAAAAAGAATATCCTATAGAGGGAAAAAGAAGAAAAGCCATTAAAATCTATATTGACACATGTATATATTACATATTTATCAAATATAATATATATATATATATAAATCATTTATAAAAAAATAGATTTTCTCACCCCTCCTGTGTGGTATGTTTATTCCTCATTCTCGGGTCCTCTACCAGAGGGTTCTGCGCAGTATCTTAGCTGCACTCTTCTGGACCCACCTGGAATCTGTTGAGGCCACTCCCCCAACTTGGGAGTCACAGCCCCGAGTGCTCCTATCACAACTGGGACTACTACTGCCTCCACCTTCCACATCCTTTCTAGTTCTTCATTCAGTCCTTGGTATTTCTCAACCTTCTCATGTTCCTTCTTCCTGATGTTATAGTCACTGGGTATTGCCACATCCACCACGATTGCAGTCTTCCGTTCCTTGTCTACCACCACGATGTAGAATTGGTTGGCCAGCACTTGCTTGTCTGTCTGGATCTTGAAGTCCCACAGAATCTTAGCCCTGTAATTCTCGACTACAATGTAAATATTGTTTTGTTTAGTTTTTTTTTATTGCTTAGCTTTTTTACCTCTATTTGTCACTTAATTTGATCTGTGGATAAAACAACATTTAGTGACTGTCCTCTAGCCACTAGCCATCAATCATCTTTCTTTTCATTTTTGTTCGTTTGGTTTGTGATTTCACAAATCCCTAAATTAAACAGCTTTCTACAGAAAACAGCATATTCCGGGAATAACCTTATTACCTACGTATTACTTGACCTGTTACCAGCATTTCCCATCAGAGCAAATGTTAGCTCATAATCTCTACACGTATATTAGTGTGGATAGACATACTATAATAGATTCAAATGTTTCATTAAACACATGAATAAATAAAGTTCTAACTCATTAAGAGCTTTTCTGTTTGGAAGTATTCCATTTATTTAACTATGGTCTGCTGACCCCATAGTGAGTGATTCTGAAAATGAAGTAGAACAAAGGAACTCTTTTTGCATCGTATGTGTTCCCCTTTCCATTGCCAAATTCTTACCATGCATGGATTAACGGAAAACTCTATGTGTTACGTTAAAGGAGAATCAGGAGGATTCCAAAATTAGATTTAATGAATTTGTCCAAATATGAACATGAGACGGCAAATTGACTGCAGTAATTGGTGTGTTTTAAACTATATAAAAATAAGGAAAGCTCTAGGGGGTGAAAAATAAATACTTACTCTTAGAGGGGCAGTTCAGATAGCCATTATATATGTATTCTTTTAATTGTATTTCTTTTTAAATAGTAAATTAATATTCTTCATGTGCCCAGTTCCCATCTGTCATAAATTAAGTTATTCAAAAGGTAATATTATTATTTAATCTTGTGCAATGAGCTTCACTTATGATTATCGCGGGCTAAGATTGGTTGAGAGTAGAGTTGAGCGGACACCTGGATGTTCGGGTTCGGCGGGTTTGGCCGAACTTCGAAAAAAAGTCCGAGTTCGGAATCGAACTTGACCCCGAACTTGACCCGAACCTTTGGGCACAAAAATGGCTCTAAAAAAAGCCCTGGAAAGGGCTAGAGGGCTGCAAAAGGAAGTAAAATGGGTGTAAGAGTAGGACAAGTGCCCTGCAAACAAATGTGGATAGGGAAATCACTTAAAATAACATAAAATACATAAAATAAGCAGCCGCTTAGTAGATAACTCCCTAATTCCCACGGTATTAGGGAGCTATCTACCAAAAGGCTGAAAGACCTAAATTGGTCTTTCAGCCAAATTTACTAATATTAAGTAAAGATTACTTAGTATTCCGCGAGTAGGGACATGTCTAGTAAACAGTGAGCACCCAGTGGCTGCTCGCTGTAAAAAAAAAACCTATTGCCCCCACTCCTGTGTGACGGGTGGGGGCCCTAAATAAGAATGTGGAGGGGGGGACCTACTGTCCTCCTCCCCGGCCTCCCACCCCTGAGTGGCGGTTGTGGGCCCTAAATAACAATAAGGGGGGGACCTACTTTCCTTCCCCCCACCCCCCACCCCTGAGAGATGGGTGGGGGCCATAAATAAAAATTGGGGAGGGGGAACCTACTGTCCTCCCCCCGGCCCGACCCTGAGCAGCGGGTGGGAGCCCTAAATAAAAATTTAACCACCCTCCCCCAGGTGACCTCAAACCCCTAGTCACCCACTCCCCCCAAAAAAATAACCCCTACCTACCCCCCTCATCCTAAAAATAATGAGGGGGGACCCTTATCTAAATACCTGTAAAAAAAAAAAACAAACTTACCATTACCATTACCATTACCATCTTCTTTCTTCTAAACTCTTTTTTTTTCAACCCCAAAAAAGGTCAAATAAAAATCCATGGCTGCTCACTGTTTAATAGACATGCCCCTACTCGCGGTATAGCGAGTAGGGGCATAATTTAATAATGCTAAGTAACCAGCTTATATAGAGGCTGGGTCACATGCTGCACTGGCCAATCACAGCCATGCCATTAGTAGGCATGGCTGTGATGGCTTCTAAGGGCACACAAGTCAAACGCTTGTTGATTGGCTGCCCTACAGCCTTTCAAAACGCATCAATAAATCGCCGAACACCGAACTCCAACCCGAACATACACTGATATGTCCGTGTTTGGGTCAGGGGTCCAAAAAACTTAATGTTCGGTACGAACCCAAACTTTGCGGTTCGGGTTCGCTCAACTCTAGTTGAGAGCTCTTCAGCAAACTCCTTGGGATTTTGCCCCAAATACCAGAACCTGAAAGATGTGTATCGTTTCTATTTTTTTTTTTTTTTATCGTATTTACATGTTACATGTAAAAGTGAGTTAACTAATAATCCAACATTTAGTGTTTATTTAAAGAGCCGTGCGCCTTGTATGTCTGTGTCCAAAGGATGCCTTTTAAATCCCTGCAATTCAGTCTTCTTTGTGGAGAGTCTCCTAGATTTTCACACGTGACCAGGATTTAATTTTCGTAGTATGAATAAAAACAGCTAAATAAAAAGTACCACACCTCTTGGAAGACAAGTGAACATTGTAGAGTCTTAAAAATGTGCCTGAAGCAAAACTATTAAAAATAGCATACAAGCAACATCAACTTCAAATCAACTGTAGGGTTGTGAATAAATACAGGTAATTCACATGAGCCTGGCTAAGCAGGTAGGGAGTCCTAGATTGCTGAAGGTCTCACAGTAGGCAAGCTGGCATATCAGACCTTGACCAGATTTATTGGCACTCTAACTATGCACATTATTAATATTTTTTACATTTTTAAGGGATGCTGTAGTACACAAACTCAAACCTGAGTGGGCTCTTCATTCCTTCCCCTTTCAACATCAAATGACTGTTTTTCCCCAGGCACAACATAAAATGGGATCTTTTTTAAATGTCGGCATAAAAAATAAAAAAAGAATGTCCATCCCTTCTCTTTCGAGTATTATAATTCTTTTATCAGTGCCAAATCCCACAACAATGTTTCAGCTCTGCTTGGCCTTTGTCTTCAGCCTCTAGACTTAACAAAGACTCAAGCTGAGCTGAACCGTTGTCGTGTGAGGTGCCACTAGTAAAAGAATTTTAAGATATTGAAAGGAAGCATGCTGAATGCCTTTTCTTCTGGAGTTTTTGTCTGTGCAGATGTTTGTCTGTGCTGTTGGCTGACAATTTATGGTGTATTTATTTTTCGCTTATGTGTAATGTTTTCACGCTGTTGTTGTGTGAACTTTGAAATTGCCTCTTCCCTAAGGCAATCCAAGTAAAAAAAAGGATATATTAATTAACTTCAAGTGCTTCAGACCTTCTCATTTTTCTCGGTCTCGGACTCTAAATTATGCAGGTACTGGACGAACATGTAGAGCAAACTGTGTTACATTGAGCTAACTGGTATTGTCATAAAATCTTGCACTACATCAGAAATTCTATACGGTGTTTATAAGACTCATTGAAAACAAGTGTTATTTAAAAATAACATAAATAACAATAGTACATTGAGACAATGAAGGACAACGTCTCTTCCTGGATAGGCTAGCAACAGTGGAGTGTCTCCAGTCGCCTTTTGGACTACCATAGGGATAAATGATGTACCCTATCCAAAAATAACTTCATCTTTGAGCAAGGAGCGCAAGCATATTGAATGATCTTTATCCAAGTCTGAAGCACATTGAATAGACTTATTCAGTTTTTACAAGATTAAATTGTAGCACTAACAAATAACTATATTCAATTCTCCTATGTAGAAAATCTCACTGCATAACCCCCCTTTCTTTAGCCTCCCCATGCCTGGCTTACCCCCTTCCATATCCTGATACTCCTGGCTTGGGCATAGGATCAGTCACGTTGACTCTGATCCCTCCCATTACCACTGGCTGCTTGTAAATTGGGCAGCAGCATGTCCAAAGAGTATTCAGAACCTTGTCTTTGTTTCTTGGTATAATGTAATTGTTTAAACATTTCTAGCAATTAAAAAAATTGACCATGCATTATGAACTATCTGGTGCCAAAAACAGGCCAGTTTGAAAAGATTTTGTTCTAAAGATAATTCAGATCATTTCTAAGATTGTCTTTTTTCTCAATTTCGACAGAGGTACACGCCTTGAATTAAAACAAATTTGATACTTTTCACGTAAATACAATAAGAGTTTTTGTGTGGGGGTTTGGATTGCAATGTATCACTTGCTATTCAAACTTTACTAATTATATAATTTTTTGCAAAATATTAAATGCACAGTATCACAATTTTGCATTATGTCAAACAATTAAGTATGAATAGAACAAATATTTGCTGTATATTGAGGGGCCAGAGCAAATATTTGTGGTACTCCCCTCATCTTGTTTCCGTGGGAGACAGCCTTCCTACATCATGTGACAGCATCTTGAAAACAAAACCTACACCACAATTCTGTAGAAATAATTGGACCGCGTCTAACTGGAATTACATGCAGTTGCCCATTTCAATCAGTAGGAAGATTTGCAGACGTTCGGGGATTTTTTATTTTTATTTTTTTTTACTCATTCACATTCCTTCATTTCAAAAGATATATTTTTATCTTACCCATGAATTTTGATTTTACAATGACACAGTAAAATTGACTGCAAGCGAAAATGGCAATAATTATCTTTAAGAATTTCAGGTTATAGACACGAACAAGTTTCAGGCTCTTCTTGTGAATGCTGGGTATATTTTGTTTAAAAATATGAATGTGGATTTTTTTTTACTTCCTTTTTAATAATCAAAGTCACACAATCTTATCTAACATTTACAACTTTACTGCATTACAGCTTCATTTTACCATTCCTATTCAGTGTATCATGTGCTAATTCTAGTGGAAAGAGTTCAGCCTCAAGAATCTCAATACCTTTTTCCCATTCTGAAAAAGCTTTATCCTATTGTTTAACTGGAGAATGGTCTCCTGGATTAGAGCATGGGGCACAGTGTGTTTTCAATAAGATCTACACAAAAATAATTTCAGAACACACGGGAAGAGATATTGCTTTAAAAATATGATATTCCGAATGCTTTCTTAATTTTTTCTGGAAGAATTAGAAGTGACATAATAAAATTAAAAAATGGTTTTGTTATAACATTGCAGTAAATTAACTATTTATTTGAAAGAAATGTTTGCTTGGCAAACATACCAGACACTTGAGAGATTATATGGTGTTTTTAAGTTATAATCAAAGTTAGAGGGATACTATAAGTGCCATGAGGATGTCTAGCGTCAGTTAGCGGACCAAAAGTCCGGTAACATTCCGAAAGAGCCTCTAGTGTCTGTCTGGTAGACTCCAAACCTCCAATATTTTACATTGCAGCACTAAGTGCAATAGGGACACTGTACCTAGACCACTTCAAAAGCTAAAGTCGTCTAGGTGCCTACAGTGTCCCTTTAATACATTAATTAAAGTTATACTACAAAATTATTTATGATTATAAATTATTTTTTATTATTTCTATTGTATTGTATAATTTCTAAGAAATTCAAAATTTATGCATTTTAATCAACCTGTTGTCTACCTACACAATGCCTTTTCACTATAACAAAGTATAAAATCGAGTCACTATTATGAAATACACAGAAATAAAAAGCAGAGAACGATTATGATATCACAGTGCCCTAAGTAGTTTACAGGTTTTTTGGTTTTTTTTTTCAACCTTAATTTTTTCAATAGGAATAGTAATTGGGGCTATTCAAATTTATGGTTCTGGGGCCTTTGTCTAACTCATGGATCGCCCAAAGTTTCCCTATGTTTTATTTTGTACATGCATGTAAATAAAATATTGCTCAAAATGTAGAGATTTGGGGAGAAAACTTAGACCATGCATTTATTAACAGATATGGGGGTGGAGGGGTAGCCTCCTGGGCCACTAGCATACAGGAGTGGTGGAATAGGCTGGTGGCCTGTATTTCAAATGTTCTCCTGGCCTGAATTGGATTGCAGTATCTGCGGTGGACCAGACTAGGAGGAGTTTGTATGATGTTCATGAAGGTATGTACATGTGACTGTAGAGTGAAATGAGACAGCGTTCATAACATTCTTTTTTGGGCATAAAAAAGCCACTCATATGTTCTTGCCCCACAGGCCACAGGTTACCTTGGGTTATACAAAACATATGAAAAGTGCACACACAAAATCCACAAATACTTCAAGGTTAATTAATGAGACAGTTTAAGAACAAAAATCACATCATCTTAAATAAGCAACATTGGGGCATAGTTGCTAAACCTGTTCTTGCAAAAGAAAACAATGTTATTTCTGAAAAATGACACTGTTTACATTTTGCTATTTTTTCAGACCTACTAGTGGTTGTCAGACACACAATCATTAGTGGAATATGACACAAAAACAAATCAAGCAGACTGATAGTTTTTTTTGGCCAGCCCCAGTCAAATAAAATATAGGGCACACCCTTGGTGTGAGGAACGTGGCAAACGGAGATGGGGAGACATGTGGGAAAGAGATTAGTTAAGATAGAGGCATGGAGGGGAAAAAATAATGCAGACAGACATGAATATGGAAATGTGGGGAATGGATGGATGAAAGACACAATTGAGATGATGAATGGGTGACGGACACCAATGAGGGTAAGGGGCTTGAGCAACAAGTGAGGGGAGGGATGGATGGTATAGGCAAGTTGAATTGTGGTACTGAGCAACATGGGGAGCGAATGAGGAGTGCAAATATGGGGAAGCATGGGAGAATAATGAGGACAAGCACAAATATGCAAAAAAAACAATTAGCTTTGGGGCCCGCATCGCCCTGTAACTCCATGTGGTCATGTAAATATATAAATGAATTAAGATCTTTTATAGAGTGGCTTACTTGAATATACTGATGAAAATTGTAGTATTTGCAGTGAATGCTGTTTGTGTGTGTGTATGCATTTATGGGGCAGGATAGAGGCATCTGTGGGCAATTAGCAGAAGTAGAACCCACACATGTTGACACACACTACATACTCACACATACATTACACACAAATGTATCCACGTATTCACGCACATTTTCATATATATTAACATTTTCACTTTCTTCATCTATATGCAATGTTCAATGACAAAAAAAGAGAGCTTAAATGTATACTCCGGGTCTCTAAAGCACTTCAGCTTGCTGAAAAGCTTTACGTGTAAGTACTGTGTCCTGTTTTTTACATTTTGCGAAAAGTGCAGATTTCCATTGGCAGTGGAGCTAAACTCATGAGGCAGCAATTGCCCAGAGCACTTGCCTTGCAAAGGCTTCTAATTGAGCTGCATTTGGAAGTCTGTGATTGGACAGCCACAGAAAGTCTGGGCGGGGTTATAGGGGGAGGGCTTGCCAAGGCAGCAGACAAGAGATCTGCAGGTTTTGCAAGTTGCTTTATACATACCACAATGAAAAATACATAATTAAATGCAATCAGTAATTAAAGGCAGGTAACTTTCCATTTGGGGTATATCTACTAAACAGTGAATTTTATTGATTTTGTATTTGAGCAGTGGAGTGTCCCTTTAAATCTAGAGTCAATATAAAGACACGCAGTTCCAGGATAGGGCTAAATAGGGCAGTGTGGATTTCTGCAATTGATTCTATTTTTTAGATCTCAGAAACAATTGTTTTTTATAAATAGGGATAAGTAAACATCATATTTAAAATTCTGGGAAGTGTACATTCATGCACACTATTTCTAGGTATAAATGCAGATTTATACTTATAAATAAACACAGGGGTTTAATCATTAAACCAGGAATGACAGAACATTGACAAAATTGCACATTTTCGGTTAAAACCGCAGAGCCAGAAAAAGATGTCTACATCTATGCTCTGAGTACAATATTTATGTCCATCCCTCCATAGGAATTCTAGGTAAAGACCTAAAAGTGTGAACTTGGGTTTCCCCACAGGCTTGCTGGCTATTGATTAACAAACAAAGAGCTGCAATAGACAGAGGGATAGAACTTCTGAGAGAGAGAGAGAGAGAGAGATTTCTATTAAATAATTAGTCTACTTCTTCCCTTTAGGTACATTTTTTGGTCCACTGCACTGTCTAGTCAGACGCCCCCCGTTGAGGACCAACAATATGTAGCAAGGCAGATACAAAGACAGCTATATAGATTGTTTGATAGATAGATAGATAGATAGATAGATAGATTGTTCGATAGAAAGATAGATTGTTCGGTAGATAGATAGACAGATAGACAGACAGATGTATAGATTGTTCGATAGAAAGATAGATAGATAGCTAGATAAATAGATAAATAGATCTATAGTTCGATAGAAAGATAGATAGATTGTTCGATAGAAAGATAGATTGTTCGATAGATAGATAGACAGATGTATAGATAGTTCGATAGAAAGATAGATAGATAAATAAATCTATAGTTCGATAGAAAGATAGATAGATTGTTCGATAGAAAGATAGATAGACAGATAGATAAATAATGTCCTGTTGCATTAAATTTTTTCTGTTCATTTTTAATATATATTACTAAAATGTTTAGGAAATATTTCATGTAATAATATAGATATTGGTGTTTATTCATGTCTTTTTGTCACTATGCACTATGTGCATATCACATCCACTGCTTTTCTTTTCTTTAAAAAAAAAAACAATAAAAAAAAAACAAAATACACCTTATTTCCTGTATTCATGATTTTTTATTTTTTTTTCATTCTTAGAAAGTGAGGAAGTAAAATGATTAGTTACACAGGCCCCCTGCCTGCCACAAGCCCCCTTACAACCCCTCATGTAAATGAGCTGGGGTGCTTGGTCTGTCACTGAAGGGTGGGGGATGATTCAAAATGTGCACCCAGGATGGCTGGATGACCTATTGAAATCATTTCAGAGAGCTGCTCTGGGGTTGCCAGGACAACCAGAGCTCTCTTGGCTTGCATGTGGCCATGTGACAGTGAATTTGACGTCATCCAGAGGCAGAGCTTGTGGATTAGGAGACCCAGCCCAGAGGCTTGCATGTCTGCTGCATGGTGGACCCATAGAGAGTGTGCTGCCGCAGTACTGACTCTGACTGTTGCTTCTTCTCACGGTCTGCAGAGAGAATGGAGTGTTAATGATCTGAGCAGACATAGCAGCTGGTAACTCCCATCACCACATCTCACTGCCCAGCCAGCTCTGTGCTGTGTCCAGGGACTCACTGCAGTGTTTGCAACGTTTCGACTAAAAAAAAAAAAAAATAAGAAAGAAAAGCAAAACTCTAACTTTCTAGGGTGGACATATGTAGCCTGGATTAGATGCAAAGCGAAGTGTGTTCTTGTCTAGGGATTGTCAGCTATCTGCACAGATCAGCAGACACAAGGAAGTCGTTTGGTTTGGGTAAGTTACAAACAAAAAAAGGCATTTTGCAAATGTGATTGCTTAACTCTGAAAGTGGGGTGTGTGTGTGTTTGTGTTTAAAGTGTGTTAATGGATTTTTGTGTGTGTTTGTGTGTATGTGATTCATTTTCCGCTTCAAATTGAAACTGTTGCACAGTCTGATCATGTTACTCCCAGAAGATAAAAAAAAAAAAAGATTTTTGTGTTTTAAATAAAACCTGAAAGTTCTGCTAATGGTTTATAAAAGCATGTATTATTAGATTTCATTTGGTGGTTTGTTTTTTGTTTTTGTGTGTGTTTTGTGGAAGTGGAATGTTTACACGTTAAGTGATACATTGTATGTAATGGGATGTGATTACTCATGCAGTGAGATGCTGGCTATAGAATCTCTATGTAATCTTCTACCTCTAAATCTTCGATTGCTCTGCACTGGTTGTACAGCTACATAGTGCAATCTTGGCTTGTAAGGACATCTGAAATAAACTAGAATTCAGTGTGTGTTTTGGCTGGAATGTGCTGGAGATCATAATGGCTTTTACTGTAGGTTGTGCTTGGCCATTACTAGAAGTGCTTCCTCTTTTGCACAATGTAGGTTTTATTTAAAATTGTGGACTCCCTGAGATAAGACATATGGTAATTAGGAAAATGTTAAGCAAATAGCTATTGATGTATATGATATAATATATTCCTGCATACCAACTGACTAGTGTTTTTTAATTTTGTTTTTATTATTTCAATAAATGATCAACTAACACTTGCTTTTATTATTCTCTATAAACTACAGTAATTAATCTTGTGTTGCCATAAATCCCAAGCCTATTTCTACATTAAATATGGGTATAATATGAATAATTTTATTGTTTTTAATCATTGAAATGAAGTTTAGTATACCGCTGAGATGCCTCTGCATATCTTTACAGAGAAATAATGGTCTAATATTACATAACAATGTATGAGTACTGTAAACAGTCAGACTATGGACACAGGATATATACAATTAGAACACTTCCTTGGGAAAGGAATTCAGTGACACAAAGCCATTTGCACTTTTATCAAAAGTATTTTGTATATTTTATCTCTCTTGAAACTATTATTATTAAAATTAATCAATGGCCATACATCAGTTCTGTACTCAAACCAGCATCATCCATAACCAGGACTGTCTTCAGATTATGGGAGTTTTATTTTAACACCATCCACATGGATCACAGATGCATCCGACATTGTTAGAGGCTGTCTGAGAATGATATGAGTTACAGTCCAACAGTTTGTTGATGGCACAGTTGCTAAGCTCTGGCTAGATGACTGTTTTTGTTTTGTATTTATTGTAGCAATGTTATATAAGGAACAGGTTAAAGGTGAAACTCCAGTGCCAGGAAAACAATCTGTTTTCCTGGCACTGCAGGTCTCCTCTCCCTCCCACCCCCCAATCCCCGGTTGCTGAAGGGGTGAAAACCCCTTCAGTAACTTACCTGAGGCAGCGACGATGTCCCTCATCGATGCTTCCTCCTCTGCCGCCGCTCCTCCTCTGCATTGCGTCGGCCGGTGGGCGAGACTGATCCTGCCCACCGGCCGGGGAGACCTAATGCGCATGCACGTGCGCATTAGCGCTCCCCATAGGAAAGCATTGAAAATGCATTGAAAATGCTTTCCTATAGGGAAATGAGCGACGCTGGAGGTCCTCACATAGCGTATAAAAAAACTGCAATAATTATACTTGCAGGGTTAAGAGTAGTGGGAGTTGGCACCCAGACCACTCCAATGGGCAGAAGTGGTGTGGGTGCCTGGAGTGTCCCTTTTAATGTTGTGAATTAGTTTGAACCATTTAAACCAGGCTTCCCCAAACTCCAGCCCTCCAAATGTTGCTGAACTATAACTCCCATGATTCTATGAATGAAATAGGCTGAGAATCATGGGAGTTGTAGTTCAGCAACATCTGGAGGGCTGGAGTTTGGGGAAGCCTGCTTTCAATGCAAATCAAAAGGCTGAACATAGCTTAACATCTCAGGAGACACTAAACTTGAAACAAAAGCACATTATTAAACGCCTACTGGCACACTATCATTGAGAGTCTCAGGTCTGCGCTCCCTTTACTCTCTCCTTCTGAAACCAAGTCCAACCAGTGGTCTGGTTTCTCTTGTAGCAACTGCTCTGGCTACCTATATAGTGGACCAATTCTCTTTGTGGCTCATATTTCACATGCACTGGCATTTTATAAAGTTTAATATAAACCATGCAAGGCATTGTTTGAAGTATGTGTTAAATGCAAAGAGAGAAAAAGGTAGAAGCTAATTATGGAGAAATGCAGTTTTGATGGTTTAACATCTTAAGTGCTGGATTCTGTCCAAACGAAAACACATTTTTAATTGTAATTTTAAATACAATTTGCATAGCTAACAAGGAACTGGTAGAAATAGTAGCAGTTATGCGCATGTATTGCTGTTCATGGACATAAAACAGAAAAGATTGGGAACATATGCAGAAGTTTAAAAATAATAAAAAATAAATTTTATTTGAGGATTGAGCCTTCCATAAACGTTGAAAGAATACTGATGAGGTATTAAAGATTATACAATATAGGGAGTCTCAATCCTGTCGGGTTCAGAATAATTAAGCAGGACAAGTACAGATGCTTGGTTAAAACCAGACCTCCGTATCATCTATTACAATCTCTATGTACGACCTAATGTATTCTCTCACCATGCTTTCCGCACTGGCACTGCACTCTCTCTGAGTCATACACTAAACCTGAAATTGTTGGGCATTAACCCAGAAATGGCAAACGTAAGGTCAAAATAGCTCAGCAAGAAGAAACCTCTAACTCAGCTATTTTTAGCTTTGTCATTTTCACTTAAAAATTGCAATTCCTTCAATTTACAGGTCTAGCAGAGGCTGATGACTTACACAATCTCTGTGCTAGATCCACGAAGAAATAGCGGCACTCTCCTGACAAATTTTTTTTTTTTTTTTTTTTTTTTTCAGCTGAATGAGCTAATGGGGAAACAAAGTGCATTTACTCCATTAAAAAGTAATGACATAACAATCTGTTCGATTCCACAATAGAATGACTGTTACTTACTGCATACTTACTGCATCTTTATAGAGCATCTAAACCATGGGTCCTCAAACTCCAGCCCCCCAGATGTTGCTGAACTACAACTACCATGATTCTTTGAATTGCATAGATAGCCAGAGAATCGTGGGAGTTGTAGTTCAGCAACATCTGGGGGGCCGGAGTTTGAGGACCCATGATCTAAACCGAAGTAGAAAATTCCATTTTGACATATATACAGAGGGAAGATTGTAACCATAATGTAGCAGTTGGTGCTTAAAGGAATACTAGTGTTTGATCTGGGCGCAGTGTCCCTGTTCCCTAAACCCTGTAATGTAAAACATGTTAACACTGCTGCTAGTGTCTCCCAGTGAGCCACTAGAGGCACTTCCTGCAGTTTCACAAAATTTAACTCCTTGAATCGACACACGCTTTGCATGAGGACATCCTCGGGAAAAACCCCATAGGAAAACATTGAGTCATTGTTTTCCTATGGGGAAGGCCTAATGCATGCGTGGCGCACGCTGCACATGTGCATTAGGTTTCCCTTTTGGCAGACATCAGCAGAGAAGGAATGCAACCATGTGCCGAGGGACATCGATGCTGGAAGCAGGTAAGTGAAAGAGAGGTTTTTTTTTTTTTTTTTTAACCCTTTTGTGGATGGGGTGGGGCTTTGGGGGCAATAGCGTTAGGAATACAATGTTTTTTTCCTCACACTTAAGTGTTCCTTTACTATTACATTTGGTTGGCTGACAACCTTTAACTTGTGCATACATTAACCTTTTTATAATTTTGGTGTTTTCTTATCCCCAACACCATTTCAATGATTTTAAGTGGTCATGGTGTCTGGAGTCTGTATGTGCAGGTTTCGCTTTTAAACTCTGCACATACAGAGATCAACCCCATAGCTGCTTTAGTGCTAGCATTGGGGTGTTATCAGCCAGCCAGGAATTAGAGTTTAAAAGTAGTAAAATAATCTTATTTATAAACACTAATGCATTTCGTCAACAGAATAGGCATTAACAAAGTATTGTCAAAACACATTAGCGTTTATTCAGATAATTGTATTTTATTTTATTGTTTTTTGTTTTTTTTTACTTCTAATAAAGAATAAACATATATATATTTTTTTAATCTTTTTAAATCTTGGACTTTCCTGTGCTGCAAACTACTTTTTATGTAATTCTGTTCTATATCCACACTGAGAGGACCTTAACCACCAACGTATCCGAGAGTGGTGTTTATACCATTTTGCGCTGTAGTGCAGGAGCCATTTTCTGACTCAAATAAATGTGAGTGTATATTCATCTATCTACTTATCCAGTACGTTATTGACAAATATACTGCACTATATTGCCTTTTTTTTGTTTCTTTCTCTTTTATGTTCCCCTCTGCTGCGTATCTCATGAAATATTTAATTTTTGGAGCATGAGGTACACCCATATCCACAAAGCGGGGATTATACCACTCTAGCACATAAGTAGGAGATAAATTTTAGCTCCACAAAGTGGAGTGCACTCTTTTCTCATTTTTCTCACATGTATTTCTCTTATACTTTTATATATTACAACTAAGGAATTTAAGGTGCTACACCCACCTCCAACTCCACTATATTTCTATCAGTTGGAGAAGAGACCCAATTGCAGTACCTAATAAGTGTTTTTTTTTTTTTGTGTGTTTTTTTTAAGAGTTGCGTTGTACGGTATATTTGCAATACACCCTATTGTAATTGTTTTAATATTATTTATTACCAGTAAATTCTATCTTTACATTGGTGAATAATCTGACCTGAAGTTTCTCATATATATATATATATATATATACCAATTAAACTAAAATAAAAAAACGTCATTATTTTACCTTATTTATTTATTTATTTTTTATTTATTTTTTGTGGAATACCGTTGATTGACTGGGAACCTATTGTGTTGTGTTTTTTTTATTTTATTTTTTTAACATTCTTTATTTTTTCCAGTGCAAAGTGAAAAATACACATTTAGAAAAAAATATTCCAAAAGAAGTATACATAACGAAATGCAAAACAGTACGGTACATGAGATGTTAAACATTCATTAACTTTTATACGATAACATATGAGCTGTCAATAGGCGAGTAGAACGTCAGTATGGGAGATAAAACAAGAAGAAGCCGATCACTAGCTATTACTGTGTCATATGGTAAGGATGAGCTCCGTGATAAGAATTACTGATGTGAAGTTTATCCACTGGAACCACGTGCAATACTACAAATGCACTAACTAGAGTAAGAAAGAGATTACGTAGAAATAGTAAAAGGAAAGGTAGGAACAGCAGGTCGCATTCCAGGTAATGATAATTACAATAATATGGTGTTGGCTCTCAAGAAGCAGTCCTGAAGCAAATATCAGATAATCCCTACAAGTGGCAGAGGTGACGTGCAGGCAGGGAAGTCCATGTGGGTAAACACTGGGCCACACCAAAGCAGGGCCTCCTGCCCCAGGCCTGTGTGGGAGCTAGCACCTTTAAACCACAGACTTGGGTTCTCTTAGGGTCCTAGTCCTTTCCCCTACTGGGGCAAACAGAGTATCCAGATTTGCTTATGCATAGGCTCCTTTGCTTATTTCTTCGATTCTGAGAGGCAATGCCTTGATAGGGTCTCGGTCCAGGCAGGCGGTCAGCAGAGTATGTGGATGGTAGGCTAATTTTACATGGGAGATTTACATGCTAACTTGCAATACTTACTTGCAGTATAAACTGCTTCAAGAGACTCTTCAATTTAAGCTTTCATGTGGTCACCTCCAAAGGGGCACCTATAGTGGATGGGTGGGGTGCCCAGGCCAATAGGAATCTGGTCTGGATTCCAAATCTACAGCTGATTAAACCACCATTTTACCATGCTGGTATGATAATTTATATTCCTCTCTGAAGCTATTAAATAATACTTTTAATTAAACATGTATTTGTTTCTTGTTGTTGAACACATAAAATCACTAATGCTGATATATGCAAGTATAGTTTGTTTTGTAACAAAAGCGTGACAAAAACGACCATGGTTAATTTGAGAATTCTGACCTACACATTAAACTTGCATTTAGATCATCTGATAGAACTAGAATTTTATGCGATTATCCATGACATATCTTAGTTTCATGGGTTTTTTTTTTTTCATTCCATATATTCATCTATGAATCATATTTAAACTTATGTATCTATTCTGACAAGCACTAGGGCAAACTTAAGAGTGAGACATTCATGTTTTATTGTGAGAAAAAATAGGCTATATCTGTAGAACCATTGCTCTTCTTCTCCAAACAGTTTGGTTCTTACAGTGGAGACATCTTTGGTGGCTGCCACTTATACAGGGTGTATTTAAACCTACAGTGAAAAATTACTGTATCTACTAAACAGCAATGTGTTACATTGCAGGGTTAAAACTAAACTAAAAAGATTACTGCACCTAGACCACCCCATTTTGTTGAAGTGACAATAATGCATTTAGTTGCTCTTTTAACGGACATTCTCGGTTACCACTACAGGAAGATGTAGTGTTATAGTGCCAGGAGGTCCTTTGGTCACACTGTTTACCACTGGTTTGTCACTTCTCTTGCAATGTTGGGCATTCACGTTCCTTCCTGTCTCAACTGGAATGGCCACGCAGATGTTCGTGCTACCTTATTGTCAGGATTGACTATGACCCAGCATGCAGAACCTAATTTAAATATACTCAATGGCCACAGGAGAATAATGCATATTGTGAGCTCATGCAGGGTCTTCGTCAAACTATTGTTCCTGTAACATTTAGTAATTGTCTTATATATTGTTAAATTTTCCCCTTTAATAATATTGTAAAGCACTGCGGAATAAGTTGGCGCTATATAAATGATAATGATATTACTGTTCCTAGAGTGGCCGGACTTAACACAAAATAGAGTAGGATACGATAAGGCCATGGGTAAAGAATGTAACAAATGTGATAAAACAGAAAAAAGGTCAGGGACTACAGAATGGAGCATAGTCAAAAAACAAGCCAAGGTCAGAAAAGGCAATAAATCTAAAACTAAAACAAGAAAAACGCATTTCTCACATAACCACTAAATGGAAACCATGACAGGGCACAGCACAACTGCTGAAAATGGGTTATTTGGTCACTTTGACCCATGTAATTCCAGAACGTGAATTGCTGGAATGATGACGCATGCACATCCACGTCATCAACCCGGTCTGATGAGGCAGAGCCATAAAAAAAATCTCCTGGCATGCAGAGGGTGGCGTCGGAAAGGACAGAAGGAGGAGTCACCATATTGGACACAGTGTCATATTTCTAGATTGAAAGCTCAAAACCGCTTACCATCTAGAAATGGAATTGTATTTGTTTTCTGGCACATAATCCTGCATGCATGTCTAATGCATTCTGGGACCAGAAGCAGTGCATTATATTTGCTAAAGCATGAGTTTCTGAGTGAATTTTAATTTTATGATCAAAACAGCTAAGCTGAAAACATAGCAGACTTGACGATTTCTTCCAATTCTGCTGACTCTTTTGGATTAAAATTGAATTTCACTTTGAAGTCTAGACCATTCACAATTTAGTGAATAATTGATAATTAATCTGTTATGCAGAATTCCACTTATGAACCACTCTATGAAGCTGTCATTGGATGGGCAATGGTCCATTCATAACCTAACCTGTGTTTCTGGCAAAGAGCTATGTTAAAATAAAAGGCAGTTTCTAAGGAACCTACACAAATGTGTGTTGGAAATCTAAAACGTGGGCAATGATGTATGCGTTCATTTGCATATTTAGCATGGCATTCTGGGTGTGGTGTGCGCATACCTGTTTGTAGTCATCTAATTATATGTAGTTTTAACACTTTCATATGTTGTAGAATGTATTAAAGGTATACTGTAAACCGTTTGCAACTTCATCTTATGGAAGTTGTTATAGTCCTGTCCATCCCGTTCTATGCCTCAAAACCCTGCAATTCACTAATTATAAGGCTTTGAAGAGAGACTGACTGAGAGCCAAGCATCTTCTTTCCCTGCTCTCATATTGTAACATACCGTGATGTCCTATGCGCAGTGCCGTCACGGTAAGTCATAGAGAATCATTGAATACAATGATTCTCTATGGAGGAATCGTAAGCGCATCACTGCGAGCGCCGGGCATGCGCCCATGTTCCCCAATGGATTGACCATCCCCAGGATGAAGCATCCTGAGGAGGAGTTCGTGGCAGTGCTGGGGAGACTCTGCATTTGAGAAAAGATGAGCAATTTGTTTATTTTTTATTTAGTTTTTTACTTTACTTGATAAGGGGCATCAAGGCTGTAGAGTTAGAAATACAGATATGTACCTTTAAATTCATTGTGAATGTTTTCCTACTTTTTTTTTTTTTCTCACCGTGAGTTTACTATTTACTATAGTGAAAGCACCAAAAAAATCAGGAAACTAAGTAAGTATAAAATTACAAGTAAAAAAATAAAAAAAATAAAAACGGAGTCACTTCCCCGTTTACGTTAAACAAAAATAGAAATATACATGTTTATTTAAAAGAGGCATTGTCCCCCCCACACCCTCCCCAAATTTAAGTATTTCATTAAGATATAAACTTTATGAAATTCTCATTTTCATTGTGTTTGAATTTCAATAAAAGTCGGACCCAGTCTAGAGAAATAGAGTCAAAGTAGGGACTCTGTATATTGTTGTCTCTGTATATTTCCTCCGTCTGACTTTCTGGGTCGAGCTACAGTGTCAATCCCAACAGTACAGTAGTGACTGCGGCTCCAGGAGTTGAAGATGGTGACGCCCGCGAGGGACAGGTTCAGGTAAGTAAATCTCACTTCTACCAACAACCCCTCCCCAGCCACCGGACCAGCAATGATGTCACAGTTGGTGGTCTTTGCAAGTTTGGCAAAGTCCCCAGGCGATGACTTTACCAAAAACACCTCAAAAATATTAGTACAACTTAAACAATTTAAATTCAACTTCAACTTACAACAACCCAAGACACTCTGAATGTAAAGGTGGTGATGTAGGGTTTCTCCTATCACCTCACTGCTCCTTCAAACCTCTACACCCCCCCATCATTTGAAATTCATTCGATTCACCTATTCAAACCCTTCTCTGCTAACATTGCTGTTATTTATTGCCGCCCTGGTTCCTCTCTCCTCTTCCTTGACCACTTTACTGCCTGGCTACCCTACTTCCTCTCTTCTAATATTCCATCCCTAATTCTTGGAGACTTAAATATTCTCATTAGCCCAACTTTGACCTCGGCAGCCTCTAAACTACTTTCAATTACTTCCTCCCTCGGGATATAGCCATGGGCTAATTCTCCCACCCATGTAGATGGCCATGTAGCTTTTCCTCTCTCATAAGTTCATGCTCCCGCAATCCCAGGTGTCTCTTTGACACCTTTAACTCTCTTCTTCGCCCTGCTGTGGCCACCCCCAAACTAACCTTACAGCCAACAGCTCTGCATGCTACTTTACCGACAAGATTAAAAATCTAAAGAAAGAATTCTCCCCACCTTGCCATTCTCTTTCTCAACCACTTGTAGATCATGCTTTTCCTACCCTTCAGGCTTTTTCCCTGGCTACTGAACAAGAGGTGACTGCGCTTCTCCTTTGCTCTCACCCCACCACTTGCCTGCTCGATCCTGTCCCATCTCACCTTATCAGATCTCTCTCCCCTTGTCTTGTGCCTTCCTTAACACACATCTTCAACTGCTCTTTCTCTGTCATTGTCCATGCTGACCTTAAACATGCCACTGTAGTACCTATCCTGAAAAAAAAAAAAATCTTTTGACCCGTCATCCCCCTCTAACTATCGTCCCATTTTCTGCTCCCTTTTTCCTCAAAGCTTCTGGAAAGACTTGTCTTTACCCATATGTCTCAATTCCAACTCTCTCCCTGACCCTCTTCAATCTGGCTTCCGCCCTCTCCACTTTACTGAGACTGCTCTTATCAAAGTTACTAACGACCTAATCGCAGCTAAATCCAAAGGCCACTACTCCATACTAATTCTTCTTGACCTCTCTGCTGCCTTTGACACCGTTGATCATGCCCTCCTTCTTCAAACTCTTCAATCATTCGGTCTCTGTGACTCTGTACTCCTTGTGGTTTTCCTCATTATCTCTCCCAACGCTCATTCACTCATTCGGTGTCTCCTTTTCTATGATACCTCCTCGCCTTGTCCTGTCTCGGTTGGAGTCCCCCATGGCTCTGTCCTTGGTCCCCTTCTATTTTCTCTTCATACTGCCTCTCTTGGCAAACTTATTACCTCTTTTGGATTCCACTACCACCTGTTCGCTGATGGCACCCATATATATCTCTCCTTCCCGGACCTCTCCCCTGCTCTCCTGCAACGTGTCACTGCTTGCCTTTCTTCCATCTCTGACTGGATGTCCTCCCGCTTTCTGAAACTCAATCTCTCTGAAACTGAGCTCATTGTCTTTCCTCCTCCTTATACTGATCTTCCTCTTACGCTCTCCCTTCAAGTTAGTGGTATCCACATAAGTCCATCCTTGCAAGCATGCTGTCTAGTCGGTCCTCTCACATTTCACCCCTCTGTCAGTCCTTACATTGGCTTCCTGTATCCTATAGAAGTCAATTCAAAGTGCTTACCCATACCTATAAAGCATTGAACAATTCTAGCCCCTCTTATATTTCCTCAATGATCCATAGATATGCCCCTTCTCAGTCTCTCTGCTCTGCCCGTGACGACCTCCTGTCCGTTGCTCGCACCCGTACGGCCAACTTACGCTTGCTCCTTGCGTGTTCACATTATAATACTTCTATTACTCTATGTGCGTCTTATATATCTTTTTATAGATATTTTTCACCACGCTGTTATATAATCAGGTTGTATATTTTATTTACACATTAGAAGTGATTATTTCACTACTTTTTGCATTCCTACTGTTTGGCTTTTGTTTCATTATTATATTGGTGTTTTAGAGGGCACACTTTCTCTAGTAGGTTTGCCTTTACATGTAACTTTTTTTGGTGTATCTTACGCTTGCAGGACTTCTGGCGGGCGGCTCCCTTCCTATGGAATAGCCTGCCTACTGCCATCAGACTCTCTCCTAATTTTGCATCTTTTAAGAAGTACCTTAAAACCCATCTCTTTAGGAAAGCTTATGGCCTCCAAGACTAACCTCTAATTTACATAACTGTCTCTTGCTTTCTCCTAAAGGGCAGCACTTTACTCTCTCCTCCAGCTCTGCTTCACTCCCACCTTACTTGATTGCTATTTCATGTCCTAATGTGTTTTATACTCTGCTCGTTTGAGCAGGGTCCTCTTCAATCTATCGTTCCTGTAAGTTTTCCTGTAATTGTCCTATTTATAGTTAAATCCCTCCTCTCATAATATTGTAAAGGGCTGCAGAATCTGTTGGCACTAGATAAATGGCGATAATAATAATAATAATTTAAATATAAATATTTTTTATTGCTTAAGCTCTTCTAATATATTTTAGGTGTTACTAGTAAATAATCTATCTGTATCTATAGCTCTCTATATATCTGTGTGTGTGTATGTGTATATCTACAGTGGGACCTCGGTTTACGAATTTAATGCGTTCTCCGGAACGTTTCTTATTGCAAAACATTTGTAAACCGAAACGCAGTTTCCCATAGGAATGCATTGGAAAACAATTAATCCATTCTGGAGGTCAGAAAAAGGTCAAAATAAGCTGGCATGGAAACCAACCCACAATGCAGAACACTCAATAAAAGGCATGCAAACGACAAAGCTCAGCTCCCTACCTTTCCACAGCTTGAGAAATGCACCAAAAAGACCCAAAATAACTGCAAACAATTTCCAGAATTGCTCCAAAACTCGATGCAAAAGCCGCTCCAACACCTCCACACTCAACGCCACATGCTACCCACAGGCTCCAGCATGCAGGGGGCGGTGCTATAAACCTCCCAGGTGCAATGCATCCTGGGGAAACGTTCATTATTTTCAATGGATTCTCATTTGTAAACCGAAAATTATGTTAACCGAGGCGTTTGTAAACCGAGGTCCCACTGTATATCTCTCTCTATATCTCTCCCTGGCTAAATTTTATTTGTCCGTATATTTTTGTTTGTCATTGGCATACATCATAAACAACAACTATTCCAATATGTGGACTCGCTGTAAGAATGTTTGTGCACACAGTCAGGATTAAATTAATCAATGTTTGTCTTACAATATACACACAGTGGCAATAGTTAAGGACGAGGATTCTCAAACATTAATTGCTTTGTTTGAGGGTTATAATGAATCATACAACACTTTCTCAATTTGACAATCTTTTAGCCAAAAAATAAATAAATTATTCAATACTTTAATGCCGATTTATATTTCACTTTTCAGTTTGTTGCATTTTCCTATTTTCTACCTTTTCAAAGGGTCAATTGTGGGTTATTATCCACTGCAAAGAACAATGATCCCTGGTATGTCAGACTATTTGCTGTGAATGCGTATACCATGCCGACATATACCTATTCTTATCAGCTTAATTACTGTAATTTAATGCTACAAAACATTTATTTTTTTCCTTTGTGTATAGGCCTGGTTTTCACTTTCAGTGTGTCTTTTTAAAGTCACAGGATGACAAAAAACATTCATGTTGTGTAACAACCAATACACCTACCAAACTGAAAGAAAGTGTGTGTTTGCGGCTGTATGGGAGGCTGAGAATTTTTTTTTTTCCAGACATTTAGAACTGTTTTTTTGGGGGTAAAATGTCACTGAACAGAGTTACATCTAAATATGCATTCACTGTTTGTTGTTTTATTTTTAATTTTTTTAATTTTTTTTTTTAAAAGGTGGGGGGGGGGAGAGAAAGGTGCAAAAACACAAACATGCACAAACCAAGCCTTGGCAGATCATAGAACAGAACAAGGTAGTCATTTGTGTCTGCAGCACAGGGCAAAAGGGAGCATGTCTTCCATTGGAAATCACCCTTCCTTTTGCTCCAGTGTGGTTAGGTTGTGGACTACATCTCCCATAATGCTTTCAAAGTATCAGTAGAGAAGAGGTGAGTAGGTAATCAGTAGGTGGAGTGCCGAATTGCCGAAGTTTGCCTACCGTGGCTCCAGAGTAACTGTACAAATTATGGATTTGGAAAGCCCCATCACCACCAAATTATTTTTGTGGATACATCTAGCAAGTCGTAGTTTATCCAGTTTACATCCCTGTGTTTTTTTTAATTTATTTTTTTAATGTATTTTTTTATTTTTATTATTGCTGTTATTATAAGTTTTTTTATTTTAGTTATCATCAGTGCTGAGAATTTGGCCAAGAGTGAAATCTCAACAGATTCTACTGACACACACACACACACACACACACACACACACACATACGCACTTGTGGCATAATAACCATTATAAACGTGTGATCAAACATTAGATTTAATAATAATTATCATCTGTTTTTCTTAATTGTCACTTTGTGGCAGGATTTGGCACTTCCTTTCACCTTGCATGCATTATTAGCTAGTGATCTGGAAGGAATCACAGTGCTGTGCATGGCTCTAATCTCATTACATTGTCAATTTCTTTGAAGATCCAGGTGCGTTTATCTATGTCAAATGGAATAAAGTTTGATTTCTAAGATATCTTTTCTGTTTGTCTTCTGTCTTTTTCCTTATGTATTTTAAGCAGCAAAGAAATATTAAGGGATCATGTGTCTGTTCGTCTCTTTTACTTCATATAGATGGTTAATTTCAATGTGTTTGTTTCATTTCTATATATTTAATATGTGTTTTTTGTGTTGAGCTGCTTCTCCTATTTAGGCACTTTAGAGTACCACTTACTATCTCTGTAAAGAGACTGTTGTTTTTGTGTTATATTGAACCATAATTAATGCTTATTGGCTGCACAATGTGGCTGACATTAAATAGCAAATCATCATTGATATGACTATAAGGATCAGTTCAAGATGGCTTATACCTACTAATGTTAAAATAAGGCCCAAATTAGTAATTTTGTGGCCAATTTATATAGTGTTTGTAACCTGTGTGAGAACTGTCTTCGAGCAGCTGTTAGCACTAATATGTTTAGGAGAATCAGTGATTTTAATGTTATGTTTTATACTTTTGTTCTTGGTTTTTGCTTTAATTATTTAGTCTAGAAACTGTTGCTTGTAAACAATGTCAGATATGCAAACAGATCGCCACATTCAGTGCAATTTGAAGTATAGTGAATAACCCTGATACGAGTGTTTGTGTATCATTTGAGTTTGTGTGTTTGACAGCGGTGCTTATTGACTGTCAGTGAATGGAGCTAGATATGTTTTGACACATTCATTGTACAGCGCTACGGAACCTGTTAGTGCTTTATAAATAATAATTCTTATGTCTCTGTAATGCAGTTCATGATTCTCCCACTAAACACTTATCTTACCTGAACCTGGGGCATATGCCCTGCTTGCTTTACCCCAACGATGCCTCTGCTCCTAATGACAAAATAACAGTAGGATAGTCTCTTTGGCCTTTCTCATACTTACTGAAACTTGTTTAAAGTTATCTGCAGCCTTTCACCTAAATGCCTCCATTCTCATATAGCATTGTTTGTATATCCATTGTTGTCACTACAGTAAAAGTAGCATTTCCTTGTATAATATGGAACGTGCATTCCTTTCCTTGTAATTTCTCTAGAACACTTTTTTTTTCACCTTCTACGGCCACTTTACCCACAAGAAGTGCATTTCCTGTGTCTCTGCAAATATAACAAGTTTCATGATACAGGATTGTTTGCACGTGTTTCAAGTGTGTGTGTGTGTGTGTGTGTGTGTGTAATATGACGACGCACCTGCAAAAAATGCAAGTGGTCAAACAAGGAAACATTTTAGTTAGTTTGATGGGTGGTTTGGAGCCACTCATCATGTTGGGTCTCATTGATAGTTATGTCATTTGGAGAAAAAAAAAAAAAAAAATTATATATATATATTGTACCATTAAAAACTCATGCATGCAAGTTTAATTGCTGTGGATCTCTATAATGAACACACCCCACCATACTATAACTGTGTGTTATAATTCTGAAATAAAATCTGAAATGTCCTAGTCATTTATCATCTAGAAACTGGAATGACAGGGAGACAAAGCAATTAAAACAAAAATCAGGCCATAAATGTAATACGACCTGTTAACTTAATGTGTCAACTGGGTAATGTAATGTCTGTCTGTGACTATTGGCTCTTAAAAAGCTCATGTTAAAGGACCACTATAGTGCCAGGAAAACATACTCGTTTTCCTGGCACTATAGTGACCTGAGGGTGCCCCCACCCTCAGGGTCCCCCTCCCGCCCGGCTCTGGAAAGGGGAAAAGGGTTAAAACTTAGCTTTTTCCAGCGCTGGGCGGGGAGCTCTCCTCCTCTGTTCCTCCCCGTCGACTGAATGCGCACGCGCAGCAAGAGTTGTGCGCGCATTCAGCCGGTCGCATAGGAAAGCATTATCAATGCCTCTAGCGGCTGTCAGTGAGACACCCACTAGAGGATTTGGGGGAAGGCTTAACCCATTCATAAACATAGCAGTTTCTCTGAAACTGCTATGTTTATAAAAGAATGGGTTAACCCTAGCTGGACCTGGCACCCAGACCACTTCATTAAGCTGAAGTGGTCTGGGTGCCTAGAGTGGTCCTTTAAGTTTGTCTTGGGGTGCAGCCTGCTGACTTAAATTTGCCAAGTGATGTTACTGAATATGGAGTTTATTCAGATTGCTAAATCTAATTATTAAAGGGACACTATAGTCACCGGAACAACTACTGCTTATTGTATTTGTTCTGGTGAGTAGAATCATTACCTTCAGTCTTCATGCAGTAAATACTATATTTTCAGAGAAAATGCAGTGTTTACATTACAGCCTAGTGATACCTCCATTAGCCACTCCAAAGATGGCTGCTAGAGATGCTTCCTGGGGCAGTGTTGCACAGTGTGCAGCACTGCCATTCAGTGTCTCCTCCCTCTGCATTGAGACGCTGAAATTTCCTTATAGAGATTTATTGATTCAATACAACTCTATGAGGAGATGCTGATTTTCCAGGGCTTTGTTTGTTTGGTTCTGCCCCTGATCTGCCTCATTGACACTCTCAGCCAATCCTATGGGAAAGCATGGTGATTGGCTCAGAACAACACTTCTGATTATGTCAGCCAAACAGGCAGATCAGGGGAAGAGCCAGCAGCTGCAGACTTGAGTCAAAGGAAGATTTTGCTACATTTAGAGAGGGCAAGGTACAGCAGACACTAATGCTTTTGTATATCCATTCCCCATCTGTTAAATAATTAACCATTTTTATGTTTTGCATAATCCATGTATACGTTGCACAACAAGCTCATTTTTTAGGTTTCCATTCATTTCTGTTGTGTAAAAAGCATGTTTATGTTTGCCTGCTGGCAATTTTACATGGTTTAAAAATTCATTGTAAGCAACCACCTAGAAAATTAAAGGCACACACTAAACACCAAAACAACTTTTAGCTGAATGAAGTAGCTTTGGCGTATAGATTTTATCTCCCTCTCTGGTAATTGCTTGCTAGAGCCTGCACTAGCTTCATGTGAGTGATTTAAAGTTAAATTAACAGAAAAGGTGATTCAGAAACACACTGATGTTACAGCAGATTGAAAGTGAAACCATTCTTTTCACGGAGACTGTGTGAATCAGTAAACTAGCATTGTTTTGGTGCCTAGAGTGTCCTTTTAAGTAGGGTTCAAAAATCCTTTTGAGAAGGTCATCTGTCCTGGTACCTGTAAGGAAATCATGAGATGTACGCATTCTTGTACAGGCCTCTGTCTGCCTGGATTTCGGTACTGGATTTGGTGGGACACGCACCAATTTGGAACCCTTCCCCCCATTCTACCATCCTTAGTAAGCACAGCATAAGTGCATCTTGAGGAGTTGTCACTCTTTGAGAAAAAAAAAAGTTAGACTATTTTCTTCTTGCAAGGTAGGGTAGGGTTTGCAAAGTCGGGCAAGGGGGACATTTATTTCCAGGCCATTTGTACAGAGAATCGTGGGCTGCTGCCTCACAGCACCATATTAAACTATATTGCATAATATAATCCTTTATTATATTCTAGTTTTGCAGTATTATTATAAAATGGTTTTATTAGAAAATTAAAGGATTGGAGATGGCTGGTATGGTCTCAAATTGGGCTGTTTCTTTGTTGTTGTTCCCAGGCAAAATGTTGGCAGCCTTCCCCTGCTTCAAAGGGACCCCAAACCACTTCTGTTGTAGATCATGTGTTCAGATGATTTATCAGTCGTCGGAGCTGTCCTACTTAGAATAATAGCAATAATTTGAATCTGATTATTATATAATTAAATGATAAAATCGGGTTTTGCTACGTAGAGTAAAATTCTATCGTTTTTATACAATTTCTTATTTTATTACTTTGACCCATTTCCTTTCGAACTGCTAAAGCCCTTGTGAATGGCATGAGCTGTAATTAACACGCATACCATAGACATGATTCCCTGGGGTGGGATTAGTGAGTTACATCCCAAGTCATGTCCTTGCCTTATTGTAGGACATAGCAGGATTTGGTGAAAGAATTGTTATTCATTTTAATAGAATCTGGGTTACTGTTTTTATTTTTTTTGTTTTAAAAATAAATAAATGATACAATCTACATTCAAGCATGGTGTATATATAGTTTATATAAGTGATTAATATGTTTTTATTACTAGTAATTTATATCCTCACATGGATTATGGGGTTTAGCTACAGATGAGCTGGAAAACCCATGTGTTTTCCTTCCAAAAATTATTGTAACTGTAATTTGTCTCTATATTAGGCTGTTTTAATATTTGCCATATTTTCTTAAATTTATTAATAAAAAATAATTTAAACTAGAAGTAGTTGCGCATGATGGTTGTGGGATAACCCAGCTGCAAGGTCTACCTCACACTCTAGTGTACTAGCATACAGAATCTGCACAGTTTCCTGGTGGAGGGGATACAAACCGGTCCTGGTGAGGACCTTACTACCCAAGTTTGGCCTGTTTGTGGCACAGGATGATCTCCGGTGATGGCGCCCATATATCCAGCGTGCCATGCACCCTCTCTCAGTGCTGAGAACTATGCCTATAATCTGTACCTTGTGTCTTGTAATATTTTTATATGCGTCATGTTCTCTCATTTCTTATGTTTCTCATCCCAGTGGTAATAAGAGTTAATCTCATTGTCAGATCAAGCAGCCTGAAATTTTTGCTCTGTTAATTCTCTCCTGACATATATTTTATTATTTTCATCTTGTTCCTCATAACTTAAAAAAAAAAAAAAAAAACAGTATTTTGACATTTCCTGATACCTCTACACATATGAATTGTTGCTTATACTTGTGTAAAATGTCACTGTACCTCTGTTATATCCTGCGTTACTAAAGATAAAAAATGTCAAAAGAAAATAAAAACTATCCAGAAAACATATATGTGAGTTAGGTCTGTTAGGGTGTCAACACTACAGGGAGTCCTCACTTAAAGGGATACTCCAGGCACTCAGACCACTTCTGCCCATTGGAGTGGTCTGGGTGCCAACTCCCAATACCCTTAACTCTGCAAGTGTAATTATTGCAGTTTTTTTAAACTGCAATAATTACCTTGCAGGGTTAACTCCTCCTCTAGTGGCTGTCTAGAGGCCACTTCCGGGATTATAGCACAGATTATCTGTGCTATAGCATCGCTGAATGACCTCCAGCGTCGCTAAAATCCACATAGGAAAGCATTTTCAACGCTTTCCTATGGAGAGGTCTAATGCGCCTGCGCGGCATTGCCACGCAAGCGCATTAGGTCTCCCCCGCCGGCTGAGCGTGAGCGGAGGAAGAAGCAGTGACGTGGGACATGTCGCTGCCTCTGGTAAGTCACTGAAGGGGTTTTCACCCCTTCAGCAACCTGGGATGGGAGGTGGGAGGGAGAGGAGACCTGCAGTGCCAGGAAAATGGATTGTTTTCCTGGCACTGGAGAGTGCCTTTTAACGACTTACCTGTTTACCGACTACTTGGACATATGACCAGCTCTCTAGCTCAGGGAATCCCCCGATTCTGAGTCACAGTAATTCTACCAAACATAGATTCGAGGGAATCCCCACGCTAGTGAGCTGGTCCACGTTTCAGGGAATTTCCCAAACATAGACCGGCTCTCTAACGCATGCAAGATTTGGTTTTCTCACTGGTGTGAGGCATCCTCACTTACCGAACAATTCGGTTTGCGACCTAGTCGTAGGAACGGAACCCCTTCGTTAAGTGAGGAATGTTTGCATTCGCTGTCAAACAGAGGTTGCATGTAAAGTACCTTTGAGTTTTCCCCAGAACCTCTAATCCAGTTATCAGTGATGAATTATCTCAGTAATTAATGCGGTGACTTAAACTCAAGAGTCAGAACCCAAAATTGGGACCCTATACCATTTCTGTATGCTCCCCATTTATTAGAAAAGGCACATCGTATACATCATACCACAGGCGAGTGCCACATTAACTGTTTTAGCATAACATTACTGCCTTCCCAAGTGCAGTGGAGACTGACATTCCGTGTTTAAAGAAGGTGATTTGAAGTATATATGAAATATATTACAAAAAGTATATATGAAATATTATATTACAAAAAGTCTCTAGCTGTTGAATCTCTTGCTCAAACCTCAGGTTTTCACGTCTTGTTCCAACAGATTTGATGTAATGCCCTCATCATTCCAAAGTTGACAAACCTTGTGCAGTCAAGCCAAATAATACATTTATTTAGCACACCCTAAAACTAGCAAGACTTTAATAATGTATTGTTGATTGTGAAATAATTTGACTAATTATTGCTTATCATTTCTGCCCAGGAAAACTTGAAGCTAGTTTGCAAAATAGTAATTTCTATTGTTTAAGTAGAAGATCAAATGAAAAATAATAGAGGTACTTAGTGGGCCTTTAAAGGAGATAATTTGATTATATAATGGATAGTATGCCTAGGCAACCACATCATTTGCAGGATTTTCCATTTATTTCTGGTTCTGTTTTATGCACTTGGAAAATCCGTTGTATGATTCTCTCTCCGAGTTTGGTATTATGGCCTCGATTTACCGCCTCATATGCCATGTCTCCACAATGCATTGTTTAGTACTGTATATACATTCCTTCATGTTTAACAGATCATTTTCACATAAAAAAAACAACATATTGCTACAATATGCCTATTATATTCCTTTGCTAAATTCCTCAGTGGATTTAGAACAGTGGTAGTCAACCTTTTTCTACCTACCGCCCACTAATGCATCTTTTTGGTTGAAAAAATTTCCTTACCGCCCACCAGTTTTCACGCAAGTGCAGAATATTTTTTAGAAAGGAGGGTGTTTTTAAAAGAAAAAAAAAAATGTACGTACATTTATCTTTTTATTTCTACTTAATGCATGTTTATAATGTTTTTAACTTTATAAAGTTTAATGAGAAAACAATAAAGTAAATTGAAATTACCTTTACTAGTGATTAGTGAGATCCTTGAGGTTGATGCTGCAAAACTAAATATTTGATATCTGTTTCGATTTTCGTAAGGAACTAACAAAGGTCTCCTCTTTCGGTGATATTCAGACGACTTCTCTGTTAGCGCATAATATGATTTCCCATATGTGCGTCAGTAAGTATCCCACTTACTATAGCCCACTATAACAGACAGGCACACATACAGACACACACACAAGACACACATACATGCAAACAGACAGGCACACATACATACAGACACACACATACAAAGACACACATAAGACACATACACACATACAGACAGACACAAGACACACATACATACAACACACATACATACAAAGACACATACACACACAACACATACATACAAAGACAAGACACACATACATAGACACATACATAGACACATACATAGACACATACATAGACACACATACATACAGACACATACATACAGACACATACATACAGACACACACAAGACATACATACAAAGACACATACACAAACAAACACAAAATATTTTAGTCACCCTCCTGTTTCCTACCTTTTAGGTGCAGGAGGGTGACTTTCCCTGGGGTCCAGTGGTGGCTCAGGTGGATGTGAGTAAGAGTTCCCACTCTGGCTCCCTCCTCCTTCCTCCCGCGTGGTCTGTGTGTTAGCTGGGAGGAGTTACAGGCAGTCACTTCCTCCCAGCTCTGTGATGTAATCACAGAGGGCCCGGTCGCGCTGTTTAAAGCGCCCAGCACCGACCGGGCCCCCTTACAATCCACATCCATCGGATGGCCCAGACAGCATTGGCCACCCGATGGACCCCTCCGGTTTGCCGCGTGGGCCATGGCCGCAAGTGGTGATGACGGTATCCGGTCGCAGGGGTACCGCCGGCTCGCGCCCGCCCGCCCGCCCGCCCAATCTCTCAAAATTAGAAAATCCCTACCGCCCACCTGGAATCCTGAAACGCCCACTAGTGGGTGGTAGGGACCAGGTTGACGACCCATGATTTAGAGCATCGCGGCATAGTGCTTAGCTATGACACAATGTACCTAAAAAGTCAATATTTGTCTTGTTTAGTCAAAGGGAGATAGTCTTCTATACCAAACTTAGTAGCAGTCTAGGTACATTTGTAATGTGTTTGAACAAATCCTTGTCAGGTTTTAGCACCATAAGGGAATGCAGGGGCATGGGGGTGCATGTCACAGTGAGCTCTTTAAAGATTAGGAGTTCTAAAGTAAAACTGCTAGTCTAGTTTCAGTGTATGACTGGAGGTTGCCATAGCGATAGCTGAAGTAGCTAAAGGCATTTTTTTTTATTTTTTTTTTAAATTTGGATTTAATTCACCAGGAGTGCCTTTAACTCAACACAACAGCAGCAAAGGAGTTGGGAGAAAATCAATAAAATGTGCCAGTTTTTTTTTTTTTTCTGAGTTGCAGAGCGGATGAATCATACATTACATGGATACGGGAAGGGTTAATAGACATGCACATGCCCACGTGGAAATTCTCTGCACAACAGCTAAAAATGTCTCTGCGTCCTAGGGCTGACATACAGTCAGCGTGGCAGGGATTGGTATAAGTCTGAATAGAACACTGATGGCAGGAAATCATTGCAGGGTGACAGCTGGACTCGGGACAATGAAGAAGTGTGCAGCTCTAAATTGCAAAAGGAAAGCTATACATATCTACACTGACCGTATCTCCTTGTAGCTATCTAAGGATGAGTGACACAGGAGTGATTAATCACCGGTTACAAGGTGACTTATTGATCACGGTATATTGATGTCTCTTTTACCCAGAGGGACTGATGGAAATGTGCTAAAGGTGGTCTATTGTCTACATAAATATTCATGTTGAATGACTGCCTTCTGGGGGGGTTTGTGTAATTTTGAAAACGGGTTCTTTGATTCTTACTGTTGTGTTGTTGGTATTAAATCTTCCGCGAGACTAATAGGTTTGTCTATTAAACACCATGTTTCGGTGAATTGAATACATGCTTCCCAACTATCCTAGATTCTGTGTTACAGTGCTGAGTACAATGGCAAATCCTGATTATTGGAGGAAATTGGTTAAAAAAAAATTCCTAAAACATGCCTGCTTGTCAGCTACATACCTGTAGTTACATGAAAAGAGACGTGTACATCAAGATCAGCCTTTTTCACATTTGTTTTTACCGTTGATCCAAAAGAAGGCAAAAAAAAACCCCAATCTGGAGCACTTCCAATTTTGAGGAAAAAAACCTTCTTTATCCGTGAATGACAGTCAGATCTCTCCTTGGATCAGGAAGCTGTTACCCAACTAATTAAAAATGATATCCCTGAATATTCTGTTTTTGCAAGTATTCATCCAGTTGCTGTTTAAACATCTGTATAGACACTGATAAAACCACCTTCGACATTCTCATTGTTCTTACGGTAAAAAAACCCCATTCCTTTGCTTTAGACTAAATACTAATAACAAAGTTATTGGGTTGCAGAGCGGATGATTCATACATTACTTGGACACGGGAAGGGTTAATAGACATGCACAAGGAAAGGTACATTCAGATAACTCTGGTTTTCAAGTACAGTCTAAATGTGTGACATTGTGTCCTATGTATAGTTCTGTTTATGAAAATATGTCCAGACGATGGTTTGTATTGGCCCCAAATATATTGTATGTTTGTATTGGCCCCAAGGTGTGGCTTAAAGAAGAGCTTGAGAATAGTGATGAGGTTTTTATGATTTCCTATAAAGTGTCTTTGTTCATATATAAAATAAAATATATATTTTACCAGTGCAGGTCAGAATGGCTACCTTGTAAATGTCATTTTGGAGTTTCTTTGCTGAAATGACACTTTTATTCCGTGATTGTTGATGTTCTAAAGATTTTCAAAATAATACTGTATTAATGCTTATAGAGAAAGTGAAATAATAATAATAAAAAAAATAATAAATATATATGATACTCAAAAAATTTTAATATTTCCAAATGAGATGCAAAAGTTGCTCTCATCAGAAAAGAGGACTTTGGACCACTGAGCAACAGACCAGGTCTGTTTTTCTTTAGCGCATGTAAGACGCTTCTGACGTTGTTTGTTGTTCAGGAGCGGCTTGACAAGAGGAATACGACATCTGAAGCCCACGTCCAGGATCCGTCTGTGTGGTGTGGCTCTTGATGCACTGACTCCAGCCTCAGTCCACTCCTTGTGAAAGTCCCCAACACATTTGAATGGCCTTTTCCTGACCATCCTCTCCAGGCTGTGGTCATCCCTGCTGCTTGTGCACCTTTTTCTTCCATACTTTTCCCTTCCACATAACTTTCTATTAATGTGCTTTGATACAGCACTTTGGGAACATCCCACTTCCTTCGCAATTACCTTTTCAGACTTTCACTCCTTATGGAGGGTGTCAATGATGGTTTTCTGCACAAGTCTTCCCAATGATTGTTATTCCTACTGAACCAGACTGAGAGACCATTTAAAGGCTCAGAAACCCTTTGCAGGTGTTATGGCTTGCTTAGCTGATTAGAGTGGGACACTGTGATCCTAGAATATTGCACCTTTTCACAATATTCTAATTTACTGAGATTGTGGATTTGGGGTTTTCATGAGCTGTAAACCATAATCATCGCAGTTATGACAAATCACAGCTTGAACTATCTTGCTTTGCATGTAATGCATCTATCTCATATATTAGTTTCCCCTTTTACGTTGCATTACTGAAATAAATGAACTTTTCACGATATTCTAATTTTTTGAGTATCGTGTGTATGTGTGTGTGTGTGTGTGTGTGTGTGTGTGTGTGTATATATATATATATGTATATATATATATATATAATGTTGATTTATCCTTCTCTGCATTTAGCTAGTTAAATGTTTATTTTATTTGTTACTTATCCCTCGTCACTTCCAGTTTGTAGACAAATTGGCACCAGATTCAGAATCACAAATGTTTTATCCTGGGATGCTTTTCAATTCCTAATTATTAGAACTATTTGTTTATATCTAACAAATCAAGTAGGAGATGATGGCGACACTTTATTACAGATATCTGATATGTGGATGAATCTTGATCCCCTGTCTGTCTGCAGAGAACCTTCGCACATTCACACTGCATTAGAGAGATTTGCCAACCATTCCATTGATATTCTTGACAATAAAAGGCTGGTCTGGAAGGGACAAGTCGTGCCTGATCTATGAGATCACGTTAACACGCCAAAGGTGACTGTAAGAGCATGTGAAGGAGAAATTTTAAAAGCAAAGGAAGGCTGAAAGGCAAAACATTCATATCTGGAATTGTCAAAAAAAATCAGGTACTTTCGAAAGAGTCAAGAACAGTCCAAAATGAAATTTTTCCTAATGGAGCACTGTCCGGCCAATCTGCCATGTATGGGCAGTTGCACAGCTTAGCTTTGCCATTTCATTAGAGGTTGGGCTTTAGGATATTAGGATCAAGCATTTCTGGTAAACATAGAGTAATAATACGGGAACCGGTGTCCATGAACTCCAGGAACCATAACTACTTCAGTCAGTTGAAATGTCCCTTGAATCTGCCTTACCATTGCTGGAGGAAAAAAACTTGACGTGTGTACAAATAGTTTTCAGCTGGTACGGAGGAATAGGACTACCCAGGAAAACCCTGGACACATTCAAGTGTAGATTAAAAGGAATTTGATTTGTTCGTACCAGCTGAAAATATTTTGTACTCCAGTCTAGATACAAACCACTAAACCTAATGGGAATTAGACAGGTTTCCCTGAATTTGACTTTAATTAAAGGCTGATTCAGTAAGTGGCAAACCCCTACTGATATCCAGGAACGTGTTCAATTAATAGCCCTATTTGCAGATCTAGTATGCAGTCAATACAAAAAACAGCTGTGCAAGATATCTCAATGTTTTATTGAAATACAATGAGTATGTTTGTTTTTCTATTGCTCTGTAAAGAGAAAAACAATTCTAGCTTTTTTTTTTTTTTTAAATACTTCTTTATAATTTACTTTATAATAATAGTATGCTTTATAATGGGTGAAGCATCTCGTTGGCAACTTCTAAATCTCTGTTTAAATTCAACAGGCGCAGCTGAACATACATGACTTGTAGCTCTTAAAGGAACACTATAGTCACCTAAACAACTTTAGCTCAATGAAGCAGTTATAGTGTATAGATCGTGCTTCTCAGGTTTCACTGCTCAATTCACTGCCATTTAGGAGTTCAATCACTTTTTTTTCTGTTTATGCAGCCCTTGTCACACCTCCCCTGACTCTGATTGACACAGCCTGCATGAAAAAACAGCTGGTTTCACTTTCAATCAGATGCAATTTACCTTAAACAATTGTATCTCTTCCTCTGTAAATTGAACTTTAATCACATACAGGAGGCTCTTGCAGGGTCTAGCAAGCTATTAACATAACAGGGGATAAGAAAATCTTAATTAAACAGAACTTGAAGGATAAACTTTAGATGACTCTTTACAGGAAGTGTTTAGGAAGGCTTCAAGTCACATGCAGGGAGGTGTGACCAGGGTTCATAAACAAAGTGATTTAACTCCTAAATGGCAGATAATTGAGCTGTGAGACTGCAGGGACATGATCTATACACCAAAATTGCTTCATTAAGCTAAAGTTGTTTTGGTGACTATAGTGTCCCTTTAATGTATATATATTTTTATGCAAACTCTGCGGACCATCTTTTTGACATTTCACCTTCATCAAACCACTGACCTCAAGAAAATGAACTTTTGTTCAATCCTAATTACCTTACACTGGGAAAAAAGCATGATCATAGTTAGTTGATGAGTTTTCCCCTTGATAACCTCGCTGTCTGCTTTCATCTTAATCCCTTATGGGATCTGTCTCCCTGTTTTATATATAATAAAGCAATTTAGTTTCTTTAAACCTAAAGTGAAGTTTTCAGGCCCCATACATTTTTGGGGTCGTCTTTGCAACATAAACAAAATTCGACATTCACACTGTAAATCGGCTAAATGTACCCAATGCACAAACAATATAAACAAGCCTTAAACAAAGGCTCTACTTAAGGTGAGCAACATCTGCTCCCTTATTTCCTATATTGAAGAATTACAGTCTACACTATTGTGGTACTTCTACTTTTTTCAAGAGTGATATCACTAGTAGAAGAAAGGTGTTGTGCCACCTCAAAAGCACGCCTGTGCTGATAGTGAGCCTTGTAACTTTCAGGCTCCCATCCATGTGAGTGTTCCTGGTTATCTGTGTGCTATTGAATTTATGCACTTTCAAACAATCTGCACTATTCTTTTTATTTATTTATTTTTTCTTCTTTTACATATATTGCTACCTGTTTCATTTTTGGGTTTTTAATTGCATTTTATACTGGTGGGGGAGTAAAGATAACCCCACACGTGAGTTGTGAGCTGCTAGCAATATTACTGGTTATTTGAAAGTGCTTTTTTTCACTCACTTTATTATATTTTCTTGATTTTCAGGCCTTGAACAAAGACCAAAAAAAAATTATTCTTCAATATGAATTTACAGAGCAGAACAGAGCATAAAACCGACAAACAGGATACAGAAGAGATAAACTGAATAAAAAAATCAAAACCTCAATTTGATTACCCACTAAGGCCAGCTCAGGTGCAAATTTGATAATTGGGCCCCAGATGATCAAATTCTATGCAATTCAGTTTTGCTGTGAAATCAATTAAATTACATATACTAATTATAGAAATTAAATTATCTGTGAACAGCCCTTTCCCCTCCAAATGTGTTATTTCTCGACCAGGTTTAATGGTTTATCCTGTTAATACCAGATTTTAGTGAATTTACCATTAACCATCTGTGAGAAGAGTGGAGTTGGACTAGTTACACTTTTGGACTTCTATCATATTTTGCTATTCCATTTCAAAATTTACTACAGTTCAGTATATAGTGAACAAATCCCTGATTGGGTTCTGTTTAGTACCTCTTAAAAGAACACTTTTGTCGCCAAAACCCCTTTATCTCTTTTTCAGCCACTGCTACATTTTTCCAAATGAACATATTTGTATAAATTTAGCAATTTGGGATTCAAATCATTGCAATTCAGTGTTTTGTGAATCTTTTGAATGGTTTTTGGCATTTTGAAGATTGGAGATCAATCGATTTTATGTTTAACACTCACAAGCCAGTTACATTTTTTTTTTTTTTTACTTTTTAAAACTTTTTTTTAGCCTTTTTATAATAACACAGATTTGGATTAATTGTATCTTTTGATAAAAAAATATATCCGTTTTTGTTAATGAACACGTAGAAATGATTTTCACAACATTCTGTAGTAGAACATTTTATCCATTTCTACTGCAAAAGTTTTAGACAAGACAAAAAAATGATCTAAGATCTGCAGTTTATAATAATTCCATAAATAATATACGGAGGAGGAAGTCCCAGGAAAAGAAACTATTAAGTTGTTACATAATGTTTCAGCTACGAAATGTGTGATGCTACCATGGCAATTGCTGATGTGGAACACAATCTTTTAACAAATTATGGATTACTGTCTGCATCATCTGTTTGCTTTCTACATTCCATACAGAGCTACAGAGATTAGTACTATTTATTTATATCCCATTGTGTGATATTTTGGTTGTTTTGTTTTTTTGGGTGGTTTAAATTTATTAAATAAATAGATTTTACTGCCATTGTACTTTGACCAAGGACAATACACATTTACCTCTCAACCTCCCAATTAAATTAAGACAGGAGAGGGCTGGCATGGACGGCATGTGAGACAACGTTGCAATGTATGCCTCTGTTGATGACACATGGTGGCCAGAAAGGGGGCATTTCAGCCCAACCTGCACGTGTGTACCGTTGGCAGATGGCCCACAAGCGAGGTAATGAGGCTTTCCTATCCTCATTGCTGTGTTGGCATTCTCCTATGGACAGAAATGTTCTGTAATCCCCTTGTTGTTCTCAACAAACCCCCTCCAGAGTCTCAGCATCTCACCGTTATGATGGTTATTTTATTAAAACCCCAGATACGTATCCATAGAAACATCCCATCAAAAGATTCTCAAGGGCTGACCATCATGCTGTGTGATCACTATGTATCACAAGTCCTCTGTAAGTCAGTCAATTCATTCTCTTACCCCCCCTAAAAAAAAAAAAAAAACACAAAAGACACCCCCTTCCCCCGCTTCTAAATGAATCTTATAAATTGTGACCTAATACAATTTCCACTGACCTTTTACCCTTGCCAAGGCTTTTAACGAATCCCTTTCAGCTTATATTGCATAATGTCCCCAGGGCATTTGATCAACCGTGTGAAATAAAGCTGAATAGCCTTTGATATGAACATCCAGGTACTAGTAAATTTATCAAAGCTGTGCCAATTCATACTGACATGATCACAAACTCCCAAAGCAGAGTCAGGATAGAGTCAGATACATATTCTTGCTATACTAAAAATTACAGTAAATATTACAGAACGTGACACATTTCAGTAGAATCTTCAGATTAGGGCCACAAATTAGCAGACAGAAAAAAAGTCATAAGCAACATATATAATTATTCATACTTACATCAAACTAGCTATATATATATATATATATATATATATATATATATATATATATATATACATATATATATATATATATATATATATATATATATATATATATATATACACTCTCTGCCTGAAATAATATATCTATATTCCACAGGGCTTTTCAGGCCGTTATTGCAACCTCCACAGAACACCTGTAGTGTGTCCGGTGCCATCACCCATTCCACATCCCCGACTGCTATAATGCAGTTCTGTAATTTGTACTATGAAAGCTCACATCAAGTGTGGGAGGCATTTATGGCATTCACAGTCCCTCTATGTGATGTTCATATATGCTGTTGGAAGAAAATGATTTAAATCTTTTGTACTTTTGTAATTTATTTAGTGACACATTGATATTTTGTTTTGCATGTTTTGGTTCTACATTTCTTACTTGCATTATTTGTTACTCTTATTGTGGTTTTGGTTGTCCTGATTGACTTGTGAAATATCCACACAAATTCTCAGACACATTAAAAGTATTGTAAATGTTTACAGCTGTTAAAGGACTACTCCAACCGCCATGACCACCTAACTGATTTGAAGTGGTCATAGTGGTAGAAGTCATAGAGAAACATAGAGAAATGCAAACATAGAGAAATGCAAAGTTATACACTTCGGGGTTAAGAATGCACAAGCAACTTACACACTAAATGGTAGTGAATTAGGGATAACCACACACGAGAAGGATTTGGTAATTGTTATAGACAACAAATTAGGCAGCAATATGCAATGTCAATCTGCAGTTGCTAAGGCCAGTAAGATTTTGTCATGTATAAATAGGGGCATAAATTCTCGGGATGAAAATATAATTCTGCCTCTTTATAAATCGCTGGTAAGACCACACCTTGAATATGCTGTGCAATTTTGGGCGCCTGTTCTAAAGAAGGATATCATGGCACTGGAGAGGGTCCAGAGACGAGCTACAAAATTGATAAAAGGAATGGAGCATTTTAGTTATGAAGAAAGGTTAAAAAAATTAAATCTGTTTAGTTTGGAAAAACGGCGCCTGAGAGGGGATATGATAACTTTATACAAATATATTCGGGGCCAGTACAAACCTTTATCTGGAAATCTATTCATAAACAGGGCTATACATAGGACACAAGGTCACACATTTAGGCTGGAAGAAGGGAGATTTCATCTAAGGCAAAGAAAAGGGTTTTTTTTACAGTAAGAACAATAAGGATATGGAATTATCTGCCTGAAGAGGTGGTTTTGTCAGCGTCCATACAGATGTTTAAACTGAAATTGGATAAATATTTACAAAAACATAACATACAGGGATATAATTTCTAATTAGTGGGGTAATAGCTGCTTGATCCAAGGAGACATCTGACTGCTATTTTGGGGTCAAGAAGGAATTATTTCCTAGTTTGTTGCAAAATTGGAAACTCTTCAGACCAGGTTTTTTGCCTTCTTTTGGATCAACAGCAACAACATTTGTGAGGAAGGCTGAACTTGATGGACGCAAGTCTCTTTTCAGCTATGTAACTATGTAACTATGTAAGTCTGTGTGTGCAGCATTTATGCATAAAATGCTGTACAAACAGATATATATTTAATTTAGCGCCAGGGTCTAGTTATACCCCTGGCAAACATGAATTAGGCAGAATTACAGGTTGTCTAACATTCTGTGCAAAAATGATGTCTGCCCAGACTACTAAACGCGGCCAAGGCGACCATCCCCATCTATTGGAAGCAGTCCACTGCACCCCCACTGAGACGCTGGGTAGAAGAAGTGGAAGCGACGCGAAAATTCGAAGACATGAAAGCCGTCACCACGCAACAAAGGGACCGCTACTCACAACGCTGGTTCTACTGGCTACGCCACACCGCGTCTGACCCCTTCCAAAGTCACCTAGCAGCAAACACCCCCGAGAGGAACGAGCGAGAGGAGGCGGGCCCGAGCGGGGAGCCGAGAAGCCCGGGGGCTGAGCGGAACGGGGCGGCGACAGGGGACTAGATAACAGACCACCAACCCACAACCCCCTCGCTCACTCACTTAGGACACGACCACACACACTAACACTCAAGACATCGACCTTAGGCACAAGAGAGGGTCACATTACCGGACTCAGGAAACAGAGACACATAATATTACACCAACCACCGGCTAAGGCGACACCCGCATGATACACCAGCCGCACACAACACAAACACCAGGGAATATATAGAGGAACTACAGCGAACAAGCACGGATAGAACAGGATGAAACAGCGTAACACAAATGCCCCCACACTACCGACAAGAACACAGGAAACACGGGCCGCAATAACAAACCCACTCGAAAGCTGTGCTGCCCATGAGACCGCAACAGACCTGGCACAACACACGACAACAAGCAGGAAAATAGGACGAGACAGCAGGGGCCACAAATGAGACGTGTGGGAAAGACACCGACTAAGTGACAGCAGTCCAGTAGCCCGAGACGCAATAAGCACCCACAACATACCAGCTCAATACCTCAACACACACAGCCCTAGGAACGGGTTGAGCGCACGCGGCGCAGGCAAACTCCACTATAGATGCGATAAAAAAGCGCTGCAACATGTGACAAGTCCTAAAACAAGCATCAGAATACGCACCACACTCATCAAACAACACACACACCAGCCAGACCATACACAGCACGCACACTATGATAGCTAATAATTATATTACATTATATAGTTAAAAGTAAAATACTCGAACCGCCTCTGCGCAGGCACCTAAACGACACATCTGCTGCAATGTGAAACGAGCCTCTGCGCAGGCAGCGAAACGCTATGATAGATACACAGTGACACAAGCCTCTGCGCAGGCAACTAAACGTTATGTTAGATGCAATGAAAAAACGCCTCTGCGCAGGCAACTGATTGTTCCGATCACCGCAACGAGAAACACGCCTCTGCGCAGGCAACCGACTGTAATGTTTAAATACAATCGTAAACCACGCTTATGACATGATACCAATAAAAATATTTAAAACAAAAATGATGTCTGTTGTCAGCTTGGACATCACACTAGCCATAGATCTAATGAGCAGTTCCCTTGCATGCAGTGTGCCTGGGAGGGAAAGTCTTGCTCTCCCCTCCCTTTCTTTTGCGTGCTCCCTCCACTCTCCTGTTTGCCATTTACTGTTTTATTTTCTGTGTGTGTGTGTGTGTGTGTGTGTATATATATATATATAATTTTTTTTTTTTTTTGCATGAGAAGCTTTCGATTGTACCTCCCGAAGCCCTTGGTGACATTAGATGGAGGTGGGGAAAGCAGTGCCTCAAGCTTCACATTGCACAGATTTTAAATGGTGGAACCTAGTTGATCATGCCCAGTAGGGCGTTGCGAATTTAAAATCATGTTTAGCCAAAAAGGGTTAGAGTAGCCCTTTAAAGGGACTCTTCATTGCCCAAATAAAAATAAAATAAATTCTATGTTATGTATATATGGCCCCTATTTATGGATTTTTTTTTTTGTCATTTGGGGTACATGTAAAAACAACTTGTAAAAGCTGCAGATCTCGTGTCTGAAGCCTTTGCAAGTCCTCACCTTCTAATCCCACCCAGACTTTCTGTGGCTGTCCAATGCAGTTCAATGAGAAGTCTTTGCAAGGCAGGTGCTCTGGACAATTGCTGCCTCTTGAGTTTAACTCCACTGAGTAAAATAACCAAGAAATAATTGACTGGTTGTCAACTGAAATCTGTACTTTTTGTAAAATTCAAAAAATAAAAAAAAGAGGACACACTCTTCACAAATAAATCACTTCAGAAAACTGAAGTGCTTTAGGGGTCTGGAGTGTCCCTTTAAATGTATATAAGTACATTTGATGCTTTTCTTAAAGTTAAGAATCTGCTCTCTTGCTCTCATTACTTATGAGCATTTGCTGCACATACAATGTAATTCTTTGGTGTTTATCGTTCAAATAGCTGTGCAGATAAAATCTTACAAAGGCTCTGGGCTTCAATATTGAGTTTTAACTTGTGTAATTGTACCTATGTTAATCCGGCCCTGTACAGAGCACAGCTACAAATAAATGCTTTTAGTGCTATATCCCCATGACTCGGATTCTCTCGTAAGAGGAAGAAAGAGGTCTGTCCTAGTTGTGAGTACAGCATGCCTACAAACTGCAGGTATACAATTTAAACTTCCCCCTTTTCATGTCTTCGCACCAGGGAGCAGGTTTATAGTTGCAATTGCTGCAGTTATAAGACACCCTGGGAATGAGGACAGAATGACCCTCTATAAGAGGGTCAAGGGGTTTAAAAATATCTGGAAGAATTACTTTACTGAGAGGGTAGTGGATGCATGGAATAGTCTTTCAGCTGAAGTGGTAGAGGTTAACACAGTGAAGGAGTTTAAGCATGCGTGGGATAGGCATAAGGCTATCCTAGCTATAAGATAAGGCCAGGGACTAATGAAAGTATTTAGAAAATTAGGCGGACTAGATGGGCCGAATGGTTCTTATCTGCCGTCACATTCTATGTTTCTATGTAATGTAACCTATGCCAGGTATAGCATTATGGGACATGCATTCCACAACATCTGGAAGAAGGTTGCCTACCTTTGACATATGCAATGTTGTAAAAGTAGAACGATGCTTAGAGTGACCCTTCCATTAATTAGTGTCCAGACTTTATCCATTCTAAATGTGATGGGACTACAGCTGTCTGCACACTACTGATCTGCAGATTGATCTAACTGAAAAGACATATGCTAGAAGTATATTTCAATGTTCCGTAACTTGCCAAAATCCAAGCACAACATGTTAGAATGAATGCCAGGTTTTTTTTTTAATTGCATTTAACCTTGTATCTTCTCATGCAATCAAATCTGTTAATAAAAATAAATAAATAAAAAAAAATAAATAAATATGGAAGTCAACACAAGAGCACAATTTTGGTGTGTGTTTTACTGTTTGTTTGTTTTTTTTGCTAGGCATTTGGTTCAATCTTAATGAGAGTTTATTAGAGGGGAAAAAAACCCCATAGGATTGAGATAGGTGTGTTTTACAAAGCATACTTTGTTTCATTCAGTAGATTCCATTAAAAATGGTTCAGAAGAATGAAGTGCTAAATGCACGAAATGCGTAACCGTGTTCCTGGTTTCCTAGTGTGGTGGTCCCCTCTTTGATCACCAGCTTATGTATTTTTAAAAATAGGAAATGAAGGTGCTGCTCAGTAGCGTACTAAGGGGGTGGGGGGCAGTCCGCCCTGGGTGTGTCACTGACCAGGACGGCCTTAGGATGTGTGAGCTCTATGGCAGGGACACACACACTGGGACAGGCGGCCGCAGAACTTTAAAACCGTCCGCATCTAAGAAAAACGGGGGCTGAGCTAATTGGCAGCAGGGATGGAGCCAAACCATCAGTGCGGGCGGAGCTAAACAGGGCCTCCACTCGCTGCTGTCACTGCTAGCACATCGAGGGGAAGCAGGCTGGAGTCCCTGCTTCCCGAACTAACAGACTCCAGGGACTTAAGTTAATCCACTACTCCTCCAGCCCATAGGGTCAGTAAGTGAGAGAGAGAATGTGTGTGACTGTCTGCCTGTGTGTGTGTGACTGTCTGTGTGTGTGACTGTCTGCCTGTGTGTGTGTATGACTCTGCCTGTGTATGTGTGTGTGTGACTGTGTGACTGTCTGCCTGTGACTGTGTGTGAGTGACTATGTGCCTGGGACTGGACTCTGAAGACTGTTGCTATTATTGTTGTGTAAAATAATGAATTCTATTCTAAGGGGCTGAGCAGGGGCTTTAGAGGGAGAGGCAGTTTTTTTAGAGAATGGGGTGCAGAAGTTTTATGGAAGGTGTGCAGGGGTTTGTAGAGGGGCACAGATTTTTGTTAAAAGGGGGCTGAGCAAGGGATTTGTGGAAGGGGGGTGCAGGGGTTTTGTAGAACGGTGGCTGGAGAGGGGTTTTGTAGAAGGGGCAGAACAGGGTTTTTAAAAATGTACACATAAACAAATGAAATGAACAAATGAAAACATTAAACATTGAAAGTATTGTGGGTGTTTTTTACATGTTAAAGTAGGGGGGTGAGGTGGGTGTGCCAAACACAGGATGCCTTGCCTTGTGTTTGAGTCTCTATCTGGTGGAAGGTTTACCATTCTTTGTGTTGTCAGACGCAGTGCCTGCTGTTTCTAATTAGGATTAGATTTGGATTAGAGCATTGGACTGATTGAGATATTTCTCAGAAGTTATCTTTAGCTGCACATGGACTCTGCGCGCCAACACTCACTCGGATTTCAAATTGTACCCTTAACAGGTTTTTTTTTTTTAATTTCCTTTGCTATTCCGTACTTGGCAGCAAATAGTTGGACATTTTTAAATAAACCACAGAAAAAGGAAATCCCCCAAAGTTAATATAAATATCTCACAAATGTTATCACTGGAATAGTGAAATATTTTAATGTCTTCTGGATATATTAAAAAAACAACAACTTTTTTCAATCATCACCAAATGTGCAAAAATGCCATTTTAACATTGCCTTTAATGATAATTTATAATTAATGTAAGACACACCATATGCCTACAGTACCTCTTTGGAAACTTAGTGCAGGAAGGTCTTTACTTTCAAATAGCCTGACATTTATTAATAATTCACCAAATAATCTATAAAACGGGTTAATCTATTTTATCCATGAAGAAAGTTAAAGTTTGGGTTACTGCAGAGTAACTTGAAACAATATGTCAAGACAACGCTACTGTCATGTAACATTTGACGTGCCTTCTCAATTCTAAAATATAAATCAAAAAAGAATGCAAACATTTAATATAGATGCAGCATGGGTCACTAGTGAGGCCCAATTAATTCAATGAGCAAACTCCAACTTGGGAGTCAAATGCTAACACATTCCTACAGTACACATCATCTAAAATAGTTGTCACAGGGAAATGTTTGACGGACTCTGTGTGAAACAGCTCTGTGGGGAACCGTTACAGAGTAAATCCATGGAGCATGGTGCTAGTAAGATGTTTAAATTCAGTCACTACTTCCTGTATGTCCCATGTGTGGGTGGGGCGAAATATCATTTTTGACTGATCCTGCTAACCCTCTTGATGCTGATTGGCTATTAAGTAGTTCCTTAGCAGCTGACTTTGAGAAGTTGTATTTCAAGGAGCACACCGCATCAATGGGACACATACTAACAAAAATCCAGGTGACAACATACAACTGCCTGTTGGAAACCAATCAAAACATTGTAAAAATGAATACAGATATATACCATCACCTTCACTATCTGCCCCTTTCCCATATTTTACTGAATTACACATCTTCCTGTGTGGTATAAGATGGACTAACCCAAACTTTATATATATATTTTGTACAATATGTAAAGGCTTATGCTAACCCTTCTTTCCCTTTAATTTTTTCTTTATATTGCCCTATTGATTGAGCACTAGTTAGTATGTACTCGCCACCCCTAAAATGTAGGTTGTCATGCCAAGAAACCCAGCGTGGGTGAAGACCTTCCACACTCTGCCTGACGTCCTGCTGCATCACTCACTTACTCTCTATGATCCAATCATTTGCTTCACATAGAGAAGCCTGGGGAGGTGAGGGAGCAGGGAATGGACAGAGAGAGCCCCTTCCTATTGGAAGGGGTGGGGGGGAAACAGAGAAATGAAACAATGTAGAGGCAGGGAGGCTAGGATGAATCACACAAGCAGGGAGAGAAATAGGGAAGTGAGATAGAGGCTTCCCTTTGAAAGCACTGCATGCAACGCTCACTATGTTTATCACATAGCACTGACAACCAAGATATTTTTTGCATACAGTTAACATTCGGTAGTCTGGAACAGCGTTCTGGCTTTCCTAAATCATGTGTGCCCCCTGGTTAAAAATCTCTCTGTATGTACAGTGCTTCAAGCAGGATTGCTGCACATACAGACTCCTCCTTCTATGCCCACTTCTAAAATAAGAAGTGGCCATGGACATTGGCATAAGCCTTTAAAAGTGATCAAGTGTTTTAAACATTCATTTACAGTGTAGCCTGCGCGCGAACGATCAACATTCTCAAACTGTGTGCGGAGACAGAATGAGTTCATATCCACGACATTCTAATGCATAGTTTATGCACCAGTGGATCCAGCTACAGCGCCAGTAAACTCACTGACCTCATTTTGTTTAAAAAAGGAAATGGAAAAAGTCAAGAAAAGTTGAATTCCCCATACATGTAACGTTCTTCTAGATGGAAATCACCTTTACAGGAAAAAAACAATGCAAAATGTGATAGCATCAAAAAGTGCACTCCTAGGGTGACTTGGTAAATGAAAGCCACAATGATTGTATTTTCAGTTTTAGTTTTGCTTAAAGGTACACCATTTTAGTTTTTTTTTTCTTCTTCTTTAAATGAATTAGTTAGTTAAATTAAAAGTATTTAGAAAATTGGCCAGATTAGATGGGCCAAATGGTTCTTATCTGCCGTCTCATTCTATGTTTCTGCCTAGCTAACCCTTTGGTAGTAAAACCACCTTATATTCGTTTCAACAGTTCAAACAACCGTAACGATCTGCATCTGTATCACACAGACGTGCTATAAATACAAACTAATTCTGTGGGGACAGGATGGGGTTAGTCCTATGCAAAAAAGGGCAGACCTGGCCATAAAGGTAGAAAATAGCCCCCCTATGCTGTTTGTCTCAGTTTTGGGATGGTTTTAGATGCAGTTCAGTTATCCACTGCCTGAGATACATTGTATGAAGGACACTCTATGTACCAATAAGCTGTAGTAGTTTTATTACTTAGAATGGCCCTTTAAACAACATTATATATACAATGTAAGGGATCATAGTCAAAGCAAATTGCTAGCTTTATACCTGCCAGGGTTTCTGTGAAACTGTTAAAGGAGCACTATAGGGTCAGGAACACAAACATGTATTCCTGACTCTATAGGGTTAAAACCACCATCTAGCCCCCCTTGTCCCCTCATGCCTCCCTAAATCTAGTAAAATCTTACTTGTATTCAAGCCTGGAGCTGATTGCTTTGCCCCTGTTTCCATTGACCTACCTGCTGACATCATCAGAAGTGGTAGCCTGATCCAATTACAATGCTTCCCCATAGGATTGGCTGAGACTGACAAAGGGGCAGAGCCAGCACAATTCAAACACAGCCCTGGCCAGTCAGCATCTCCTCATAGAGATGAATTGAATCACTATGAGGAAAGTTCAGTGTCTGCATGCAGAGGGAGGAGATACTGAATGTTTGGATGCATTTTAGGCAGCCATGACCCAGGAAGGATCTCTAACAGCTATCTGAGGAGTGACCAGTGAAGTTATCACTAGGCTGTAATGTAAACACTGCAATTTCTATGAAAATACAGTATTTACAGCAAAAAGCCTGAAGGTAATGATTCTACTCACCAGAACAAATTAAATAAGCTGTAGTTGTTCTGGTGACTATAGTGTCCCTTTAAAGGAAGTGGGATCTATGAGGGTCTATCACAGCTCCTGGCAAACTCTACATAATGTGATCTTTCATCGTCTGACTCTGCAATTTCAACCAGATATTTAGTTATGTGACCATACAGACCATCTAGATGTACTCTTTTTAATTTGCTCACCGCATGTTCCCAGATGGGCATTGGAACACAGAAACCTACAGACTGTCCCTCACCAGTTCTCACTGAATTCTAGGCCAATAATTCACATACTGTATAGTTTATTCCAGACAGGAGAGAACGGAAGCTTTGAAACATTTCACATAAATCAAACATGATTGTAGGTTGTCAACCCCTGTAAGATTTCTGGTGTTTGCAGCACAGTACATTAGTCAGAAGGTTGTGAGTTTAAACAGTATATTTATTTCACTCCTCCACTGCAAAGGAACACAAGTGGAACAGATTATATTGAAACAAACTCTGATACGAATAGCGACATGTAAAATTATATGACGGGATCATGTTCTACCTCTCCAGTTTACAGGGTAAGCCTTACAAATAAAAAAGGGAAAGTTTGGGTTAAAATGGTTAGTCCATCTTCTACCACACAGGAAGATGTGTAATTCGGTGAAAGATGGGAAAGGGGCAGATAGTGGAAAATTGCAGAAGTGGAGGTGATGGCCATTGGAAGCATTCGGCCTCTGATGGCATATTGCTGTGCACATAAAAGTCCATCTGCACATAGTGTGAAATGCCAGGAAATTAAGTGAATGTTGCAACATGTCCCTGTCTGATGGGGTGTCACATAACGTACATCACCATGATCACCACCCAGGATCGCAAATCCTTTTGGTAGCTGTCACATTAAAAATAGCTTGATTGAGCAGCAATTAAAGGTCTTGAGGTTTGCTTTAGTAAATACAGAAAGCTCAGCTTACACAAGTGGGCTGGAAAAAAATAGAATATAAATTTAATTGACAAGACGACTATTAGGAAGAATTTGCATCTTCAAAAAAAAAAACCTTGTCAAATCACTAGTGTAACAAGTAAATAATACATAATTAGGTGAATGTCACATTTTAGGTCAAAACAGTCAAACTGAAAACTCATTTAATTTGGAGATTTCATTTAGTTTAGCAATTGTGACAGTTTGAAATTTATGTTGAATTGCTGACAATTCATACGTTAATGAATAAGTCCATGTCACGGGAGTCGTATCCCAACACACAGGAAAGAGGAAACCCACAAAAGGTGGATCCGAAAGGCGTATTACCGGACTTAGATTGGCCGAAACGAGGTCAAGATAAGTCAAGGACAGGAATAACAGAAATACTCAGTCAAGACAAAGCCGCGGTCAGGACACCAGAAATCACGAGTCAAATATGAAGCTGGGGTCAGGATACCAGCAATTAGAAGGAATCACCAGGAGCCCTAAATGAGTTTCCAAACAGAAACCACGATAGGGCAAAGAATGGATGCTAAAACAAGCCTTAAATAGGCTCAAAAGGGTTCCCATTGGTCCACGTCATCTCTGCAAGCCTAAACAGCATTGGGTCGCCTAGATGACGTGTTCCCTTTAAGGTAATGACAGTATGACTGTTTTTTCTTTTTTTTTTATGGGTTGCAGTTCGTCCAGCGAACCAGCAGAGGGAGCCGTTCGCGAGACCGAAGGTAAGTATTATATTCAGGGCTCGCGGCGCGAGGACTGAGGCCATGTGGCCACTCGGTGCGTTCTGCCCGCGTGGCCGGAGGAGAGAAGCATGGGCGCCGGGTAAAGGTAAGTTTGTGACAGCCTGTGCATTTGAGACCAGTTTATAAAGGCCGGGTGGGGTTGTATGGGTATAGGCATTATATTTTAAAACTGTTTGAATAAAAAAAATTACACTTTTTTTTAGCAGATGGAATTTGACTGTATAGAGAATGTTTGTAAGGAAAGATTTGCCTTGTATAAAATATACCCCAAGTTCATATTAATATTAATAATAATAATTATTCTTTATTTTTATTTTTAAAAAGACATGAACAGAGATTACATTTTGTTTTCTCTGAAGCTTGGTAATGAGTTTATTGTGCTTATTCACCAAAAAATAGTTGTAGCTACTCAAAGTTTGAAAGATAAAATTTGTGACAAAAAAGGTGATCAGAAAAAAATTTACAACACAACTGATTGGCTAGTTTAATGTAAATTTTGCAGTTCATATTTTAAATTGCTACAATTTGGAATTTAGTGAATGAGCCTGTGCATGTTGAATGAGAGTTGAGCAGAAGGCGAGTCTTGTAATTGAATAATTAGTTCCAACATAAATGATGGATGTTCAGTTTGATAACTTAACGTATAATAATAGGTTAACGGTATTAATGAATTTGAAGCACCAAAACTATTATCATAAATCATGTAATGACCATAAAATGCTCAATTACATTATGTTTGTCCATGTAACAATATATATTTCTAGGTCATTAAAGGCTGCGGATTTTATCTCCCAACTGTGAACATTTGATATTAAATGACCTATGAAATTGCCTGTTTATTAGAAGAGAAATGGTTTCTTAAAGTAGACTCGTTGCTTTTGAAGAGTATTTTTTATGAGAATTACTTTCAGACACTGGCAATATTTTGTATTTTAAAGCAGTGTAATGGAGTTATTGCCGACGGAGTGATTTACTAATTTAATTTTAAAATTGCAAATGTAACCTGAAATTAGAATTGTTGTCGTTTGTTGGCTAACCATATGTGAAAAACACTCGATAACATGTTCTTTTAACATGTTATAGACCTCCTTGCTCACGGTGCCTAGAGGGATATTAGCTATACCTCACTGATGATGCCTAACAAGGTTGAAACGATCATCTGGGGTTGCTGTATCTCTCGTGCAGAGAGAGCTGGTCTGTATTTTGGATCTGTTCTGCCCTTTTGGGTAGAATCAGTCTGAGATGCATGGCTTGGTTCTCTCTGTAATGGCACAAGATGAGCTAAAACCAGCTTGAGAACTGAGCGGGGACCCGCCGAAGGGCAGGCTAATTGAGCTGTTGTCCGTTCTCAACACTCTCTTGCAACTTGTTTTTGCAGACCTCCTAACAGTCTCATATTTGGCGGGACAGTCCCAATTTTGGGAACCTGTTCCACCATCCAACTTTAAGTCCCTGGTGTCCAGGCAGCCTGTTCTGATTCTACTCTCCTGATGGTTGAGAGGTATGATGTTCTTTTGTGCAAGTGATATTAACCATGCTTGTTTTTATTCACAGTTTGTTACAGAAGTACAATATTATATTCTTAATTTTTGGCAGTCATAATCCAAATCTAATGAAAATTAGATGCAATGTTCAATAGTGCTGCTATTCCCAAGCGCTCTTAGTTTTAATGATTGGTTTATTTTTACAGTTGGGCCTGGGGACTGCATGTTCCACTTTGTGATTCAGCGTTCAGTGCTTCTATTTTCTTGTGCTTCCAGCTGAGCAGAAATGTTAAAAAGTGACTTCACAACTCACCATAGGATTCTCTGCTGAACGATGTGCAGTATATGCTATTCTGGTGACAATGTTTGGTAATGGAACCAATATTGTCATGTGTTTGTGCACATCCATAATCTACCCGATTTGTAGATGGAGGCCATGGAATGTGATGAAATTAATTCAAGAAATCACTTTTAGATTTATTTAGCAGTGTTAACCAGAAACATGGAAACATCAAGAGCCAACACTTTTTGCACAATAGGATACACTGTGTACTTAAAAACTAACTTTTATTCCTTACCCTGTAATTGGATAGGTATAAGACCTTGATATAACTGTCCCAGATCCAGTAGCACTGCTCTTTTTCAGTGTCTTGTTCTGTGTTTGTTCCTTGTTGTCCATGGACATCAGAGTATTATTATTATTATTATTATTATTATGGTATTTATATAGCGCCATCAAATTCCGCAGTGCTTTACAATGGGTGGACGAACAGACATGTAGTTGTAACTAGAAAAGTTGGACACACAGGAACAGAGGGGTTGAGGGCCCTACTCAATGAGCTTACATGCTAGAGGGAGTGGGGTAAAATGACACAAAAAGGTAAGGATAGTGTTAGACTAGTGACAGTTGCAGAAGAGGAATCAGTCGGGAGCTATTAACAGTTTAATTGATACGCTTTTATGAAGAAATGCGTTTTTAACGATTTTTTGAAGGAGTGGAGACTGGGTGGGCATCTAACTAAGGAGGGAAGCAAGTTCCATAGGAACAGTGCAGCCCTCAAGAAATCTTGAAGGCGAGCATCAGAGGTGGGAGTACGGACAGAAGGTAGACGTAAGTCTTCAGCAGGTCGTAAGAGCCTAGACGGGACATACTTGTGTATAAGGGAGGATGGATAGGTGGGAGCAGCATTATGTAGAGATTTGAAAGCAGAATTTTAAATTGAGCTCTATATTTTATAGGAAGCCAATGTAGGGACTGACAGAAGGGTGAGGCGTGGGAGGTGCGGGCGGACAGGAGGATAAGCCTCGCCGACGCATTCATTATGGACTGTAACGGTGCAAGTTGGGAGCACGTAAGACCACTGAGAAGTGGATTATAGTAGTCAAGGTGAAAAAGGACAGTGGAATGGACCAACACCTTAGTCGCATCTGGCGTTAAGTAGGGGCGGATACGCGCAATGTTTTTGAGATGGAAATGACAGGATTTGGCGATAGATTGAACATGAGGCTTGAAGGAGAGGTCGGAGTCAAAGAGAACACCTAGGCAGCGAGCCTGCGTGGTGGCGCTGATGGTAGCACCGTTGACTTGGAGGGAGACAGACACAGGAGTAACAAGACTTGAGGGAGGAAAGACCAGAATTTCAGAGTATTGTGAATGCTTAAACAAGCGTCTGGTGCACAATGTTTTTAGAAAATTAACCCATGCTCAAGAAGTGCTTCAGAAGGGCTCTGCACATGGTCTGTCCTACCAGGATGGACTAGTTAGCCCCTTCCCACATGGGCCCATATTTTGTCTCAGTCCCCTCCATCCTGCATTCTTAGGTCCTGCTGGTCAGTAGTCTAGTCTTGTGCTCCTTATGCCAGGTTCTATATCTTTGAGTTGATGATGTTCTTAGATTCTGGTATTCAACCCCAGCTTTGGGTACATACAGTTGCACAATTTACCCATGCTTCCTTTTACTTCTGATTTCTGGAGTTCGTGAAAGACCATTTTGTTTTTTGAAACTGGGTTATAGAGGTCCTTCATATTGTGCTTATTTTTCATACTGTTCATGTGTGTCTTTTACCCATCGATTTCTGAGTCAAGATCTTCAACGTATGACTGCAGGTTTTTTTGTGACAGTGCTGTTTGTCCATGTGCGACATTTGCTGTTATTTTTTTGTCTTTTTCTCTGTGTACATTACAGAGTTTTGCAGCTTTTCCAACAGATGAACCCACAGTTTGTCCACCGACTATTTATTTGGTGTCTTGAATTTTGAATTCTGTTAAATCACATTTGCTTTAAAAACCCACGGACCAAACGGCTCATTGATGGAAGTCTTTTATAGTGGACACAAACTACTAATTCACAAACAAACATTTTTACTAAAAATTTTATCTATATTTGTGGGATTTAGTAGCTTTAAAGTTAAAATTCCTTGCTCCATGTTTACATTACCTTGCATCGTTTTTGTGTGTGTCTGTGTGTGTGTGTCTCTGTAACAACAACACATCTATTTGCCTAAGAGCAAAATAAGATTTTTTTATTTTTTTATTAGAATGTAATCGGACCACCCACACCTAGCACGTAATGTGTGAGAACTACATTGTTCCTTTGACTGCAGTGACGACTAAAATATTTTGGTAAAATGCTGAGCTATATTAAGTTTCTTTGGCATCCTGCTTATGTACACATTGAATGCAGGTCACCATGTCAGTCACAAATCATGGACACCTGTTGGCATTTTTCTTATGCCAACTTGGTTGAAGAAGAGATAAATGAATATATGTTAAAAACGCAATTCCGCCCTCTTTTTAAGGCACATTAATAAAAGATAAAAAAAAAAGGGGATGGAATACTAGTCTCTTAATTTCCATTATTTGCTGAAAGTCCACAGATTCTTCAGAGGCTACAAAATGTATTTATAAAATATTTTACCAGGAAAGATACATTGTGATTTCTCTCGTTTTCAAGTATGTCCTGGTTATATGACAGAAAATGCTCTGTTTATTCAAGTCTTCCGTGTTTTCAACGGAAGTGCTGTACAGATGTCCCCAAAACCACTATCCAGGGGCCTTAATGCAATACCTAGTTCAGAAATCACTGGAATAAAATAGCATAGAATGTGACGGCAGATAAGAACCATTCGGCCCATCTAGTCTGCCCAATTTTAGTCCCTGGCCTTATCTTATAGTTAGGATAGCCTTATGCCTATCCCACGCATGCTTAAACTCCTTTACTGTGTTAACCTCTACCACTTCAGCTGGAGGGCTATTCCATGCATCCACTACCCTCTCAGTAAAGTAATACTTCCTGATATTATTAAAACCTTTTTAAACCTTTGCCCCTCTAATAAAAGACTATGTCCTCTTGTTGTGGTAGTTTTTCTTCTTTTAAATATAGTCTCCTCCTTTACTGTGTTGATTCCCTTTATGTATTTAAATGTTTCTATCATATCCCCCCTGTCTCGTCTTTCCTCCAAGCTATACATGCAAGCAGGCTAATAGTAGTCAGTGTTGGCTACAAAGGCTGCAGTGCAGGACCACCAGGACCACTTTCCTAGAATAATATGAGAGAGCTGATACAAGTTATTTAGATTTGACTAGTCAGAGGGAAACACAGTGCCGACTCTGTGATATCACTAGTGAATAAGTGGGCTTTTTTTCTTTTTCAATTTGAACAATAAAGAGAGATGGTTATAAACGGTGGTGCTCCTTGAACCATAACCTTTGCAAAAATCATAGACCTTTATTGTTTATTGATTGTTTACACAGTGTCTCTAATGGGCTAGCAAATTTTTGCTTTTTTTGGCTTAGACCATTGGTGTAAACAATCATATGAATAACCGTAAAGTCTTTGGGGGATTATTAGGGTCTAAGGTCATTTGTGGGTGAGTAAACACACATCAGTAAAGTGAAACAGAGAAGTTACAGCAGTAAATGCATGAGATGCTGAAAGAATATACAAGAAAGTATTACTTTCACTCACTGCAATTCGAGAGCAGTGACTGTTCCGTGAAATCCTTTGCCAGTATCAGATGTTGTAGTTCTTCTTCAGACATAGTAGTCATATTGCATTTCACCAACCCCCGTATAGGTAACTTTTATTTGTTCTGTCATCAAATATTGTCTATGCACCACCAAATAGCCTTAAATGCCACCAAACATCTATTACTGACCCTATAGTGTTAAAACCACCATCTAGCCCCCCTGGGCCCCTCATGCCTCCAAAATGTTTTTACTGTATTCAAGCCTAAAGCTGTAGATCTGCATGCTGTTTGCCTAAAAAAACAAAAACAAAAAAACAAGCAGTTTGCTGACATCATTAGAAGTGGTAGCCTGATCCAATCACAATGCTTCCCCATAGGATTGGCTGAGACTGACTAAGAGGGGGATCAGGGGCAGAGCCAGGATGATTCAAACACAGGATCTCTAACAGCCATCTGAGGAGTGGCCAGTGAAGTTATCACTAGGCTGTAATGTTAACACTGCATTTTCTCTGAAAAGACAGTATTTACAGCAAAAAGCCTGAAGGTAATGATTCTACTCACCAGAACAAATTCAATAAGCTGTAGTTGTTCTGCTGCCTATAGTGTCCCTTTAAGAATACCTACCTCTGCCTTGGGTAGGTCATTTGTGATTTGAAATTTGAGTTCTGAAATCTGGACAATGTGGGTGGGAGGCGTTGGAGTAGATTTGGGGCATTATAGTAATTGTCACGAGCGTGGGCTATCGGCCCAGCCGAGACAGTGGGGAGAGTGTGGAAGTGATAGGGTTAATGACACAAGACCCCTGGTTACCTGTTGGTAGTCCCAGCAACCACTCAATTAACCCCTACAATCCCTTCTACACTAACCCCCTAGTACACACTTTACTGCCACCACCAAGACTTTTAAACCCGGGCGTCTTCGGTTACCCCACACATAGGAGAATTATAGAATCACAGTTCTGCTTTTACTGATCAAACACATATAATTAACCCTTTTTGGTAACGTGTTTACCTGAGCTTTCCTCTGGAGAGTGAAGCTCATAGAAAACAGAGACACAAGTTGATTAAACATTTAATCTGACAAAAAAGATTCACAGTGCTGAGTACAAAATACAGAAATAAATGACATACAGATAACAAATTGCAAAACAGTACATAAAATAAAATAGGAGAAAACACAAGAAATTCCATACATGTAGTTACCCCATGTGACGAGACCAATCTCGCCACATTGCATTGGAGAAGCCTGGTTGCTCGCCTGCTGCCTTTGGACTATGGCCCTCTGTTAAAAGACATCTTTTTTTACCTGCAGAAAAGCTTCATTCGTGCTTTTCTGCCTGGGGTTTGGTAGTTTTGGTTGAATGTGTTATACCCCAGATAGGAATCCCATGGAGCCCATTCATATGAAACTGACTGTAAAGACTTTGGCTCCATGGTGATTAAACTGTATTTGTGTGGTCTGAGCGCCATTCACTTAATAATGTGCGCTCAGACCTGAGCTATCTGGGGATATGTTACATGTCTGTGTTTTATGTAATAAATGTGACTTTATGTATTTTAAAGTGTTTTGTGTCTTTTTGCAACCATGTGCTTAATGGAGTCTTGTGTCTGTCCTGGGAGATAATTGAATTACTTATCTCCAGGATAGAAGACTCTGAAACTGGTTTGGGCCAGAAAGCCATGCTTCATTTAGTCACAAAGGACTTTTTACTAACTTTTGAACCCCTTGTCTGATTTGTGCCATTTTTGAATATGTTGTTCCCCTGAATGGATTGATTGAGAATATGTAATTTTATGTGAATGTGATGTATGGTTTTGGAGTTATGAAAGTTGGGTAGAAAGTATGTTTTAACTGTTTGTATAATTGAGTTTCCTCTCAGGATAAGGGGAGGGAATATGTGGGATGTAACTGTGATATGATTGGTTGTTTTATCCCTCCCTGTGGGTGGTCCTGTATTTGAAACACTGTAATAAAAACCAGGCTGGGTGTGCCAGCACCTCAGACCACTGCTTGACCCTCAACACGGAGCCTTGTCTCGTTCTTGGGGGGATTCACTGTATGCTGTTAGAGACTGATTGCCAGGAGTGTAAGCTGTTGTCTGCTTTTCCTGTTCGTCTGCTAGCAGCTATTTGGGAGGTTCCAGTTCGGGAGTTGGAGTGCTATTTTGTATCCAGTTGGGGAGTTTGGTGTTCTGCAGTAGCTGTGCCTGCATCTCTGGAAAGGGGGCCGATCGCCTAAACGGTTTTTACCCCTTGTGTGCAAAACGGTCCGTTACACCCCATATAGAATTCTTGTGGGAGTCTTAGATGGTATAGGTCTCCTAGAAGTTACTGACAAAAGAAAAAAATGAATAACTCCCTGGATAGTCCAACACCCTCATTAATATATCTAAACTAGTTGTTGCTCAGTGGGCAGACCCCTGGGGGGGATCAGTGGGGGCTGGTCTGGCAGTTTATTGCCCACTCTGTGAAATTCCTTGTGTCCAGCTCTGGTGATGGCTATCTAGCCAGATGCCAGATCAAAGACCACAATAAACGTCATCCCAAGGTTTACAAAAAAAAACCCAACTCTTAACATATATCAATACATCAAACACCAACTCATGCTTTTGGCATGACAGTAATATATAGTGATCACTGGCAGGTGGTTACATTGGAGGAAGGATAGAAAAAGTTAAAAGAATAATCTTGAGGGTGTATAGTTCGAAGGACCCAGTTTTGAAAAACTTTACCCGGAGCACACCAGAGCCTTCACTTTATCATTTTACCTTCACAATATTTACTCACTTCCAAAAATTCCAATTACCACTACATGTATACAGGACTATTCCTTTATCCCCTGCCTTAGCCAAATAGCCTTAGAAATCTCTACCCTGGTACGGTTTAGAGAAAGCTGCGAGTTCTGTTTAGATCTTATATCTGTTATTTTAAACTTTCACCTGCAAAGCCATGCAAAAAGAAAGAATCCAGTCATTTCATTAGATCTTTTATATCCCAACATTCTATTAACACAAATTCTGACTTCCACCCAATTGTATAAAAGCCAAGCTTATTAATTGGAGCACGTGAATATACATGTTCTTTTTACAATGAAATGTGAATAGGTCAGTCCAAGCAAAAGGCAGTTATTATTTCAAGAATCTTGTATTCAATTTGTCTGGCCTTTTTTTGTCACATATTTGATATGAGTTATTTAAATGTCAATTAAGATGGCATGAATATTATACAACATTCCTCCCATGTGTCCTATTCAGTCTATGTAAATTACATTGTTCTAGTTCTAAATTATAGTTTAGTTGCCTAACATTTTTGTAACTAGCCCTGCCTCGGCTACACTTCCACACGCACCCTTACAACTAATGTTTCCTTCTGTGTCCATTTGAAATGTCTGGAAGGTATGACAAAATGTAGCATTTGTAGAGCTATTTGGGAATTTAGTATGGCTAAAGAGACCCTAAATACTTTAACAGGAGGTCCCCTATTCCTAACTCATAAAAGTATTAATTTTAAAGGAACACTATAGGGTCAAGAACACAAACGTGTATTCCTGAACCTATAGCGTTAAACACTATTTAGGTTCACATCCCCGCCTTGCCCCATAAATAGGGTAAAAATTTACCCTTATTCCAGTGTCGTGCCCGATCTGCTGCATTGGCTGAGATCATCAGAACTGACGATCTCCACCAATCCAATAGTTTAAAAAAATAAATAAATATGAGGCTAATGCGCACACACACAGCAAAATGCCAAACTGGCCAATCAGCATCTCCTCCTAGAAATGCATTGAATCAGTGCCTCTCTATGGGGAAAGTTCAGTGCCTTTATGCAGTATTGACCCTGGAAGCCCCTCTGGTGGCCATCTGAGTGACTGCCACTTGAGGTGTCCCTAGGCAGTAATGTAAACACTGCCATTTTATCCTGAAAAAGGCAGTGTTTACATGAAAATGCCTGCAGTGACAGACTATAGACACAAGAACAACTACATTAAACTGTAGTTTTCCTGGTGACTATAGCGTCCCTTTAATGGATACCGGCACGTTTATATTTAACAACTTCCCCTGGCAGTCAAGTTCCTGATTCACTCCACTAGACTGATGATGTGAAAATCCAATTTTTGTTCTGTTTAAGAGACCAGTGACAAAGATCTGTTTTATTAAAGGATCACTATAATGTCAGGAAACCAAAGCGGTTTTCCGGAAGGCAGCCACTAGAGGCTGGATTAACCCAAAATGTAAACATAGCAGTTTCTCTGAAACTGCTATGTTTACATGTGAAGGGTTAAAACCTGAGGGACCTGACATCCAGACCACTTCATGAAGCTAAAGTGGTTTGGGTGACTATAGTGTCCCTTTAAGGATCAAATGCCAAACTGGGATATGTAAATAAAAAATTTTGGTGCTGCTTTAAATTCTCTAGTGACAATATTTTAATGTCCAAAAATAAATAAACAACAGTAGCAAGTAGCACTAAGCAAACAAAATAAAATGTCTCCGTTTGAGTCCCAGGAGTACTGAGCTTTTAGCTTAAAGAAAATGTTACCAAAAGAAAAAAGTAACAGAATACAGCAAACCTGCTGTTAAGTGGCTAAGAGTAAAAATATCAAATATAAAATGTATCAATATAAGTCCCGGGGATCCTGAGCTTGTAACTCCAAGATATCGTTATTTGAAAAAAAAAAAAAAAGTTTCAAAATTCCTGCTAAGCAGTTCAAAGTTCTAAGCAGAAAAGTTTACAAGTCCACACAGCAGAGCAAAACATCAACAACTTGATTTTGATTCATATCCCGTTGGTGTTTTTCTTTCCTCTGCAATTTGTTACAGTTCAGAGAGCTGGAAGCAGTATGTTATTAAAAAAAGTTATGAAAAAGGTTAAACATCAAAATTTTAGGAAAAGGGCTGATGCAGTGGCTTTTTCGTTAGAAGACGTCCAACCCAAAGGATTAAGCATAGGGTTTGAACAAAGTACTTTTTTTGTGATTTTAAAAGTGACTTTTTATTTATATTTATTTCATATTTATTGTTTTTATTTAGTATTCATATTTTTAAATGATTTTTCATTTTATTTCTTTACTGGAATTTCCATTTTTATTTGAAATTTTTGTAAATGTTGATTTATTGTAGTATTTTTTTCACATTTTTTCATTTTAATTTATATTTAAAAAAACGTATTTTCTGATATTTGTTTTTTCTTTTCTTTTCTTATTTTATTAGACTTTATAACTTCTCTTAAAGCAGCAGGTTATCTCTCACCAGCTGCTTAGCAACTAATTGTAAACTGATGAAAACCGATAGGGTATAAATAGATAGCATTGAGAAAGTTCCATGTAGAAACAAAACGCGTCTGGTAACCCTTTTCCCTGTTGGTAAGCAACGCCCCCTCCTGGCTTCTTGCGGGAACTAATCGAGTGCACGTGACATTTCTGCATATTGGTATTGGGACCGCTTAGAGCAGTATTTTGGGCTGAGGAAACCTAGCTATGTAAGCGCATTACTTTTAATAAAGTGAATTTACAGAATGTTCTTGCTGATGGTGTGCTCTTTTATCAGTAGTCCAATCTGGGGAAATCCACAAAGAACCTGTAAAGTAGGTATACATACGGAACCACTTTCAGCTAAAAGAAGAGAAAAGAAAAAGCACAATAGGGATCCCAACCAAAAACAAGCTTGGTTTTTAATTAATTTATTTATTCTAAAAATTTTTTTGCTGTGTGGACTTGTCCACTGTTGTGCTTACGGAACTTTAAACTACTTAGGAGCAAGTTTACATACTTTTTTTTTTTTTTTAAATAAAGATCTCTCCAGGCTACAAGCCAAGCATTTTATATTTTACATTTGATATTTTTACCCTTAGCTGCTTAGCAGCATTGTTTGCCATATTCTGTTACGGTTTTCTTTCGGTAACATTTCCTTTGCGTTAAAAGCCTAATACTCCTGGGACTCAAACTGAGAAATTTTAGATTGTTTTTGTCTAGCACTACTTTGAATTTTATTGGTACCGGCTATTCAACTAGCAGGTTTAAGCAGTTTTTTTTTTTATTTTAATAACATTGGGGGGCGCTCTTACACGTTATTGCAATAATTTGATGCCCACCAAGTGCATTATATTATCCTTAATGGGACAATATAGGCACCAAAACAGCTTTAGCTTGATGAAGCGATTTTGGCATATAAATCGTGCCCCTGCAGTCTCACTGCTCAATCCTCTGCCATTTAAACGATATGCTATACTTTTGTACATATTCTACTTCTATATAGCACGAAGCCCAGAGCTAGCAGTTTGCATCATAATCACAAGGAGCACAAGAAGTTATTAAGTTTTGAAAAGCCTCTTTAAGTCTACGTGCATTCTTCATTATAAAGTTCATTTATTCTTTTGGTAGTAGGATAGGAGAAAGGGTAGGTGGAAAATTCATTTTAGCATCAACAGCCCGCTTGTTAGCTTACACAAAGTTCAGAATGTTGAAGATGCCACTGAGTGTATGTAAAAGGCAATAAAGTGACTTTTTTTTTTTACATTCTTATGGTAGAATTTTCTGCCAGTTGGCTTATTTCCCAGACCGATGTTGAAAGAAATGTCTGAAAATATAAAGATGGAGCCACATTCTTTTGTAGTAGCCTTGTAAAAACATCAAACCTGATAGAATTACTGTACTGTTAATACAGTTGAAAGTGCAGCTAAATTATAAAAATAACTTTAGCTTCTTATAATAGCGGCCAATAAATTCTATGATACCACCCAAAAGGTGAAAAATTGGTATGTAAAATGTAATCTTAAAGCTGTTCAGCTGGAGTTTTGGACAGATGCTGTAAAATATCTCATTAAAGGGACACTCCAGGCACCAAAACAAATTCATCTAAGTTAAGTTATTGTGCCAGGAGGCAACTGGAGGCACTCTTACCTCAAAGATGTCCACTCCACCCCTCTCCTTCCAAGCAGCATGCTGCTTTTGAATTTTCAGATTTAGGAAGCATTGAGTGCTGCCGGGTAGGGGTGCCGCTGATTGGCTGAGAGCGATCAGCTGATTCTAAATTATGTTTCTTTCTTAGCCGGTTTTGTGAATGGGGAGTCACTGATTGGTTAGTGCATTAGCTGACCACTCAAAATCAGCGGCGCCCCTTACCGGCTGCACTCCGCTCTTTCTGAATCTGGAAATTCAGAAGCCGGATTCCACTAGGTTAGGGTGAATGGACATTAATGCTGGAGGTAACTTTTGGGCTATACTATTCAAGAATTGTTTAAATCACTTGAGGTAAGAGTTCCATTGGGGGCCTCCTGGGACTAGAACAACTGAATTTAGATTAATTTAGATTTCCCTTTAAGGAAATTTATCAGTGAAAACTGAATTATTAAGCAGCACATTCTAATGCAATTTTACAAAAGAACGTTATCACTTTTTTTTTTTTTTACTCTGTGTATTTTTAAAACGTGAACTTGCAGTTAAACGAACCCATGGATGTTTTGGGTGCTTGTTCTTATAAAATGTTTTTCTTTCTAAAGGACCAAAAACAAAACAATAATTTCTTGAATAATGTAATGGCGTATTACCAAGAGTACAGTGGTCATGCAGGTGACATCACAGCTACTGGCGGATGAAGTAGATTATGACACTGCAAAAAGCCAGTTGGGGACAGGTTCATTTTAATCTAAAGAATCACTAGACCACGGGAGCAGCTCTACTAAGGCGATTTAGAAGAAAAGAACATTGACACAAGAGCCTAGAATTCTGACAGTATTCATGCTACATTTTAAGTTGTGATCACCATGATTTAAAGGGACACTGTATGCACTGTAACTGCTCTATCTCATTGCAGTTGTAATAGTGTTTGGAGTCCCACTCTTGCTAACCTTCCGTTCAATGTTAATCATCTTTAATATTTTAATGCTAAACAAGTGCCCAAAGCAGCCCATTCCCTCTGTGTTGTAATGGTAAAGCCTTAGATTGAGTAGCAGTGGGTAACTGTAATTGGCTGAGAGTGTCGGGTTGCTACTTTCAACCTATCACAGTGCCCACTGCTGGTATGAATCGTTATGACTTAAAGGAAATGTGTCATTTCTGCCATGCCTCCAGTAGGCAACCCTTGTTAAGTATTAAACTGCCCGAAAATGGTTTAACAGTGAATGGAGGGACAGAGCCAGGACCTCACGCACTATAACCAAATCAATCAGATTAAATTGTTTTAGTGCCTAAAGTGTAAGCACTACCTCTCAATCTATTGAATATTTTTTCTCACTTGTCCCATCTAATTCATCCGTTTTCCTTTAATACTTTATGTATTTTTTATTCTTTTTATGTTTTCACTTGCCTAGTTTATATTTATTATATGACCTGCAAGAATCCATAGGTAGCACATACATTATGTCAATAAGTATTCATGCTTGCCAAGTTTGTAATATTATTGAATTATCAATAAAATGATTTGCTCTCCAGCTGCTGTGCAAAGAGCTCATTAGTGAGACGTGTCTTTAACTGTCCTCAGGCAAAAGGGAACCTCGTGAGGCAGGGGAGTAGACTATGTGACAAGGGGGAAAGGTTTCATAGTGAGACATAATGAAACAGAGACTTTTTTTTTCACAATCGTATAGAAAAGTGTTTTTATAGTATTTAGGTGCCAATAAAACAAATTAAAGCAGCACTGTCACCTTCTGGGGATTTTGCAGAATTCACAAAGAACCCATGACAGTGATATTGCTGCTTGGGGTCCAGTGGCCAAGGGGGAGGAGAGGGAAGATAAAGATGATATTTACATACCTGAATCTGTCCTTCGCGTGCGCCGCTGTATACCTTCGGTGGGGTTTCTTCAGTTGCTGGCACTGCCAACGTCACTGCTTAACTCTCGCACAAGCATACAGCATTGTGGTCTATGGAGGCTTGATTTTCTTTTTTTTTCTTTTTTTTTATTGAAATTCGCCAGATTGGTTATGTTGCCTATGAGAGCGTATGGTAGCCCAGAATTACCCCCATGATGGCATACCATTTGCAAAAGAAGACAACCCAAGGTATTGCAAATGGGGTGTGTTCAGTTCATAATTGTTTTTTGCATTTTTAACACACAAACAAATATAAATGCTAACTTTGGCCAGTGGCTACTAAAAAAGACTGGACATACCCCATATTGAATACCCTGGGTTGTCTACTTAAAAAAATAAAAATGGACATGTGAGGTGTGATTCAGAGATTTATGACAGATAACAGTGTTACAAAGTTACTATTGATAATTTAAAAATATATATATTTTGAAACCGCAATGTCCTACTTGTACTTACTTATAGCCCTATAACTTTCCAAATAAAGCTAGGAACATGTTAACATTGCGTATTTCTAAACTCAGGACAAAATTTAGAAACCATTTAGCACGGGTGTTTGACGGTTGTAGATGCGGGGGTCAAAGTTAGAAAAAGTTTTGTTTTGTTTTTTTTGTTTTTTTTAATGTTTTCATCATATTTAATTTTTATAGTAAATTATATGATATGAGGAAAATAATGGTATCTTTAGAAAGACCATTTAATGGCGAGAAAAAACGGTGTATAATAAGTGTGGGTACAGTAAATGAGTAAGAGGAAAATTACAGCTAAACACAAACACAGCAGAAATTTAAAAACAGCCCTGGTCCTCAACGGTAAGAAAATTGAAAAACAGTCTGGTCATTAAGGGGTTGAGGAGAGAGCAGAGCCACAGCTTTAATTTACAAATCTGTAATGTAGGCTGTGTGTAAACTCGTATGAGCCACAGTGCGGCTTCTGGCAAATTGTCCTTACTACATCGGTTGGCCAATTGGGTGAAAGGTAATAATGACTATAGTGGACTCTGAGGTCCCCAATTGCTATAGTCCTATGATAAACTGACCCAGTGATGACCAGTGCATTCGTCCAAATACTGATAGGGCCAGAGAATACCCATACCTCCTGCTCTATTTAAAAATAAATTTATATATATATACCCCTACCTATCCCAGGTCCAAAGTGATAATCCAACCTCCATGCAAAAAGTGGCAATGGGGCCCCAAAGACCACTAACCAACAACCTCTTTAAAAACTCTATTTTGCTTTTGTGCTGTCCCCAGAATTATTTTCCATGTACAAGTCTATTTACTCTATCCACCTTTACCTCTTACATAATTTTCTTAACTAGCACATTAATTAATGCATACTTCATCAGTGTCTTTTTTTTTTTTTTCTGTCCACATATCCCTCTTTTCTATGGGGCTCCATATTGTTGGTGTGTCTGAGTGTAGAACAGTGCTCTAGGGCAATAACATCATTAGGTCTGTGTAAATAGGATACCGGTACATTGTTTAATTCAAGTAATCAAGTAATTCACCTAAAAAAATCTCAAACATGTCCACCCCTAAACAACACCCACTCATACCCACAGAATGCAGGTGCCCCCCTTTGTACATTTGAAATGTTGGGATGTATGGTTAATGTCCTGACTGTATTAACCATTCAAACAATACAGGGTCACCTGAGATAACCTTTCAGACTAACCTCAGATTATCATCTATCTAAATCAATTCAACAAAAAACATCGGATTAGGAAATTGAGAAAAATTTAATAGAAGTTTGTGTGATTTAGACAAAATGCATGTGCTAACATTGTGCTAAATAATATACAGGGCTCAAAATTTTACCTTACCACTGGCCATTGGCGAGTGAAAATTAAATTCTGAAAAGTAGAAATTCAGCCCTGATGAGTGTCCTATGAACCGACCAGGCTAGGAGTGGGGAGTCATTTTTAAGGCCTGGTTCGCAGCATGGACTTAACATGTTAAGCCCCGTAATACTTACATGTGCCTGTCTGTGTGTGTAATTATACTATTTATTTATTTATTTTTTATTTAATAGTTTTTATTTGATTTTTCAAATTACAGATACTAAGTACAATGTTTCTGAAGTTACAATAGTGGTATACACTAATTAGTGTAGTAAACAAAATACTACATATATATATATGATGTCATACTAATTATATATTATGTACATATATTAATATAAAAATACACTTATAATTAAATTACACACTTATATAATATATATAATAACTATATATATTGTGTATATATATATTATTTTAAAATACAAATAAGTAATTTAAATAAAAAAATGTAAAAATAATAAAAAAATTTAAAATTATATATCTAGGGGGGCGGAGTCTGACAACGGAACCGAGCGGACGCACAATAGTGGAGCTCCCGCTTGGACACTCATAATCCAGCCGATTTGGGAGCACCCAATACCGACCTTGGTCACAGACGCTGGGTCTAAAACCAGGACAGCCAGCCGAAGCTGCCGATGCCGTTTTTTCTTGCGCCCGGCTCCAAAACACGACGCCGAGGCGGTAAGGCCTACCACGCGGGCGGACGGCAGAGAGACTCAGAGGAGGGAATCTGGCCCTGGGGCTCACCTGCTCTGGAAGACTGGTACCACAACCTGCCACACACAGGTGAGATGGGGCGCAAGTCTCAGAAACCACCCACACATACCCCAAGGCCCCAGCGCGACATAGGCCAGATGTTGCAGGCCCCAGGTGCAGCGCGGACCACGTCCCATCGGGACTCCTCTCCACTGCCCTCAGAGGAAGGGGAACCACCTGATAGCCCACTCACTCCATGTCATACAGCTCCCCCACGGGTAATGGAGGATAATGCCCCAGCATCCAGGAGTGATATCCAGGCCATGCTGACAAGCCTGCAACAGAACCTCAGGCAAATGTGGGAGGCTGACCTGGCAGTGCTAAAAGGGGATGTAAATGCTGTGACACTACGTACACAAGCTACAGAGAATGAAGTGGAGACCCTGAAACAAGGCCTACAAGAGCTGGGGGAGAAAGTACAAAAACTAACCACCACACAGACTACCCTCTCCAGACAAGTCAACCTACTGGACGACAGGGGGAGACGCAAAAACGTCAAAATCAGAGGGGTGCAGGAATCCATCCCACTGGAGGAACTACCACATTTCATCAGACGCCTCGTAGCTGCACTACTTCCAACCAGACAAGCCAAAACCTTCTTATTCGACGGAGTCTACAGAATTGCGAAATCCCCGCAGGCACCTAGCGCAGCACCGCGAGACATCATATTACGGTGCCAGTCTATGTCAGACAAATTGGGACTTTTAGCAGCGCTCCAGGGAAAGACTCCTATGGAATTTGAGGATTGCCGATTATCCTTTTTTCAAGACCTGAGCAGAGCCACACTACTATGGCGCAAACAAATGCAACCACTTACTAAACCACTCCACGCAGCAGGCATTACCTACAAGTGGTCGACTCCGGGGACCCTATGGGTTACCAAAGACAACAAACATTACAAGGCCACGGATCCCTCTGAGGGCCCAGCTCTAATGGCGACATTGGGACTCCCAACTCTGCCGACAACTTCAACGCCACTGCCAGGCCATCGACCCAGGAGGGTTGAAGCAACAACAACGGCTACACCCAGACCCCATGGAGACACCAAGTCCTGAAACGACGCGCTCGGTCTGGGACTTTTGGACTTTTACTAAGACTCTCTTACTAAAATGTTTAGTAACGCTTACAAGCGTTAGTATTACTGGTTCACCTCTTTCTGTTATAGTGGGATAGCGACCTATTGGAGGCCCCACCAGCCGGCTCTGGCGACAACTCCCTCCCTCCTCCCCCCCCCCCGCCCTGGGGTAATAGGGTACTACCAGCACGGGAGCCTTACACTCACACATAGTCTAACGCTTTCTTCCTCCTTTTACGCCGTGGGTTCTTTGCCCTCTGGGCGCAGATAGGCTTCCATACAGCTCCCACCCACCTAGACACCTACTAGACTCAAACATTTATTACAGCGTGCTTACACACAGCCACCTTCATCACTATACTTAGCTAAGCCACACAGCGCACCTCCAATCCAGGCGAGAGCCATGCAGCGTCCGAAGGAAGGTATAATAGACATAACCTAAAACCATATAGGATGCCGCTGAAGGGAGTGCCACGACTCCCCACACACCAAACACGGCTCTAGCCCTGGACACCATATGGAGTACCATAACCAAACAGATACCAGAGATCAGACGGGGATTTGACCCCCACAAACAAAAGCTTATCGGATACTGCATGCCCCACACGCTAGATGGCTTCAAGGTAACTGCGCTGCCCACATAGACGATTGAACACTCACCCAAAACTTCCACAGTTAAGGCCCACGTTACAACATCCCAGCCCAATATAACTTAAAAAAATGCGAAATGTATCTTAACAGTATATTTAATGTAGCATGTTCCTGTGAGACATGTACATATGGTTTGCGGAAATATTAACATGTCTGTCCTTTTATCGCATGAAAATAAAGATTTATAAAAAAAAATTATATATCTATATGAAATTTTATTCTAACTGTATTTTGATATTCATATCAAAATACACTTAGAATGAAATTGTATATATATCTATGTATATATAAATAAATAAAAATAATACGAAATATACATATGTCCAAAATTACATAAATAATTATATAAATATGCATATATATTTAAATTCTACGTGCGTATTTATGTAATATTTTTACATAATTAAGTAATTTTATTGATTGCAATTTGAGGGACTTGCCTGCCAACCCAGGCCAAAAGTCCAGAGAATTTAATTTGCTAGCACTGTATTTTACTCTGTAACGTTCTACGACACCCTAAAACCTGTACATGGGGGGTACTGTTTTACTCGGGAGACTTTGCTGAACACAAATATTAGTGATTCAAAACAGTAAAACATATCACAGCGATGATATTGTCAGTGAAAGTGACTTTTTTTGCATTTTTCACACACAAACAGCACTTTTACTGATGGTATAATTGTTGTGATACGTTTTCCAGTTTTTAAACACTAATATTTGTGTTCAGCGATGTCTCCCGAGTAAAACAGTACCCCCCATGTACAGGTTTTATAGCATTTTTGAAAGTTACAAGGTCAAATATATGGGTCAAATATTTTACATTGAAAATGGCCAGGTTGGTTACGTTGCCTTTGAGAGTGTATGGTAGCCCAGGAATGAGAATTACCCCCATGATGGCATACCATTTGCAAAAGAAGACAACCCAAGGTATTGCAAATGGGGTATGTCCAGTCTTTTTTAGTAACCACTTAGTCACAAACACTGGCCAAAATTAGCGTTCAATTTCGTTTTTTACTTTTTTTCACACACAAATAAATATGAACGCTAACTTTGGCCAGTGTTTGTGACTAAGTGGCTACTAAAAAGTCTGGACATACCCCATATTAAATACCCTGGGTTGTCTACTTTAAAAAAAAAATATGTACATATGGGGTGTTATTCAGAGATTTATGACAGATAATAGTGTTACAATGTCACTACTGATACATTTTAAAAATATATGTTTTAAAACCGCAATATCCTACTTGTACTTATAGCCCTATAACATGCAAAAAAAAATAGCAAAAAAGCATGTAAACACTGGGTATTTTTAAACTCAGGACAACATTTTTAATCTATTTAGCAGTTTTTTTCATTCGCTTTTGTAGATGAGTAAAAGATTTTTCAAGTAAAAGTCAAAAAACATGTATTTTTTTCAATATTTCATCATATCTTTTAATTTTTCCCTTCAGATTAGAGGCAGTACTTTACAACTGGGATTTCATCACCTGGAGGGAAAAAACAGGCAGGCAATCTCCCAAATTTTTCAAGAACCTTTGGCCTTACAAATTGCTTCCTACCCAAGACATCCCCTGTTCTTTGCCTGCCTCCGGCAGAGGAGGGTGTCAGGTTCAGGTTTTCCCCCTAGAAGTATGGTGAGAGGGCTGAGGCTCTGGAGGCTGGACTTCTTTTAAATAAATTTTTCAGAGATCAGCCAGGGATAACACACCAGATGGCTGTATCTTCCTGGATTGTATTACTTCCGTCTATACCGAGCCAGGTGCCGGGCAGACGATGGTGCGCATTTGGGCACTAGCTGGGAAGTCCTGGCGGTGGAACACTCATACAGGTTGAAGTAATGCAGGACATGCGTAATGCGATTTAAAATTCAGGCGCCAATATCTTTACTATTTTTTCGCTTCGGGGTCAAGATATTGGTTTCCAGGACTTAGACAGGCTGTTTACCCAGCAGCAACTAACTGTTGTCAGGTGCACTCATAATCTGTTGCAAGTGTGTTCTCACCAACCTCCAACACACTCTGAGGACATTTAAGGTAAGCCTTTTTGCTTTTATCTTAAATGAGCCTGAATAAATTAATTATCTGTGCTGCAAGATGGATAAGCTAAAAAAGCGCAAATGTTTCTAAGTTGGAGAGTTTTTAGCTTCTCATCACTTAAAGATTATTACTAAAATCTTCATTCCCGTCTTGTAAGAACCTGCTTGGTCTCTTCAGCTTCTTTAGGCATAGCACTGTTTACAGGCCCTTCAGTGGCCAGATACAGTTGCTAATAAGATTTTGCGGTAAAATCCTATACTTCGGTCATTCCTTTCTGAACCAGGCAGAAATGAAGGATGCCAGACGGTTCTTACTTTTTGTTCTAGTTCTCAAATCGATTGTTCAGAATTTTATGACTGATGGTTCAGGTCTCAGCTAGGTTCTCATAGGGTTGAAGAGAAATTAGCTGAGATAATTTGTAAAAACTTATCCAACTACATAGGACTGAAGGCTATCTGGCTCGCTCTCTTTGCCTTTCAGATAAAGACCAGGTATTATCTTGTCCAGATCTGGTAGGATAGTTTTACATCGGTAGCAATTATGTACAAACAAGGTCTTCTTCTTGTTTGAAAAATCTTGTTCCAGGATATGCTTGGGTTAGTTTTTCTTAGGTCTATTCACTTATGCATAGAACTTAATATTCCTCTGCTTAGCTGTAGCATTGAGTAGTCAACATTTAATACATAGCAGTTTGGTTCGTACTCCCTGATCTTCACCCAACGATAGGAAGAATTTGATTATCCAGTTATGGAACTGGGACTTCTAGATCAAACAGCATGAAGTGTTTCATTGGACAAGCTTGTACAGACCAGTAAGTTTTGGTTTCCTTTTCTTTCTTGGGAATTCCAGTCTAACCTATAGTTTCCTTCCTCTGGAGAGTGAAGCTCATAGAGAGCAGAGACACAAGCTGATTAAGTAAACATTTAATCTGACAAAAAGGATTCACAGTGCTGAGTACAAAATACAGAAATAAATGACATACAGAAAACAAATTGCAAAACAGTACATAAAATAAAATAGGAGAAAACACAAGAAATTCCTTACATATATTTACCCCATATAGAATTCTTGTGGGAGTCTTAGATGGTATAGATCTCCTAGAAGTTACTGACAAAAGAAAAATGAATAACTGACCTCCCTGGATAGTCCAACACCCTCATATATCTAAACTAGTTCTTTCTCAGTGGGCAGACCCCTGGGGGGGATCAGAGGGGGCTGGTCTGGCAGTCTATTGCCCACTCTATGAAATTCCTTGTGTCCAGCTCTGGTGATGGCTATCTAGATGTTTTATGGTCTAGGCCTGGTGCAAGATCAAAGACCACAATAAATGTCATCCCAAGGTTTACAAAAAAACAACTCTTAACATATATAAACACACATCAAATACCAACTCATGCTTTTGGCATGACACATGCGTATCATGGTTTACATAACAATACATATTTTCAGTAAAAGCAGTTAGTTAGATCAGTGCAATCAAAGCAATATTCTTTTACACAGAGTTTTATTAATATACATAATATGAACCTAAACATATTCATACAATACTTTGAGCTAGATGTCACCTTCAGTTTGTTTGTGGGGTGAAAACAAGATTACAATGTTATGAGTTATTGGGTATGTGTGTTTGTCTTTTGTGTCTAATTTGACTATTTCCGTTACTTTATTTACAATATCTCTCCTCCCATCCCTGCTATGAATTGGTTCCAAATGTCCAATGTAGAGTGGACATTCTGGTAATTACACTATTTATCTAAGTTAGCCTGATGTTTTTAAGTTGATTCTCAATAAGCTACATACTGGTATTCAGTTAACCGGCTCCTAGATAAATGTATTTATTGTCATTATTGCCAACTTCTATTTCCTTCTGTCGTCTATTTAACTGCTGTCATTTGCTTTTTCTCACTCTTACAGATAAATCTCACGAATACAAATCACTTTCTCCCACATCCTTTCTGTACTGTCACTCTACAAGGCAGCTCTCATGCCATACTATGCATCCCAACCTCTCTCATCCACCACCCCCACTTTTTTTTTAAATGAGGTAATTACGTTGTTCTCTTTTTTTTTTTTTATTACACGTTTTGCTGTTTCATGCGCTTACCACCCCATGTACATAGAATAAAAATCTAATCTTGTTATTAATTGCATAAGAAATTAATTTGCACTATGCTTTACGTTTACCATCTTCCACTTAAAAAAACATATATAAAAAAATAATCAAATGACAGACTTACTGTTACCAACTGAAAATGCATTATATAAATTGATAATCACTTGGTAAGACAGTTCTGCACACTGATAATTTTAAAAAATTGCAGAGATATGCATGTTCCACGCTTTAGAGGTGTAAGATCGTTTATAGAATTGATTTGTTTAATGGATGTTAGTGATGCACACATTTCACACCTAACAAATTTTGTTTGTGAATGTTCTATGTGAGATTTAAAAAAAAATAAAAAATTTAAGGTTGATTTTTAAAGGTTTGACCTCACTAGAACCTTTTAAACTTGCACTGAGATTGAATAAATGACACTCCAGGCTGCATTGTCAAAGCATTATACATATAGCATTAGTTATAAGCCCTCATTTTCCCAGATATAAAAAAGACCATTTCTAGTTGTAAATAGGATTTGTCTGTATAGCAAAGGGGCGTGGCTTAAAACAGTTGGGTTGTCATACCTTCTTTTAACGTTGACCCTCATTGGCGGATCCTTCTTTCTTCTTAGAACCCATGAAATGAAAGGAAAGGATGGAGATCTTTGGCTGACCGTTGCATTAAGTTACAGAGAAAATGCATTGAATCTCCCTCCTTAAAGAACAACTGTCACCTCAGCACTGTGTTTTAATATAATGATCCTTTCATCAAGTTTTGAAAGGAAATTGTTTTATTGTTACATAAAGTATATGTAAAAAAAAAAAAACGAAACAAAAACATCACTTCTTTTAGAATATGACAGGATCCAGATATATATCAGCCATATACACACGCCTTGGTAAGAGAGCAGGAGATAGGAAATTATAAATTAAACAGAATTTGCAATAAAGGAAGTGTAAACATTAGATGACTCGTTACAGGAAGTGTTTAGAAAGGTTGTGTAAGTTGCATGCAGGGAGGTGTGCCTATGGCTGCATAAACAAAGTTATTTAATTTCTAAATGGCAGAGAATTGAGCAGGGAGACTGCAGGGGCATAATCTGTACCCCCAAACCACTTCATGAACCTAAAGTTGTTTTCGTGACTATCGTGTCCCTTTACTTAAGTCATTGTGTTCTAAATAAGTAACATATTGAATTATATTTGTGTCAAAACATACTTTTGGAAGATTACTATACCAAGTCTTAAAAAGGCATCATTGCCAGGTGTGCAAAGTTATAACATGCATCAATGTTATATTTGCTAAATGTCCTAAATCCAGCTGTCACAGTCTTGGGTTTCTGTCCTGCCATTGTGCATCCTCCCAGCACTTCAAATGCACAAAGAGGGGCACTTTCCTTTTTGGCGGTGTGGCTCTTCTGAGAATTTTTAGATGACTTACTAGTAACAATTTATGTAACTAAAATGTAAATGATACAGTACTGTGAGTAATAGCGCTGTGTCATATACTGTCACATCAACCATGCAGAACACTTTGTACAAACAGGGGAGATTAGGATAGAAAAGAGGGACAGACTGATTTGGGCCCAAATTAGGAAGTGAGATTCCTAGATATTGACACTTGGAAGCTCACTTCCTAAACATTGTTTTCTTTTCACTTGATGTCCACCTTCCGTATACACCTGAGGAAAGTTACCACAAAGTTCAGCACACTGCTTTTTAAGGGTATTTATTTCCTTGTGAGAGTTTTCCCGCAGTGCTTGGCACATGGGCTAACCAGCTCGCAATACATTGTGCCCAGGTGCCAGCTTCACCATCATCTGCCTCCTTCCCATCATGGCTTCATTCTTGCCATGTTCTGGAGTGTTTGACTTAAGAACTGTAATAATGTGACTACGCTAAAGTGAGTAACAGTGAGAACTAAACTGAGCTTGGTGTATCCAAACTTTACCTGTCTAGAGTATCGTCACATTAAAATGTATTCACGATACTGTGACTTGTGGTGAAACAAGAAACTTAAACTAAACTAGCCAAGCTATTGTTGAGTTGGATAATATTTTCAAATCAACTAATTTTAGACCTAATTTAGCAACTGACTGTTCAGTTCGGCACATATCACTATTAAGTGAATGAACTCTCTGGTCTGCCAATGTCCTGTAGTCCCCATCCTCCGCTGTGAATGTGGACCCATCCAGTGCCTATCATTGTTGAGGTACTTTCATACTGAGCATCACTCAGAATCCAGGCCCACCAACTATCCTGATTTCAATGGAACAGTCCTCATTTTAGGGTCTTTTCCCACCATCCCAGGTTTGTTCCCTGCTTTTCGGGACACCATTGAACTGTTCCCAAAAAGAATATCATGAGCACATCGTTAGACATGCTTGTGCTTATTTTAAGGGCACTCAGATACTGCAGAGAGCAATGAATCTGTGCTCTCTGATTTTCCGCCATTACTGGGCTGGCCTGTATGATTGACAGGCAGCCTGGTGTGCGTTCATGCCAAGCAAACCTGCCTTTGTTCTGGATGTGTCCCACCCCTTTGGGTGGTGCAGTGATTGAATGAGAGTGTCAGATGACCACTTCAGCCTATCACAGCATTTATTGCTGGTGTTAGTTGGCATGAGGAAGGAGTATAATCTCTGCCTTTATCATACCTGAAGTGGACGTGCTACAGTGGTTTGCCAGGGGCTCTCATTCACTGTTAAGCTGCTCAAAAATGGTTTAACACTCCATTAAGGGGCAATGCTAGAGGATTCCAGGCTCTACACATAATTGAATGAGATAAAATAATTGTACTGCCTAGAGTGTCCCTTTAAATGTATACCCGCTTTTAAAGCAGATGTGTCGCTTGTTAGTGTTTCATAAAAATATGTTCTTTATGAAATACTTATCAAGACTGAGTTGGCATTTCACTGATATTCCGATGCAATCCAAAGCTACCATAAGACAAAGTAGGGACATAGCTGCTTCTTAATGAGAGAGCTCATTAAAGAAGCAGAAAAGTATTACTTTTTGTGTCATCATGGGAGAATCTGAAATAACATTTAGCATAGAGAGAGAGTCTACAGACTCTAGGATCTGAATATCCATTAACCGAACATTTAAAAAAATAATTTTTTTTAGAAGATGGTGTTAATATCACAGGCTGGAAAATCCCTTTGGAAACCTTTTGAAGTCCGTGGTCACTTCCCACTGACAGCAGGCTGAACAGCTGCCCTGGGCTTTTATAAAGTCTCCCTCCCTTTATCTTGAGGAAAGCAGTGCCAATAGGGGCTCATGTTACAGAATTCTGTCACTGAATAAAAAGAATGCGTTTGGAATTCGGCATCTTGAATGGTAAGTTAGTTTGCAGAAGACATAAAATAAGTGACCCAGTGACAGATACGTACTAATGCATTGTGTGCAATGTGTATTTCTCACAGGCAGACATATCGTGCTCTAGAAGACATGATCGATTAAGCTATTAAGCTAATTGAGAAGATGAAAAACCTTCTGGAAGGAGCATTATTTAATACAGAATGTTGTGTCTTAAACCTGCAAACCAATGTTGTATAAATATAATAGGTCGGGAACCAATTTAGAGCAAATATATTTTCAAGCAGACTAGATAAACAAGATAACTACAATATAAGTGTTTAAATCATAAGCATAAGAAACTGTGGCAAATGAAAATAATTGAAATCTGTACTAAAATGTGTGCTAAAATAGTCACATGTTTCTGGACCTGCGGTGGCAATATGTTTAAAGCGTTACTCAAACCAAAAAAACTACATAAGAAAATAAATAAATAATACCCTTGAAAAATTAAATAAAGCATAAACTTACCTTTCATCAACTGCCAAGGCCAAGTTCTCCAGTGACTGCATTCCCCCTCACAGAAGGGATGTTAGGCAGGATGGCCTGAGGGGAGAACTTGGCCATTGTGGAGGAGGACATCCTCGGCCATCTATCACTAGCATGCAGCTTCAAATGTGCACATAATTAACCTGAACAACTTCAGCTAACCTGAGTCACCTGAACAACTTCAGCTAATTGTATTTGTTCAGGTGAGATCTATAGCTCCCTGCAGGCAATCTAATGTAAACACTATATTTTCAGAGAAAATACAGTGTTTACATTGATTGATAGGAATACCTCCAGTGGCCGTCACTCACACGGCCACCAGAGGGACTTCCTATCATTTAGGGCCCTAAAAAGGCCTTGTACACGTCAGACGTATTAAAATACGCCTGACATGTGCAGGAGAGAGAAGGCACTGTGTGCGCGCCTTCTCTCTCCTGCCTGTCAGGAGAGGAGAGGGAGCGGGCAAAGACCGCGAGCTGAGCTGTTAGTCAGCTCAGTTCGCGGCTGCACACACAGCGTGCATGCGCGTTAGTGCATTCAGGACTTCATAGGGCGGCATGCCGCCGTATGAAGTATGTGCGGTGAAGCCGCGCATGCGCACAAGGGAGCAATGACGCTTCTTATTGCTCCCTGCTCGCGCCCGACTATTTCAGAATTTTGACGAAATAGGGGGCGCGGCTTCACGAGGCTTCCGGCGCTGGAACCAGGTAAGTAAAATCGTCCGCCTTGGAGAGACCCTTTAACTAGCCCAGGCTGGCTAATGACACTGCTAGAGGTGGAGTTACACCATCGGCAGCACTGGCTTTTAACGCTGTATGTGTTGTGGGAAGTGGTGTATTCTGGTTTTGTGCTGCCCTAGGCATAATAAAATTCTGGCACCCCTCCACCCCTGCCAAATTTCTCTTCCTGACCAACACACGCCCTCCCTGATTCATACACCAACATACACTCACTGACAGATAAAGTCATTGTCATACACATTGTTTAACCAGCACACTTTCACTGAAACATACACATTCACAGTTACCCACACACTCACATTCACTGACACACACATTCATCGACAGACACACACTCACCGACAAGACACATGCACACCCACTGACAGACGCACACTCACTCAGTGTCAGACCCACACACACACTGAGACACATATATACTTCCTGACAGATACACACTGTTAAACACACATAGACACTCACTGACAGACATATATACACTCATTGTCAGACACACATTTACAGACAGACACATATACACTAGCTGACAGACAGACATATTCACTACCAGACATACACACACAGGCAGACACACATACACACACTGACAGGCACACACTCTCAGTGACAGATACATATATACACTCTCAGTAACAGACATACACACTCTTTGACAGACAAATACACAATCACTAACAGACACACACTAAAACAGATCACTAACAGACACACGCTAACACTCTCAATTTTGTGTCGCCCAAGGCAAATGTCTGGTCAGCCTCGCGTTGGATACAGCGCTGGTTGCAGGTACAGAATTAAAACACCATGACCACTTCAAATCTCTTATTGATTGAAGCCCCATGCTATGAAATACGAGCATACCATTAAATGCACGGAAAAAAACCTACCTTAATTTTATATGTAACTACTGTATATCCCAGTTATCATCCCAAAGGCAAGAGGAGAGTCTAATGTTGTTTTTTTAATTTGTTTTTAATTCTGACAACAAACACATATACAGGCTCTTTTAGGTACATAATAAATGTATTTATATTTAAATTTCTATTTAAGTAGCCAATGTGCGCATTGGCTACAGATTAAATTTTTGCGTAGCATTTGGCTCCTGGCTGCCTAAGTCACATGTGTAGGGGGTTCCACCAGCTCAGGGCTTGTCAAATTTGTTTGGAATGTAGGAGCCAGTCATTTTCAACGAGAAAGTGCAATTCTTAAAGGTACACTATAGTCACCAGAACCACTACAGCTTGATGTAGTTGTTCTGGTGTCTATAGCCTGTCCCTGCAGGCGTTTCAGTGTAAACACGGCCTTTTCCGTGAAAAGGCAGAGTTTACATTGTTGCTTACTAACACCTCTAGTGACCGTTACTCAGCTGGCCACTAGAGAGTCCTGGGTCACTTCTGCACCATGTGCAGAACCCAGGTTCAGTGTCTCCAAGCTCTGCATGGAGCCGCTGAATGTTCCTCATAGAGATTGGTTAATGTAATGCATCTCTATGAGGAGATCCGGATTGATACATTTGCTGCACATGCATAAAATCCTCCTTAGCTGAGATCATAAAGATCGATCATCTCAGCCATGGTAAAACTGGCACGGCATGGGAAAATGGGAAGAAAGGTGAGTAAACACCTTCCTCATGCGATCGGAGGGGGCAGGTACCTAAATGCGCGCACACACACTGACAGGCGCACATACACACTCATGCTGACAACAGGCTTGCACGCACACACTTTGACAGGCTCGCACACACAAACTCTTGACAGGCTCTCACAGAGAGCTGGCAAATCCCAGATGCCAGGGCGACCTTTCTAGTCGCCGTGTCGATCTGGCGCCTGGGATTTGTCGAGCCCAGAACTAGCCCCTGGCACAAAAGTGGAAATTCTCTGTATCAAGCAGAACAACTGCACATTCAGATTGCTTCCTCCAAAAACAGGCATTGTCATGGACATTTGAGTAACCCCTCAAGGCAGGATTAGACCTATGGAAAGCTTGCAGATCAGACTGTAGAATAGGTTAACATTCTATTCTTATTTCTAGTTTTTTTTATTTTGAAAAATATTGTTAATTCATAAAATAAAATGGTAATGATCTACGTAAGATAATGTAACAGGTAATGGTCACAAACAGAAATGTATATACATAACTAGAATTATCTATCCCTATTTCTGTATATAATGTTTTTGTTACATATTGATTTAGGTTAGATTAGCCCCTGACTGAATGTGAGCATTTCAGCTGAATTTCTGCAGGAGGATTCTGCATCTCAGTCGGTGACTCACCCTACTTAACTATTGATGAAAATCTCACAGCACACAATTCCACGGTTCTTCTTCTATCCTATCTAGTGGATGAGTCTAGATAAAAATGGCGTATAGCCATGCATTAAACCCATTCAGAATAAACAGACTAATGTTTTATAGTGCTTGCAGCTCCACATTAGAGCAGGGTGATATTTATCCATCTGTTATTATACTGTTAGCATTTATATAATGCCGACATATTCTGCATTGATTTCCAATTTTCTTATGGGATATAAAAGCAAATAAGCCATACTATTACACATTTTAACAAGAACAAGAGGTTAATGAGTACTTTGCTCACTGCAACTTAAAATACAGAGGATCTATATGTTTGTCTGTCTTTCTCTGTCTAATGGTCCTAGTGACTTAGTGCTCTTTGAATGTAACAGTTTTTTTTTTGTGTTTGGTTTTTTATTCTTTTTTCAACCAATAATGAAACTTGAAAAATATAAAGGGAACGTGTCATATTAATTATATCAACATTTCTAGCTCATTACCAAGAGTTTACCATCTCAAAAACAACTTTAAAGCAGATCTGTCACTTTCTCATTTTTATTTGTAATTTTTTTGCAAGTACCCCCAAAATTCATATCTCTGGTGATCATCTGGTGGCCACAGGGTGCATGAGATGGTACTTGTACTCACATAAATCTGGCCTTCCTGGCCACTGCTCACTTCATTCTGCACATTCTCTTCATCTCTTGTTGCCACGTTGTTACTGTACTCTTGTGTTACTGAGCTCTATGCAGGCTCTTGCTAGAGCCTCCATACAGATTGATGTCTGAACCACATGCTTTTAATTATCAACCTCCAGTTTACCATAAGACAAAGAAGTCCCTACTTTGTTGTATGGTTTCTTTGTGTTGCGTTGGAATTTTAGTGAAACCTCAGCGCAGGCAGGATCATTATTTTTATAAAGATTATATCTTGTAATACCTTACATTTTAGGAATTACATCAACTATGGTTACCTTTCCATCCAGTGTGAAAATGCTGTAAAAGTTGTGTATTCCATAAGATATAGCATAAAGAATCTATTAACATTGAGTAACAACCCATAATGTTCCTCCAGGCATTCCGAAGACTGCCATTTTCTCTTCCATTATACATGGAACGATGCTTGTGTTTACAGCTTTCTTCCAGTGGTGTAACTATTGCCCTACAGGGTCCATCAGCACTGATATTAGTGGCCTAGTCTGAAAGAGGAGTGAGAAGTGTAACTGGCATTGAGACAGTCTCTCTCAGTCACTCAAGTTATGTAGTACTGTCTTGTGTTCTGATCCTGGCCTGTAAATATTGAATATTATAGATTGACAAGAAGCGATGACATTTATGCTTTAGATGCGTTGGAACTAATCCACTACTCCTGCCTTCTCAGTGCTCCATACTGTTATATTACTGACTTCCAACATGTCCATACATAGCAAAGGGATTATGTACACCAGGGGTGTCCAAAAGATAGATCCCCAGATGTTGAAGAACTACAATTCCCTTGATGCCTTGCATGCTTTTAGAATAATTTTTTTTTTTATTATTTATTTTTCGTGCAGAGATTAGACAACCATATGTGCACTTCCACAAAAGTTGGTGCAGACATATTACAAACATTTGATAACAGTGTAATGGCATAAAAAAAACTTGCACTTTTTGGTATAAGAGGGGTAACCCGGATTACTCTATTTGCTTTCTAGTTGTAACTGTAAGACATTGAATGCTGTGGGGTATTACAATCAACGCTAAGTTCACCAAAGTTAGGAATGGCAAATAACAGGTGTAACGATAGAGGGTTATTATGTCATGGTTGCTGCTCTGTTGGAGTATAAATTGCGTTTTTACATGGTCTGTAGCAAGTAGGGTTACGACTAGGCCTTAGATGGATATTTACGTTAGGAGTGGGCCAAGCCCTCAGAGCAGCCCAGGCCACTGTAGCTGTGGCCCCTAAATGGGAGGTAATCGTGGTTTACGTTTTACGTAGTATTTGAGGCCTGCTGTGGCCTGTGGACCTAGCGGGGCTTTTAATCCGGAATGTCTCTTGCAAAGAGATGATGAAATAATGCAAAATAGTAAAAGAATTTACATGGTAGATTGTGTGTTGAAACTAAACGTATGTGTGAGGTATTGAACAAGTCGACCTTGGTTAACAAGCTGGAATTTACAGTGCCAAATATCCTCATGGCACTTGAGGGGGGGAGCGTGGCTGGGCACAGGTCCGATGGCATGTTGAATCGCTTTACACTATTCACATATCAGTGGAACTAGAACAGTATTACTGGGAAAGAGGTCTACCAAGAACATAACTAACATAACATAGAACAATAAATGGATTACTCTCCTTTAGGAGGTATATGGACATTCTCAGCCTGTGCCTGCTGCAGAACTGGGCACGAAGGGGACAATATTTGCAACGTCCCACGAGCTTCCAGCGGTGGTGCTGGGACGGGTAGGCTGCACAAGCCCTAAGCTTTTCAGGAAGGTACAGGAGTCACCGGCGAGGTAAGTCAGAGGGTTGTGTCTCCCTTAGTTACTATGAGGGAGTGGGTTGGCCCCCATCTGTTCCTTTATGCCGGCTTCTTGGAGGGTCAGGGTTGCCTGACGAACCGAGCGCCTCCAGTCCATGGTGGCTTTACATAATTCCTGGAGGATGGTGAGCTGCATCTCTTCGAATTTGAAGGGGCTCAGAGTCTTGAGTGCGTCCACAACCGCCATCTTGTCGCAGAATGATTGGAAGTAAAGAAGGACGTTGTGGGATGCTGCAGCTGGAGCTTTTGTGGACTTGGGGAGCCTGTGTGATCCCTCTATAGAGGTATGTTTTGCTTGCCTGGGATGCAGGATTGAGGAGAGTAGACTTCGGTGAAAGTGGGGAAGCTCTCTGTCATCAATTGATTCGACAATGCCCCTTATTTTTATATTGTTTCGGCACTGTGCGTCGTCAAGCATGTCCAGTAAGTGCTGCAGGATCTTGTGGGAGGCCGGAAGTTTCTGGACCTGTGTGCTTGTGTTGGTTTGGCGTTAGATGACTGTAGACAAGTCCTCTTCTGTGACTCTCACCCGGTCACTGACGGCCGACATGTCTTCTCGCAGTATTGCCATAACGCACATTTTTCAGGAGGTCCACTGTGTCACCTTTAGTGGCTGGAGCTCCCAGGTCGCCCATGGGCACGGTGGAGAACGGATCTCTGGGGTATCCAGAGGTTCCTCCCCTGAAGATGAGCTGTGGGAGTCTGGTATGGCTGCCATCTTAGGAGTAGGCCGCGCCTGGAGGAAATCCCCAATCCTCCTGCTGCCGTCTCCCAGATGGGTTTTTAACTTTTTGATTTTCTTCCCCATGGTATCGCACTGGCCGGGAGCACTTTTGTGTACAGATCCCCGCTGTGCCTCGGGTAGGAGTTGCCATTTAGAGTACGGAGCACCGCAGGTATGCCACTGCTCATTGTGATGGTCCGGCCACACCCCTAGAGGAATAATTTTATAATGAAAACAATCATGGAAGTTTAAAATATCTGGGGATCTACCTTTTGGACTCCCCTAGTGTACATAATCCCATGCTATGTGTGGACGTGCTGCAAGTCAGTAATATAACAGTATGGAGCAATGAGGAGGCAGGAGTAGTGGATAAGTTCCAAAGCATAAATAATAATTGTATGCCCAGGATTATTTTTATCATTGTTATTACTTTATCTTTGTTTTATATTTATTTAAATATTTAGGTTTGTTGGTATATAATGGGGAATGGGCAAAGAGCCTAAATTGGAATGTTATTGGAAGAAGCCTTTTTTTTTGCAGTTTCCAATATGTTCCTTCCTTGGCAATGTTCTGCTCGATATTGATGTGAAATGTAAAAACACTCCACATTATAATATTAGAAAGTTTAATGACAAGTGCATAGCCATTCTCCATAGCTGTCATTTTAATTACTTTCAAAGAACGAATTTTAATTGTTTATTTTAATGGTGGTCATTTTTATGAAGGGCCCTCTGTTTTCACTTATATATTGAATGTTTCTCTTCCTGACACCCTTCATTTCGTCATTACTCAAACAATGCTTTCTTAATTTTAAAGGGCCCTCTAAGCACCATAACCACAGCACCTCATTGGTTATGGTGCTAACAGCCTATAAGAGCTATCACCTAGCTTTAGGTCAAACCTCCTTTGAGTGGTTGGCCACAAACGTGCTGACCTGGCACCCAGAGCTTGCCCTATTATAGCTGCCTGCAGAATAATTACTGCTGTATTATCTGTCTAACCTTGGATGATATTGCTAAGCTGTGAGTGGTGGGTTATCCCTATTCCAACACTCACAGCCTATCATTGCCATCTAGATTTGGACAGATTTGCATGAATAACTTTCCTCCCAACTATTTAAATGGACAAATAGGGTCACTTTCATTTTAGGGGTGTGAGTGGGGGCATGACCAGGCGCGCGCTGTATTAAAAAGTTGTAGGTGACTTAATAACAATTTATGCAACAGAAATGTAATTTAGAACAAGAACAATGTATCTTATTTCACATGCTGATTTCTAAACACATTTATTGTAGTTTAAAGACACATTACTGTGAGTATTATTGCTGTGGCTCTCTGTTAGACACTCAGCCACACCACCAATATGGATCTCTAAGAAAAATGAGAAGAGGGATTTAGGCCTAAGATAGGGACTGTACCTTCTAAATAAGGACACTTGGGAGATATGAGCTGTAGACGTTATATATGGTCTTTATATATCCTTGTAAGCCATGTGGTCTGTGTGTGATACAAAATGTTTAAATTCCATATTCATATTTCCAGCCTAAAATGTTCTTCATTTCCATTCTAATTTCTCTACAGTTTATAGTGTTCAAAATGTCCCAAGTCCCTGCCATTTTATTTACTATAATGTACATTAATTTGCATTTAATTTGTACTAATCTCTTTTGATACTTTACATGTAATCCACATTGTAACAGATTTTTTTTTATTTTTATAAAATGGTTTCAAAACAGGCGAGCTTATTATTTTTGAAGAAACTCGAAGTAAATGATGTATAAATGTAATAAATACAAAGGAAACGGTGCTCTGGAAATAGGTTACCTGTCCTGTTTATTAGATTCTGATCATCTGTGAACTAATGTTAGAACGCGGCTACATGTGTGCAGTGCTCGCGGCTCACAACCACAGTGGCTGACTTCCTGTCAGATACAGATTGTATCAAAGCTCCGTTAGCCCATGAAGCGTTACATTGCTGGATTCATTTTTGTGTTTATCTGAAAACACATCTGTCAAGAAGCAGTGCTGTGTTGCTTTTTATTTTTTTAGTTGAACTTCGATTCTTGGAACATTATATCTTGGAACATTATACAGTGCTTTCCAGCCACTGTCACCTCTTCCATGTGCAGTTGATTATGCGTTTATGATCTGTTAACTATAATATGTTTAAACTGGCAGAGGATACAGCACATTCTATTCGCAGGCATTCCACCCCTAGATCAGTATACTAGATTCATCGTGTGATAATATCTGCACACCATCGTAGCTCCTGCACTACACCTTAAAAAAACGCAGTGGCAACGTCATCTGTGTAGCTCAGATTTAAAACTGTGCAGTAAAAAAAAAAAAAATAGTAATAATATAATTTTTTTTAAAATTCTTTGTATAAAAGCAGGCACAAAAAAAACAGTACAATGCCCAGAGGCACAAAATAGCTTGATGTATCCAGATTTTCGCAAAGTTTTATGAAAAGGATTAGACATGCCTGTAAGTTAGCAACCAACAAAAACGGTTCCCATTATAATATGGGCAATTAGTGTGTCCTAAAAATATGTTTATCTGCTGCGAGGCAATAAAGTATTTCTATCATTTTTTTTCTGCATTTAGTTGTTAACAAATATTACAGGATGTTCACTTAGCATTAACATATTGTTTTTTAAAGTGAACTTTTCATTCCGAAATGAAAAAAATCTACTTTGTCTATGTATGCCATTAATCTGTGTATCACCTCCCAACATTTTGCGTACTAGATATGTGAAAATCATAAATGTATAGAAAATGGTAGAACATAACAAGATATTCTACTTATTGTGTCCTTTACGATTAAAGCGACACTGTAGGCACCCAGACCTCTTCAGCCCATTTTATAAACTGCAATAATTACCTTGCAGGGTTAAGTTCTCCTCTAATGGCTGTCTATCAGAGAGCCACTGGAAGGACTTCCGGGTTTGTAGACGACTTTTGGTCGTCTAAATGACGCTGGACGTCCTCACGCTCTGCATAAGGACCTCCAGCGTCCCCGGAATCCCCATAGGAAAGCATTGAATAATGCTTTCCTGTGGGGAGATCCTAATGCGTGTGTATTGACCATCTTGCCAAGCACATTGGTACCAGCATTCTATTATAACAGTGTTTCTCTCCAGCAGGAGTGGTATAGGCCACACTCATTAGTACTATATACATCCTAATGGTGAAACAAGGAGGCCCTCTGCAAGATAACTACAAATGGGAGCTCGTATTTTTATAGCCCGTCAGACACTACTTGAATGTCTCCGTTCATCTCTTGCATTTTCAATTTGTCTTAGCACAGCAGTTAATGGATGTGGCGAGGAGTGTAAGCCAGGATTCCTGCCGTCAGCTTAACACCAGTGTGTGGAAGCCATAGAGCTGCCCTATATTTAAATACTGAAAGATAATATTGGGGAGGATTACACCCTTAAACATGGAGCGTTAATGTGACTTGCTTGCAAACATTCAGCTCATTTTTAATGATAATTATTAGCCCATTGTACGTGAAAAGGGAAAGCGAAAAGGGCTGCTTTCCAGTGATTTTTTTCTATTCCTTAAATAATTTGCAGCTTGCACAAACTAGAACAGCATAGCTGGTTTGACTAAAAAACAAAGTTCAGAAGAAAATTGATGGGTCTGCTCTGGGCTTAACCCATCAAACAGCAGAGGTCCAGATGTCAGAATAGTAAAACTCTGTAGTTACACATAACCAGAGTCAAATTCCCAGCACACATAGCGGACTTTGAGTTTACTAGAGTGGCCTATTTTTAGGGGAGCCATGGACTATATTGTGTGACTAGCAGGGTAATTCACTGATGAGAATTCAAAGTGAATTTGAAATTTACAAAATATCCGAATTGTAAATATTTTCTAAGTCCGCTATCCTTTCGGATTGGCTACCTTGGTCTAAAATGTGAAATTTCCTTTAAATTCTCATATTAGTGAATAACCCTGTAAATGCTTTTGGCCAAATTTCCCATAAGCCAGTGCAGACACATCTTTATAGTATACTTTTCCAAGGACTACATAGTTCTCAAAACAAGAAATCTTTTACCTCTGCCCCTTATATTAAACCCTACCAACCTCTGGTAAACTCTACCCATTTACTGTAAAACTCTTCCCACTTTAAACCATACCTGGACTATCTTGAGTATTTCCTACCTACATTTTCTCCCCATACCATGACAACAAAATCTATTTTTTTAATCTATTTGTTTTGTTAGTTTTTTTGAACTTATTTAAAACCTTTTACAGTCCCGACCATTGCTAAGTAAATGCAGAATCTAACCTGGAAATAAATAGATTGTAAGAATGGCTTAAAATAGCCACGTTGTTAGTACTTAAAGTTTGTGATGTTCCCGTTAATATTTAAGGAATAAAGTAATGTAATTCTAGTTTTGCGTCAGCACATGCGGTATCCTCACTTTAATCTTCGTTCCAGCATCCAGCATTTTTTTCTAATGAGAATGAAAATCTTCATTGCATTCCTCACCTCCCAGTCATTAAAGGCTGCTTGTTATTCAATGTTTATAAATGTCCCCATTGTGCTACATGTATGTTTTATAATTTGGCTATTTTTAGAACTGACATCCTTTAAAGAAAAGATCACATTTCCTTTCTCCTGTAACACCGAGTCTATGCACATATTTATATTTATAGACTCGACTGTTCTGCCTGAAAATATCAGAAATGTAAAAAAACACTTAGTTTCTTACTTTTACTTATTTGCACAAAGGAGAAATAATTATAATGATAAATAATTATATAATTTAATTACATAGTAACGAAGGCTGAAAAGAGACTTGCGTCCATCAAGTTCAGACTTTCTCACATCTGTTTTTGCTGTTGATCCAAAAGAAGGCAAAAAAAAAAAAAACATTCTGAAGCGCTTCCAATTTTGCAACAATTTGGGAAATATCCTTCTTGACCCCAAAATGGCAGTCAGATATATCCTTGTCCCAGGGCCACGCGCGCATTCAAACCGCCCATAGGAAAGCATTACTCAATACTTTCCTATCGACGTCAGCATCATCTCGGAATCTCGCATGCGCCTCTAGCGGCTGTCAGGGAGACAGCGACTAGAGGCTGGATTAACCCTCAATGAAACCATAGCAGTTTCTCCAAAACTGCTATGTTTACAGCTGCAGGGTTAAAACTAGAGTCACCTGGCACCCAGAACACTTTATTGAGCTGAAGCGGTCTGGGTGCCTATAGTGGTCCTTTAAGCATTGTTGATACCAATAACAAATATATATTAGTTGCTAAAATCTGCTGTCAGGTTTCCACTGTTAACACTGGGTTTAATGTGTGCAGGATACTCATATCAAACAAAAGGTATGATTTCAAATTAATTGACAAAGCAACTCCCCAAGGATGCTATAAAGTGTTTGCTTAGTGCATGCGCACATCACATGCAATTGTCTGAGCAAGATGCCAAAACTTGCCAAATTTCACAGGTATTTATTGAAAACGGCATACATCATATTTTATACAGGCTTTAGAGCTTGAATGTACTTAAACAGAAAAAAATGTATTTTAAAATATAGGATGTATTGAGAGTTTGCAGCCAATAACCTGTGTTTTCCTTTTTGCACGTGTATGAGAAAGGCGTAATTGACCGTAATTTTTACTACTTGGCATGGAGAAATTCCTTTTTAATCTCTGTTGGAGACATTAAAACGTTTGTCAACCGACGATTACTAGTTGTTAAACGCTTTACCACGAACAATAGCGACAGCCATTTTAGGGATTACGACATGTTGTTTGAATGATTGTAAAAAGCGTGGAAACAAGCCCATAGAAAGATATGAAATCAATATGGAGGGATCTTCGATAGAAAGGACAATTTTCTACCAGCACAATAAAGAACAGGAAGCCTTTCAGTCTTGTCATCTAGATAGCCAATGCACGCAACATTTCTGAAAGAACTCTCACATTGGCATAATTGCGCTATAATGGTCTTGAGTAGTAGCAAGCTTTTTAAAAAAGCATTTTTTATTTTTTATATAGAATGCTTGCATGTTCACTTTCTGGAGTCTTTTTATAATGAACTCAGAAGTGTGAAAACAGAAACAAAAGTTACAAAATGGTATAGCAGAACATGTCTCCTATCAGGACTGTCCCGCTTGATTTGAGAAAATGTATGGAGGAATGATGATGCTTTGACGTTTAAGTGGAGAAGAAGAGAGAAGTCATTATGTTGGTGCTAACAAAGCACATACGCTAGAGAAGGATAATGGAAATCTGACTCTTCCACAATGTATCCCGAGGGAATAAAATGGAGCATGACATGTGAAAATGACTGTCAATCAACTGCATATCTGAAAATGAAAATATCTGCATATGTTATTTTTTTTTATATTACTTATGTTATTTAAACAGAAACATTATCTTACATTTTTATCCTTGAGCTTGCTAAAGTGCTTTGTGTGTATAGAGCGTGTCTTCTTTTTTTTTTTTTCATTTTAGAAAACACACATATTTCAGAATAAATTGGCACTTTTTTAAATTAACCTTGTTACACCCCTTGGCTGTCAATCAGACAGCCAGTGCTGTTACTTCCTGGTTTGGTTATCTCAGTGGAGCTAAACTCAAGAGGCAGCCAAAGTCTGGACTGGGGAAGAAATGTAAGGTTTGCAAAGGCTGCAGACAAGAGATCTGCAGCTTATGTAAGCTGTATTTAGATGTACCCCCAATTAAAAAATGCATAAATAAATGCATACATGTGTTCATTGGGGGTGTGTCTACTAAATAATTGTTTATTTTGTTATATGCCACTTTAACTGTCACGTAAACTGGTTTTATTTTCATTTTTAGACATAGCTGTCATTCTTAAATCACACTAATACCTATCTTCTACATTGAATAATTTAACACTCTTAAACTAAATATAGTATTGAGAGCAATGATGTGACTCCTTTTGAATTGCCGTTTCCCATGCATGTAGACATTCTTGGGAAATATATTTTAGGTCTCCCTAAAACAGCCAAAATCGTACATACAGCCCATGTGTGGACTTAAGTAGGAAACTCAGAATCATCCATTTTTTTTTTAAATGGAATTAATTGTTTAAGGAAAATATAAAAAATAAATGTTAAAAATGCTATGATTACCGTCGCTCGGAAGGGGGAGAGTGATAATTGATAAATTGGTCCTTATGATCTTGGCCACAGTGTACAGATCTGCCTTTGTTAATGAATTTCTGACTTTGCAAATGCAAGTCATTTTCTTAATTTATTCTTCATGGATAGACTTCCCCCATTCTCCACTCTTGTTTCCACCTGTCGTCTCTTTTTAAAGAAAAATGATTTGTGAATCCCTTATTGCAGTGTTCCTCTGAGCTATGAATGTCTCCAGGGTTCTCTTACACCCCTTTTTTTTGGTGAAAGTGAGGCAGAATACACACTGGATATTTGCCAAGTATTCTTAGTAGCAGAATAATCTGTTTGGGGGAAAGGGGGGGGGGCAGGGTGCAAGGAAAAATGGGGTGACTTTTCAGACTGTTTTAAAAGCATTTTAATGAATTGAAACAGAACCCCCTTACAAAATATACTTTTCAGAATACTTTGACAACGGGTCTCTCACTTTACGTGCAGATTACTTTATCAAGTTGTTTTGTATTTTTCACACGGGCGGTTTATTTTTTATTTTTTACCAATTTTTAAAAAGTTCTTTGAGCGAATGGAGTGTAAATTATTAAGACCGCAGTATGCCATGGTTGTTATTTTTTGTTGTTGTTGCAACGAAACAAAACCCTGACTGTTAAGGTGTTAATAACAATTCTCAGCATAAAAAGATTAAACATAAACTATTTCAGGTTATATCAAAGTAAAAATGTATAATTATTTATTTATTCTGGTCTCTGGAATATTTATTTATTCTGGTCTCTGGGAATGTGTTTTATACAAATACTTGGCACGCGAGAGCCATCTAATGAGTATTAGAACTGGTGAGTTATATGTTGTTGCAGTGATGACTGTCTCTTGGCATTGCATCTTTTGTGAAACAAGGGATATGCTTACTAAAAGTACATCAAACAGAAAAGTGGGGCAAAATTCCCATGGAAACCAAAAGCCTGTTGATATTGATTCAAATGGTTTCCATGGCAACTGCTCCACTTTTAGAACTTTGCTTCACTTTTCTGTTTGCAGCCCTTTTGTAAATCTCCTCCTTGTTTGAGACCACAGTTTTCTTTAATTTTGCTGGTGAGCATTGTGACAAACGTAGTATTCTAAAGTACAATGTCAATGGTTAACCATCACTATGTTGAAGCATTATATGATGACATTGGCAGTTTATGGCAAGGAAGTTAATGCTGCTCATATAGGCTGCTAATATAGACTGCGATTTTAATATTTTTAGGGTAAGCTTTTCTAATGATTGTAATATTTTGAATAAACAAATGAAATAATTGAATATTTTGAGAAAATTTTAACTTTTTTTTTTAAATGGTCATCTTTTAATTAGGATATATTTTTGTTATTTTAATATTTTGAACAAATGATTTTAAAAGTTTATCTAAAAATATTCTCATGTGGTGGGCCTGCCCCCTTTTTAACACACACTTGCCCCTTTTTTATGAAACTGCCCTCCCTAAGTGGCCTTGCCCATTGAGGGCATTATTAGTGACACACTTCATGTCTCTGGCAATTCCCCCTCCATACTCCACCCACGTATGAGGTTAGCAGCAGTTCTGCACAGATTCAGTTCAGTGAGTTAACATGTGCATGCCATTTGGGTGGACATTGCTGTGTATAAATAAGGCTTAATAATCCAGTATACAAACCAAACAAGTTTAACCTTTTCATCTATTTTATCAATACTTCAGGATAAAAAGACCAATTGTTATATTTAATAGATTAATTCAATAACTCTTGAAATAACAATGGACTTAGTTAATTGATACTACAATATTGTGACGTGAAGATTATCGAGATTATCGATATTTTAACACCTTGTTACATCCTGTATTATTGCATTTGAAATTTTCATTTTTGTACACTTATCTGTGAATGTATCTCCAATATTGCAATAAAATGCATTAAACATTTGTATATAAATGCATAATACTATCTCCGATAGTCATTATTATGCAATGAATAGAATTCTGATCTTACTAAAGTCCACCAGAATCCACTAACTATTGGCAGACATCTGTCAACCAATCCTGGGACTCCAATACACTTGTGTAGGAGCAATACTAAATATTTGTGCATATAAGATGTCTCATGCATGCACTTTTATAATCCTGTAGAGAGTGATCTGATATTCTACAGCCATGCGCATGACTTTCCTTGAAAAAAAAAGTTGAGATTTATGGGGAATTCAAAGCTTTTTCTTTCTACCTTGTCTCACTCTTCCTCATTTTAATCCCAATAGAAGTTCTTCAAGAATATTGTGCTTTTCTATATAGGATCCTCCACACACATTAAGAGTGAAAGAGGTTTGTGTGTGTGTGTGTGTGTCTGTGTGTGTGTGTGTGTGTGTGTGTGTGTATATATATATATATATATATAATTATTGAGGTCTAGGGGAGAATCTGACAGGGGTACGCAGGCTGTTCCAAAGGAAAGGAGCCGCTCGAGAGAAGTCTTGCAGGCGTGAATTTGCAGTAAGGGTGCGAGCAACAGACAGGAGAAGGTCGTCAGTAGAGCGGAGAGACCGAGAGGGGGCATACCTATAAATCCGTGCAGAAATGTAAGAAATATATATAGAGAGAGAAAAAAAATAATATAGATATATATATATATATATATATATATCATGCCAAAGCATGAGTTGGCATTTGATAAATGTTATGACTTGTGTTTGTAAACGTTGGGATAACATGTATTGTAGGCTTTGATCTAACACCATGCCTAAGCCATAACTCTATTAGATAACCATCACCAGAGCTGGACATAGGATTTTGTAAAAGGTATTGGTGCATATGCTCTGACTTTGGGTATTCAAATGACAACCTAATTTAAGAAAATATGGACTGGGCAATAAATTGCCAAGCCAAACCCCTCTGATCCACCCAGGAGTCTGCCCACTTAGAAACAACTAATTTTAAGGTACGGTATATATTGAGGATGTGGATTATCCAGGGAGGGATTTATTTTTTTCCCAACAACTACTTGGAGACCTGTAACATCCGAATCTCCCACAAGAATTATAAATAAGGGGTAACTATGTAAGGATTTCTTGTGTTTTCTCCTATTTTATGGACTGTTTTGCAATTTGTTATCTGTGTTTCTGTATGTCATTTATTTCTCCATTTTTGTACACAGCACTGTGAATCTTTGTGTCAGATTAAATGTTTACCTAATCAGCTTGTGTCTTTGTTCTCTATGATCTCACACGTTACCAAAAGGCTTAATCATATACGTCTGATCAGTCTGATCAGTAAAGTAAGGTTGTGATACTATAATTCTACTGTGTGGGGGTAACCTAAGACGCCAGGTATAAAGTCTTGGTGGTGGCAGTAAAGTGTGTACTAGGGGGTTAGTGTAGAAGGGATTGCAGGGGTTAAGTTAATGGTTGCTGGGACTAGCAACAGGTAACCAGGGGTCTTGTGTCATTAACCCTTTCACTTACACACATTCTCTCTCTCTCTCTCTCTCTCTCTCTCTCTCTCTCTCTCTCTCACAGTGGCAGAGAAAAATTTTAAATTCCCGTGGGGGGAAGGGGGCCACAGAAATTGTTACATTCCACCACTGATAGGCTGAAATTTTCTGCAGATACTTTCATAACTACGGAATCTGATGGCACTATATAAATAATAAAATAATAATAACAAATTCGACAAGATAATCAATGGTCCATTTTACTCAATGCTGACTCAAACTTAGTGTTCTAACCAACACAAATTTAGCCTATGCAAGTCCAAGTTGCACACAAGCTACCTCTAATTCTGCAATAGGGATTTTATTGTATCACTGATGGTAGTCTCTTGATGTGATAGATTTTAAGCAAACGTACATATTGAGAATAACGCACGTGAAAACCTGATGATGAACAGAAGCGTTTGTGTTTTGAATTGCACATTAAAAAAAAGTTTTATTAAATTTAGGCTAAGAACCAAATATAGCCTTGGTTATGACCTTAACAGTTTAATGGCCCTTGGCACAATATGAAAATAATTTTATGTACGTCAATGGGATGTCAGTGACATTAAAACTACAGGCAGTATTCCTTGCAATTATGAGAAAAATACTGTAGTTCATGGCCTTGAGTATTTTATTTTAAACAACGCAACCAGAGACACTTTTTGTGTTGCAAATGAGTGCTTATTTATGTATTAAATAATAAGCATTATTTTTAAGGTATTATATGCATATGTATATATCTATAAAAACACAGAAAAACACAAGTTAAAAGCATGCAAAACCGCTTTGTACTTTTGTACTGATCAATGAAAGATAATACAATGCAAAATTATTAGTTTTTTTTGTAATTGAAAAGTTAATGTAACATTACTTGTGCTGAAAATAAATTTCCTCATATAACAAAAATAGTCTGTTTAATATCTATATAGATATATATCTTAAAGGGATCCTATAGGGCCAGGAAAATGGGTTTGTTTTTGTCTATACGCTCCTGGAGTGCCCCCCTCCCTCGGGGCCCCGCCTCCCACTGCGCTGTAGAGGTTAAAACCCTTTCAGCCACTAACTGAATTCAGTGCCGATGTCCCTCGGCGCTGGGTCAGGCTCCTCCCCCGCCGATGTCAGCCAGCAGGGGGGAGGTAGTGTGCATGGGCAGTTCCCTAGAACTGCAGTGTTTAACATTGCCGCACTAAGTGCAAATGGGTCACAGCACCCAGACCACTTCAGTTAGCTGAAGTGGTTTGGGTGCCTACGATGTCGCTTTGAGATTATTATTTTTGTTATTTGAGGAAATTTATTTTCAGCACAAGTAATGTTACATTCAATGAATTTTCTGTTACAAAAAGATCTATTCATTTTGCATTATATCATCTTTGATCAGTACCAAAGTACAAAGCGTTTTTGTGTGTTTTTACATTTGTAAACACATAAAATTCTAAACAGACCTTCACGGAACAATAACATTAAATAGGTTTCTACCATCTTTAAATAAAGAGGAAGCATATTTAAAAAACAAACAAATTGCTACAAGTAAACCTGCCTCAAAGGTTAAAGTCGGCCATATTATTGCTTATAGAGCCTTGATAGTATTAATATTCCGGTTTCAGAAGGTATTCATTCTATAATAATCTTTGTATATGAAATTGTTTATATTGCATTTGCATGCGTTGTCTGTGCGTTGCTTGTATAATATAAAGGGAGTACATAGAATGGAACATTCCATTGGTTTCCATGGTGATTATTCTACATTTAGAACATTGACCTAGAACAGTTTTTCTACATAAAGCAAAAGGCTTACAAACACTGGTAATGATGATAGCCACTATAAGAGGTGACTCAATTTTGACTTGTCTCAGCTTTAGTTTAGTTTTGTTCAACCTTGATAAAAAATACGTTTTTTTTGCTTTTAAATATAACTAATACAGCTGGTTTTATTGTAGCATTGAGAACATAAGGCCGCAAGTGATTTGAAATCTAAGTGGCAAAATTTAAAGGACCACTATAGTACCAGGAAAACAAACTTGTTTTCCTGGCACTATAGGGTCGTTAGGTCCCCCCCACCCACAGGGACCCCCTCCCGCTGGGCTGAAGGGGCTAAAAATCCCTTCAGCCACTTACCTTTCTCCAGCGCTGGGCTGCCTCGGCTCTGGGGAACTCTCCTCCTCCTGCCGACGTCCGCTCAGAATGCGCATGCGCTGCAAGAGCCGCGCGCGCATTCAAACCGCCCATAGGAAAGCATTACTCAATGCTTTCCTATGGACGTCCAACGTCTTCTCACTGTGATTTTCACAGTGAGAATCACGGAGGCGCCTCTAGCGGCTGTCAGTGAGACAACCACTAGAGGCTGGATTAACCATCAGTGAAACATGGCAGTTTCTCTGAAACTGCTATGTTTTCAGCTGCAGGGTTAAAACTAGAGGGACCTGGCACCCAGACCACTAAATTGACCTGAAGTGGTCTGGGTGCCTATAGTGGTCCTTTAACCCCTTAAGGACACATGACATGCTATGAGTGTGGGTGGGTGAGTGTGAATGTGTGTAGTTGCTGTCTAGGAGGAGGGTGATTGTGAATGGTGGCTATGTGTGGGAAGCTGTGTGTGTGGGGGCTGTGTGTTTGTAATAAAAAAAATGCTAATTGAGTAATGGTAATTCTTATCTGTTGCTTCATTTGCCCACATTATAATTTTTTTTAATATATGCAATTTTTCAGTGACAAAACTGTTTTATATTGTTACAACACTTAAATATATCTCAAAGAGTCATACAAACACAGATACAAAAATTCGTACAAGCTCACGTACACATACATACAGACACATAGTCATAAAAACACATGCACACAATTCTGATACAGACACAGTCATACACACAAACTTATACAGACTCATATACGCACTCATGCTGTCACCTAGTCATTCAGACACACATGCAAACACACTCATACAGCCACAGTCATAACATACATACATATACAGACAGACAAACAGACACACATACAAATGCTCATCCAGACACAATCATACAATAATTCATACAGACACATACATACTCATACTGATACATTGTCATAAAGGAACATGCACACATTCATACAGACACACATACACACATTGAAGTTAAGGCAGGACCCAGAGGAAAGTCTGAAAAAAAATGTGCACTTTAATGTTTGGTGAGTGGGTAACAATAATTTATTATATATAGTGTTTTGGTCTAATCAATACCAGTGATGGCAATGTCTAAGCCTGTCTAAGTGTCTGAAGTCTTCCTAATTAATCACAGTAGCTTGAGTGACAGGCTTAGACACTGTCACTAGGACTGCTCAGCCTAAAATTGTATATATAATACTATAATACATTGTTATACTATTCCAGATGAATTCACACTGGCAGTATGAAACATCATAATGTGAGAATGTGCAATATTTTATAATATAGATATAGTTTGTTACAATAGTGGTACTTATATTGTTTTTTGTTTTTTTTTAATCAACAACACGGACTGTGACGTGGGGGAAATTAGGTTAAAGGCATATCATTGATAACTATGTTCCTATGATTTGTGTTTTTGTAAAATGATACAATGATACAATAATATAAAGCACATCAAATTAATTTGTTCCTTTTATGTTTAGGTGAAAACGTCCTATCAATATGGGGAAACAGAATAGCAAACTACGTCCTGAGGTCATGCAAGATTTACTAGAAAGCACAGACTTTACAGAACACGAGATCCAGGAGTGGTACAAAGGATTCTTGAGAGACTGTCCAAGTGGTCACTTAACGATGGAGGAGTTTAAGAAAATATATGGGAACTTTTTCCCTTACGGGGACGCTTCCAAGTTCGCAGAACATGTATTCCGCACTTTTGATGCCAATGGTGATGGAACAATTGATTTTAGAGAATTTATTATAGCTTTGAGTGTAACCTCCAGGGGAAAATTGGAGCAGAAGTTGAAATGGGCATTCAGCATGTACGACCTGGATGGTAATGGCTACATCAGTAAATCCGAAATGTTGGAAATTGTACAAGTAAGTGCCCCATGATATTGAATAATGAAAGTGTTAATTTAAACACAAATGAGAATATATAAGTTGCTCAACAAAACTGATAATAATTTTTTAATATATATATACAGTTCATAAATGTTCTGCACTCCAGCTTTCCAAGTAATTCCTTGCCCGGTGCTCGGCTGCACAGCATACAGAATAGTGACAAAAGCCAGCACTCAAGGACTTAGTAGAAAAAAATCTCATGCGTTTTAATCCAATACAGTCAATGTTTCAGTTCATATTCATGAACTTTCTTCAGGACATAAAATATTTTATGTTTATTAGTTTTGTTCTACTAAGTCCTTGAGTGCTGTCTTTTTTCACTATTCTAGATATATATATTTTGCTTGACCTCTTTATGTGTGCTGTAATAGAAGTTCGAGAAGCAGGATCTGATCACAAACTGCAAGTTGTGGTGACTTTGTATCAGCTTTTAACATTTAGCCTAAAATTGCTGTTTTCTTTGCCCCCTGCTGTTTTACAATGTGCAAATATTTACAAAGTTATTTTCCCTGCCAGTGCTGGGTTAAACGGAAACAAATTCTCTTCTGGTACCGGAAGACTTAGATACTTTGCGTGCATACTATTTATCGACCCCGTCAGGTTTAACGTACATTATTGATTGACAGAAAGGGAATGGGTATACATGATGTATATGAAAAGGGTTCCATAGCATATATTGGCAGATATATTTCACCTTATGAAAATTCTACTGGCTAAGTATAAATAAACATGCAATTATTGCATTCATGGTGCTGTATGTATAGAATAATGCATAACGTGGGACTTTTTTAATAAACTGACCCTATGACACTTGAATCTATTAAATGAATACTATAAACATCAAAACAACTTAAGTTTAATGAAGCAGTTTTGGTGTGTAGATCATGCCATTGCAGTCTCACTGCTCTATTGTATGCTATTAATAGAGCAGGAGATAAAAAATTCTAAATTAAACAAACACTGCAATAAAGGAAGTGTAAGTATTAGATCTATCTCTACAGGAAGTGTTTAGGAAGACTGTGCAAGTCACATGCAGGGAAGTTTGACTAGGACTGTATAAACAAAGTGGCAGAGAATTGAGCAGTGAAACGACATGATCTATACACCAAAACTACTTCATTAAGCTAAAGTTGTTTTAGAACCTGTAGTATTCTTTTTACAACCAGCTGTATTGGCTTTTTTTTTTAGTTTGGCTTTTTTGCTATCTTGTCAGGTTTGGATTTGATGTTATATGCGGTTATGTTTGTTAAAATTTAAATAAAAATTTGATTATTTTTTTTTTGTTAAAGGGAACAATTCACAATTCTTTATACAGATCTCCTGCTCCTATGTAGAACACTCCTGCTCCTCTGTAGAACACTCCTGCCCCTTCTTAACTAGGAATTATACATACAAATGAAAGACCTGTTAATGTTACCGGTAACATAATGACGTAATGAATATATAATAATAATTTTTTTAAAGCCTGATTCCGCATCAAAAAGGATTAAGTAAACCAGATGCAGAGTTTGAAATTTTTACAGAGTTTATATCAAAGTCCTTGACACATTTACAGCATATAATTTCTCTCATTTGATTTTATAGTTGGTATGTTTGATAAATGCCGAGACGTCCCCCGTACATTCACACGCACTCGCATACTGCCATGCCTGAGCTGTTAGTGTTTTTCCATCGCAGAGACTAATACTAGCTTCACTGAATAATTCTTTCACCTTTATTTGTATAGCTGTCCTTTCATTAACTACTGGGTATTTCATTACTCTTGGCCGCTTGTTTGAGAATAAATTACACCTAATCTGGAACCAGTGCCGCGTAGCAATATGACTGGCACAGTGCTCAAGTGACCCATTGTGCCTCCCAGCAGTGTCCGCTATGAACTCACAAATACATTTGTGTTGCTCAAAAATTCAATAGTAGTTTTGAAAAAGACATCATGAAAAGGACTTGCTGTGCTTCAAAAATAAAATGGAACCTATTGGGATGGCTGTCTTAGATTGGAACTGCTAGTGACTGTTACATTTAAACTATCCCACGGTGTGCATTCCACAAAGCAAAAAAGCCAGTTGCTCTAGGGTTCTTAGCCCACTGCGCTCTTCCTTTGGTAAGAAATTTTAATAAATTTCCTCTTGTAAAGTACAGTTCCAGTTCCAAGCCAGTTCTGATGAACCTTGTGACAAGATCTACTTTTCTATGTTGTTCTCCCTATACTACCTGTTACTGTTTTATAGCTCTTTATATTTATATTTTTTGTAAATGTTTGTTTATTAAAGGGACACTATAGGCACCCAGAGCATTTCAGCTCATTGAAGTGTCCTTGTAATTTTAACCCTGCATTTGTAATTATTGCAGCTATTGATAAACTGCTACAATTACATTTCAGGGTTAATTCTACCAGACAGCCACTAGAGGCACTTCCAGGTCGTTAGGCAAATTTTGGTCTCTGCATGAGGACATCGAGCATCAGCTTAAAACCCATAGGAAAGCATTAATTCAATGCTTTACTATGCGGTAGTCCTAATGCAAGTGCCGTACATATGAATTAGGTCAGCTGACGTCGGGGAGGAGGAGCGGAGGCACAACCTAACCTAGGTACCGCCCGGAGGGCGGCACTATAGGGTACTATAGTGATAGAATTACAACCAAAATCAGGACCATTGGGAGACCTGTGTAGATTATGCCCCTGCAGTCTCTGCTAAATTCTCTACCATTAATTTAGAATTTCTTATATTCATCTCTATAACAGCCTACTAGAGCCTTCAGGAGCCTCCAGTGTGCGATTGAAGTTAAATAACAGAGCAGGAGATATAAATACTCACATAAACATATTGTGAGGCCATTGATCTAATGTAAAAATTAAAAAAATTTCTCATATAGGCTGTGTCAGTAACAGCTAGGGCTGCAAAAATAGAAATAAAGCAATTTAAATCCTAAATGGCAGGGAACTGAGCGGTGCGACTGTTGGGACATGATCTATAAACCAAAATAGTTTCATTAAGCTAAAGTTGTTTTTGTGTATAGAGTATCCATTTAAAGTTGAACAAAGCAAGAGAACTTCTGAACTAAACACATTGTGCTGTAAAAAATGGGGAGGTGTGGCTAAGGCTGCATGAGCAAAGTGATTTAACTCCTAAATGGCAGAGAATGAAGCAGTGAGACTGCATCAGCATGATCCATACAACTAAACTGCTTTGTTACGCTGTTGTTTTGGTGCTTAGAGTATTTTTTAACTTTTATAGACTGGCAATCTCATTACAGCAAATAAACATTCAGAGGGGTCAGCTATAGTAACGCAGGAAGGAAATGGATGTGAGCTTATGTGGAAATGTAATGCTCAGCCACAGAACCCAAGGACATCTACCAAAACATTACACTCATAATAGCATGTTCTATGTAGACATATGCATTTGTGTTTTCTTTTTTGCCACCTAAAATGTATTTCATATTTGCCTCTTAAATACTACCAGGAAACTACATGAGCGACCTGTCATTCTATTAAATTAAATAAGCATTTCAAAGAATATACAGAATAGGTCACAACTTTCCCAAGCTGCAGATGTCATAGGAATACTGCCACTGGTTTAGATTGTAAGTTCCTATGCAATGGCGTACACACAAACCATGGGGCCCCGGTGCGAAAATGATCCGTGCCCCGACAGACACACACACACATACATAGACAGACACATACATACAAACAGACAGGCACACATATATACATACAGACAGGCACATACACACACACAGACACATACATACAGACAGGCACACAGACACATACATACAGACAGGCACACATACAGGCACACACACAGACAGACAAACACACAAAACACATACATACAAAGACACATACACACAGGAAGACACAGACAGACACATACAGACAAACACACACACAAGACGCACATACATACAAACAGATAAGCACACAGACAGACACACACATATACATACAGACACACAGACACATACATACAAACAGACAGGCACACAGACAGACACACAAGGCACATACATACAAAGACACATACATAAAAAAACAGAGAGGCACACACACAGGCAGACACAGACAGATAGACATACACACATACAGGCAGACAAACACACACAAGATGCACATACATACATACAAACAGACTAGCACACATACATACACAGACAGGCACACACCTACAAAGACAGACAGACACACACACACACACACACATTTCCTAATTTAAGTCACCCTCCTGTTTCCTACTTTTAAGGTGCAGGAGGGTGACTTTCCCTGGGATCCACTGGTGGCTCAGGTGGATGGGAGTCAGAGTTCCCACTCTTACTCCCTCTGCTTCCTCCCGCGCGGCTCTCCGTGTTAGCTGGGAGGAGTGACGTGCGGTCACTTCCTCCCAGCTGTGTTGTCATCATAGGGGGTCTGTTCGTGCTGCTAAAGCGCCCAGCGCTGACTGGGCCCCCTGACAATCCACATCCATCGGGTGGCCCTGACCGCATGGGCCACCCGATGGACCCCTTGGACGGCGGCCCCAGAAGATGATGGCAGTGGATACCCGGTCACAGGGGTCCGCAGGGCGGCCGGGCCCCCTGGAGTGGCGGGCCTGGTCGCAGCTGCGACCCCTGTGACCGCCGTATGTACGCCGCTGTTCCTATGGTTCTGTGTCTATCTGGCAGTCATCTCAGTAACCAGGCCCGGACTGGCCACCGGGCAAACCGGGCAAATGCCCGGTGGGCCGCGATGGCCATGGACCAAGGCCGGTAGGAAAGATCAAGAGATCTCCCCTGCCGGCCCATGCGCAGCAGCACCGGCCCCAAGATGGAGTTCTATCCCATCATGGGCCGGAGAGGAGATCGGGCAGTGAGCCGATCACCCTCTGCGCACGCCGAGCAGCTTCCTTTCTCCTCTTCTCGCGAGCTCCGAGATTATCAGAGCGTTGCCATGGTAACCCACGGCAACGCTCTGAAAAAACGGCGCTCGCGAGAGGGAGAGAGACCTTGTCTGTACCCTGCGGGGTACAGACTGAATTACCTGCCGCTGGACCGCCAGGGATGTGTGTGGCGTAGCCCCCCCTCACTGGACCACCAGGTATGTGAATGCTCCCTCCCCCCCTGCAAAGTTAAAAGGGGGAGTAAATGGAATTATTATTTTTTTTTTTACTTTTTAATAATAATAATTTAAGGCCATATACACACACAAACACACTACACACACTGCACCACTAACACACAAACATTCTGCTCCCCACCACTAACACACAAACACAGACTGCACTAACACACACTGCACCACTAACACACACACACACACTGCACCACTAACACACACACACACACACACTGCACTAACACACACTGCACCACTAACACACACACACACTGCACTAACACACACTGCACCACTAACACACACACACACTGCACTAACACACAAACACAGACTGCACTAACACACTGCACCACTAACACACACACACTGCACTAACACACACTGCACTAACACACAAACACAGACTGCACTAACACACACTGCACCACTAACACACACACACTGCACTAACACACAAACACACACACTGCACTAACACACAAACACACACACTGCACTAACACACAAACACACACTACACACATTGCACCACTAACACACAAAATTCTGCTCCCCAGCACTAACACACAAACACACACTGCACTAACACACAAACACACACTGCACTAACACACACACACACTGCACTAACACACAAACACAGACTGCACTAACACACAAATACAGACTGCACTAACACACACACACACACACTCTGCACTAACACACAAACACAGACTGCACTAACACACAAACATACTGCTCCCCTGCACAAACACACACTGCAGTAACACACAAACACACACTGCACTAAAACACAAACATACTGCTCCCCTGCACTAACACACTACACACACAGCACCCCCTGCACTAACACACAAACACACTACACCCCCTGCACTAACCCACAAAAACACTGCATACACTCTATACCCCTGCATACACTCTATACCCCTACATACACACTACAGCCCCTGCATTAACACACAATACACACTCTATACCCCTATATCCACACTGCACCGCCTGCACTTACACACAAACACACTACACACACTCTATACCCCTTATATACACACTAGTCCCCTGGCACTCACATACACACACTAAACACACTCTATACACCATAAACCTACACTACACTACACTCCCTGCACTCTCATACGTTATACCCCTATTAACACACACATTACACCCCCTGCATGCACCCACACTAATTTATATTGCCTATAAATACATATTCTGCACCCCCTGTACACACTACACCACCTATGCATACATTATCCCCCCTATACACATGTGCTCTACAGCTCCTATATGCATAACACACTAGAGCCCCTAGATACACTCACAAACACACAGTACAGCTCCTTACATGCACACACTCCACAGGCCCTATATAAATACACACACACAAACACACATACTTTACAACCCAGAGACACAAACACTACAGCCCCTAGCCACATGCAGTACGCCACAAACAGACCCCTTCACACACACAATTGCTCTACACACATGCAATGTCCAAACATAGACAACAACACAAGGAACATCCCCACACATGCACAACACTCTTTAACAGTCCGGTTCCTGTTTTGATCTCTGGTATCCCACTATTGAGGACACCAGAGACAAATCGCCAGCAAACGCAGCACAAACTCAACCCCCCTTGCCCCCTAGAAAAATCTCATGGCATTTATTTTAGCCAGGAGCACTGGATGCTCTGGAGGAGCATCACATTAACATACTCATTTGGTGGGGGGGAAGGAGGTGTGCGTGTCAATCGTGGTGACATGACATGCCCCCTTTCTGGCCCCGCCCCTAATAGTGGGCTGATCTGCCTTTAATTGCCCGGGCTGAATTTTTGTCCCAGTCCGGCCCTGTCAGTAACTGATAGATTTGTACACAGCTGCACGCTAACACAGACCCACAACTCCTGCATTTCTTGTGAAGCTGTTGGCTTCAGTATTTTGGGTATTTAATGCCTGAAACAGCAATAATAGGGTACATTACATACAGCGAAACAGCAAAATACAAACAAAATTATCTAAGTCAGACACATAATTATCACTTTTTGTTACTCTTTAACAAAATATAACACACTATATTGTTACAATGGCACCTGTCATGGGTTGAGATATTGTAGGAATAATTTTGGGACAGAATTAGGCAGCAAGTAAACAGTCCGTTCTTGAATTTCATGTTTTGGAAGCAGGAAGAATAGGCAACTAAAAAGATCTGAATGACTGTGACCAAATAGGGCCAAAAAGTGATGGCTAGATGACTGGGTGAGAGTGTCTCCAACATGGCAAATCTTGTGGGATGATCCGTGTATGCAGTGGTTATTACCTACCAAAAGTGGTGCACGGAAGGACAACAAGTGAACCAACGTCAGGGTCATGGGCGCCCAAAGCTCATTGATGCAAGTGGGGAGTGAAGGATAGTCCATATGGTTCAATCATACAGAAGAGCTACTGTAGCTCAAATTTCTGAAAAACTTAACCATGATAGAAAGGTGTAAGAACACATAGTGCATCACAGTTTGCTGCCTATGGGGCTACGTAACCGCAGACCGGTCAAAGTGCCCGTGATGACCCTCTGCCCACAGTTGAAAGCGTCTTCAATGGGGACGTGAGCGTCAGAACTGGACCATGAAGCAATGGAAGAAGATTTCCGGGTCTGATGAATTACATTATCTTTTAGATAAGATGGATGGCTGAAGGGAATTTATGTGGATGTTACTTTGACACATACCATCTACCTAGAGATTATTGCAGACCACGTACACCCTTTCATGGCAATTGTGTTCCTTGATGGCAGTAACCTCTTTCAACAGGAAAAAAGCACCTTGACACACTGCAAAAAAATGTTCAGGAATGGATTCAGGAAAGGAATAGCAACACGACAGAGTTCAAGGTGTTGCCTTGGCCTTCAAATTCCCTAGATTTCAATCTGACTGAGCATCTGTGGGATGTTCTGGAACAACAAATCCAATACATGGAGGCCCCACTTTGCAATTTTACTTAAAGGATCTGCTACTAATCTCTTGGTGCCAGATACCACAGGAGGTCTTGTGGAGACCAGGTCTCAATGCATCAGAGCTGTTTTGGCAGCACAATGGGCAACTACACTATCTTAGGCAGTTGGTTTTAATGTTGTCTGATCAGTGAACGTTAATGTGATTATTACCGCTGTAGTGATGTAATCACAGTAACACACATCCACTACAAAGCGCATTATCTACTGCATCATTTTTCACCAAGCTCCATGACTGCAATTATCATCTCAAAACCTTCTACAACACTCCATGATTCTACTTCTACAAACTCAAAAGAGGAATCCTTCTCAACAGTCACTGTTCATTTCCTAATTTCCAGAACTCTATTTTCCAATTCTTATGCTAGTATTCAATGCATTTTACAACCTGGCATCTTCCAATTACGTCTCACTCATCCCCTACCTTATTATACTCATGTACTCCTAGGCAGCCCTCTTCTAACATTCAACAACCCTTATCTTGCATCCATAACCTGTTATCTTTCCTAGTTTGGCTCGTTCGCCTACTGAGATTATGGACATTCAAGTGCATTGGTGTGGGTAATGGATAACGGATGTGTCATTATGCTCGAGAGGAGCATTGCAGTGTGTGTGTGTGTGTGTGTGTGTGTGTGTGTGTGTGTGTGTGTGTGTGTGTATTTAAAATGTTGAAACGTTTATTAAGTTCTTGATTTTGCTGAGTTCTATTGTAGTTAGTGCTTATTTGTCATGTAATTGGTATAATTGATTATTAAAGAGTCATTAGTTAATGTTGCAAGCACTAAAAATTATATTTTGGGGTATTGGTTATAAATTACAAAACTTCTGGGTTTGTTTCTTGCCATGTTCTTTGAGGTGTTAATAAGCTAGGTTTTTAATGGTTCTGTTAAAAAGTTAATAAACCCTCTTGTGAGGGCTGAGACTTGACTGTTTTAATGCAAGGTATATGGCCGATGTGTCACAGATCTGATAATAGTATTGTGATGTTGGAATGAAAGTATCAGAGCTGTGATATTGTGACTGCTTTGACATTATCATCAGCAAATCGACAGCTGTTAACACGTATCTAAGTATTTTATCTCGGCCCTACGATAAAAGAAAAAAATGACCCATAATAATCATTATGCTTTTTCCAAGCTGTACTTTGATGCTCACAAAATGTCCTTTAATTTAGCTTTTACGATTCTTTTCAGACAAAATTCTTGTACAGCTTTTGTTCTCTTGTATCTGCTGTTTTCTAATGATCAAACAATCTTTGCTTCCTGATTGCACTTCAAGAACTATATTTTTCCAATATATTTAAGGAAAATGTGCCTTTTTCAATTTTGTGATTATTTATTTGTAAATTAGAAGCTGTGTTTTGTTTTTTCAAACTATGTTGTTTCCAAAAACATCACACATTTAAATAACATTGTATAGTACAAACGGTGGATTGCCCTGGTAAAGTGTTCATTTTGTACATGGAATGTCTACATTAAGATAACAAGCTTCATCACCATGTTACTGTCTGTCTAAAGTGATTTCCAAAAGCAATGTAATCATGATAACATTTTGCAGTAAACAATCAGTTCATTTGAATCTTGTACTGAAAGCTATAGAGAACTATTTTAATACTAAACTCCAGTCAAATACCTTTAAAGGGTTTCACTTCGCACCAAAACAACGTTATCCTAATGAAGCAGTTTTGGTGTGTAGTCTGCAGTCTCACTACTCAATTCTCTGCCATTTTAGGAGTTATCACTTTTTGTCTCATTGATTCAGCTCTGGTCATATGGGATTTTGGCGGTGACTCACACACAATACATGACAAAATGGTTTCATTTTCAATCAGATGTGATAGCACGATGTGTTTACTTTAGAAGTTTTTATCTCTGGTAATTGAACTTTAATCACACAAAGGAGGCTCTCCTACACGCTCTAGCAGTCTATTAACAGAGCAGCAGATTAAAAAAAAACAGCAACTTTAAAATAAACAGACTGTGCAGTAAAGGAAGTTTTAACATTAGATCTCTCATTACAGGAAATGTGTAGGTAGACTGTGTAGGTCACATGCAGAGGAGGTGTGACTACAGCTGCATAAACAAAGTAACTCCTAAATGGTAGGGCATTGAGCAGTGAGATTGCAGGGCCATGATTTGTACATCAAAGCTGCATCATTAAGCTAAAGTTGTTTTGGTGCTTATTGTCCCTTTAATCAAGGCTACAGGTATAAGATTCTACACAATAATCAATGCACCTAGGATGATATCTGCCGTCATCAAATAGGAAGCGCACACACACAGGCTATAGAAGAGTTTTGAGTTTGCTTGAATTGTTCTATATATTTTCATTATGTGGCACAGTGAAAGGATCTGCTCACGAAATTCTAGCACTGTACATTGGGTGTATGGAGTTAAGAATATTGTTGCTATTGGTGCCAGAGAAATGAACATTTGATCCCTCCCCATGTTTTTTTAACAGTATATATAGCCAAAGATACATCTGACATTTTTGTTTACTTACAAGCCTATTGAAGGCATTTATGTAATTTTTGTAATTGAAGCAGTCTTTTAGAGACAAACTACATTCTATTAATATGAGTCTAAGTGCTCAGCAGCTCTGTGATACACTTCAAAATATAAAAAAATCTGTGTCACTGTCTCTCCGAAAGTGAGACAGGTGAGAGTTTCAATGCCCGCAGTAATGCAACATGAACAATTCAACTTTTAGGAATATTTTTTATAGTAATACAGCATAGATCTGTCTGAGGTCCCGATCTCCCTCCTCTGTATCTGGTCATCCATGGTGTTTACGTAGTCCTGATTTGATTTTCCTGTTCTATGGATGTTTCTAAAAATCACATGGAACATTATGACAAAAACATGAATTCTTCTTAACACCCAAAGTCCCGGCCCGCCTCTCCTCCTTGGCACTGGTAATGCAGAAACAATACTATTTTATTTTAAACTAGCACCATAACCACTACAATGTGCTTCGAGTGATCCTTTAAATGAACTTTACAATACATTATGAAAACAAATGCTACCATTCTATTGGTGTAGCTCTGAAAAACACACATAGGCACCAAATATGTCTAGCTTCTATAAAAGTGGGTCAGCAGGAAAGAAAATAAAAATGATAGGGTTGATCTGTGCTATTCAAACAAAAAAAAAAAAATGATGTTCTTAAAAAGCAACACTTGAGGGACCAAACACTTATTGGCAGCATTTGATTGGCTAAAAAGGGGAGTACTTCAAATACAATAGCAAATTGTTCTGTGAGTAAGTAACACACTCGTAACAAAATAAGTGTTTCATCTGAGGAGATATTTATTTATTTTTGTTATTTTCGCTCTGCAGGCAATCTATAAGATGGTTTCATCTGTAATGAAAATGCCCGAGGATGAGTCAACACCAGAAAAAAGAACTGAGAAAATCTTTCGGCAAATGGATACCAACAGAGACGGTACGTGTCTATCACGAAGACTGCAGTAAAAGGAAAAAAGTACAGACTTGGATAAAATAAATGCTAAATATTTACTCATGGATGCATTGGAGGATTATATATAAAATATGAGTGATTCAGAATAAGACCCGCTTTTAATATTTTTGGATAAACTTTTAAAATAATGTTAAAAAAAAATTTCAAAATATAGCACTGACATTTAAAAGCAAAGACAGTGAACACTCTATCTGCATTATGCAGCCTATAAATATCTGTATAATTCCATCATTTTGTGTAATTACTGTACATTAAGACGGATAGATTTAATTGAAGCAAGTCATTACTATGTAAGCAACATTCCTGATATGTCACCTGTCACCAAGCTTTTTATTATTGTCATAATCTACTCAAACGTTCTTCTTCTAAATAGGTCTAATTTTATATAATTTGTGGACTGAAATAGTTCCATTAAACATTTAATGGAAACTTTAAGCACCATAACCATTGTCCTTTATTGTAGTGGTTATGTAACAAGGAGCTTTAGGTATAATCTATCTGTTTTTTGTCATGCTCTTTGAACCTAAAGCCTTAAACTCACTCTTTGATTTCACCGAGATAATTAGCTATTTTAGTTCTTTATTTTCCATCAAAATGTGAACACAGAGTTTTCACAATAAACTGTATAGTAATGGTTTTGATGGGTTGAGTGTACCTTTAAATTTGTGTGTGTTGTTTAAAGGAACGCTGTAGTTTGTATTTTGTACCCTCCAAAGCCGTTTACTACTATTGTAGTGGTTATGGTACTAGAGTGTCCATTTAATGTGAAGGTTCCATCTGAATCTCAAATACATATGTTATACAAATACAGCACATTTGTCAGGTTTTTTGTTTTGTGTTTCTTACAGAGTAAGACGGTTTAACGGGCAACATTTTAATCCATTAATTATTGACATAACATTGCTTATTTATATAGTTGATCAGAAAAGCTCAAATTAGTTTGGCAAACTGACAAATACGGTTACTGTGGGTATCACACGGCCCAAAAGTTTGCAATCTTCCCCTTACAATACAAATATGATCTGTAACAGTTTTTCCCCTTTATACTGACTGCCAGGGGCCTCGATCATCAGTGTTGCATGCGAGATTGGGGCAACTTCCTTTTTGTTTCTTTAACAAAGCATGACTATATTTTGTGAGTGACCCACTGCACCGAGATAATAATCCCAGTAACCACGGCTACTGATATACAAAGCAACTCTGTTATGTTAGATAAGGAAAATTAACTAGTGAGTTAAATTTCACTTTTGTCAGTCGGATAATGGAAAATTTACATGAAAATCGTAAATCAGGAATTTGATTTAATCAAATATAGTTACATATTTTTAATATAATGGGCTCTGGTCCTAATTTAGAAATTAGCTGCATTAGAATGTCAGAATTTGCATAAAGCATGTACACTCTTGATTTAAATTAGGCTGAGTCTGTGACACCTGTCTTTAATAACAATAAATGTGTTTAGCCCTTGCATGTTGAACTGTAACATGCCCATAGCAGTCTCCGCTAATGAGCATGGTCCTGAGACATAGAGCTATCCAGATTCTCCTCCCAGAACTTTGCCAAAAAGTAACATTTAAATTAGGCAAAAAATAAACCTTAAATCCATTCTTTGAAGATAGGAGGGCGTTCATTTTTTTTTTCATGGCTTTTATGTCCTAATTTAATAATGAGTTTCATTATAAGTAATAAACCCCAGTAGGTTAGACGACTTTAAAAGCGGGTTACTGTAATAAATGAACAGGCTGCTAAAAAAGAGGAAATATATTGGATCTGCATCTCATCCCATGTATCATCACATTCACCGTCACAGGTCGCAAACTGATCTCATGTAGGTTCAATGCACAGAAGATACTGAAATCGAAGTGACTCATTTCACTTTTTTAATCCGTGTAGACGTGTCCAATGAAAGGATCTGAAATGGTGCTTTAAAAAAATGTCTCTTATGTAGCAACCAGTTATTGATTTAGTTACTTGATGAAAAAGAAACCAATACTTTAAGATGTAATTTAAGGAATTGAAACAGTGAGATGTGGATACACAAGTTCATTGATGAAGATGTGATAATTTTGCTGAGCGTGCATGTGTGTGTGTGTTGGATTTTTAAGTGTGTGTGTGATGGGGAGTCTCAGTGTGAGTGTATTGTGAGGGTCATTGAGAAGCGTCGGGGGACCATGAGGGAACTCTTAAAGTGGTCTGCACCCAATAGAAGTGCTGACTACAAAATTTAAAGTGGTCTCACTCTCTCAAGGATGATCCTTCGCAGCCAGAACCGGAGCTCCAGCCACAGACAAGGGGCTCTGTCTGGGCCGGGCCCTAGGTGACTGCCTATGCTGTATAATGGATAATCTGGCTCTGTACTTTGGGGGTCATTTTCATCCTTAACCTCTCTCAGGTGACAATTACTCTTGAAAATTGGAAGAAGCCCAAGGACCAATGTAACACCTTCCATAAATCAGAACTTCTCTGTTCAGACATGGCTTACAAGAGCCTATTTTACATGTATGATGCCATTATGTTGTGTTGCATGAAGAAGAATAGAATACAGACAGTGGTCTATGCAAGATCCATAGATCCTATAGAAGAGCCTGTGAGAAGGAAGAGAGATCTTCTTGTGCATGTATAGATTGATGCAATAGGCTTTTACTGAGCATGAGAACATTATGGTCATCAGTCCTCACTCGTTCTGGCTTGAGAAAAAGACGAGGCAGTTGAGAATAATATTCAAGTTTTACCATGTCAAATTGCATACATAAGGTGCGCCTTGGAGTTGGCCCCCCTTGAACCGACAGGGAGATCTTCCCAGAGGAAGTGTTATAGTCTGTACCAATATCCGGTACAAATCACTTTAAGGGCACCCTCACAGTCCCTCTGCGTTTCTTGATGACCCCGTGTGTGGAACCACAAGGGCACTCTTCAAGATGTCGGTTGAATGACCTTCACCAGCAGTATTTATGGTGTGACTACATGTTGGCTGGTCAGATTAACATAGGGGCTAATGTAGCTGCTTTGTGTACAGGGAATAACGTATGGGAGTATTAGGAGATCTATAGGGTAACAAAACTTGTATGGATTGTGTGACTATGAATTAGTTCAGGTAAGCCTAACTTGCACTGTGCAAATTCTCTTACTTCTCTGGTTTCTCTAACAATGTAGCATATCCCCTTAATTTTATAATCACAACTACTACTTTTCCTCTGACCTAGGCTGCTTAGCAGTAGATTCAGCCTGCTGGTAAGAAGGAAAGGAGAGGATTGGAAAAGTGAATGCTGTGGGACATTAGGGAACTGTCCCCAAAAAGTGTTAAGCAAGTGCATCATTAGACACGTTTGTGTCAAGCTCAGGGTGCTAAAACAACGCTGTCTGCATAGTCTGCTCATAATTGGCCAGGTCTGCGTGACTTGCAGCCAGCCTGGAATGCACTTACGCCAGTCTGACCTTCCAATTATTTGGGCAGTCCCATTGCTTCTCTGGGTGACACCACGTCCCTTTGGGCAGAGACATTTACGTGATTTTCATCACTGGCCCACCTCCTTTTACCCCACTCAACGGAATTCTGCTTCACAGTTGCTATGGGTTTGGTTGAGAGATGATCGCAAGAGATTAGCATAGGGTATGTATATTCTTATAAATGCATCCTGTGTTTCCTCCAGCACCACATCCACATGATACTTGGGGGAGGTATGACTGTTTTATGGTTTTCTGTCAATATGATTCTGTAATTAAGCCCATCGTAATTGTCAGCACCAGTCCCAATGGACTCTTAATCCGGCCCTGCTCTTACCTGACTAAATCTTACATGTGGGTGCAGAGATATTCCCCCAGCCACATTCACCGTCCACTGAAGTGCTATTGTCTCCTGAGTCCTGAATAACATGGCTCCTAATAGCTTTTTTTCAGCAGCTCGCCTGAGTTTTTTTTTAATATGATACACACAGACACCGTAAACATACATAATTGCACACATTATTAGTTACACACAATACTCATTAAACATACAAATGCAGTCAGTGCAAATATATGCTTTATAGAAACACATTCCGTTTATTCAGGGTGGGACACAATTCAGAGTAGTATTTGACAGGTAAATAACTTGGTATATCAATTATTTGTTGCAGGTACGTATTACAATTAAGCCTTGGGAGACTCATCGTGGGTAATTTCACAAGGGAACAATGAGTAAAAAGAGTGGAATTTTTTTGGTGTGAGAAATTGGGATATGATGGAACATTTTTTACGTGCTGTAGTGGAAGATTGTCCTGAAACGTGGTTTCAACAGGATGGGGCTACTACCCATACTGTGAGGACCATAATGGACCTCCTGATACAACACTTCAGTGAGCAGATGATTTCAAGAAATACACTGATTAATTGGCCGCAACGTTTGCCCTACCTTTCAGTTCCCGATTACTTGCTTTGGGGATACCTAAAGAAGCATGTGTATGTGAACAAACTGAGCAGCTCAAGGGGAATATCTGTGCATAAATTAAAGCTTTCGAGCCTAAAACATTAACCGATGTTATAAACAATGCAATCGAAAGAGCCCGACTTTGCCAGGCAGCAAATGAAGCCCATTTAAAAGATGTCATCTTCCACAAACCACCATACATTAGGCATTCATTGTATGTAATATCATGAAATTGGTTCATTAATAAAATAGTTATTGACTTCTCAAACAATACTCTGAAATTTGGCCCACCCTGTACATGCTGTGCAGCCACAAGTATGTAACTGCTTGGTACAAATGTGTGTTGTTTTAGATAATGGAATGAAACCACCACTCCACACATAAAAATGCTTTCACAGGGGTTTTACCTATTAAACACTGAATTGCAATGAATTCAAAAATAAAATTGCAAAATTTAGGTTAAAATAGCCAAGCTGTGACTTTAGCTGAGTTAGAGATCAAATATCTCCCTGCCCTGCTTGTACAGATCACTTTAAGGGCGCCTTTGTGGCCCTCTAACACTTCTTGATAAATCAGAGCGCTGGAACCGGGAGGGCACTCTTAAAGTGATCTGCTCTATTGGTGCGGATCACAAAGCTCCCCCGCTGGACCACAAGGTATCAAGCTCACACTCCATTGAAACACCAAGGAAGGTAACCAGGAGTGGGGGCAGAACATACACACACAACACGCAGATTCACCTACACACACACAAAACAACCAGCACACACAGACACACTTAGGCTCCCACCCGTACAGCCCTCACCCTTCTCCGCACATTCACACACACAACACTCACAACAACTTTAATCCAGCACTAAATATTTATCTCGTGAGCCTCCTGATTTTAGCATGAACACAGAACAATTGCTGTGATTGTGCATGGACACCAGGGGTTTATTCATTAATCTGTCAATGATGGAATGTTGACAAGTGGATTACAAATTTTAGGTCAGATTAGCCAATTTGGCGAATATCTCCAATTTGCATATTTTTGCCTTTACAGTAATAAAAAATAAATAAATAAGATCTTGGCGATCTTGGATCTCCTTTCTCAGTAGTCCTGGCATTCTTACTGTTACAGCAATGTAATTATCAGAAATAAAAATAACCCCCCAAATAATCAAACTATGTCTAGTCCTTAAACTCAGCTTGGAACTTCTGTGTGAATCGTGTAGGGGTGATTTGGTTATTAACGCTTTATCTCTATTAACCCTGTTTAGGCACTCATTAATCCATTTGTAATAGTGTGTGACCTTAACAAACTGATGAAGCTTATCAGGCAACCAGACTGTCTGACGCACAGGATTATATACACACATTGAATCACAATGGGAACATCAACAAAAGTAAAATAGAAGTGTAAAAATCATTGCCAACAAAGTGTAAATGGCTCTTGTCCAATACTGTTTACGTTCGAGACATAAGTATGACAAATCTGCTTCTTTGCTCAGCAATGCAGAGCGAAATATTTTCCTATTAAGTGACCCATCCAAGAGGGTAACTGTGTCTGTCTGCAAGTATGTGTAGGGTTGCTGCTTGCAGTGGGTTGTGTCTTTGGGGGCATGGGATTTTGATGATGAGTTGTATTTTATGCTAGTATGTGGTGTTTGAGGAGTGAATGTATGTGAAGGAGTGTCAGTTTGTGTGTGGTGACTGTGTGTACGAGTGTAACAGTGTGTGCATGAGCATGACTGTAGCAATGTGACATGGTGATTGTGGCTGAGTGAGTATGACAGGGGGACTCGTAGGGGGTAGTCTGTGTGTAGGATGATGTGTGTCTGAGCAAAATAGACTCAGACTATATTGCAATTTAGTTTTTTTGTATTTATTTTATTCTTGCCGCCCTCCTTCATACCTTTTGGGCAATGAGAATGTCAAGGTCCATTTTCTTGGAAATCCAGTGGGCTTTGTGGTGGTTCAGGTAGGTCTGCACCTCAAGCTCAGTGCAGACCTCTATGCATGCTCCTTTCTGCTCTGTGACTGGGAGGGAGCATAGACAGAGAGCTGCTCCCAGCCAGAGATGCAGACTTGCACTGTGAGCAGCTCGGGATCCGACTATAAAGGTAGCTCTTTCTCTGCTTTCATGGCAGCAATTGCAATAAATTTATTTATTTTGCAAAACATTTTTCTCTGGAAATAGTGTGTAAATGATTCCTGGGTATCAGAACATTTGTGTATACACTATTCCTGTAGTTAATGGGTTAATATATATATATAATAATATAAAAATTCTGAGTGATATAATGGATATTATGAAAATAAATTGCTGTACTTCTCAATTTTAATAATGAATGCTAACTATTATTTTGTTTATCAGCTTTTAAATAAACACCCTTATTTGTCAACGGAAAATATAATCTGCTTGATTAAGAGCATTATTGTGTTTTTATACTTTTACTAGATTGTCCTAATGGTACTTCCCATGGTGTTTGCAATTTGCCATCTCTCAAAGGATTTACAATTAACTCTGATAATCTTAATCATATATGAAAATGGTTGTAGAAGTTCTTAGAATAATTCACTATAGGAAATGTAGATGCGTGAAAAAGTTCCACTCTCTACAACTTAATAATTGTATTTATTGAGTTAACATTTCTTATTAAAAACGCCTCACCGAGGCACAAATAATGGGGTTTAGTTACAGTGTATGATCATACATTGCATAAGCCTGCCACAACTAGAATGTATAGTCCTACTCTACTCTGTATCTACAAAAATGCCAGCAATCCAAGATTTTCATTCCGGACGTTCTTTTTTTTTTGTGACAAATTCCAGCAAGTCAACGTTTCAGTCCCTCTAGGGAACTTTCATCAGGACATATGTCTATAACAATTAACTCTACCAGTCGTAACCGTAATGACACAGTGGTATTTATTGTTCAATCTGAAAAAGAAAAATTTAATTTATTATACAGTTTGTTTTTCCATTAACCTAGCTGACACTCTTGGCTTGTAAATGAAACCGCCAGGAACATTAACTGTCAGGCTATGTGTCTCCTATAAAGTGATTTGTATCAAGATCACGCTTATCTAGGTGCAGTCGAAGCTCATTGCTGATCTGACAGATGTGCAGCAATGCTGTTACAATGTCACTGTCCTATCACCTGAAAGATGGCTCACTACCTGGATACTGCATTGAGTCCTTGTGTTGGTCCTGTCAATGGAAGTCCTTCATAGGCTTACCTAGTTTTACTTTGGAAAGCTATTCAATTTATTATCTCTTATTGCATGATTTATTTATTTTAATAATGCATTTTAAGTTATTTATGTAGAGTCACATTCTCCTTAAGATTTATATATATATTACGAATTTCCATCTTGTTTGCACATAGCCTCTGTGGTAGGCTCACATGATTAGCAGAAAAGAACAATTATATCACTTAAAGGCAACTCAGATCGGATTTTCTTTGCCCAATGTTTGCGATTTAATGACTTTATTTCTGAAAGTATATATTACGAATATTACAGGTACAAACGATGGTGTTTTTCCATTCTTTTAAACCACACGTGTGCATGCAAAAAGAAAGCCGGTCAGTGGAAAATAAATAAAAATATAAATACAAATAAAATATAAGAACATTTTCTGCAATTTAATGATAGTGAAAATATCAGATAGGAATGATTAAACCAATGCTAGTTAACCTATCATGTCATTGGCAAAATACTATTACTGATAGTGAGTCCTGAAAGATACAAATAAATTGGGAACTAGCTAAAATATTCACTTTTTATCCAGCTATTATATTGCAAGGCACACATAATTCACAAGTACAAACAGGTTTGTTCTCTATTATTGGGTCATATGAAGGGACCCATGTAAAAAAAAGATAAAAATATATTTATTTAAACAGATCTAACCCTGGATGGGGTCATTATACAGTCAGCATGGAGGAGGGACCAATAGATAATTGGCATTTGGGAGTGAAGCAAATAAACTACATCGGCTCTGGTTAGTTTTGAGAGGACTAGGTGTGAGATGTTCGCTGTAAATCATCTATTTTGATAAACCATTGGTAGAGTACTGATAATACAAGCTCATTTGCAAGGTACATAAAACATGATGTTTGATGTTCCTTCTATTTAAAAAAAATAAAATACAAAATGTACTTTACTGATGCATGGAATAGCCTTCTAACTGAAGTGGTAGAGGTTAACACAGTAAAGGAGTTTAAGCATGCGTGGGATAGGCATGAGGCTATCCTAACTATAAGATAAGGCCAGGGACTAATGAAAGTATTTAGAAAATAGGGCCGAATGGTTCTTACTTGCCGTCACATTCTATGTTTCTAACATTGTAGGAATTAATTTATCTTTTTTGAACTGTAATTTAGTAAAATGCTTTTTGTGAGCAGGATAGATCATATCCATGATCTAATAAAATCTCCATCTATCTTTTACCAGGAAAACTTTCACTGGAGGAATTTATCAGAGGGGCTAAGAGTGACCCGTCCATCGTTCGTCTCCTTCAGTGTGACCCGAGCAGTGCTGGACAATTTTGAACATGTTTGGATGAAATACAGTTCAGCTTTTTACTTTTTGTTTTATTTTATTTTGCCAAAATTACATTTGTCATGGTGTAGGCTTCGTACAGCCAAACATCTTTTCCTTCTGTGGTATATTTTGTTTCCGATAATTAAATGATGCATTTTTGTCAACATTTTGATTGTGCAGGACACTGGCTCTGCTACAGCATCTGGGCTTTCCTGAAATTTTATTGTAGTCTATAAAAAGAACATGGAAAATACGAACGTTTTATATATGCCTCATTCTTCTACTTGGCTGCAAAACATTATAGCCGTTTTTGGTTAACCTTTTAAATGCTGGAAGGCTGGCCATCAAAAGGCAGCATAACACTGGCACTTAAACGGTTAAAATGTAGTTCATGGGAAAAAGTATGTTTTTTTTATAATCTAAAGTCAACCTTCTGTAGTATTGTATAACTGGTTAAAAAAGAAGGAATGTACATGTGTGAAAATTGAAGTGCATTTATAGGACAAAGCAACAACAAATTGTCAGATAAGTAAACGGGGATTTTATTTTATATATTTTTTTCTTTTCATGTATCCTAGAACACAACAGTTTCAAAGACAAACTGTCAGAGTCTAGCAGTATTTGCTGATAAAAGTATTATTTTGTATCATTTTTATAGCTCTAATTACTGAAATGATCATGCTCTGGGTGGTTTAAGAGAGTCTGCGTTCATACTAATTTCCACTGCCAATAGCATATTTTGTAATGTATAGGGACAGTCACTTCTTAGGAACCCCCAAATGTGCATATTTGGAAAATCGACGCAAATAGTGAAATAATAGCATTAGGAGGATCTGTCAGGTAGACTGATGGACTGATTCGATCTCCGTGAGCTTCAATGAGGAAATCCTAAAGATACTGAGGTCTGAGAAGATACTTTGAAACTAACCAGTGTTGGATATGTTTTAAATGTTATCCAAATCTTAGCAAACATGGCTGTACACCAGAACACCAAGAATGACCAACACTATCTCTTCTCTGTTGTAGGAGCACTTTGTCATTGATAACTATCAATTTGTCTATTGATTAACAAATAACCCCTTATTGTGTATTATAATACACTACTTGACGAGGTGGTAGAAAGGTTATATACCTCATACAGTGAAACGCAGCATCATTATTGATGGCCAGTTAGAAAAACGTTCTTCCAACATATAACATTGTGTAAGGAACATGCCCGTTTTTACAGTTAACCTTTGCTTGGTGCCAGTTACCCTAGTGTTTATTCTGATCCCTTAGCAGCCAGAAGTCCAACTGCAATAGCAGCACAGAATAATTCCTACTGTGTACAACTCTGTACATTTTAAAGAAGGTGAAAAGATATAATCTAATACTATTTCATGGATCTGTCCATATAAAACAAGGCTCCATGCAGTAAAAATTAAGTTTTTACTTAAATGCACACTGTAGTCACTATAACCATTTCATCTCATTGAATTAGTTATAGTGCCTGAAGTCCCATTGCATTATCCCTCCATTCAGTGTTAAACCATTTTTTGATCATTTTAAACACTGAACGAGGGTCCTTGGCTTCCTCGTAGTCCTGCCCCCACTGGAGGTGTGGCTAAAGCAGAGATTACACACTTCCTCATAGCCATACTGATTCATAAATGCAATGGCACTGTGATAGGCTGAATGAAGTCAGCTGACACTCTCAGCAAATCATAAATTAAATAAATTTTATTTGTTTAAATAGTTAATTATAGAAGAAACAAACGTACAGCCCCTAAAATCTGCTTCATTATTGCTATACATATTATATTCTAATAATTCTGTAATTTCTTCTAAACTGTGCATTCTTGGTACACAACAAAAATCAAAGGAGAACAATTTAATTTGTACATCTCCGTCACCCCATTAAGAATTAAAATCTGTATTGGAATCTGTATTAAGATGTATATTCAGATTCCAATCAATTTACTCTTTACTCAATTATGACTTGTGAATCCACATTGAATGCATCATAAAATAAAGACCTAACATCTGCCGAGTCCTACCATACAAAATAACATGCATAATCAAGCCATAGCCAATCAGAGAGTCCCCCAGGGCAATTCATGTTCTAGAGTTAAAATTGATTGGTTACTGTTGGTCTGTGCATGAATCATGTATGGGGAGTCAGGACTCGGTGTGACATTAGGGACCACCACTGAGATCTGGTGACAAGCAACTAATGCTGAGGTCCATCATGGGACATGTGCTAATAGTAGGTGGATGCAACAAGTGTTAGACTGTGTTAAACAGCAAGAGGACAATGGGTAGCAGTATTAGAAAAGTACTTTCCCAGATTTAATTTGGTTTTAAAATGGTCTTTCCCAATTCAATTTGAGATTGTTATCCTGTTATCCCAAAATTTTATATTCACTGGACCCTTCAGTGGATAAAGACTGTTCATCTGAAATGACATGCCATTAAATTCCACATCCAATGCTAGAATTGTTTTTAAGATCTTGGGTGTTATTGGTATAATAAGTGGTTTGCTGCAGATGACTAAAATTGCATATTTGTATTTTTTAATTGTGTTACTTCAAAATTAGTTTATGATAGGAGAGCTGTCTGGAGCAATCTTCATGGATCTTTACCAGAATGTCTCTACTGAAGTAATTTTTTTTTCACTGTATAAGGAAATTTTGTGGTTTCTCTCAAAATTATACTTGGCATCATCAGTGATTGGATGTCTCTTATCCTAGAGTCATTTGTGCTAAATGTCATACCGCACGATATAAATCACAAAGCGAGTTAATCCTACCGCTTGCAATCTATGACTGATGGTATTTTTAATTCAGGGGGAAATTAAACCGGAATCTTCTTAGAGGATGTTTCTTCTTAAAAAACAATCTCTCTCCCAAAACTCTCTTTTCACCTCCAGGGAGTCATTTGCTATTTTAGTTTAGATTATTCTGAAATATTCCAACAAAAGCCCATAAATATCTAAGGCTAAAATTCTGTGACAGTCCCTGGGAGCTCGAACGGCAATTTGTCGACTGTAGTCAGATATATTTGTCGCAAACACTTCTAAAGTACACTGGCACATGTGCTCTGCCGTACTGTTTTTCTGGAGAGTAAAATAGTTATAGCTTCAGCTGAAGTTTTTTTTTGTTTGTTTCCAAGTTAATTGTCAAATTCTCCACAAGTCACCATTGTGTGAACAAATCTTTTATATTGATTGTTAATGTCAAACATTATTGAAGAAACAGAAGAAAAAATATTCTGTTAACTCTTTGACTAAACCTACTCTCACTTCAAAATATATTCAGAAAAATAAAATAATAATAAAATGTTTTTAAAATAAAATTCTGTTTCACCATTGATGGTATCAAATTTAAGAAGAAACACCTCAATGAAGATCAGTATACTTCTAAAATGTATTACTATTAATATTTCTATTTTCAAACTTTTTACATAATTTAGTGCTGGGGTAGTTAGCATTCTGCTCGTCCAATGTTGTGGACTACATGTTCCATAATGCTGGCAAATCATTAGGGGAACTGTAGTCCATAACATCTGGAGAGTCTAAATGCGCTTGCCTTTGTTCTACAGCATTGAATATGTTTATGAATTGTTCTATTGACACCAGATCTTAAAGATTTATAGCAGAGCACCCAAAGGCATTGCTCCCTTAGTTCGGTGGAACATGGTTCCACCTAAGTTTTACCCGGTGCTCTTCACACACTGGCAAATTCTGCTCAATTGTACATCAGACTCCCCCATTTTTATTACTACCAACCTTTGTCACTACAAAATTTAGTTTCCATGAAAAACTCTTCTTCTTATAAAAACCATAAAAAAAATACTTCAATTAAAGATATTATATTATTACCATACCTGGGAACTTGACCCATTTTTATACGGAATCTCCGGGTTTGACAACAAGTTGCTCTGTTTTGGGGGACTTCTGTTACTTCACCTATTCCTTTTGGGACCAAAATATAAACCACCATCTATTTTAGAGAGGGTTCTTTTTAGATGCTCGTTTTCAGTTTCTTCTTTTCATCCTATCCCTGTATTTGGAGATTTATGGACAAAGAGTATTACAAAGTATCCAGATATCAATAGGAGTATGCCCCTTTAGCAAAATTGACTGTAATTAAATAAACAATAGTACAAGTATACTTTTTTTGCAAGTTTAAATAATGTTTTGCATTCCTTTCCATAGCACATAGTCTGCTATTTATTTTTATTGCAGGTATTTTGAATAGGGTGCTGTATAAATTTCACATTTTATTATAAGATGTTAAACTGGTAAAGAAAGATAGTTATTTATTGAACGTTGCAAGTTCTCAAATATCAAGTAGAATTACACTAAATATAACAATACTACTCTCACTCGATCTATATAGTTGCAATTATCTACATTTGAATAAAAAATATATCTCTTTAACCCTGTATAATAGAGAACAATATTTTGCTTCTTCCATTTAAAGGGTTAAGCTAAATACTTTTAATCTGCAGCTTTGCCTCTGCTTCAATTGTGTTAATGCTGCCTCTAACAAGTTTATATGCCCGTTCGGAAAAAAGGGAACCACACCTAACAGCTTATTGGCTGCATGCTGGGAGGTTAAAAATAGAAGCGTAGATACATATTGGCTAGATTTGGCTGGGCCATTTATCTTGTTGTGGTTAGTTATTTGGCTGGGAACATTTTCTTTCTTGAGATCACTTTGTCGTTTATTTTTACTTACATTAGTTTTACAGATGACGGTTTGAGAGATTCTATATTTGTAGCAACCATTCTACTGTTTCATCTGACCCTCTCTTGATGAAGGTCAGAGTATAGTAGGGTATTATTATAGTAGGTATATTTGACTTGGTTACTCTCCGGGGAGAATCCTGCGTCAGTATGGCCTGTGATTGAGGTAGATTATGGTTTCTACATCTAAGATTGGGTGAAAAAGATTGGATTAGGTTAGATGGAGCACATAGAGGTTTTTACTAAGATACGTTATTTTAAAGTGCTGTGGAATAAGCTGGCGCTATATAAATAATAACCAATAATAATACATAGACTATTTAAAATTTGCATACCCCATGTAGACTTGCTTCACCCCAGCAATCCAGAGAATCCTTTACTAGGATGGGTGTCTGTGGACCCTTAGGTACTACCTTCTCGTTCTAGAAGGTTGGATGACCGTAAAAGCCTGCAGTTACACCAGCAGAAAAATTACTTAAAGGAACACTATAGTGTCAGGAATACAAAAATGTATTCCTGACACTATAGTGCTGGAATATCTAATTAGGTCCCACTCTCTGTGAAGATTAAAGGTAGTTTACATACCTTTTATCTCTCTAAATGCTTGTCTTGCCACAGCTGGCTCAACCTCCATGACTAAGATCATCAATCTATGGGGAATGTTCAGCGTGGGGACGCTGAACACCAGTGCTGCACACTGTGCAGCACTGGACTGTGAGCACCTCTAGTGGCGATCTGAGTGACTGTCACTATAGGTGTTACTTGGCGGCAATGTAAACCCTACTGTTTCTCAGCAAATGCAACGTTTACATTGAAAAGCCTGCAGGGACATGCTAAAGAACCCAGAACAACTACATTAAGATTAAGACTATAGTGTCCCTTTAAGAAAGAGGAAAAGTTCAGAAAGCCCCTTTGTCTATTCTAACTAGGCTTAATAACAAGCTGACTAGTCTGGGTAATTCTTTAAAGTTAGAAATTAGTAATCTAGGATTTTATATTTCAACTACCAATTGCCATATGATTCTGTGATTACCACTAGCTAGCAGGGATTGAGGATTGTTGTGGGAATTAAAGAGGAAAAGTGGCATGTTGCTTGGAGACCCTGTAGGTGAAAGATATTAAGATAAATTCAATGTGAAATGCTACAGATCTTTTAGAATACCCCCAAATATAATGCAGTAGGAATAATTTAGTGTTGTCGCGTCCCTCCCTTAGACAGCCACTAGAGGCAGTGTTAACCCTGCAATTTAAAGATTGCAGTTTCTTTGAAACTCCAATGTTTTCAGCTGCAGTGTAAAGAGGACAGGGTCACTGCACCTACACCTCTTTGACATGAAGTGGTCTTGGTGCTTATAGTGTCCTTTTAACTATTGATTTTACATTAATGGGCAAAGATTCATATATAAAAGCTATTTCTAATGCAGTCGGGAAGTCACTTGGAATTTGGTGTGACTTTAAAAGATGAAGAGACACCAAAGCTTACATAGTGGTTTTGGTACGTTGATGCTGTCCATTTACTCTGACATTGTAAAATCTTGCCATTTCTAAGAAATGTCAGTATTGGTTTGAAAACAGCCTCTAGATGTACTATCTCCTGAACACCTTCAACCTTCCAAGAAACTCACATTTGAATACATTTGAATGTAGCTAATGCTTAATTTTAACTTAAAAAAGGCAAGGGGACCCATAAATCTAACAAGAATAAGGAACAAATCTCCACATCTCATCGTAGCCGTGTCCCTCACCATGTCACAAGAAGCTTATAGGCTGTGAAGGATTGAGGCTATAGTGATAGAATTGTAGATATAACTGCATTCAGGATAATGGCATGACCCATATTTAGGGGAGTTACATAAATGTATAGCAAACGTACAGTACACCCAAACAATGAGCCGAAATTCCAAATCATGCTATGTTCATAGAATTCAGCTAATTGACATGATAAACAGATTGATAGGCTCCTGATGGCGACTTTCTCTGAACACTGACCCCCTAGCTTCGTTCTTATGAAGTTCAAAACCGTGGGATGAGGTCCTATTCGTTATGTGACAAGAACATGCATTTTGAATTAAATTCAACCCTTAATTACAGAGGGCTGCTTCCCTGTAGCAAATTTGATATCAATAATGATACATTTCCTTCTGTATACCCAGTGCTGCATGTGCCTCATTAACCAACCCTGCCTGGCTTTAAGTTGGCACAGCGTGTATATTGCCCTGGGGGACTACTGAGCCCTGCCGTGTGCGCCAACTAGCGGAATGCTTTTAAATGTTTCCATTTTCTACTATTGAATTTATTGAATGTATTGTCAAGTTGCCAGAGTCATTGTTTTTGTTGTTTCCTGCCCAATATTCTCTAGACGGTAACTCTGGCAGAGGAAAGAATTAACTCTTTTATTAACCTCAAGGTTTAAACATGAGGTTAATGAAATAGTAAAGATAGAACATTTGTAAAATGCTGCATAATACGCGCTTTTTAATTTAGTTACTACAGCGTGTCACTGATGTAATGGCTAATATGGTATCATGCGTTTTTATTCAGAAAGTGGCAAAAATTACAGTGGGAATATAATTTTATCGAAGCCTGATTTAAGGATTCAAGACTAGACTTCATGAGATACAGAATGGCGCATTTTTTTAGCACCATTTTTAGTGGGTAGCACAACACAAACACGCACAGCCGCGTTATCCAAACCCACGTATACACGCATTGCCTACTCTCTTACATACTTCTCTCCATAATGTCTTCTTATTGTAGATGGTGGGAGCATGTGGGGCTATACTATACGTGTCTTCAGTCTTAAATCGACCTCCGATTACATAATTTACAGGAAAGCTCATGCTGTGAATTTGTCATCTTTTAACATAAACACTGATAATAGATTAGAACTGGAATCATGGTTTTATTGCAATGACCATTTAACTAACAATTTTAGGAAATCACATTAATGTATATTTAAAAAAAAAAAAAAAAAACTAAAAAAAGGACAGAAAATAAGAACCACCGTGGCCTTTTGCTTAATTTGGCTTCACAGGGAATAGATGTGTATATTTATCAGTCTTTCTTTGTCAATGTTTATTTAGAATTAGTTATATAGGTAGGCGTGCATGTGTTCTATATTTGTCAGGACTATTTTGTATTTACTGTGCAGTAAATTCATTATAACAACTTTTTAAAGGGAACACCGCTAGCAACCCTTTAACCCTTTGGGTGCCAGAGAGGTGGGCAGCTTATTTAATTGCTGAACCCCCTCTAACGCTCAGAGGTTTAAGAGAGTGTAGTTGAATTAATGCATGTACTGTTAACTTTTTTCACAGGTTTTGCAAACACAAAAAATTACAAAAAAATATTTCATGGGATCTTCCAAACTTTTACTGAATTTATGTGGGGGGGACTGGGTTAATCAATTGTTTGTTTTATTTTTGAAAGTGTTACTTGTTCTTGTATTTACTTGGACAAATCTATTCGTGGTAACTTCTCTTTTGTATAAAATATGTGCACCTGTACGTTTTGCAGATTCAAAGAGGGGTATTTGAATATGCATTTTTAAAATGACATTTCTGTGTGATCCTTGTCATGTTTATATATCTAAATATACATATAACATACCTCCCAATATACAGGATGGTCAAAGCTGGACTTTTAGGGGTGTAGCATCAGTGGGTCAATATGCATGCACTAAGCTGATACATTATTCCAACCAGTTCCGTGTATGCATGATGACATCTATGTATATACATATATATGTAGACTCAGGACTTTCCCTCGAAATCCAGGTTACTTGGGAGTTATCATATGTATATTCACATATATACACACATAGTTTGTAGTGGTACTGATGTTAAAAGTTGAACAAATGTTTAAAATATATATATATTTTTTATTGTTAGATTGTTTTTTGTTTGTCAGTAGAAACTTCTGCATTAGATTGTTTTTTGTTTGTCAGTAGAAACTTCTGCATTACTTTTATTAATAACCAATTTCCATTCATGTGGGAAAAGCTGAAATCCAAGAAAAAAACTAAAACAAACGCTGGTTTGAGCTTTATCTAAACTGACAAAGATGATTCAATTTTGATATAGTGTATTCAAATGGGGGAACATTGTAGGTCTGCCCTTTAAAATGCATAATGCTGTGTGCAATGCATTGTAATTCATGATATTGGTTGCTTCCTCCCATTGCTGTTAACTCTGCATGACTGCATTTTCTCAGACTGGAGACCTCATCTTCTATATATATTAGTTGGCAGGAAAGGGATTGGTTCCAAAAGGGATAGAAGTAGACCACGCTCAAGGTTGACAGGAAGAGATGCATTAAGGGATGGGGCTTTATCTGCATTGGGAACGGTAATGGGTGACTCTGCCGCTCTTGTACTGCCACATGCTCGTAGTTCTCAGTAATGCATGACTCTAAACCGGTCTGCATGTTGAATGAAAATATTGTTTTTTATAAAACTAAAAGCATGAATTCCCTAATATCCATGGTGATTACATTTGCTATGTTAAGTGACTTTGTCTACATGACCTGCAGTGCCACTTAGCTCTCTTTCTCTCTCTTTACCAACGTTTCAGCAATATCTGCCATATAATGTTAATAATAAACCTTTACGTGAATGAGACCGCCACAGGTCACTGTTCGTGATGAAGGGCCAGCAGTGATTTGATGTAAATCATGTTTTTATGAAAAAAATCAACAGAGACAAATTCAAATATGTTACTGGTTCTAGAACATAAAGCAAGTAATGAGTTACATTTAGAGACATAAACAATACAGCTTATCTGTTTTATAAGCTGTATTCTCATAAAAAAATAAATGTATTCTAATTCTCTGTTATTGGAATTATTGTCAGAATTGAGGAGGAATCATAACATTTTAGGCCAGAATAGTAAAATTGGAGAAAAAAATACCAGGTTTTTTTTTTTTTTCAAGTCCAACTTTTTTTTTTACCAAATTTTCAAAAGTTTCTGGTTTATTAGAATAAAACAGTGTTGGATACAGTACTACTTATATTATGGACCGTGACAAGAAAAATATTTACAACTCAAAAGTACAGGATAGTCTTCTTAAAATTGAAAATGTGCCCTTATTAGAACAACCAAAAGGCAATCTGGTAATGTTTGGATTTAAAAGTGAGTCTTTTGTCAAGTACACATTTTACCACATTTGACCACATTTGTCAAAATGTCAATATTTATTTCATAGCTGTCATTGGTTGCTTCTTTGTTTTCAAAATTCTTAGAGGGAACATGTTGTTACCAAGGAGCCTCCGTAGGTCAGTGTTACATTTCAGTGAAAAATTATATTTGTTTCAACCACTCCTTACCCAAATTAACCTCCTGTCTGTACATTTCTGACCACTGAAGAGGATACCATAACCAGACAAATTTTACCCACTACACCATATAAGGACTCTGAAGCTTTACTTACCGCCCACTGACATGATGTGTTATGGCTCCTGATGTTGGTCTACCAATGAGAAAACAAGGAAAGTGGCACTGCAGCTGTAATTTTAGAAAAATTTTAATTTTATTTTTGCTGTTAATTTTTGTTCAGGGCATTGAATAAAAAAAAAAAATGTATGACCACTGTGATTTATTTAAAAAATAACAATAAATAAGCTTTGTGATTTTTTTTCACAATACTTTGTGGTCAAAAATATATATTTGTGACGGTAATATTTTCAGTGCCAAATATATGAGCAGTAATGTCTGACAAAATAAAAATAATTACAAAAAAAAGCTCTTGTGTTATAAATTTATGAAATATATATATATTTTTTTTCTGTTTTTGTATGTATTGTAAATGAATTTGTGACATTGAATCATTTCATACAGGAATTATAAATTGCAACTGGCAGAACCATTGTTTTATTTTGGTTCTATAAGTTGGTAAAAAGCATGGAATTGTTTTCTATAAAACTGTAGAATTTAGTCCAGCTGTTCTACATGCTGCCTGTGTATTAGGGATGTGCATGGGCAAAAAGTTTGGTTTGGAAGTTCAGGTAAGTAAAACTAATTGTCTGCTTCGGCAATTCGGACCAATGGCATTAGCCTTGGTTCAGCACTTCAACTGCGTGACACTGCATGGGACAAACATCCAATGCCAGGCAGTGAGGGAGCAAAGTACTTACTGTGCTCTTGCAGCACAGCTCCCTTGCACGTCCTTCAGGGTCCGCTGGCAGCCGCAATGTGACGAGTACAGGATATGATGTAATTGCACAAAATGAATTGACTTATTGTTCAAGATTCCGGTCATCATTCACATAATTTTCCTTCCCTCTCTCTTGTTTTGCCACTTTTCAGAAATCCAAACCACTAATGCACTTCCGAACTACCAAACCTCGTCGCTTCGGGACTTTGCCACTTCAGACATTAGTAAGCATCCGAATGGCATGAAATTTGTACGAATGTACATTCGGAAGAAACAAATCGCACATGTCTACTGTGTATTAACTTTTGTCAGAACTAGAACATTACCTAGTGGCCTGTTAACCGCAGTCTTAATGTCACGCACACAGAGTGGTATCCTTAAAGGAACAATATAGGGTCAGGAACACAAACATGTATTCCTGACCCTATAGTGTTAAAACCACTGTCTAGTGTCTTCCTCTCCTCCCCCCACCCACTTGTACCTCCATTGCCTGTTTAAATATAATAAAATCACTTGTATTCTGCAGCTCCTGCCTCTGTCCCTGATCTGCCTGCTTGACACAAGTGATTCTGTGAGCCAATCACAATGCTTTCCCATAGGATTGTCTGAGACTGTCAAGGAGGCAGATCAGGGGCAGAGCCAGCACAAGTCAAACACAGCCGTGGCCAATCAGCATCTCCTTGCAGAGATGCATTAAATCAATGCATCTTTATGAGGAAAGTTCAGTGTCTCCATGCAGAGGGTGGATACACTGAATGGCAGTTACACTGTGCAGCACTGCCCCAGAAAGCACCTCTAGTTAACCTATGAGGAGAGGCCAGTGGAGGTATCCCTAGGCTGTAATGTAAACACTGCATTTTCTCTAAAAGGACCTTGTCTACTGCAAAAAGCCTGAAGTGAATGATTCTACTCACATATAAATACAATAAGCTGTATCCCTTTAAATAATCTATTTACTTACATTTTAAATAATTTTAAAATATTCTTCAAAATTCTTCTAAATTTAAAAACAAAAATCCTCAACGGTTTTATTTTTTTTCTGATTGTTACTATAAACATAAGTTTTGTTTGTGAATTTAAAAAAAAGTCATGGAGAATGGCTTTTAACTGTGGCATATTTTCCCCCCCCCAATGTTTGTAGCCATCATAGGTCTTTGTCATGGACAAAATGCTATATTCAGAGGTAAGAAAGATCCCGGTGATCTAGAATTAAGTGTAACCTTTTATGGGCCAATAACATTTTATGCCATCATTACAATGAATGAGGTTTATCCCGTGACATATGGTCCTTATAGACCGATTGCAAGTAATGTGCAGAATCATCACTGTAGTGACCTTACAATGCCAAGCAGGTAAGCTCAACGCTAACACCCTGTCATCAAAGATGAATGGATTTGGATGAATACAGACACTTTGACCATAACTATTATGGTAGGCAAATTAATACTGTTATAAACTCAAAGTAAAAATAAAATAAAAAATTACAAGTCTTCAAGTTAGTCGAACACCATAACCACCCTAGATTGCTGAGTACCAAGGAAACCTCCCTTTAAGTAGTAAAATCATTTTGTAATGGTTTGACTTCCTACCTGTTGTTCACCATCACTACTCCCCACTTCGACTATAACCAATAGAAGCGTTAAGTTCCTGCACCGCCAACAGTTTTAACTCTGGCTAAGCTTATGGCTCTCTGTCAGCTGTAATAAAGGTAGGGAGCCGTTGTCCATGGAACTCCGGTAAAAAGTAAGAAGCGCAAACTTACTTCTTTAGAAAAACTTATCAATTAAACTGTGAATAGCTTTCTCTCCCCGCACCCTGATTCCTCTCCTGAAACTGTCATTAAAACGAAACACTAAGCCCTCCATGAATACTATCCTAGCAACCTACTTTCCTCCCCTACCCTTACCTTTTGTGTCACTATACCGCACTCTCTCTACCATGTAAGGTCATTGAGCAGGGCCCTCAACCCCTCTGTTCCTGTGTGTCCAACTCGTCTGGTTACAAATAAGTATCTGTTAGTCCACCCATTGTACAGCGTTACGTAGCTTGTTGGCAATTTATAAATAATAATAATAAGTAGAAATGTTCTAAAACAGTTTTACTATACATACAATAGGGGAAAGGAGGGTGCTAGGGCACTCATGAAACCATAACCAATACATCACTCTGTAGTGGTTATGGTGCTTAGGGTGTTCCTTTAAGTGTTCAATTTTGGTAATATTGTGGTGATGAGTGAGGGAATAATCTAAATTATATTAAAGACAGGAAGCTTCATATTTGCTTAACCTTCTTTACTGAAAACCTCCAGCAGCAAAGAACCAGTTAACGTAACTTTTCAGAACAACCAATCAGTACAAAATAATAGCAGTATAAAACCACTTACGCAGACCCACCCACTTCCTCTTTCTTTGATGAGGTCGAGTAGGAGAGCATGAAGACCAAACAAATTCAACTGTAACAGGCACACTCAGAGAAACAGCCATAACCAGAATAAATCCAGATTACACTGCAAGGGAAAAGAAACATTGTAAAAGTAAACTGCCAAAGCAGAATGTCACACCATATACAGTAGTACATCAGCGAACTACGACATGAGAAATAAAGCACACGGACAACCAAAACTGTAGTATAAAATAATTTATTAATCAAGCATGATACCATACATCAAAAAGTGAAAAGGAAAAAAGAGATAGTAATGTAATCTTACCCCTGAGCGGGGCTTAACCCCTAGTGCAGGGGTAGGCAACCTACGGCACTAGTGCCATGTGCGGCACTCAAGGTGTCTTTGCACGGCACTCAAGGCTGCTAGAGCCAAACAGGCATTGGCCTATCAGGAGTCCCAGTGAAACTTCAGATATCTGCTAATACGAAAAGATGGTTGAGGACAATCCTCAATTTATGCATTGCTCCAGCACTTGTGAATGGGAATCCACACTGTAGTAGAGCAGCCTGCAGCTGCTGTTGCAGCTCCTGTCCTTAACCTGTATCTGGCCAGCCTGGAATCCAGGGAAGCCATCCACACTGCTAGATATACACAGAAATGCAGAATAACCCTCCCCTCATACAAATAATATAAACAGCCCACACACAAACACACACACAATCCACACAAATGCAACACCACTAACAATCCACATACATGCACACAACCCCACATGCAGCCTCTCACATGCAATACCCCAAACAGCGCCATTCATACACACACTACCAAACACACAATGTGACATTTCCATCCACACACACAATTCCACAAGCAGCCACCATACACAGCCCACATTCATATGTATCATACACGATACCACAAACTACTCCTGAACATATACAATATAATAGCTCATATATGCACAAATACAACGATACAAAGCAATTACAGTATAAATAAAACAAGCAGAATACGGCAGCATACACACCTCAATTTAAAAAAAATAGGATCGGCACGCTATGGGACATCACAATACTACATCGGCACAGTGCTACTAAAAGGTTGCCTACCCCTGCCCTAGTACAACGAAATGCACTACAAAACTGAAAAAGGAAGGGAGACAGGAGAGAAGGCAGGATAAATGGTAAAGTGTCCTGCAGAGTGGAAATTCCCTTGTTTAACCCCTCAAAACCGGAGGGCGTACTATTACGCCCTATTCTAAGCGGCTCTAAACGCTGCAGGGCTTAATAGTACGCCCCAGGGGCGTACCTAGAGCATTTGGCACCCGGGGCGGATCCTGTGCTTAGCTTTACACCCAAAAAACCTGTAAAAAATGTTAAAGGTTTTTCTTTTATTTTTACAATTTGTAAACTTTGCAAAACCGCTGTCAGCCCCTCCTACAAAACCCTTGTCCTGCCCTGCCCCTCCTACAAAACCTCTGTCCTGCCCCTTTTACAAATCCTGTACTGCCCCATCTACAAAACCCCCGCAACCCCCTTCCACAAATCCCTGCTTATCCCCCCTTATAAAGACTCCTGTCCCAATACAAAACCCCCGCCCCCTTCTACAAAATCCCTGCAGCCCCACACACACATTTACAGGCAGACAGTCACACACTCAGTTACAGACAGACAGTCACATACAGTCACAGGCAGACAGTCACACATACACATTTCCTCCATGCGGCCAGTTTATCAGCTGTTTGCTTGTGTGAGCTGTACTGGCCGCACGGCACCCTAACTACCATGGGACACTGTGCGGCCACAGCTCACACAGCCCCCTCCAGCCAGGGCCGGTGCAAGGATTTTTGCCACCCTAGGCAAAAGTAAAGTTTACCGCCCCCCCCCATGTGACATCACAATGCCCCACCCATATGATATGCCATGTTAACTAACACCAGTGCTGCAGTGCCGCCATGTTTACATTAAAAGGCCTGCAGGGACAGGCTATAGACACCAGAACCACTACATTAAGCTGAAATGGTTCTGGGGAGTATAGTGTTTCTTTAATGTGAGGTAAATTTGAGCTTAGTGCCACGAATAATATACTAGATTGCCTACTTACAACCAGATGAGGATGATGATGGGCTCTAGCTGCAGTCTGGCTCCACTGGTCTGGTGTAGAACAGGCTCTCTGGAGGCTGTTTGTAACTGTGGTCACAAAATCAATGTTCTGGGAGAACGGGAAGCAGCTCCATTTTTTGGGGGTCCTTTACACAGCTCAAGGTCTGGGTCCCAGGGTCCACCTTCATGTTCCACCAATGAGTTTGTTCACAGGGGGTGGAGTGTATAAGGGATGTCCTGATATGTGTGTAAGGAATGCATTGTGTGAAATTGTGTTTGTATGTGTAAGGGCTGCAAGGTGTGTTTCTGTGTATGTATGGGATGCATTGAATGTGTGTAAGGGGTGCATTGTGTGTAACAGTTGCATTGCTTGTGTATGTGTGTCTGTGTGTGTAAAATGCATTGTGTGTTTTTCTGTGTGCAAGGGGTGCATTGTGTGTATGTGATGAATGTCAATCTCTCCTCCCGCTCCAATTTCTCTCACCCCCCTCCTAATTTCTCTCACCCCCCTCCTAATTTCTCTCAACCCCCTCCTAATTTCTCTCCCTCTCCTAATTTCTCTTTCTCACCCCACTAATTTCTCACCCCTCTAATTTCTCTCCCCCCCCTCCTAATTTCTCTTTCTCACCCCCTCGCTGCCCCCCCTTTTTCCTCTTTCTCACCCCCCCTCCTAATTTCTCTTTCTCACCCCTCTTTCTAGCCACCCCTCTTTCTCACCCCCCTCATCTTTCTCACTCCCTCCTTTCTCTTTCTCACCCCCCTCATTTCTCACCCCTCCTTTCTCTTTCACCCTGCCTCATTTCTCCCCACCCCCCTCCTTTCTGTTTCTCACCCCATCGACTATACCCCCCCTCCTTTTCTCTTTCTCACCCCCTCCTTTCTCTCCCCCTTTCTCCCCCCTCCTTTCCTCTTTCTCGCACCCCCCCCCCTTTCTCCCCTCCTCACCCCATCACCCCCCTTTCTCTCTTCTCCCCCTTTCTCCTCCTTCTCACCCCCCTTTCTCTTCACCCCCCCACCTTTGCTGTAGTGGCGGAGCCCTGTATGCCTCGGCGGGTACAGGGGAGCAGCTGTCTCCTGTACCGGCCGGACTAACAGGAAGTGCACACTCAGTGTGCACTTCCTGTTAGTCCGGCCGGGTACTGGAGACAGTTGCTCTCTGTACCCGTCAGACCATGCTGCAGTGAGGGAGTGACAGGAGGGAGTGCTGAGCGCACCACCCGGGCAAAGCTGCAGCCGCCTGAGGCTCTCTGCAGAGCGCTCGGGCGGCTGCAGCGGGGGGGGGCCGGCGGGGCTGGTCATGGCACCCCCCACCCTGGTGGCACCCGGGGCGGACCGCCCCCTCCGCCCCCCCCTGCCATGTGATAGTGAGGTCCTTGCGAGGATCTCACAATCACATGGCCGGGTTAGCTGGCTGCTGCATTGCCAGCAGGGGGGCTGCCTGTAATGACAGTTAGTCCCCCTGCTGGCTGGAAATAAAATAAAATAAAAATCAGTGTAAAAGAAATAAATAATATACTTAGATCATATATATATATTATAAATATATATGATCTAAGTATAAAAATATATATATATATATATATATATATACACATATACACACACATACACTGTCTAGGTGTATTTTACTATTAATATATATACAGTTGCAAGAAAAAGTATGTGAACCCTTTGGAATGATATGGATTTCTGCACAAATTGGTCAAAAAAATGTGATCTGATCATCATCTAAGTCACAACAATAGACAATCACAGTCTGCTTAAACTAATAACACACAAAGAATGAAATGTTGCCATGTTTTTATTGAACACACCATGTAAACATTCAAAGGCAACGTAACCAATCTGGCGAATTTCAATTTCAAATGTAACGTGCTATATTTGAACCTGTAACTTCCCAAAACACCATAAAACCTGTACATAGGGGGTACAGTTTTACACGTGAGACTTTGCTGAATACAAATATGTGTATTTTATTGCAGTAAAAGCAAACAGTATTATGACATTGACAGTTAAAATGTCATGTAGAACTAAAAAAATTTTAAAAAATCTTTTCTCCTATTTTTTTCATAATAAATTATGTTTCATAGCTAAATATTTGATATTAAATGAAAGCCCTGTTTCCCCCGAATAAAATGATATATAATAAGGGTGGGTGCATTTAATATGAAAGAGGTGAATTACGGTTGGACAGACATATGGCGCAAATGCCAGGTTTTGTTTACGTTTTGTTTTGTGTACATTTGGCTCAGTCCTTAAGGGGTTAAGAGGGGGTGACTCTAGATAGGTAGGGCACGGGGGGATCACTAAAGAGAGAGGATAAAACTGAACTTTTAATAGTATAAATTCAAAAGAGGTAAACATACATAAATTTGTGCAGAAAGTCTGGTATGTAAATAGCTGTTGATGGAAATGCTAGAGTGATACAATTACACTGCCAGGGACCCAGGGACCCTCCAGGCACCGAGACCACTTCTGCCCATTGGAGTGGTCTGGGTGCCAACTCCCACTACCCTTAACTCTGCAAGTGTAATTATTGCAGTTTTCATAAACTGCAATAATTACCTTGCTGGGTTAAGTCCTCCCCTAGTGGATGTCTACTAGACAGCCACTAGAGGGCACTTCCTGGTCCATAGGAGACTGTTGGTTTTTGGCTAAGGGGGTGCCCTTGAAGGCACAAGTATTTAGGGACTTGACAGCATAGGAGGCTTCCTAGCACATTTAGTCTTACCTTTTTCTACACTTCTACCCCTAGCTTTTTGGTTATATAGCTAGTTTTTGTGGAGCGAAAAGTAAACATTGACAGCCCGCATTTCTCAGTTACTAACTACCGATATTCCCACCTGCTCTAACCGCTACACGCTGCCTCTCACGGTTCATAATAGAGGGCCGTGTCACTTTTGTGAGATTTTTATTTTTCTGCAGTATACTGGTACTCTGTTGCTTGTTTAGAGTCCAGACACTGCAGTCTAGGTATGTATAGACATTAACTTCACAAGTAGCTGTCGTGCAGTCACCTGGGACTCTGGTATTCTGCTCAGAGCCCAAACAATGTATTATCATAAACTGTATAATATAGCTGCTGTTCTTGTTATAGTTCTATTCAGTTACAGGCAGTGCAACAGTGTCACTACTGTAATTTCGATACTTTTGTAAATAGCTGTTGTTCTTGCTATAGCTCTCCACCTAGTTACAGGCAGTGCAACTGTGTCACTATTGAAATTTCGATACATATCGACACAAGCTGTATAAGTAGCTGTTTTCCTTGCTGGAGTTCTCTATTTAGTTAAAGGACCACTATAGGCACCCAGACCACTTCAGCTCTTCAGCCGATGACGGGGAAAGGAGGCGGAGAGTCCCCACCGCCGAGGGAGCCCGGCGGTGGAGAAAAGGTATGTGTTTAACCCCTTCCTCACCCTAGAGCCCAGTAGGAGGGGGACCCTAAGGGTGGGGGGGACCTTGAGACCCTATATTGCCAGGAAAACGAGTATGTTTTCCTGGCACTATAGTGGTCCTTTAAGGCAGTGTAACTGTATCACTCTAGCATTTCCATTAACATCTATTTACATACCAGACTTTCTGCATGAATTTACGTTTGTTTACCTCTTTTGTATTTATACTATTAAAAGTTCAGTTTTATCCTCTCTCTTTAGTGTTCCCCCCGTGCCCTACCTATCTAGAGTCACTCTGCAGGACATTTCATCAAAAAGAATACAACAATACCCCCAATGAACACAACAGCAAAAACCCAGTTTCAGGGAGGGAAACAACAAGGGGGGAAACATTCACCTCATGTCTTTAATAAAATTTAGATTATTCCTTCACCGAGGCTAAAATAATTCCTAATTTGAATGCAAGACAGGAGGCTTCATATTTGCAGAAACATGAGATTGCAGACTGAAATAAAAAGTACGGAAAGTCGATTCCCTAGACCAGGGGTCAGCAACCTATGGCACTCAAAGCTTTCAGAGCCAAACAGGCTCCTGCCTATCAGGAGTTCCAGTGGTCCTTCAGATATCTATCTGCTAGGAGAAAATTCTCAATCTACACATTGCAGCACTACGAGGAAGTGATCTCAAATGACTTCCTCCAAGCACTTGTGAATGGGAATCCACACTGCCTGCAGCTGAAATTACAGTTCCTGCCCTCGACCTGTACCTGGCCAACCCAGTCCCTAATGGACTCCAGAGAAGCCACCCATGCAGATAGATATACACAGAGCTGCAGAAGAAGCCTCCCCCTCATACAAAAACTACAAAAAGCCTACACATGAACACACATACAGTCCCCACAAACACAACGATAATGACACTGACATTCCAGATACATGCACGCTTACACAAACCACCAAACACTCAATGTGACATATCATCCACACAAACAATTCCACAAGCAGTCCCCATACACAACCCATATTCATTGGTATCATACACAATACCACAAACTACTCATGAACATATACGATATAACAGCCAACATACACACAAATATAACTCTGCAAAGCAACTGCAGCACACATAAATAACACAAGCAGAACATACACACTTCCATTTAAAAATTGGCATCCGGCACGCCAAAGGACTTCAATATCTTGTTTTGGCACTATACTACTAAAAGATTGGCTACCCCTGCACTAGACCAATCAGCGGCACCGAGAATATCCGTAAGGGACCCACCATCTTCTAGAGCTGCTGAAGCTGCTGTGTCCTGAACCGAATGTGACCCAAAGGAACTCGCCACACCAGCCGATGAAAGAAGCCATCGAATCCAACAAGCGATCATAGGTGCAGAAACAGCCTTAAATGGTCGAATGTACAAAATCAATAGCTGTCCATGGGCAGAAGGTCAAAATGACGAAGTCACGGAGAGATACGTCCGTAGGCAACATGCTACACAAAGACAAGGTCTATCCGGAAAATAGGGAAAGGACACAGAAGACAAATTAGATTTCGTTCTGCGTGAAATAGAAACAGACACACCCTCTGGTGAAAAGGAGAAAGATTCCACATCAAAAGCATGAACATCAGAAATGCGTTGAAAAGACACAAGGCATAACAGTAGAGTCAGCTTAGCAGAGAGTTGGTGTAGAGATAATTCCCCATTATAAGGCCACTCCTCAAGGAAGCGCAAGACAAGCGAAACATCCCAAAATTAGGAATAGCGAGAAGTAGGCAGCCTCGTAATAGTCAGCAGACTGTGGATCCTTACCAACGCCAGAACTTTGAGAAGGCACATGAGCCACTGAAATAGCCGATCTGAACACATTATTAGTCCTATATGACTTACCCTGAGAAAATAATTCAGCCAGGAAGTTCAGTACGGCCATGATAGGGGTCGTAAAGGGATCCAAACGTCTCTCCAGACACCAGCGATGCCAGGATCGCCAGGCATGCAAATATGATCGTCTGGTGCCAGGTGCCCAAGAGTCCCAGAGTAACTCTCTTGCTGTTGTCGATAGGCCCGACACATCCCAGGAACCCCGGAAACCAATCAGAGAGTTAGCCACAGGCTGCTCACTGTTTAATAGACATGCCCCTACTCGCGATATAGCGAGTAGGGGCATAATTTACTAATACTAAGTAATCTTTACTTAGTATTAGTAAATTTGGCTGAAAGACCAATTCAGGTCTTTCAGCCTTTTAGTAGATAGCTCCCTAATACCGTGGGAATTAGGGCGTTATCTACTTATACATTCCTGTCATTACATTGACTGGCCAAGTAACTTACATTTTATATGAATGTGTGTTACTTGATTGTTGTAAGTGTTGCAAATGCTTACTGCTGAATCCTGGCTATGTTTATATACTTTTTATTTAAAATTGTATACAATGTAACATTCTTCTTCTTTCACTGGGTAAGTATATTAGTACTTAGGCAATACTGTGCTTCGGAACTTCGGCACTTTGACACCTCGGAACTTTGGCAACTTCGGCACTACTACACTTCGGAAATTCGGTAATTTCGGCACTTCGACAATTCGGCAATTCAGAATTGCCCGAAATTCAGTCGAATTTTCATTCGGACCGAAACGAATTGCACATGTCTAATGTTAACTGGTTCTTTGCTGCTGGAGGTTTTCAGTAGAGAAGGTTAAGCAAATATGAAGCCTCCTGTCTTGCCTTATAATTGGGGAGTATATTCATTAGATTGTAATAGAAAAAAATAAATTATAATTTTTTTTAACAGTCCTATAGTGTAATATTATTTTTAAGATATGTTACCAGCAAATCTGTATTTTATAGGAGCAGTGTTCAAAAGTTTTACATTAGGTTTTTTTTTTTTTTTTTTTCTGTTTTTCAGAAGGTCATTAATTAGAATCCTGTAGTCATTTTTCAAATGGTAAAAACTATAGATTAGAATTATTCATTAGTAATATTTTGAGGATAAAGATTTTGTTTTAAAAAGATATTTGTATTGTACTTTATTTGATTAAAGCTGATGTGTGCTGTACAGGGTGAAGTTTATGAAAGAATGAAGTTATTCTGTGAATATAAGGTACATTAAAGGAACACTAAAGTCACCTAAATTACTTTAGCTAAATAAAGCAGTTTTAGTGTATAGATCATTCCCCTGCAATTTCACTGCTCAATTCATTGTCATTTAGGAGTTAACCCCTTAAGACCGGAGGGCGTACATTACACCCTATTTTAGGCGTCTCTAAACGCCACCGGGCGTAATTGTACGCCCTCCGGTCTTTCATTACTTACCCGGTCGCCGGCGGTCCCACGCCGGCGACCGCGGTGGGGGGGACTCCCAGGGAGCCCCCCGTGGCACGTCCGACCCCCTGGAAGCCCCCCCGGCAATGTGAGAGTGAGGTCCTTGCGAGGACCCCACAATCACATGGCCAGTATAGCTGGCTTCAGTATTGCCAGCAGGGGGGCTGCCTGTAATGACAGGTGGTCCCCCTACTGGCTGGAAATGAAATAAAATAAAATTAATTAAGTGTAAAAAAAAAAATATATATATATATATATATATACTTAGATCATATATATATTATATATTATATATTATATATTATATATATATGATCTAAGTATATATATACACATATACATACACACACGTACACCGTCTAGGTGTATTTTACTATTAATATATATATAATTATATATATATTAATATCAAATTACACGTAGACTGATACTGATTAAATATATATATAAATATTGTTATATATATATTTATATATAATATAAAAAAAATTTAATATGTAAATACGTTAAAAAATAAAAAAATAAAATAATAAAAAAAAATGTATAGATGTGTGTTATTTCGTTGTAACTGTATTGTGATATTAATATATATATATCAAAATACACGTAGAACAAAATAATATATATATCTACATACATAAATATATACGTATATATCACTATATATATACCTATATATAAATAAAAATATTTAAAAAAAATTATATATATATATATATATACACATATAGATTCACATTCATATAAATATATACATATATTAATTCTACATTTATATTTATGTAATATTTTTACATAATTAGGTATCTTAATTAATTACAATTAGCGGGACCTGCCTGACAACCCATGCCGAGAGTAAAGGGAATTTAATTTGCTAGCACTATATTTAACCCTATAACTTTCCAAGACACCATAAAACCTGTACATGTGGGGTACTGTTCTACTCGGGAGACTTCGCTGAACACAAATATTAGTGTTTCAAAACATTAAAATGTATTACAACGATGATATCGCCAGTAAAAGTGCAGTTTTTTGCATTTTTCATGCACAAACAGCACTTACACGGACGATATTATTGCTGTGATACTTTTTACTGTTTTGAAACACAAATATTTGTGTTCAGCGAAGTCTTCCGAGTACAACAGTACCCCTCATGTACAGGTTTTATGGTGTTTTCAAAAGTTACAGCGCCAAATATAAGGCTTGCGTTTCATTTTTTCACATTAAAATTCGCCAGATTGGTTACGTTGCCTTTGAGACCCTATGGTAGCCCAAGAATGAAAATTACCCCTATGATGGCATACCATTTGCAATAGTAGACAACCCAAGGTATTGCAAACGGGGTATGTCCAGTCTTTTTTAGTAGCAACTTTGTCACAAACACTGGCCAAAATTGGCGTTTTTTGCATTTTTCACACAAACAAATACTAACGCTAGCTTTGGCCAGTGTTTGTGACCAAATGGCTACTAAAAAAGATTGGACATACCCCATTTGCAATACATTGGGTTGTCTACTATTGCAAATGGTATGCCATTATGGGTGTAAATGTCATTCCTGGACTACTATAAAGTCTCAAAGGCAACGTAACCAATCTGGCGAATTTCAATTTCAAATGTAACGTGCTATATTTGACTCTGTAACTTCCCAAAACGCCATAAAACCTGTACATAGGGGGTACTGTTTTACACGTGAGACTTTGCTGAATACAAATATGTGTATTTTATTGCAGTAAAAGCAAACAGTATTATGACATTGACAGTTAAAATGTCATGTAGAACTAAAAAAATCAAAACAATCTTATTTTCTCCAATTTTTTTCATATCAAATTATGTTTCACAGCTAAATATTTGATATTAAATGAAAGCCCTGTTTCCCCTGAATAAAATGATATATAATAAGGGTGGGTGCATTTAATATGAAAGAGGTGAATTACGGTTGGACAGACATGTAGCGCAAATGCCAGGTTTTGTTTACATTTTGTTTCGTTCACAAAGTGCACATTTGGCTCCGTCCTTAAGGGGTTAATAGGTTAAATCACTTTGTTTCTGTTTATGCAGCCCTAGCCACACCTCCCCTGGCTATGATTGACAGAGCCTGCATGAAAAAAAAAACTGGTTTCACTTTCAAACAGATGTAATTTACCTTAAATAATTGTATCTCAATCTCTAAATTTAACTTTAATCACATACAGGGGGCTCTTGCAGGGTCTAGCAAGCTATTAACATAGCAGGGGATAAGAAAATCTTAATTAAACAGAACTTGCAATAAAGAAAGCCTAAATAGGGCTGTCTTTACAGGAAGTGTTTATGGAAGGCTGTGCAAGTCTGTTTATGGAAGGCTGTGCAGGGAGGTGTTACTAGGGTTCATAAACAAAGGGATTTAACTCCTAAATGGCAGAGGATTGAGACGTGAGGCTGCAGGGGCATGTTCTATATACCAAAACTGCTTCGTTAAGCTAAAGTTGTTCAGGTGACTATTGTGTCCCTTTAAGCTAGGCCACGCCAGTGAGAATTGAGCAATTTTGTAGATGCATTAGATTAGCCTGCTGTGGATGAGTGAGTAAATTAGTCTGAGTTGCTATCATGCCAACCAAGGGACAATCTGTCTTTTCTATCCTAATGTCTCTCTTTTCCAGAAGTTCCATATCATACTCCCAGTGTCTACAAACTACAATAAATATGTTTAGTAATTATTTCTTGTAAATAGGATACATTGTTCTAAATTACATTTCAGTTGCATAAATTGTAGTTAGTAAGTCACCTAAAATTTCTCTGAACAGTCCTGTCCCTAGAAACCCCTCACTCCACCTCAAACCCCTAAAATGAACGTTTCCCTCTGTCCTTTTGAAATGTTGGGGTATGCTACCTTTTTATCACTGGCTACTATAACTGGAGGCAGTCTGCAGTTTTGAACATTATCAGTTCTGTCCTTACTGAATGACAAAAAGAGAGGGAAAAATACCTTTTTAGGGGTTCGAAACATTGCGTTGTCTCACTTATCCAAATAAATAAAATAGAAGATACTTGGAGTGCCTGGATCCTCTTAGTAACAGTTACTGAATGAAAGTCAAACTCGAAAAAATAAGAACTGCATATTTTCCAACATATCAAATGGACAAAGAAGGATACTTTAAATTTAGAACAATGTCATTAACACAGATCTATTTCTAAACACATTTATTGACATTTAAAGACACATCACTGTGAGTACTATTACTGTGGAGCTCTGTTATACACTCAGACACACCAACAATATGGAGCTCCTAGAAAAAAGGGGCAGAGGAATTTGGGCCCAAAATAGGGAATGCACCTCCAAAATAAGAACACATGGGTGGTATGCACTGAGTTGGGGTATTTTGGCAACAGGTGTAACCTGGTAGCCTTGTTCAAGTGGTAAAGACTATCATTTGTAATGTACAACACAGAGTAATTTGTTAAAAGTTCACACCATCTGAGAGATATCTCGTTTTAAAGGGACACTATAGTCACTACAACAACTACAGCTTAATGTAGTTGTTCTGGTGAGTATAATCATTGCCTTCAGGCATTTTCATGCAAACACTGCCTTTTCAGAGAAAAGGCAGTGTTTACATTGCCCTAGGGACACCTCCAAGTGGCTACTCCTCAGATGGCCACTGGAGGTGCTTCCTGGCTCAGTGATGCACAGTAGGCAGCACTGCCGTTCAGCGACTCCACGCTCTACATGGGGATGCTGAATTTATCTCAGTCTTCCTTTAATATTGCAGGAGCCACTGAATGCACACAATTTTTTGAATTCTTATTTATTGCTGCACCGTGTTTAATATAACCATAAAACATATGTGATAGCCAATAGGGAAAAAAGGGTATGTATCATTGACAAAGTAACATGAATTGTTCAGACGTTGTACTCATTGCTGTCAAGCACATCAAGAAATAAAATCATTTGATCATGATGTGGGAAATATGCTCAGTTTTCAGAATTAAACACTTAAGATGCAAAAACTCTGGAAATATTAATAAATGTGAATTTAATATATAATTTCACAGATAGAGAATCTGGAGATGTACCATAACCCATTCACTCATCCCTAAATGTGAATATTAATTGGGAAATCGTTTTGGCAGGAGCAGGCTAAGAACAGATGGGACCCTGGGGGGAATTAATTCACAAGGGTTCCCTTAAACACATGTACATTTGAACATAAAATAACAAGCTACTGCTGTGCTATTAATATAATTTTATAGTCATTTCTATTTATTTATGTTGACCTGTATTGTGTCCATTCATAGAAAAACTGCTTTCTGCGACATTGAGTCTTTTAGCAATCTCCATAGTGTTTGTTATGCCATTACATAGAGTACAACCAGGGCTGAATTTCACATTAGGAGGAGTAGGCTTCTGCTTATAGCTGTGTGCCTCATGATTTCGGGTACTCTGCTTGTTAAAAGCTGCCCCCTCCCACCTCCTGCCCAATGTCTGCTGCTTGCTGACAGTAATAAAGGCTGCAGGACTCAGTCTGTGAAAATTTGATATGTGCATTGCAGCCCATCCAACATTCCCATTCGAGGTCCTGTCCTGCCCTGCTATCCTACTTTAACCAAAATTTGGAGACACTAGGGAAATGTCACCAGTTAGCGCAATTTGAGTGCGTCCTTTAACCCCTTATGGACACACGAACAAAGTATTCCGTCATGATTCCCTTTTATTTCAGAAGTTGTGTCCTTAAGGGGTTAACGTGCTCGTGCTGTACCGGGGGAGCCAACCTGCCGGTAGGTCCGCCTCTTTTCCCATGGGTATCGTTAATGATGCAGGTCACGTAACTGGCGATTCCCTCTCATGGTCCCACCTACCACATGCAGTTTACCCTGTTACAATTGTTAAAAGATATGGCATGACTCCGCCCCCTCAGACTAAACTCACATCTCCTGCAGGGAGCGGAGGATTGGCGTCAGGATGAGCAACTCAGAAATGGCAGCTACACACAAATGCTACACATACTGCTCTGCAAACTGTACACACACATCGTTCCCCACACTTACACACACACACACACACTTACTCCTACTCACATTGATGCTCACACTGCATACATACTGCTATCCACACTGTTCACACACACACACACACACTTACTCCTACTCACATTGATGCTCACACTGCATACATACTGCTATCCACACTGTTCACACACACACACACACACTTACTCCTACTCACATTGATGCTCACACTGCATACATACTGCTATCCACACTGTTCACACACACACACATTTACTCCTACTCACATTGATGCTCACACTGCATACATACTGCTATCCACACTGTTCACACACACACACACACACTTACTCCTACTCACATTGATGCTCACACTGCATACATACTGCTATCCACACTGTTCACACACACACACACACACTTACTCCTACTCACATTGATGCTCACACTGCATACATACTGCTATCCACACTGTTCACACACACACACACACACTTACTCCTACTCACATTGATGCTCACACTGCATACATACTGCTATCCACACTGTTCACACACACACACATTTACTCCTACTCACATTGATGCTCACACTGCATACATACTGCTATCCACACTGTTCACACACACACACACACACTTACTCCTACTCACATTGATGCTCACACTGCATACATACTGCTATCCACACTGTTCACACACACACACACACACTTACTCCTACTCACATTGATGCTCACACTGCATACATACTGCTATCCACACTGTTCACACACACACACACACACTTACTCCTACTCACATTGATGCTCACACTGCATACATACTGCTATCCACACTGTTCACACACACACACATTTACTCCTACTCACATTGATGCTCACACTGCATACATACTGCTATCCACACTGTTCACACACACACACACACACTTACTCCTACTCACATTGATGCTCACACTGCATACATACTGCTATCCACACTGTTCACACACACACACACACACACACACACACAATAATACACTTAAATACATCCACATATTTACCTTGTATAAACCCCACTTGATCTGTGTGTATAATGTGATTAATAATTGTATTTAGCCTGGCCGCCAAAATGGCAGAATATAGTTTGATATCAATGTTTTGTAACGCTATTGGCCTATAATTTCAAACTTCTAGATTATTTTTTTTTCTTTTTTTTAAATATGAACTATATCAGATTGCAACATTTCCATTGGAATTGGGTGTTTTTTTTTTTTTACAAAAACCGGTAAAGACTTTAAGAAGTACTTTTAAAAAGTCCTTTAATATTTCATAAAATGTATTCGAAAATCCGTCAGGACCAGGTGATTGATTTCTTTGTAGGTTTCCTATTACTTTATCAATCTCCTCAATCCTGAGGTGTATTTAATGAACTCAATTGCTCTTGAGAAATTTGTGGTAAATTATATTTACATTTATTACATTTATAGTAGATGTTGTTGGAAGATTGTACAGTTTTGTAATATTCCTCAAATACCTGTCCTATTTTTTCTGGAAGCATATCTGGTCTGTTGCCCTTATAATACCATTTTCTTTTAATGAAATACAGCATCTCATTTGCTTTATTAATCAGTGCATCATTAATTGCCTTTTCTACTTCTACTATTATTCTTTTCGTGTTTTCTCTAGAAGGAGTAATTTATTTTGTGAGGATAGATTATCCAGCTTTATATATAATTCTGCTAATCCTGGAGAACGTTTTTTTATTTTTTTCCCGTATGCCCCGATCTTAATTAAGTGACTCCGATTGGTACTTTTATATGCACACCATACTATAGGTAGAGGCACTTCATCATTATTATTCTCCTTAAAAAATAAATCAGTTGTTTGCTTCAAGTATTCAACACGTTGGGGTTTATTTAAAATATAGTTGTTTCACCTCCAATAACTATGTTTTTTTAATCAAATTTATCATTGATTTGTAATAAGATGGCACTATGATCTGACCAAGGGACCGATATAATTTAAAAAAAAAAATTACATTTATCGTTTGACCTATTTTAGAAAATATAAAATCAATTCTAGAGTAGGTAATGAATGATTTAGAAAAGCAAGTATAATCTTTTACATTTGGATTAAATATTCTCCATACGTCCAACAAGTCAGATCTTTTAACTAATTCTCTCATTCTTCTAGCATTATTCCCTATATTTCTATTATTAATATTCCCTCCATTACATCGTCTTTCAATTGTTGGCTCCATAACACAGTTTAAATCCCCCGTTAGTAAGATTTCCTTTTGTTTGATCCTTTCTACTCTATTTAAGACTTTGTTTATAAACTTAATAGGAGAGTGGTTAGGAGTAGTGATGTCCCGAATGGTTCACCACAAACGGTTCGCCGCGGACTCATCATTGAGTAAACTTTGACCCTGTACCTCACAGTCAGCAGACACATTCCAGCCAATCAGCAGCAGACCCTCCCTGCCAGACCCTCCCACCTCCTGGACAGCATCCATTTTACATTCATTGTGAAGCTGCATTCTTAGTGAGCTGTCCAGGAGGTGGGAGGGTCTGGGAGGGAGGGTCTGCTGCTGATTGGCTGGAATGTGTCTGCTGACTGTGAGGTTCGCGAACGGTTCGCCACGAACGGTTCGCGAACGTCAATGATGAGTCCGTGGCGAACCGTTCGTGGCGAACCGTTCGCGAACCGTTCGCGAACCGTTCGTGGCGAACCGTTCGCGAACCGTTCGGGACATCACTAGTTAGGAGCATAGACACTGGCAATCGTATATATTTTGTTCTTTATCTCGCATACAAATATCAAATATCTGCCTTGAATATCACTGTCCTGATGTAATACTTTTATTGAGATTTTATTTGAGAACATAATAGCAACTTCCCTCTTTTTCTGTTAATCTGTTAATGATGAAGTATATACATGCGGATACTGATTTTGCCTAATTCTCATTACATTTCCTTCCTTCCAATGAGTTTCTTGTATTGCACATATATGAATTTGTTAATTTATCAGAAACAAAATACCTATTTTTTTGAGTTGATGCCACGCGCATTTATTGTAACTATTTTAATATTAAAATCTGGTTAATTATTTTCTCCTTTGAGCATATGGCAAGTCCCATATTAACAGCAACAGCAATCCCTCCCTCCCCATATATGCACAAAACTAAAAAAGTAAACCTAATAGAAAAATCCCCTAAAAAAAATCCCCTCCCCATTCTCCTTGGGGAGTAGAGTCCAGTGTGTGGGCAGATGGAGAGAAGCAAAATCCCTTCCCATCCATCCAGGCTCTGAATCAGATTGGTCCGCTATGCGGAATCGTCCTATCCATGGTCTAGCGCAAATTGCATACATTTATAATTCAAAGTGCTTTCTTAATTTATATCTCCACATAAAAAGAGACATAGGAAAAAATTAAAAAAAAGAGAAAAAGAAAATAAAAATGATTTGTCTATTTGAACCTACTTTATCTTTTGTCATCCATTCTCTCTCTCTCTCTCTCTCTCTCTCTCTCTCCGTCTACTACCTATATATCCTATCTGGACATCCTCATTTAATCAATTTCATCTTAGACATTGTACTCTCTTACATTCTTATGTTGTGCATTACTGATGTCATAAATTATCCTAATAATCTAATCTCTTATTTTGACAATTAGTTTGGTAATATGTATCTTACTCAGTAACATATTTTAACCCTCAATGTGATCTTACCCCTTTTGTCATTGTACAGTTTATCAAACATCTCGTATATATCACCGTATAACAAATAATTATATTTAAATACTTGTGTCTATAAATACCCTTATTCCCAAAATTATCTTTCATATCACGTGTATCAAAATTTGTTTAGTGGTTGTAATTTAATACTAGTGTCTGTGGGTTCTCTCTTATTCCTATCATTGTGTATCAAATTTATTTATTATATATTATCACATCTATTTTATATACTTAAACCTTAAATGGAAGAAGGCGGAGAGAGAGGAATAATAAATAAAAAAATTTAAAAAAATTTAAAGTCCATGTTTGTCTTCTCCAGTATTTTCTATACGATCATCAATTTCTTCAAATATTCTATATTTGTTACTGATATTCTTTTTCCATCTATTATCATTGCAAAACCCACTGGGTATAGCCACATATATTTACAGTTTTTACTTCTTAATATAGCCGTCATTGGAGCATATGTTTTTCTCTGAGACCTTGTATAGTTAGATAAATCTGGAAACAGCTGGATTTTCTCATATATTGTACCTTTTTTTTATCCTGGACGTTATTTGACTTCATTATTCGATCTCTAAATTGAAAGGAATGGAAGCACGCTATTAGACGCATCAATATTCCAGTTCTTCTTGGGATAGTTCTGTTGGAATGCTAATTTGTCTTTCTTGGGCCTTACTTGATTTATCCTTCTTATCTAGCTGAAGTGAAAAAAAAGATGATAGTCTTTTTTCTTCTTTCGCATTATTATTTTTATCTTTTTTTGCAGGGTTCTTAGTCTAATTTTTTTTAGATGCCATTATAATTTAAATAAACTCCCAATAAAAAAAAAACAAAAAAAAAACACTTTTCTTTTAACCTTCTTCTCCTTTATGTTGTCTGTTATGTTTTTCTTAGAAACATAGAATGTGACGGCAGATAAGAACCATTCGGCCCATCCAGTCTGGCCAATTTTCTAAATACTTTCATTAGTCCCTGGCCTTATCTTATAGTTAGGATAGCCTTATGTCTATCCCATGCATGCTTAAACTCATTTACTGTTTTAACCTCTACCACTTCAGATGGAAGGCTATTCCATGCATCCACTACCCTCTCAGTAAAGTAACACTTCCTGATATTATTTTTAAACCTTTGTCCCTCTAATTTAAGACTATGTCCTCTTGTTGTGGTAGTTTTTCTTCTTTTAATTGTAGTCTCGTCCTTTACTGCAGGGCCGGACTGGGAGAAAAATTCGGCCCGGGCATTTTTTTAACACAGCAGCCCACTAAGAAGGGGGCAGGGCAGAGGAGGTGTGTTTTGTCATCACCAATGACAAACACGCCCTCTCTCAAAGTGAGCATGTTGGATCAATGCTCTCCCAGGGCAGACCATGCGCAGAGCTCTGCTGAAGAGCTCTAGCATGAGAAAAAAGCTCTGTATTTGTTCTGCACATTGCAAGCAAATTTAAAAACATGTTTGTACTGTGTTTCCTTGCAACTTGTCTCTGGTGTCTCTATAAATGGATACCAGGAGACAAAAATGCCAGGAAAGAGTATTGTGCATGTGTTTGGAGCCTGCTTGTGGTATTGCGTGTGTGTAGAGTGAGCTGATTGTGGTGTGGTATTGTGTAATAAGGTTGGTTTTAGTCATGTTGTGTTTGTGGTGTAAAGTGGTGTAATGTGATGCATATGTGGCTATGGGCTGTAGAGAATGTGTGTATTGGGGATATAGCAAGTGTGTGCATACAGGCTATAGTGTGTGTGTGTGTATATAGGTGATGTAGTGTGTATTTACGGGTGTAGTATGTGTTTGCTTACAAGGAATCTAGTGTGTGTATAGGGGATCCATAGTGTGTATGTTAAGAGTGTAGTGTGTGTGTATATATATATATTTGGAAGTATTGTGTATGTGTGTGGTGCAGTGTGTTGGGGGGTTCTGTGTGTATGTGAGGGGTGCAGTATGTGTGTGTGAGAGTGCGGTGTGTGTGAGAGTGCCATGTGTGTGAGAGTGCCGTGTGTGCAAGAGTGCTGTGTGTGCTGTGTGTGAGAGTGATGGGTGAGAAAGTGATGGGTGAGAGAGTGCTGTGTGAGAGTGCTGTGTGTGATGGGTGTGAGAGTGCTGTGTGTGTGAGAGTGCTGTGTGTGTGAGAGTGCTGTGTGTGTGAGAGTGCTGTGAGAGTGCTGTGTGTGAGAGTGCTGTGAGAGAGGGCTGTGTGTGTGAGAGTGCTGTGAGAGAGTGCTGTGTGAGAGAGTGCTGTGTGAGAGTGCTGTGTGTGAGAGTGCTGTGTGTGATGGGTGTGAGAGTGCTGTATAAATGTTAGAATGGATTGTGTGTGTGTAGGGGGGGCAAACAACAACAAAAAAGGCATTAAATCCCCCCTCCCTTCATACCTTTAGCCTGGGAGGGGGGGGACCGGCACGCTGGGACTGGGAGGCAGTGTTCCGTGGTGGTCCTCGTGGGTGAGTGAACTCTAGCCTGTGGGGCTAGAGTTCACTCTCGCAAGATCCGGCGCGTTGCCATGGCTCCACCGGGTCCTCCTCTCCTGGCTGGCTGGCTCCCTCCCTCTCTACCCACCGGGGACCAGATCTGACAGCATGTGGGCCGGTGAGGGAGAGCTTTGATCTCCCCACCGGCCCTCCATGGAAAACAGCAGGGCCGGCGCTCGGATAGCGCCGGCCCTGCATAGACCGGAAGGGAGATCCTGGGACCTCCCCTGCCAGCCCCGGCCCATGGCCACCACGGCCCACCGGGCATTTGCCCGGTGTGCCCGATGGCCAGTCCGGGGCTGCTTTACTGTGTTGATTCCCTTTATGTATTTAAATGTTTCTATCATATCCCCCCTGTCTCGTCTTTCCTCCAAGCTATACATGTTAGGATCCTTTAACCTTTCCTGGTAAGTTTTATCCCGCAATCCATGAACCAGTTTAGTAGCCCTTCTCTGAACCCTCTCTAAGGTATCAATATCCTTCTGAAGATACGGTCTCCAGTACTGTGTACAATACTCCAAGTGAGGTCTCACCAGTGTTCTGTACAATGGCATGAGCACTTCCCTCTTTCTACTGCTAATACCTCTCCCTATACAACCAAGCATTCTGCTAGCATTTCCTGCTGCTCTATTACATTGTCTGCCTACCTTTAAGTCATCAGAAATAATCACCCCTAAATCCCTTTCCTCATATGTTGAGGTTAGAACTCTATCAAATATTCTGTACTCTGCCCTTGGGTTTTTACGTCCAAGATGCATTATCTTGCACTTATCCACATTAAATGTCAGTTGCCACAATTCTGACCATTTTTCTAGTTTACCTAAATCATTTGCCATTTAGCTTATCCCTCCTGGAACATCAACCCTGTTACATATCTTAGTATCATCAGCAAAAAGACATACCTTACCATCAAGACCTTCTGCAATATCACTAATAAAAATATTAAAGAGAATGGGTCCAAGTACAGATCCCTGAGGTACCCCACTGGTGACAAGCCCAAGATTCGAATATATTCCATTAACTACAACCCTCTGTTGCCTGTCACTCAGCCACTGCCTTCCTCTTCTTCCTATTCCAGTTGTTTCAATACTATTAAAGGGATTCTCCAGTGCCAGGAAAACATATTACATATTAGTTTTCCTGGCACTGCAGGATCCTGTAGTGCCCCTCTCACCCCCCCATCCCAACTTGCCGAAGGCATTCCCCTTCAGTGACTTACTAGAGTCCAGCGCCGATGTCCCTCGGCGCTGGTCAGGCTTCGCCTACTCTCCTCCCCCGCCAACGTCAGCAAGCGGGGGACACCTAATGTTCATGCACTGCAATGGCCGTGCATGCGCATTAGACCTCCCCATAGTAAAGCATTATTCAATGCTTTCCTATGGGGATTTTGACGATGCTGAAGTTCGTCACATTGCGTGAGGACGTCCAGCGTTGCTTAAAACACTTTTCGTGTTCTAAGAACACATTAGTCCCTCTAGTGGCTGTCTGATAGATAAAAAAAAACTGCAATAATTACACTTGCAGGGTTAAGGGTAGTGGGAGTTGGCACCCAGACCACTCCAATGGGCAGAAGTGGTCTGGGTGCCTGGAGTGTCCCTTTAAGTTATTTCTATATCCAAATAGCCCTGTGGCTGTCAGAATGCAATATAACATACAATCTTGGATTTATCTGTGGTTCTCTGGTTCCAAATTCAATCCTGTTTTTCCCTCTTCGCTTCCTCTTCTTTTCCCCTTTTTTTTTTAACTTCAGGGTGGGTTATCATCTTATTAGGTTTCCCCTCTTTTTTTTCGCTTTCTTTTCTTCTCCTATAATTATATCAATATTAAGGGGATTTACCAACGTAAATATTCTTATGTCTTTATATTTCTCTCCTTTGTACTTTCTTTATGAGGTAACAAGTTTAGATAGAATTTTCTGCCGGTGTAATTAATTCAGGTTTCCTTACCCTCTTACACATTTTCTTTCTTTCTTTCCCTTTTTTTTAATAGTTACATAGTTACATAGTTACAAAGCTGAAATGAGACTTGTGTCCATCTAGTTCAGCCTTTCTCACATATGTTTTTGCTGTTGATCCAAAAGAAGGCAAAAAAACCTGGTCTGAAGCGCCTCCAATTTTGCCACAAACTAGAAAAAATTCCTTCTTGACCCCAAAATAGCAGTCAGATGTCTCCTTTGATCAAGCAGCTATTACCCCACTAATTAGAAATTATATCCCTGTATGTTATGTTTTTGTAAGTATTTATGGACTCTGACAAAACCACCTCTTCAGGCAGATAATTCCATATCTTTATTGTTCTTACTGTAAAAAAACCTTTTCTTTGCCTTCGATTAAATCTCCTTTCTTCCAGCCTTAATGTGTGTCCTATGTATAGCCCTGTTTATGAATAGATTTCCAGATAAAGGTATGTACTGGCCCCAAATATATTTGTATTAAGTTATCATATCCCCTCTCAGGCGCCATTTTTCCAAACTAAACAGATGTAATTTTTTTAACCTTTCTTCATAACTAAAATGCTTTTTATCAATTTTGTAGCTCGTCTCTGGACCCTCTCCAGTGCCATGATATCCTTCTTTAGAACAGGCGCCCAAAATTGCACAGCAAATTCAAGGTGTGGTCTTACCAGCGATTTATAAAGAGGCAAAATTATATTTTCATCCCGAGAATTTATGCCCCTATTTATACATGACAAAATCTTACTGGCCTTAGCAACTGCAGATTGACATTGCATATTGCTGCCTAATTTGTTGTCTATAACAATTCCCAAATCCTTCTCGTGTGTGGTTATCCCTAATTCACTACCATTTAGTGTGTAAGTTGCTTGTGCATTCTTAACCCCGAAGTGCATAACTTTGCATTTCTCTATGTTAAATTCATCTGCCATTTTAGTGCCCAGTCCCCAATCTATCCAAATCTCTCTGCAGCAAAGCAATATCCTGCTCACATTTTATTACTTTACAAAGTTTTGTGTCATCTGCAAACACTGATACATGGCTTTCAATGCCTATTTCAAGATCATTTATAAATATGTTAAATAGAAGTGGTCCCAAAACAGAACCCTGAGGGACACCACTTACCACTTTTGTCCAGCCTGAAAATTTACCATTAATTACAACTCGTTGTACTCTATCCTTAAGCCAATGTTCTACCCAAGAACAAGAATATTCATCTAGGCCAATTTCTTTTAGTTTGAAGACTAACCTATTGTGAGGAACCGTATCAAATACTTGACTCACTGTTTGCAGTTTGTCAGCTGTGCAATTTATATCCACATTGAATTCAGCTTGTTAAATGTTCGCTCTAGCATATTGATATATCGGAATAGGAAGACGTATATAGGAACTTTTAATTGAGTGTACCTTGCTCCAATTGCTTCCGGTGTCCTCATGGGCTTTGGATTATGCATGCACTCTGTCTCCTGAGTCCGTTGGGTGTTTTCTCATCCCCACCGCTCAGTGTTATATCATTGTTTATTGTCTTGGGAAGCGCTTCGATGTCCCTGTAGATTAATTTCCCGTTCTTCCTGCCAGGATATTTGGAACTCAGAGTCTAGCTGTCCGGGTTTCCGCCACACCTCGCCCTCCTGTAAAACGCTGACCATGGAAGCAAGCCCGCGAAGCATAATGTGCATGCGTGCGTCACGTCACGTCATCACTCTGCGATTGGAGTCCTAATGTTTTCTTATTATACCAAAAACAGGAATATCAAACATTCAGGGGGAAAAAAAGCAACCAAGAATGATTACCTGACAGAATAACACTATTTTGTAGTTTACGCACAATTCTAAGACGAGTTCTGTTATATTTTACCCAATTTATTTTTATACAATAAGGAAATAGTATTTAAAGTTTTGTTGTCCATTCCACACTTCATGTTTAAATCAATAGTATACTGTTTGATTAGACTCATATATAAATGATACAAGAGAACACAATCTTTTATAAAACTTAAATACCACAACATAAAAAATTGTACATAACAGCACCAAATTACTTTTGGGACTCACGATTAGTTTCAACAGTGTCTGTGTGAGCCAGCAACATGCATGTTTTTTAAAAACACCCACACCAGTCATTAACCTCATCGTGAGATATCAACCTCCATGTTCTCCAATAACTTTTAAATCAGTCAATAACCTCCATGTCATGTAACTTCTAGATTGACCTACAGGAGCTTGAGATAATAGTTTTGTTTCGAAGAATTAAACAATATATGTATTCCTCTGAGGGAACATGTAACTATATCTCCATGATGTTTGTGACAGTTAAAGAATTGCCTTCAGAAAGATATTGTTGTCTGGTAAGCAATATTGCTTGGTTGTATATTAATTTTTCAATCTAGCCTCCATCTTTTCTCCTTGAAGAGATGGATAGAGACAGGTGTAACATTGAATGGCATAACTGGTTTCTTAATTTTGGCTTGATATGAAATAATATTTTGAAGTCATATACAATGAAGGCTGGCCCATAGAGGCAGGTGAGGCGGCTCCCCCAAGGTTTTGTTGAAATGAAAAATAACTAATCCAATCATCATAACATTTAATGGCAAAATTTCATTAGTCGCAACATTGAGTTCCTAGCAGGTGTAGGCTGGTCCACGGGGCAGGTAAGTCTTTACCCCAACATTTTTCTTTTAATATGTTTTAATAAATATCTCATTCTCTGTGTATAGACCTTCCAGACCTATTACTCTGCCCTAACAGGATTTCCCAGGTCACCCTTTGGCCCTGGGCGGTAAAAGACTGCATTATGTCGTGTCTTCTATTGCTGTCATTGGACAAAAGCATTTGGGGGTTAAGTCAGATCTCTATGAAGTGGGTGTTTCATTAGGTCACGGGTTGGAGACATAGGGTTACATAGACAGATCCCAACAAGCCAGAGAGTAGAATTTTATTCTGCTGGTAGAATAGAGCGCATTACAATCTTTAACTTCACCATTTGGTCATACATTTTGCATATGCCCTGTCTCTATATGTATGAAAAAGGTATTTTTAAATTTTTTTTTATTTATTATTGGTTAAACATTGTATATTGAGGAATGTAGTAGTTCACAAGTTATAGAACTATAACTGAATTTGTAGAAATTTTCCATGTCCGATATTTTGAACTAATTTATGCTATTCTGAATCTAATTTGCTACAATTCAGGATTTAGTGTAAGGAGTGCGAAGAACCTCGTTTTACACATATAGAGTTAAGTTTTAATATTTACAAGAAGTTCCAGGAGTACTCTATATGGCATTTATGTATATTTGTGTATATTTATAAATAATTTATATATAAAAAATAATGCTTGCCACATAGATACATACACACACACACATATATTAATACTGTATAATACACATATATTAATATACAGGTGTATATCTGTATATGTGGATAATAGTCATAAAATAACATACATTAAGTAAAACTATAAAAAATTTTATTAAACCTTGTCCTTTTATGGAAGAAACAAAGGTACACTGCCTCAGATACACTTCATTTAATTTCTATCCTATGAACACACTAGGCCGTCACTGAGCTAGTGATACAGCCTTTCCTCTTTTTTCTTGTCTTGCACTAAGTCTCAGCCACCAGGTATGACATCATGATGTTGGCCTTAAGCTCTGTGCATTGCGTGGAGGATCTGGCTACGTCTGGCTCCGACATCATCATTGTCACTAACAATTCCTTTAAAAGTGAAGAAAAAAAGATTTTACCTGCATCAACCAGCACCAATTTTTTCCCAGTGGATCAGCCTGTCCTTGCACACTTAGCAGACAGGCATTCCACACCCCTACCCTTTCTACAAGATTTTGTCCTAAATTCACATTATCTTATCATCAATAATGTCTTGATTGGAGGTTAGTGCTTACAATATGTTGTGTGATTGCAGATAGCATATAAACATACCATTATCTAATTTCAATAAATGAAGAAGGTTAATTCAATCTGAAGACCTAAAAGAATCACTTACCCCCAAAATGCACATCCCCTAAAATATGGATCATGTATTTATGGGCTATCAACATACCAGCAAGAACCTCAAATTATATCAGATACATGTTTGCACAGACGTTCCGTGTCAAAATTGTAAAAGTGGGGCAATCCTCAACAAACACTGATTGTAATTGTAGGGGGCAGGTGGCAACATGCATATTAAATTGTGAACTGTCTAGATTTCAACCAATAAACCATATGCATTTCTGTAAATGACATGTTTTCTGTTCAGCAAAATGTAATTTAGTAAAGCCTTCTGTAGCTGTCACATTTGCAAAATCTCATCCTATCATCCTCGGAGATAATTCACTGCCTATTAACCTTGGGCATAAGCTTTCCCAATGTGAGATTAACTGCTTAACCGATATGTCCAAGGGATCTGAATTCATTTATATTTTGAGCGTACGGTATTAAAAAAAAATAGAAAAAAAAGTACAAAATATCTTTCACACATATCAATAGGTTTTGCAATACACTGCATCTTCTAATGGAATAGGAAATGTGGCTACCGAACCTGTCATTGTCTGTTAGATGTCAGAGTTGTTTGTGTCTTACAAGCAGATGACAGGAGAAATGGTTGAGGTATATTTATATTTATATTATATTTAAAGTATATTTATTGAAGCCTGCAGAAAATCCCAGACAAGCTGTATTAACCCTTTAATGAAACCATATTGCCTATGTATCTCCATTTTTTTTCTGTGTTAATGTTAATGTACCATTTGAGGAGAGGGGCTGCGGGAAGGGTCCCTCTCAACTATATAGACATCACCAGGCTGTCTTACAGCCTTGTCAACAAAAGGTAACATGACAGACAGGAAGGGAAGACTGGAAGGTGTGTCATGGAATTTGTAAATCTAATAGAATTTTTTTTTAAGGTGTTTTCTTGTTTCTGTTTTGAATAACAAAATTAATATTTGATTAAATCACAAATATGTGATTTGATTTAAAAAAAATTCCATTTCCTAGTCTGTATACACACATATGTCTTCTTTAAATGTAACTGTATTTATTTTCACCAGTTCTACGATGCCAAGGAAATTCACATACATAACATAAAAATGCTCAATAGATTAGGAAACACAGAAACAGTTCATGTATTAAACTAATATCATTTGGTAATATTTTAGGTTATTCTAGGAAAATTCATCATATTGAGAGCTCCAGTCCAGATAATATCAATTGGCTCCCAGTCATAACCCAGTTGTCACCAACAGTCCACGTTTTAAAGGGACGCTATAGGCACCAAAACAACTTTAACTTAATGAAGTGGTTTTGCGGTATAGATCTTGCGCCTGCATTCTCTGAGATATAGTAGATAAATCACTTTATTTCGACACCTTTCCTGCAAGTGACCTACACAGTCTCCCTCACATTTCCTATAAAGAGAGATCTAGTGTATAATCTTCCTGCACCGTCTGTTTAATTAAGAATTTCTTATCTCCTGCTTTGCGAATAGTCTGCTAGTCCTTGCAGGAGCCTCAAGTGTGTGATTAAAGTTCAATTAACAGAGCAGGAGATAAAAACGTTTTAAAGTAAACACACCATGCGTATTTTAAAATGATTTTATAGTTTTTAAACTATTCAAATATTTTTATATTTGTTAATGTAATTATATTTTTTACATATGAAATATTTTTGTATATTTTACAATTTTGAAAAAATATTTTAAAAGTTTATACCAAAAGTTATATTTTTGAAAAGCATATCTAAAAATATTCAATCAAGGTCATACTGTTTTATCAAAGTATGATCTTGCTCCATTTTAACAAGACTGACAGTGGTTCTCATGCACGTAGATGGGCTTTCAGGTTTTGGATTTGGGTTTTACA
>OW240915.1:293335764-293542915 GCA_933207985.1 Pelobates cultripes | reverse complement strand
TATATTTGACTTGGTTACTCTCCGGGGAGAATCCTGCGTCAGTATGGCCTGTGATTGAGGTAGATTATGGTTTCTACATCTAAGATTGGGTGAAAAAGATTGGATTAGGTTAGATGGAGCACATAGAGGTTTTTACTAAGATACGTTATTTTAAAGTGCTGTGGAATAAGCTGGCGCTATATAAATAATAACCAATAATAATACATAGACTATTTAAAATTTGCATACCCCATGTAGACTTGCTTCACCCCAGCAATCCAGAGAATCCTTTACTAGGATGGGTGTCTGTGGACCCTTAGGTACTACCTTCTCGTTCTAGAAGGTTGGATGACCGTAAAAGCCTGCAGTTACACCTGCAGAAAAATTACTTAAAGGAACACTATAGTGTCAGGAATACAAACATGTATTCCTGACACTATAGTGCTGGAATATCTAATTAGGTCCCACTCTCTGTGAAGATTAAAGGTAGTTTACATACCTTTTATCTCTCTAAATGCTTGTCTTGCCACAGCTGGCTCAACCTCCATGACTAAGATCATCAATCTATGGGGAATGTTCAGCGTGGGGACGCTGAACACCAGTGCTGCACACTGTGCAGCACTGGACTGTAAGCACCTCTAGTGGCGATCTGAGTGACTGTCACTATAGTTGTTACTTGGCGGCAATGTAAACCCTACTGTTTCTCAGCAAATGCAACGTTTACATTGAAAAGCCTGCAGGGACATGCTAAAAAACCCAGAACAACTACATTAAGATTAAGACTATAGTGTCCCTTTAAGAAAGAGGAAAAGTTCAGAAAGCCCCTTTGTCTATTCTAACTAGGCTTAACAACAAGCTGACTAGTCTGGGTAATTCTTTAAAGTTAGAAATGAGTAATCTAGGATTTTATATTTCAACTACCAATTGCTATATGATTCTGTGATTACCACTAGCTAGCAGGGACCTATGAGGATTGTTGTGGGAATTAAAGAGGAAAAGTGGCATGTTGCTTGGAGACCCTGTAGGTGAAAGATATTAAGATAAATTCAGTGTGAAATGCTACAGATCTTTTAGAATACCCCCAAAAATAATAGGATGCAGTAGGAATAATTTAGTGTTGTCGCTGCCCCCCCCCCAATCCATAATAAAGTACAAACATACATTGGAACTTTGTAAATCAAGGGTCATTTAATTATCTTCTTTCATCCTGCATTGCATTGCACTACATATCATTTCCTGCCAAGTACTGGGGAAGAAATATGGCATTGTAGTTGAACAACTGTTCAAGAGCCAAGGTTGGACTTGGAACCACATCTGAATGAGCTATCCCTAAGAATCATAATAGTCTGTCAATAGGATTTTAATAGCCAAGGCATTATCATAACTCTAGCCCTCCCAGATATTGTAAAATAGGTAGAACTTTAATTTAGGCACCATTATAAAACCAGAAACTATTTAATGCTAATGAAAAACTATCATATGAAAGAAAGGCACAGCAGATGTTTGCAAACTACATTTACCATGATGCTCAACTGGCTTTTTAATGGTAGCCATCACTGCACTATAATCTGTAATATCAGTGCAGGTATCGCTGTCTGCTGTTATAACCTCAGTTAAGCCTGTGTCTTCCATGTAATCAAAGTATTAAGCGCGACATGAAGGCCCACGATACAGTTAACTGTAATTGTGGACTTTTTGTACTTAACTGTATAGTTTGAGCTCAGTCAAATTCTGAATTGGAAAGCAGATCTTTCTTTCTTTTTTTTTTTGTCAGCAACCTCTTCTGTCTGTCTCCCTTCGCAGCCCCTCCACCCTTGACAATCAAAGGGCCAAAAAATCTTTAAACACTTACCTGATTTCAGCGCTGAGGTCCTTCAGCACTGGCTCCGTCTCCACCTCTTCCACCTCTTAGGTTGGCACGATTGGGAACCTAATGCCCGTGCCGCCCATGCATTAGGCCTTCCCGATAGGAAAGCATTGAATCAATAGTTTCCTATGAGAATTTGCAAGATGCTGGATGACTTCATGCAGAATGTGATTATGTCCAGCAGCGTTTCACGGAGTTAGACAGCCACTAGAGGCAGTGTTAACCCTGCAATTTAAAGATTGCAGTTTCTTTGAAACTCCAATGTTTTCAGCTGCAGTGTAAAGAGGACAGGGTCACTGCACCTACACCTCTTTGACATGAAGTGGTCTTGGTGCTTATAGTGTCCTTTTAACTATTGATTTTACATTAATGGGCAAAGATTCATATATAAAAGCTATTTCTAATGCAGTCGGGAAGTCACTTGGAATTTGGTGTGACTTTAAAAGATGAAGAGACACCAAAGCTTACATAGTGGTTTTGGTACGTTGATGCTGTCCATTTACTCTGACATTGTAAAATCTTGCCATTTCTAAGAAATGTCAGTATTGGTTTGAAAACAGCCTCTAGATGTACTATCTCCTGAACACCTTCAACCTTCCAAGAAACTCACATTTGGATACATTTGAATGTAGCTAATGCTTAATTTTAACTTAAAAAAGGCAAGGGGACCCATAAATCTAACAAGAATAAGGAACAAATCTCCACATCTCATCATAGACGTGTCCCTCACCATGTCACAAGAAGCTTATAGGCTGTGAAGGATTGAGTCTATAGTGATAGAATTGTAGATAGAACTGCATTCAGGATAATGGCATGACCCATATTTAGGGGAGTTACATAAATGTATAGCAAACGTACAGTACACCCAAACAATGAGCCGAAATTCCAAATCATGCTATATTCATAGAATTCAGCTAATTGACATGATAAACAGATTGATAGGCTCCTGATGGCGACTTTCTCTGAACACTGACCCCCTAGCTTTGTTCTTATGAAGTTCAAAACCGTAGTATGAGGTCCTATTCGTTATGTGACAAGAACATGCATTTTGAATTAAATTCAACCCTTAATTACAGAGGGCTGCTTCCCTGTAGCAAATTTGATATCAATAATGATACATTTCCTTCTGTATACCCAGTGCTGCATGTGCCTCATTAACCAACCCTGCCTGGCTTTAAGTTGGCGCAGCGTGTATATTGCCCTGGGGGACTACTGAGCCCTGCCGTGTGCGCCAACTATCGGAATGCTTTTAAATGTTTCCATTTTCTACTATTGAATGTATTGTCAAATTGCCAGAGTCATTGTTTTTGTTGTTTCCTGCCCAATATTCTCTAGACGGTAACTCTGGCAGAGGAAAGAATTAACTCTTTTATTAACCTCAAGGTTTAAACATGAGGTTAATGAAATAGTAAAGATAGAACATTTGTAAAATGCTGCATAATACGCGCTTTTTAATTTAGTTACTACAACGTGTCACTGATGTAATGGCTAATATGGTATCATGCGTTTTTATTCAGAAAGTGGCAAAAATTACAGTGGGAATATAATTTTATCGAAGCCTGATTTAAGGATTCAAGACTAGACTTCATGAGATACAGAATGGCGCATTTTTTTAGCACCATTTTTAGTGGGTAGCACAACACAAACACGCACAGCCGCATTATCCAAACCCACGTATACACGCATTGCCTACTCTCTTACATACTTCTCTCCATAATGTCTTTTTATTGTGGATGTTGGGAGCATGTGGGGCTATACTATACGTGTCTTCAGTCTTAAATCCACCTCCGATTACATAATTTACAGGAAAGCTCATGCTGTGAATTTGTCATCTTTTAACATAAACACTGATAATAGATTAGAACTGGAATCATGGTTTTATTGCAATGACCATTTAACTAACAATTTTAGGAAATCACATTAATGTATATTTAAAAAAAAAAAAAAAAGAACAGAAAATAAGAACCACCGTGGCCTTTTGCTTAATTTGGCTTCACAGGGAATAGATGTGTATATTTATCAGTCTTTCTTTGTCAATGTTTATTTAGAATTAGTTATATAGGTAGGCGTGCATGTGTTCTATATTTGTCAGGACTATTTTGTATTTACTGTGCAGTAAATTCATTATAACAACTTTTTAAAGGGAACACCGCTAGCAACCCTTTAACCCTTTGGGTGCCAGAGAGGTGGGCAGCTTATTTAATTGCTGAACCCCCTCTAACGCTCACAGGTTTAAGAGAGTGTAGTTGAATTAATGCATGTACTGTTAACTTTTTTCACAGGTTTTGCAAACACAAAAAATTACAAAAAAATATTTCATGGGATCTTCCAAACTTTTACTGAATTTATGTGGGGGGGACTGGGTTAATCAATTGTTTGTTTTATTTTTGAAAGTGTTACTTGTTCTTGTATTTACTTGGACAAATCTATTCGTGGTAACTTCTCTTTTGTATAAAATATGTGCACCTGTACGTTTTGCAGATTCAAAGAGGGGTATTTGAATATGCATTTTTAAAATGACATTTCTGTGTGATCCTTGTCATGTTTATATATCTAAATATACATATAACATACCTCCCAATATACAGGATGGTCAAAGCTGGACTTTTAGGGGTGTAGCATCAGTGGGTCAATATGCATGCACTAAGCTGATACATTATTCCAACCAGTTCCGTGTATGCATGATGACATCTATGTATATACATATATATGTAGACTCAGGACTTTCCCTCGAAATCCAGGTTACTTGGGAGTTATCATATGTATATTCACATATATACACACATAGTTTGTAGTGGTACTGATGTTAAAAGTTGAACAAATGTTTAAAATATATATATATATTTTTTATTGTTAGATTGTTTTTTGTTTGTCAGTAGAAACTTCTGCATTACTTTTATTATCAACCAATTTCCATTCATGTGGGAAAAGCTGAAATCCAAGAAAAAAACAAAAACAAACGCTGGTTTGAGCTTTATCTAAACTGACAAAGATGATTCAATTTTGATATAGTGTATTCAAATGGGGGAACATTGTAGGTCTGCCCTTTAAAATGCATAATGCTGTGTGCAATGCATTGTAATTCATGATATTGGTTGCTTCCTCCCATTGCTGTTAACTCTGCATGACTGCATTTTCTCAGACTGGAGACCTCATCTTCTATATATATTAGTTGGCAGGAAAGGGATTGGTTCCAAAAGGGATAGAAGTAGACCACGCTCAAGGTTGACAGGAAGAGATGCATTAAGGGATGGGGCTTTATCTGCATTGGGAACGGTAATGGGTGACTCTGCCGCTCTTGTACTGCCACATGCTCGTAGTTCTCAGTAATGCATGACTCTAAACCGGTCTGCATGTTGAATGAAAATATTGTTTTTTATAAAACTAAAAGCATGAATTCCCTAATATCCATGGTGATTACATTTGCTATGTTAAGTGACTTTGTCTACATGACCTGCAGTGCCACTTAGCTCTCTTTCTCTCTCTTTACCAACGTTTCAGCAATATCTGCCATATAATGTTAATAATAAACCTTTACGTGAATGAGACCGCCACAGGTCACTGTTCGTGATGAAGGGCCAGCAGTGATTTGATGTAAATCATGTTTTTATGAAAAAAATCAACAGAGACAAATTCAAATATGTTACTGGTTCTAGAACATAAAGCAAGTAATGAGTTACATTTAGAGACATAAACAATACAGCTTATCTGTTTTATAAGCTGTATTCTCATAAAAAAATAAATGTATTCTAATTCTCTGTTATTGGAATTATTGTCAGAATTGAGGAGGATTCGTAACATTTTAGGCCAGAATAGTAAAATTGGAGAAAAAATTACCAGTTTTTTTTTTTTTTTTTCAAGTCCAACTTTTTTTTTAACCAAATTTTCAACAATTTCTGGTTTATTAGAATAAAACAGTGTTGGATACAGTACTACTTATATTATGGACCGTGACAAGAAAAATATTTACAACTCAAAAGTACAGGATAGTCTTCTTAAAATTGAAAATGTGCCCTTATTAGAACGACCAAAAGGCAATCTGGTAATGTTTGGATTTAAAAGTGAGTCTTTTGTCAAGTACACATTTGACCACATTTGACCACATTTGTCAAAATGTCAATATTTATTTCATAGCTGTCATTGGTTGCTTCTTCGTTTTCAGAGGAGTGCAGGATAGCTCATTCAAAATTCTTAGAGGGAACATGTTGTTACCAAGGAGCCTCCGTAGGTCAGTGTTACATTTCAGTGAAAAATTATATTTGTTTCAACCACTCCTTACCCAAACTAGCCTCCTGTCTGTACATTTCTGACCACTGAAGAGGATACCATTACCAGACAAATTTTACCCACTACACCATATAAGGACTCCGAAGCTTTACTTACCGCCCACTGACATGATGTGTTATGGCTCCTGATGTTGGTCTACCAATGAGAAAACAAGGAAAGTGGCACTGCAGCTGTAATTTTAGAAAAAAATTTATTTTATTTTTGCTGTTAATTTTTGTTCAGGGCATTGAATAAAAAAAAAAAAATGTATGACCACTGTGATTTATTTAAAAAATAACAATAAATAAGCTTTGTGATTTTTTTTCACAATACTTTGTGGTCAAAAATATATATTTGTGACGGTAATATTTTCAGTGCCAAATATATGAGCAGTAATGTCTGACAAAATAAAAATAATTACAAAAAAAAGCTCTTGTGTTATAAATTTATGAAATATATTTAATTTTTTAAATTTTTTTCCTGTTTTTGTATGTATTGTAAATGAATTTGTGACATTGAATCATTTCATACAGGAATTATAAATTGCAACTTGCAGAACCATTGTATTTTGGTTATATACCGTAAGTTGGTAAAAAGCATGGAATTGTTTTCTATAAAACTGTAGAATTTAGTCAAGCTGTTCTACATGCTGCCTGTGTATTAGGGATGTGCATGGGCAAAAAGTTCGGTTTGGAAGTTCAGGTAAGTAAAACTAATTGTCTGCTTCGGCAATTCGGACCAATGGCATTAGCCTTGGTTCAGCACTTCAACTGCGTGACACTGCATGGGACAAACATCCAATGCTAGGCAGTGAGGGAGCAAAGTACTTACTGTGCTCTTGCAGCACAGCTCCCTTGCACGTCCTTCAGGGTCCGCTGGCAGCCGCAATGTGACGAGTACAGGATATGATGTAATTGCACAAAATGAATTGGCTTATTGTTCAAGATTCAGGTCATCATTCACATAATTTTCCCTCCCTCTCTCTTGTTTTGCCACTTTTCAGAAATCCAAATCACTAATGCACTTCCAAACTACCAAACTTCGTCGCTTCGGGACTTTGCCACTTCAGACATTCGTAAGCATCCGAATGGCATGAAATTTGTACGAATGTACATTCGGAAGAAACGTATCGCACATGTCTACTGTGTATTAACATTTGTCAGAACTATAACATTACCTAGTGGCCTGTTAACAGCAGTCTTAATATCACGCACAGAGTGGTATCCTTAAAGGAACACTATAGGGTCAGGAACACAAACATGTATTCCTGACCCTATAGTGTTAAAACCACTGTCTAGTGTCTTCCTCTCCTCCCTCCACCCACTTGTACCTCCATTGCTTGTTTAAATATAATAAAATCATACTTATTCTGCAGCTCCTGCCTCTGTCCCTGATCTGCCTGCTTGACACAAGTGATTCTGTGAGCCAATCACAATGCTTTCCCATAGGATTGTCTGAGACTGTCAAGGATGCAGATCAGGGGCAGAGCCAGCACAAGTCAAACACAGCCGTGGCCAATCAGCATCTCCTTGTAGAGATGCATTAAATCAATGCATCTTTATGAGGAAAGTTCAGTGTCTCCATGCAGAGGGTGGATACACTGAATGGCAGTTACACTGTACAGCACTGCCCCAGAAAGCACCTCTAGTTAACCTATGAGGAGAGGCCAGTGGAGGTATCCCTAGGCTGTAATGTAAACACTGCATTTTCTCTAAAAGGACCTTGTCTACTGCAAAAAGCCTGAAGTGAATGATTCTACTCACAGAACAAATACAATAAGCTGTATCCCTTTAAATAATCTATTTACTTACATTTTAAATAATTTTTAAATATTCTTTAAAATTCTTCTAAATTTAAAAGCAAAAATCCTCAACGGTTTTATTTTTTTTCTGTTACTATAAACATAAGTTTTGTTTGTGAATTAAAAAAAAGTCATGGAGAATGGCTTTTAAATGTGGCATATTTTTCCCCCCCAATGTTTGTAACCATCATAGGTCTTTGTCATGGACAAAATGCTGTATTCAGAGGTAAGAAAGATCCCGGTGATCTAGAATTAAGTGTAACCTTTTATGGGCCAATAACATTTTATGCCATCATTACAATGAATGAGGTTTATCCCGTGACATATGGTCCTTATAGACCGATTGCAAGTAATGTGCAGAATCATCACTGTAGTGACCTTACAATGCCAAGCAGGTAAGCTCAACGCTAACACCCTGTCATCAAAGATGAATGGATTTGGATGAATAAAGACACTTTGACCATAACTATTATGGTAGGCAAATTAATACTGTTATAAACTCAAAGTAAAAATAAAATAAAAAATTACAAGTCTTTAAGTTAGTCGAACACCATAACCACCCTAGATTGCTGAGTACCAAGGAAACCCCCCCCCCCTTTAAGTAGTAAAATCATTTTGTAATGGTTTGACTTCCTACCTGTTGTTCACCATCACTACTCCCCACCTCGACTATAACCAATAGAAGCGTTAAGTTCCTGCACCGCCAACAGTTTTAACTCTGGCTAAGCTTATGGCTCTCTGTCAGCTGTAATAAAGGTAGGGAGCCGTTGTCCATGGAACTCCGGTAAAAAGTAAGAAGCGCAAACTTACTTCTTTAGGAAAACTTATCAATTAAACTGTGAATAGCTTTCTCTCCCCGCACCCTGATTCCTCTCCTGAAACTGTAATTAAAACGAAACACTAAGCCCTCCATGAATACTATCCTAGCAACCTACTTTCCTCCCCTACCCTTACCTTTTGTGTCACTATACCGCACTCTCTCTACCATGTAAGCTCATTGAGCAGGGCCCTCAACCCCTCTGTTCCTGTGTGTCCAACTCGTCTGGTTACAAATCAGTATCTGTTAGTCCACCCATTGTACAGCGTTACGTAGCTTGTTGGCATTTTATAAATAATAATAATAAGTAGAAATGTTCTAAAACAGTTTTACTATACATACAATAGGGGAAAGGAGGGTGCCAGGGCACTCATGAAACCATAACCAATACATCACTCTGTAGTGGTTATGGTGCTTAGGGTGTTCCTTTAAGTGTTTAATTTTGGTAATATTGTGGTGATGAGTGAGGGAATAATCTAAATTATATTAAAGACAGGAAGCTTCATATTTGCTTAACCTTCTTTACTGAAAACCTCTAGCAGCAAAGAACCAGTTAACGTAACTTTTCAGAGCAACCAATCAGAACAAAATATTAGCAGTATAAAACCACTTAGGCAGACCCACCCACTTCCTCTTTCTTTGATGAGGTCGAGTAGGAGAGCATGAAGACCAAACGAATTCAACTGTAACAGGCACACTCAGAGAAACAGCCATAACCTGAATAAATCCAGATTACACTGCAAGGGAAAAGAAACATTGTGAAAGTAAACTGCCAAAGCAGAATGTCACGCCATATACAGTAGTACATCAGCGAACTACGACATGAGAAATAAAGCACACAGACAACCAAAACCGTAGTATAAAATAATTTATTAATCAAGCATGATACCATTCATCAAAAAGTGAAAAGGAAAAAAGAGATGGTAATATAATCTTACTCCTGAGCGGGGCTTAACCCCTAGTGCAACGAAATGCACTACAAAACTGAAAAAGGAAGGGAGACAGGAGAGAAGGCAGGATAGATGGTAAAGTGTCCTGCAGAGTGGAAAATCCCTCGTTTAACCCCTTAAAACCGGAGGGCGTACTATTACGCCCTATTTTAAGCGGCTCTAAACGCTGCAGGGCGTAATCGTACGCCCTCTGTTTTTTTTTACTTACCCGGTTGTCAGCGATCGCGGTGGATCCTGCCTCCTGCGGCCCCCCCTGCCATGTAAGAGTGAGGTCCTTGCGAGGACCTCACAATCACATGGCCGGGTTAGCTGGCTGCTGCATTGCCAGCAGGGGGACTGCATGTAATGACAGTTAGTCCCCCTGCTGGCTGGAAATAAAATTAAATTAAAATCAGTGTAAAAGAAATAAATAATATACTTAGATCATATATATATTATAAATATATATGATCTAAGTATATATATATTATATATATACACATATACACACACATACACTGTCAAGGTGTATTTTACTATTAATATATATACAGTTGCAAGAAAAAGTATGTGAACCCTTTGGAATGATATGGATTTCTGCACAAATTGGTCAAAAAATGTGATCTGATCATCATCTAAGTCACAACAATAGACAATCACAGTCTGCTTAAACTAATAACACACAAAGAATGAAATGTTGCCATGTTTTTATTGAACACACCATGTAAACATTCCACAGTGCAGGTGGAAAAAGTATGTGAACTCTTGGATTTAATAATTGGTTGAACCTGCTTTGGCAGCAATAACCTCAACCAAACGTTTCCTGTAGTTGCAGATCAGACGTGCACAACGGTCAGGAGTAATTCTTGACCATTCCTCTTTACAGAACTGTTTCAGTTCAGCAATATTCTTGGGATGTCTGGTGTGAATCGCTTTCTTGAGGTCATGCCACAGCATCTCAATCGGGTTGAGGTCAGGACTCTGACTGGGCCACTTCAGAAGAAGTATTTTCTTCTGTTTAAGCCATTCTGTTGTTGATTTACTTCTATGCTTTGGGTCATTGTCCTGTTGCAACACCCATCTTCTGTTGAGCTTCAGCTGGTAGACAGATGGCCTTAAGTTCTCCTGCAAAATGTCTTAATAAACTTGGGAATTCATTTTTCGATCCCACCACCACCATACTTCACAATTGGGATGAGGTTTTGTTGTTGGTGTGCTGTGCCTTTTTTCACCACACATTGTGTTGTGTGTTTCTTCCAAACAACTCAACTTTGGTTTCATCTGTCCACAGAATATTTTGCCAGTACTGCTTTGGAACATCCAGGTGCTCTTGTGCAAACTGTAAACATGCAGCAATGTTTTGTTTGGACAGCAGAGGCTTCCTCTGTGGTATCCTCCCATGAAATCCATTCTTGTTTAGTGTTTTACGTATTGTAGATTCGCTAACAGAGATGTTAGCATTTTCCAGTGACTTTTGTAAGTCTTTAGCTGACAATCTAGGATTCTTCTTCACCTCATTGAGCAGTCTGCGCTGTGCTCTTGCAGTCATCTTTTCAGGACAGCCACTCCTAGGGAGAGTAGCAGCAGTGCTGAACTTTCTCCATTTATAGACAATTTGTCTTACCGTGTACTGATGAACAGCAAGGCTTTTGGAGATACTTTTATAACCCTTTCCAGCTTTATGCAAGTCAACAATTCTTAATCGTAGGTCTTCTGAGAGCTCTTTTGTGCGAGGCATCATTCACATCATGCAATGCTTCTTGTGAAAAGCAAACCCAGAACTGGTGTGTGTTTTTTTATAGGGCAGGGCAGCTGTAACCAACACCTCCAATCTCATCTCATTGATTGGACCCCAGTTGGCTGACATCTCACTCCAATTAGCTCTTGGAGATGTCATTAGTCTAGAGGTTCACATACTTTTTCCACCTGCACTGTGAATGTTTACCTGGTGTGTTCAATAAAAATATGGCAACATTTCATTCTTTGTGTGTTATTAGTTTAAGCAGACTGTGATTGTCTATTGTTGTGACTTAGATGATGATCAGATCACATTTTATGACCAATTTGTGCAGAAATCCATATCATTCCAAAGGGTTCACATACTTTTTCTTGCAACTGTATAATTATATATATATATATATATATTAATATCAAATTACATGTAGACTGATACTGATTAAATATATATATAATTATTTATATATATATATATATATTTATATATAATAGAAAAAAATAAATATGTAAATACGTTAAAAAATAAAATTAAAAAATAATTAAAAATAAATAATTAAAAAATATGTGTGTTATTTTGTTCTAACTGTATTGTGATATTAATATATATATATATTTATATCAAAATACATATAGAACGAAATAATATATATATCTATATATATAAATATATAAAAATATATAAAATTATATATACATATATATATATATATATATATATATATATATATACACATACATATATATATATATATATATATATATATATATACACATATATTAATTCTACATATATATTTATGTAATATTTTTACATAATTAGGTATCTTAATTAATTACAATTAGCGGGACCTGCCTGACAACCCATGCCGAAAGTATGGGGAATTTAATTTGCTAGCACTATATTTAACCCTATAACTTTCCAAGACACCATAAAACCTGTACATGGGGGGTACTGTTTTACTCGGGAGACTTCGCTGAACACAAATATTAGTGTTTCAAAACAGTAAAATGTATTACAAGGATGATATCACCAGTAAAAGTGAAGTTTTTTGCATTTTTCACGCACAAACAGCACTTACACGGACGATATTATTGCTGCGATACTTTTTACTGTTTTTAAACACAAATATTTGTGTTCAGCGAAGTCTCCCGAGTACAACAGTGCCCCTCATGTACAGGTTTTATGGTGTTTTCAAAAGTTACAGTGTCAAATATAAGGCTTGTGTTTCATTTTTTTCACATTAAAATTCGCCAGATTGGTTACGTTGCCTTTGAGACCCTATGGTAGCCAAGAATGAAAATTACCCCTATAATGGCATACCATTTGCAATAGTAGACAACCCAAGGTATTGCAAATGGGGTATGTCCAGTCTTTTTTAGTAGCCACTTAGTCACAAACACTGGCCAAAATTTGCATTTTTTTACAAACAAACAAATACTAACGCTAACTTTGGCCAGTGTTTGTGACCAAATGGCTACTAAAAAGACTGGACATACCCCATTTGCAATACCTTGGGTTGTCTACTATTGCAAATGGTATGCCATTATGGTGTAAATTTAATTCCTGGGCTACTATACAGTCTCAAAGGCAACGTAACCAATCTGGCGAATTTCAATTTCAAATCTAACATGCTATATTTGACCCTGTAACTTCCCAAAACACCATAAAACCTGTACATAGGGGGTACTGTTTTACACGTGAGACTTTGCTGAATACAAATATGTGTATTTTATTGCAGTAAAAGCAAACAGTATTATGACATTGACAGTTAAAATGTCATGTAGAACTAAAAAAATAAAAATAAATCTTATTTTCTCCTATTTTTTTCATAATAAATTATGTTTCATAGCTAAATATTTGATATTAAATGAAAGCCCTGTTTCCCCTGAATAAAATGATATATAATAAGGGTGGGTGCATTTAAAATGAAAGAGGTGAATTAAAGTTGGAGAGACATATAGCGCAAATGCCAGGTTTTGTTTACGTAAACATTTGGCTCAGTCCTTAAGGGGTTAAGAGGGGGTGACTCTAGATAGGTAGGGCACGGGGGGATCACTAAAGAGAGAGGATAAAACTTAACTTTTAATAGTATAAGTACAAAAGAGGTAAACATACATAAATTTGTGCAGAAAGTCTGGTATGTAAATAGCTGTTGATGGAAATGCTTGACATGTGCACAGTCGTTATTCGGCATGTGTTAAAACCTTAATAAAATAACTCTGTGACACCATTTCTGTTGGAGTATAAAGTCCACAGCTTTATTAAAAATTTTAATTCAACAATTTAACAATTTAGGGTCATTGTCACAAGTATTAATTATGTCCGACCTTCTTGCCCAATACCCCCGACAATGACCCTACCAAATAACATAATAAAACATTCCAATAATACATAACGTTTAACCCATGGCCTACCAAAGAGGCCCCATAACCATATGTTTAACTGTAGGGGTGTACCCAGACACCCCTAAACCCCCAGATTTGTAGCCACCAACGAGCTAGAACCTACAAACCATTTTCCACTCCGGCATAGTCCAGCCTAGACCTTGGCCTGCCCACTTCCTATTCCACCTAAATCCTCTTTAACCCAGGCCCTATTCCGCCACAGCACATGACTTGACCCCCTCAAGAACATGAGCGACCCCCACCACACAAAAACAGGGCCTGTGCAATACCATCCTGAAAACCCAAATTAAGTAAATCCGATCCCACGTCGGATAGATGAACCCCATCCTTCCTAAAATACCCGGGCAGCATACATTCCAACTCCTTGTGACGCACAACTACGCCACCCATCCGCCTCACGAAAACCGCCATGGTCTTATTGACCTTACCCCTACTTCGCGCTATCGCAGCCGAATCCCTGGCGTGTCTCCAATTAAAGCGAGGCACCATTTCGGACCAGACCACTACCACGCCAGGAACCAGCTTACATAGCCGATCCAGATCCCTCTTCATCCTCCTCAACAGTTCCCGCTGCGGGATCAAGCCTAAATCGTTCCCCCCACCATGAACCAGAATTACGTTAGGGACTGACCCCCATGCCAGCCTATTGAACAGTTCCTTACTGATGCTCTGCCAACCGAAACCCCGGAAACCCAACCAAGTGAGAACCACCGCCTCCACCGGGAAGCCCAGTTGTGCTCCGTCTCTTCTCATCGCGGCCCTCCTCCGCGCCCAATAAACGTAGGAATGTCCGATCAGCCATACCAAACGACCTAAAAGAAATAGAACAGTGAACAGCAGAGCCCTTAACAAACAACGCCCCAGTCCCCTTTTACACCAACTTGTCCGGTCTAACGTATGAGCGGAACCGAATGGACTCCCATCTTCCTATCTGTTTGATCCGCTCGTCTCCCAGACCTAACCGAGCCGCCTCCGTTGCGGCCCCAATTCTAAACGAATGTGTCCCGAAATGCATGGGTTCCAGGCCCAGCTTACCCAATCCTGCACGAAATATCTTAACGAACTGAAAACGGGACAAAGCCTTACCGTCAGCATAGATGAAGAAACAGCCTTCCTTCTCGGGGCGGACTTCCAAGAATTCGGCGCCACAAGCCACTGGGCAAGCCCTAGACCCTGGCAATTTGAACAATGTTACCAAGCTTCCTTTGCCGAATATGTCCGTCTTTGAGCGGCACAACTTGACCTGTACCTTATCTTCACCAATGGTCACATCCCCCAACCGAATCCCACCAACCCCTGCTTTGTTGGTGCTAAGCAGCTCCCCAATACGGAATGCCCCGAAGAATGCCCAGACAAACGCCTCGGAAAACAACACAACTTCATATTTGGAATAACATAATGCCGGTAGAACCTCCACTAGTCCTTGCAGCACCGCGAATGACACTGGCCTCCTCGTATCCACCGATTTCTTACCCCTCCGAAAACCTCTTATGGCTTGCCTGACCAAGAAATGTTTCGTTATATCCTCCCATCCATTAAACTTAAATAGGAAGGCCAACGCCGACATGTGCCTGTCAACCATAGCTGGTGAAGCCTTCCTGGAAAATAGTCGACACAGTACCCATAACAGTATATCTAACCGATGTTCCTCTGAACAGTCCCCTCCCACTTGTGCCACCGACTCTTCCCATTCGTGCCAAACCTTCACATATGCCGCCCAGGTGCCTGGTGCCAGGGAATTCTTTATGAACTCCCCAAGCATGATGTCCCGAGCTGCCACATTTCTGCCGGACATGCCAATCCTTCCTCTTGTGCCTCCGGCGCTGCTTCCCGAAAACGTTCCCACTGTGAACGAGAAAGCGCGTCAGCCACTATATTCAAGAAACCTGGAACATGCCTTGCCCTGAACACTATATTGCTAGACATACATAAAAGTACCAAGTGCCTTAATAACCATATCACTGCAGGAGATGATGCCGACAACCCATTGATAGCCTGGACCACTGCCATGTTATCTGAGTAAAATACTACTTTTTTGTTTGCGAGCTGCTTTCCCCATAACGCCACCGCTACTACCACCGGGAAAAATTCTAGGAACGCGAGGTTCCTTATCAGCGAGCTCGTCTTCCACTCCGCCGGCCACTCCTCGGCGCACCATTGCCCCGCTAAATAAGCCCCAAACCCCACGTCCCGGAGGCGTCTGTAAACAAGCCTATGTCCTTGGAGGAAACTCCCGGCTCCCGAAAAAACACTATACCGTTAAATTCCCTTAGAAACCTTTTCCAAACCCCCAGGTCCGCTCTCATATCCGCCGAAACTTTCACGTAATGATTCGGCAACCGCACACCGCTCGTCGCCTGGGCCAGCCGTTGACAAAAAACTCTGCCCATCGGAATCACCCTGCATGCAAAATTAAGACTCCCCAATAGCGACTGCAGCCCTCGCAAAGTCACTTTTCTCGCATGCCACGCTGTGTCCACTAGCTGACAAAGCTTAAGTAGCTTGTCCGCGGGCAGTCTGCATTCACCTTTTACAGAGTCAATCTCCAGGCCGAGGAAACTAAGGCATGAGGTGGGGCCAACCGTCTTATCCCCTGCCAAAGGAACCCCAAAAGAGTGTGCTATCCATTGAAACACCCTCAATATCTGGCCACACCGCTCAGATCCTTCCGGCCCTACATCCTTCCGGCCCTACACACAAGAAATCATCGAGGTAATGCACGATTGATCCCCCAGCCGACTCCCGTCGTACCACCCATTCCAAAAAGGTGCTAAACTTTTCAAAATAGGAACACGAGATGGAACAGCCCATCGGTAAACACAGGTCTATGAAGAAACCCCCTTCGAAGAAGCACCCCAAAAGGTGGTGACAACCCGGATGAATGGGGAGCAGCCGAAATGCTGCTTCCACGTCCACCTTTGCCATCAGTGCACCGTGTCCCGCTCTCCGAACCAACTCGACCGCATGATCGAATGATGCATAGGATACGGAACACAGCGCCGCGTCGATATCATCATTTACCGATGACCCCCGTGGGTGCGATAAGTGATGTATCAGGCGAAATTTCCCTTCCTCCTTTTTAGGGACCACCCCCAGCGGAGACACCCTTAAATCTTCTATCGGCGGGGATGGAAACGGCCCCGCCATCCTCCCCATCTGGACTTCCTTCATTAATTTTTCCCGCACTACCCCCGGGTGGTCCCGGACTGATTTAAGGTTTGCACACATGGTTCCCGGACCTTTGACCTTGAATGGGATAACAAAACCCTCTGTAAACCCCCGCCATAAGAACCTCGCCTCTTCCTGATTACCGTACTGCCTTAACCACGGCAGCATCGCGCCGACCTTCACCGGCGACGTTCCCAGTCGCCACTGCCGTGGCTGTTGTCCCTGCTGCACCCCCGAAGTTAGATTTTCCTTTCTTAAAACACCTGTTGACTCAATGATTTCCCCCGCATCCGGAACATTCATGTTTAAATCTACACGATGCCGCCCATTTGCACTGCCCTTCATTGAACAGCCAACAGAACCCCTTCTTCTGTCCGGCCGGTACAGCGCTTCCCGTGGCCGTACCGGCCGTCCCTTGAAAGGGCGCATTTTTCTGGGCCATCATTATTCTCATCCATAAAGGCAGGTCCATCTGATCCCACCTCATACTCGGATTCGCTGCCAACCGTTGGCGGAATTGTTCGTCGTACCGCCACCATGCTAATCCCCCATAAGTCCTGTAAGCCCCTATCCCGTCCAAATAACAAAACAGCTGCGAACATCGTTCTGGGTGCTTTTCCCCGACTACGCTCGCCAAAATACAGAAGGCTCTGAGCCAATTCCCAAAAGTCTTGGGTATCTTCCGATACCGCCGCTTTTTCTCCTCTTCTTCCTTTTTAGCGTCCTTCTTATCCTCTTCCTTCAAGTCGAGAAATTCCTCGAGTGGAAGTAAGGATAAGATTTCCATGAATTCCCCCTTCCCAATTTTTTCTTTTACCTCCGCTTTCAGGTGACATCCTAGTGGTCCCGCGAAGGACACATGAACGTTTTGCCGTGCCACGTCCGCTATCTCACCACCCCCGACCACCTGTTGGCCAGACCCGACTGCCTTTCCGGTTCCCGACTCACCGTCCCCCGTTTCGACGGCACCCGACTTGTGTGTCACCATCCTCTCCGCCCCTTGTTCTTTATCTCCCCCGTCCTCTGGCGACCATACCCTACCAAACTGCGGGGTTGACCCCTCATCTCCCGCCCAGGAGTTAATGAAAGATTTTAAGCAACCCAAAGGGACCCAGTGTGTGGTGTACTTCGTGACTCACCGCCAGTGCCCCCGACCGTGGCCGGCCGCAGGGTTGCTGTCCTTCCGTCCGCCATTTCAGGCTCCGGAGACTCCTGTTGCCGCCGACTCCTTTCCGCCTGGCCTCTCCTCGGGACCGTAGGTGTAACGCTCCTCGACCTGCCGGGAAAATATAACCTGGGTAGTCTGTCCATGTGTTGTCCTAGCCGCCTTTCCTCCCGGCGTTCCTTCCTCCTGTCACTATCGCTACGCTGTCTCGCTGCCTGACCGTCCCGGCCGTAAGACCTCCTCTGCTGGTCCTTTAAACTCCCGCCCGATGAACTGGAAGCACTGCGTCTACATCTTAGCCTCCGTTCCCTGGTGCATGACCTCTGCCTGCTCCGGTGGCTCCTGGACTGGCTCCTGTCCCTGCTCCTCCCCTGCTCTGCTGACCTCCTCTGGGTGCTGCTCCTGTCCCCTTCACTGCGCCGCTCGCTACTCACTCCTCGCCTCCTGGCCCAGCTCCTGTCCTGCTGCGCCTGAGAGCGGCCCATAGGGGGCTCCCGCTCGCCTCTGACCCCTCTGCATGTCTCCTTCCTCCTCAGCCCCTGCGGCTCCTCCATGTCCCTGCAACCTCCTGTCGCTGACCTGCCGTCTCCTCTCCTCTCATCCCGGCAACTTCCTGAGGGCAGGGATTCACCCCCCCTCGCCATTCCCGTCTGCCCGGAGACGCTGCTGCCCCTGTCACCGCTACCTGTCCTGGACCTATTCCCTGTGAGGGTTAAGCCCGTCCCTGACCTGCCATCTGCCTCTCCACCTGTCACCTGAGGGGGCGCTGGCGTCGAGCTGTCCTCAAGCACCCCATCCTCCTGCCCCTCAGTATCGCCACTAGGGGCGGACTCACCGGGGCGCTGAAGTTCCGGACCATCACGGCCCTGCTGCCTGGCTGCCATCCCAGCTGTACAGGATCCAGCCGTGTCCTTCTGCCTCCCGCCCGCAGACTTGCGGCGGGGCCTTCTCCCACCGGCGGGCTTCCGACTAGCGCCCGCCCGGCGCACTCCGACTCTTGAGGCCCGTCCTTCCGCCTGGGATGCCTTTTCCCCACTTTGCGGCGCTGGACTCCTCCTCCTCCTCGCCGCTGGCGGTGCTCCCGGGCTGAGTCATTGGGGCGGACGTGCCCTCCTGGTCGGCCTCCTCTCCGACACCGCAGTGGGGGGAGCAGACGTGCTCGGGACCCCCAGTTGATCCTGCAGCCACGCCATCCCCTTCTCTTCCACCATTCTTCTCACACCAGCCAAGATTTCTTCAGCAGAAGCCATCCCTGCAAGAAAAAGAACAGACCACACAAACCTGACAAGTATCAAGTAAGTGTGATTTTGATTAAAAAGGCCAGCTCACCAAATTGGCTGTTATTTAAACCCTTATTCTCCTCCCCCCCTGTCCAGACATTACTTTTCCACACCCCTTGACCTTAACTTCACCTGCCAACTCTCTGGCCCTGTCAAGGCCCACTCCCCTCCTGTGTTGCTCCATGGGCTTCAAGAGTGATACAATTACACTGCCAGGGACCCAGGGACCCTCCAGGCACCCAGACCACTTCTGCCCATTGGAGTGGTCTGGGTGCCAACTCCCACTACCCTTAACTCTGCAACTGTAATTATTGCAGTTTTCATAAACTGCAATAATTACCTTGCTGGGTTAAGTCCTCCCCTAGTGGATGTCTACTAGACAGCCACTAGAGGGCACTTCCTGGTCCATAGGAGACTGTAGGTTTTTGGCTAAGGGGGTGCCCTTGAAGGCACAAGTATTTAGGGACTTGACAGCATAGGAGGCTTCCTAGCACATTCAGTCTTACCTTTTTCTACACTTCTACCCCTAGCTTTTTGGTTATATAGCTAGTTTTTGTGGAGCGAAAAGTAAACATTGACAGCCCGCATTTCTCAGTTACTAACTACCGATATTCCCACCTGCTCTAACCGCTAGACGCTGCCTCTCACGGTTCATAATAGAGGGCCGTGTCACTTTTGTGAGATTTTTATTTTTCTGCAGTATACTGGTACTCTGTTGCTTGTTTAGAGTCCAGACACTGCAGTCTAGGTATATATAGATATTAACTTCACAAGTAGCTGTCGTGCAGTCACCTGGGACTCTGGTATTCTGCTCAGAGCCCAGACACTGTATTATCATAAACTGTATAATACAGCTGCTGTTCTTGTTATAGTTCTTTATTCAGTTACAGGCAGTGCAACTGTGTCACTACTGTAATTTCGATACTTTTGTAAATAGCTGTTGTTCTTGCTATAGCTCTCCACCTAGTTACAGGCAGTGCAACTGTGTCACTATTGAAATTTCGATACATATCGACACAAGCTGTATAAGTAGCTGTTTTCCTTGCTGGAGTTCTCTATTTAGTTAAAGGACCACTATAGGCACCCAGACCACTTCAGCTCTTCAGCCGATGACGGGGAAAGGAGGCGGAGAGTCCCCACCGCCGAGGGAGCCCGGCGGTGGAGAAAAGGTATGTGTTTAACCCCTTCCTCACCCTAGAGCCCAGTAGGAGGGGGACCCTAAGGGTGGGGGGGACCTTGAGACCCTATATTGCCAGGAAAACGAGTATGTTTTCCTGGCACTATAGTGGTCCTTTAAGGCAGTGTAACTGTATCACTCTAGCATTTCCATTAACATCTATTTACATACCAGACTTTCTGCATGAATTTACGTTTGTTTACCTCTTTTGTATTTATACTATTAAAAGTTCAGTTTTATCCTCTCTCTTTAGTGTTCCCCCCGTGCCCTACCTATCTAGAGTCACCCCCTCTTACACAAGGGAATTACCACTCTGCAGGACATTTCATCAAAAAGAATACAACAATACCCCCAATGAACACAACAGCAAAAACCCAGTTTCAGGGAGGGAAACAACAAGGGGGGAAACATTCACCTCATGTCTTTAATAAAATTTAGATTATTCCTTCACCGAGGCTAAAATAATTCTTAATTTGAATGCAAGACAGGAGGCTTCATATTTGCAATTTTAACGCCAACACATAGGGACAGAAGAAACATGAGATTGCAGACTGAAATAAAAAGTACGGAAAGTCGATTCCCTAGACCAGGGGTCAGCAACCTATGGCACTCAAAGCTTTCAGAGCCAAACAGGCTCCTGCCTATCAGGAGTTCCAGTGGTCCTTCAGATATCTATCTGCTAGGAGAAAATTCTCAATCTACACATTGCAGCACTACGAGGAAGTGATCTCAGATCACTTCCTCCAAGCACTTGTGAATGGGAATCCACACTGCCTGCAGCTGAAATTACAGTTCCTGCCCTCGACCTGTACCTGGCCAACCCAATCCCTAATGGACTCCAGAGAAGCCACCCATGCAGATAGATATACATAGAGCTGCAGAAGAAGCCTCCCCCTCATACAAAAACTACAAAAAGCCTACACATGAACACACATACAGTCCCCACAAACACAACGATAATGACACTGACAATCCAGATACATGCACGCTTACACAAACCACCAAACACTCAATGTGACATATCATCCACACAAACAATTCCACAAGCAGTCACCATACACAACCCATATTCATTGGTATCATACACAATACCACAAACTACTCATGAACATATACGATATAACAGCCAACATACACACAAATATAACTCTGCAAAGCAACTGCAGCACACATAAATAACACAAGCAGAACATACACACTTCCATTTAAAAATTGGCATCCGGCACGCCAAAGGACTTCAATATCTTGTTTTGGCACTATACTACTAAAAGATTGGCTACCCCTGCACTAGACCAATCAGCGGCACCGAGAATATCCGTAAGGGACCCACCATCTTCTAGAGCTGCTGAAGCTGCTGTGTCCTGAACCGAATGTGACCCAAAGGAACTCGCCACACCAGCCGATGAAAGAAGCCATCGAATCCAACAAGCGATCATAGGTGCAGAAACAGCCCTAAATGGTCGAATGTACAAAATCAATAGCTGTCCATGGGCAGAAGGTCAAAATGACGAAGTCACGGAGAGATACGTCCGTAGACAACATGCTACACAAAGACAAGGTCTATCCGGAAAATAGGGAAAGGACACAGAAGACAAATTAGATTTCGTTCTGCGTGAAATAGAAACAGACACACCCTCTGGTGAAAAGGAGAAAGATTCCACATCAAAAGCATGAACATCAGAAATGCGTTGAAAAGACACAAGGCATAACAGTAGAGTCAGCTTAGCAGAGAGTTGGTGTAGAGATAATTCCCCATTATAAGGCCACTCCTCAAGGAAGCGCAAGACAAGCGAAACATCCCAAAATTAGGAATAGCGAGAAGTAGGCAGCCTCGTAATAGTCAGCAGACTGTGGATCCTTACCAACGCCAGAACTTTGAGAAGGCACATGAGCCACTATAATAGCCGATCTGAACACATTATTAGTCCTATATGACTTACCCTGAGAAAATAATTCAGCCAGGAAGTTCAGTACGGCCATGATAGGGGTCGTAAAGGGATCCAAACGTCTCTCCAGACACCAGCGATGCCAGGATCGCCAGGCATGCAAATATGATCGTCTGGTGCCAGGTGCCCAAGAGTCCCAGAGTAACTCTCTTGCTGTTGTCGATAGGCCCGACACATCCCAGGAACCCCGGAAACCAATCAGAGAGTTAGCCACAGGCTGCTCACTGTTTAATAGACATGCCCCTACTCGCGATATAGCGAGTAGGGGCATAATTTACTAATACTAAGTAATCTTTACTTAGTATTAGTAAATTTGGCTGAAAGACCAATTCAGGTCTTTCAGCCTTTTAGTAGATAGCTCCCTAATACCGTGGGAATTAGGGCGTTATCTACTTATACATTCCTGTCATTACATTGACTGGCCAAGTAACTTACATTTTATATGAATGTGTGTTACTTGATTGTTGTAAGTGTTGCAAATGCTTACTGCTGAATCCTGGCTATGTTTATATACTTTTTATTTAAAATTGTATACAATGTAACATTCTTCTTCTTTCACTGGGTAAGTATATTAGTACTTAGGCAATACTGTGCTTCGGAACTTCGGCACTTTGACACCTCGGAACTTTGGCAACTTCGGCACTACTACACTTCGGAAATTCGGTAATTTCGGCACTTCGACAATTCGGCAATTCAGAATTGCCCGAAATTCAGTCGAATTTTCATTCGGACCGAAACGAATTGCACATGTCTAATGTTAACTGGTTCTTTGCTGCTGGAGGTTTTCAGTAGAGAAGGTTAAGCAAATATGAAGCCTCCTGTCTTGCCTTATAATTGGGGAGTATATTCATTAGATTGTAATAGAAAAAAATAACAAATTATAATTTTTTTTAACAGTCCTATAGTGTAATATTATTTTTAAGATATGTTACCAGCAAATCTGTATTTTATAGGAGCAGTGTTCAAAAGTTTTACATTAGGTTTTTTGTTTTTTTTTTCCTGTTTTTCAGAAGGTCATTAATTAGAATCCTGTAGTCATTTTTCAAATGGTAAAAACTATAGATTAGAATTATTCATTAGTAATATTTTGAGGATAAAGATTTTGTTTTAAAAAGATATTTGTATTGTACTTTATTTGATTAAAGCTGATGTGTGCTGTACAGGGTGAAGTTTATGAAAGAATGAAGTTATTCTGTGAATATAAGGTACATTAAAGGAACACTAAAGTCACCTAAATTACTTTAGCTAAATAAAGCAGTTTTAGTGTATAGATCATTCCCCTGCAATTTCACTGCTCAATTCATTGTCATTTAGGAGTTAACCCCTTAAGACCGGAGGGCGTACATTACACCCTATTTTAGGCGTCTCTAAACGGGCGCCCTCCGGTCTTAAGGGGTTAACTCCTAAATGACAATGAATTGAGCAGTGAAATTGCAGGGGAATGATCTATACACTAAAACTGCTTTATTTAGCTAAAGTAATTTAGGTGACTTTAGTGTTCCTTTAATGTACCTTATATTCACAGAATAACTTCATTCACGTCCGACCCCCTGGAAGCCCCCCCGGCAATGTGAGAGTGAGGTCCTTGCGAGGACCCCACAATCACATGGCCAGTATAGCTGGCTTCAGTATTGCCAGCAGGGGGGCTGCCTGTAATGACAGGTGGTCCCCCTACTGGCTGGAAATGAAATAAAATAAAATTAATTAAGTGTAAAAAAAAAAATATATATATATATATATATATACTTAGATCATATATATATTATATATTATATATTATATATTATATATATATGATCTAAGTATATATATACACATATACATACACACACGTACACCGTCTAGGTGTATTTTACTATTAATATATATATAATTATATATATATTAATATCAAATTACACGTAGACTGATACTGATTAAATATATATATAAATATTGTTATATATATATTTATATATAATATAAAAAAAATTTAATATGTAAATACGTTAAAAAATAAAAAAATAAAATAATAAAAAAAAATGTATAGATGTGTGTTATTTCGTTGTAACTGTATTGTGATATTAATATATATATATCAAAATACACGTAGAACAAAATAATATATATATCTACATACATAAATATATACGTATATATCACTATATATATACCTATATATAAATAAAAATATTTAAAAAAAATTATATATATATATATATATACACATATAGATTCACATTCGTATAAATATATACATATATTAATTCTACATTTATATTTATGTAATATTTTTACATAATTAGGTATCTTAATTAATTACAATTAGCGGGACCTGCCTGACAACCCATGCCGAAAGTAAAGGGAATTTAATTTGCTAGCACTATATTTAACCCTATAACTTTCCAAGACACCATAAAACCTGTACATGGGATTACTGTTCTACTCGGGAGACTTCGCTGAACACAAATATTAGTGTTTCAAAACAGTAAAATGTATTACAACGATGATATCGCCAGTAAAAGTGCCGTTTTTGGCATTTTTCATGCACAAACAGCATTACACGGACGATATTATTGCTGTGATACTTTTTGCTGTTTTGAAACACAAATATTTGTGTTCAGTAAGTCTCCCGAGTACAACAGTACCCCTCATGTACAGGTTTTATGGTGTTTTCAAAAGTTACAGCGTCAAATATAAGGCTTGCGTTTCATTTTTTTCACATTAAAATTTGCCAGATTGGTTACGTTGCCTTTGAGACCCTATGGTAGCCCAAGAATGAAAATTACCCCTATGATGGCATACCATTTGCAATAGTAGACAACCCAAGGTATTGCAAACGGGGTATGTCCAGTCTTTTTTAGTAGCCACTTAGTCACAAACACTGGCCAAAATTTGTGTTTTTTGCATTTTTCACACAAACAAATACTAACGCTAGCTTTGGCCAGTGTTTGTGACCAAATGGCTACTAAAAAAGATTGGACATACCCCATTTGCAATACATTGGGTTGTCTACTATTGCAAATGGTATGCCATTATGGGTGTAAATGTCATTCCTGGACTACTATAAAGTCTCAAAGGCAACGTAACCAATCTGGCGAATTTCAATTTCAAATGTAACGTGCTATATTTGACTCTGTAACTTCCCAAAACGCCATAAAACCTGTACATAGGGGGTACTGTTTTACACGTGAGACTTTGCTGAATACAAATATGTGTATTTTATTGCAGTAAAAGCAAACAGTATTATGACATTGACAGTTAAAATGTCATGTAGAACTAAAAAAATCAAAACAATCTTATTTTCTCCAATTTTTTTCATATCAAATTATGTTTCACAGCTAAATATTTGATATTAAATGAAAGCCCTGTTTCCCCTGAATAAAATGATATATAATAAGGGTGGGTGCATTTAATATGAAAGAGGTGAATTACGGTTGGACAGACATGTAGCGCAAATGCCAGGTTTTGTTTACATTTTGTTTCGTTCACAAAGTGCACATTTGGCTCCGTCCTTAAGGGGTTAATAGGTTAAATCACTTTGTTTCTGTTTATGCAGCCCTAGCCACACCTCCCTTGGCTATGATTGACAGAGCCTGCATGAAAAAAAAAACTGGTTTCACTTTCAAACAGATGTAATTTACCTTAAATAATTGTATCTCAATCTCTAAATTTAACTTTAATCACATACAGGAGGCTCTTGCAGGGTCTAGCAAGCTATTAACATAGCAGGGGATAAGAAAATCTTAATTAAACAGAACTTGCAATAAAGAAAGCCTAAATAGGGCTGTCTTTACAGGAAGTGTTTATGGAAGGCTGTGCAAGTCTGTTTATGGAAGGCTGTGCAGGGAGGTGTTACTAGGGTTCATAAACAAAGGGATTTAACTCCTAAATGGCAGAGGATTGAGACGTGAGGCTGCAGGGGCATGTTCTATATACCAAAACTGCTTCGTTAAGCTAAAGTTGTTCAGGTGACTATTGTGTCCCTTTAAGCTAGGCCACGCCAGTGAGAATTGAGCAATTTTGTAGATGCATTAGATTAGCCTGCTGTGGATGAGTGAGTAAATTAGTCTGAGTTGCTATCATGCCAACCAAGGGACAATCTGTCTTTTCTATCCTAATGTCTCTCTTTTCCAGAAGTTCCATATCATACTCCCAGTGTCTACAAACTACAATAAATATGTTTAGTAATTATTTCTTGTAAATAGGATACATTGTTCTAAATTACATTTCAGTTGCATAAATTGTAGTTAGTAAGTCACCTAAAATTTCTCTGAACAGTCCTGTCCCTAGAAACCCCTCACTCCACCTCAAACCCCTAAAATGAACGTTTCCCTCTGTCCTTTTGAAATGTTGGGGTATGCTACCTTTTTATCACTGGCTACTATAACTGGAGGCAGTCTGCAGTTTTGAACATTATCAGTTCTGTCCTTACTGAATGACAAAAAGAGAGGGAAAAATACCTTTTTAGGGGTTCGAAACATTGCGTTGTCTCACTTATCCAAATAAATAAAATAGAAGATACTTGGAGTGCCTGGATCCTCTTAGTAACAGTTACTGAATGAAAGTCAAACTCGAAAAAATAAGAACTGCATATTTTCCAACATATCAAATGGACAAAGAAGGATACTTTAAATTTAGAACAATGTCATTAACACAGATCTATTTCTAAACACATTTATTGACATTTAAAGACACATCACTGTGAGTACTATTACTGTGGAGCTCTGTTATACACTCAGACACACCAACAATATGGAGCTCCTAGAAAAAAGGGGCAGAGGAATTTGGGCCCAAAATAGGGAATGCACCTCCAAAATAAGAACACATGGGTGGTATGCACTGAGTTGGGGTATTTTGGCAACAGGTGTAACCTGGTAGCCTTGTTCAAGTGGTAAAGACTATCATTTGTAATGTACAACACAGAGTAATTTGTTAAAAGTTCACACCATCTGAGAGATATCTCGTTTTAAAGGGACACTATAGTCACTACAACAACTACAGCTTAATGTAGTTGTTCTGGTGAGTATAATCATTGCCTTCAGGCATTTTCATGCAAACACTGCCTTTTCAGAGAAAAGGCAGTGTTTACATTGCCCTAGGGACACCTCCAAGTGGCTACTCCTCAGATGGCCACTGGAGGTGCTTCCTGGCTCAGTGATGCACAGTAGGCAGCACTGCCGTTCAGCGACTCCACGCTCTACATGGGGATGCTGAATTTATCTCAGTCTTCCTTTAATATTGCAGGAGCCACTGAATGCACACAATTTTTTGAATTCTTATTTATTGCTGCACCGTGTTTAATATAACCATAAAACATATGTGATAGCCAATAGGGAAAAAAGGGTATGTATCATTGACAAAGTAACATGAATTGTTCAGACGTTGTACTCATTGCTGTCAAGCACATCAAGAAATAAAATCATTTGATCATGATGTGGGAAATATGCTCAGTTTTCAGAATTAAACACTTAAGATGCAAAAACTCTGGAAATATTAATAAATGTGAATTTAATATATAATTTCACAGATAGAGAATCTGGAGATGTACCATAACCCATTCACTCATCCCTAAATGTGAATATTAATTGGGAAATCGTTTTGGCAGGAGCAGGCTAAGAACAGATGGGACCCTGGGGGGAATTAATTCACAAGGGTTCCCTTAAACACATGTACATTTGAACATAAAATAACAAGCTACTGCTGTGCTATTAATATAATTTTATAGTCATTTCTATTTATTTATGTTGACCTGTATTGTGTCCATTCATAGAAAAACTGCTTTCTGCGACATTGAGTCTTTTAGCAATCTCCATAGTGTTTGTTATGCCATTACATAGAGTACAAGCAGGGCTGAATTTCACATTAGGAGGAGTAGGCTTCTGCTTATAGCTGTGTGCCTCATGATTTCGGGTACTCTGCTTGTTAAAAGCTGCCCCCTCCCACCTCCTGCCCAATGTCTGCTGCTTGCTGACAGTAATAAAGGCTGCAGGACTCAGTCTGTGAAAATTTGATATGTGCATTGCAGCCCATCCAACATTCCCATTCGAGGTCCTGTCCTGCCCTGCTATCCTACTTTAACCAAAATTTGGAGACACTAGGGAAATGTCACCAGTTAGCGCAATTTGAGTGCGTCCTTTAACCCCTTATGGACACACGAACAAAGTATTCCGTCATGATTCCCTTTTATTTCAGAAGTTGTGTCCTTAAGGGGTTAACGTGCTCGTGCTGTACCGGGGGAGCCAACCTGCCGGTAGGTCCGCCTCTTTTCCCATGGGTATCGTTAATGATGCAGGTCACGTAACTGGCGATTCCCTCTCATGGTCCCACCTACCACATGCAGTTTACCCTGTTACAATTGTTAAAAGATATGGCATGACTCCGCCCCCTCAGACTAAACTCACATCTCCTGCAGGGAGCGGAGGATTGGCGTCAGGATGAGCAACTCAGAAATGGCAGCTACACACAAATGCTACACATACTGCTCTGCAAACTGTACACACACATCGTTCCCCACACTTACACACACACACACACACTTACTCCTACTCACATTGATGCTCACACTGCATACATACTGCTATCCACACTGTTCACACACACACACACACACTTACTCCTACTCACATTGATGCTCACACTGCATACATACTGCTATCCACACTGTTCACACACACACACATTTACTCCTACTCACATTGATGCTCACACTGCATACATACTGCTATCCACACTGTTCACACACACACACATTTACTCCTACTCACATTGATGCTCACACTGCATACATACTGCTATCCACACTGTTCACACACACACACACACACTTACTCCTACTCACATTGATGCTCACACTGCATACATACTGCTATCCACACTGTTCACACACACACACATTTACTCCTACTCACATTGATGCTCACACTGCATACATACTGCTATCCACACTGTTCACACACACACACATTTACTCCTACTCACATTGACGCTCACACTGCATACATACTGCTATCCACACTGTTCACACACACACACACACACTTACTCCTACTCACATTGATGCTCACACTGCATACATACTGCTATCCACACTGTTCACACACACACACACACACACAATAATACACTTAAATACATCCACATATTTACCTTGTATAAACCCCACTTGATCTGTGTGTATAATGTGATTAATAATTGTATTTAGCCTGGCCGCCAAAATGGCAGAATATAGTTTGATATCAATGTTTTGTAACGCTATTGGCCTATAATTTCAAACTTCTAGATTATTATTTATTTATTTTTTTAAATATGAACTATATCAGATTGCAACATTTCCATTGGAATTGGGTGGTTTTTTTTTTTACAAAAACCGGTAAAGACTTTAAGAAGTACTTTTAAAAAGTCCTTTAATATTTCATAAAATGTATTCGAAAATCCGTCAGGACCAGGTGATTGATTTCTTTGTAGGTTTCCTATTGCTTTATCAATCTCCTCAATCCTGAGGTGTATTTAATGAACTCAATTGCTCTTGAGAAATTTGTGGTAAATTATATTTACATTTATTACATTTATAGTAGATGTTGTTGGAAGATTGTACAGTTTTGTAATATTCCTCAAATACCTGTCCTATTTTTTCTGGTAGCATATCTGGTCTGTTGCCCTTATAATACCATTTTCTTTTAATGAAATACAGCATCTCATTTGCTTTATTAATCAGTGCATCATTAATTGCCTTTTCTACTTCTACTATTATTCTTTTCGTGTTTTCTCTAGAAGGAGTAATTTATTTTGTGAGGATAGATTATCCAGCCTTATATATAATTCTGCTAATCCTGGAGAACGTTTTTTTATTTTTTTTCCCGTATGCCCCGATCTTAATTAAGTGACTCCGATTGGTACTTTTATATGCACACCATACTATAGGTAGAGGCACTTCATCATTATTATTCTCCTTAAAAAATAAATCAGTTGTTTGCTTCAAGTATTCAACACGTTGGGGTTTATTTAAAATATAGTCGTTTCACCTCCAATAACTATGTTTTTTAAATCAAATTTATCATTGATTTGTAAAAAGATGGCACTATGATCTGACCAAGGGACCGATATAATTAAAAAAAAAATTACATTTATCGTTTGACCTATTTTAGAAAATATAAAATCAATTCTAGAGTAGGTAATGAATGATTTAGAAAAGCAAGTATAATCTTTTACATTAGGATTAAATATTCTCCATACGTCCAACAAGTCAGATCTTTTAACCAATTCTCTCATTCTTCAAGCATTATTCCCTATATTTCTATTATTAATATTCCCTCCATTACATCGTCTTTCAATTGTTGGCTCCATAACACAGTTTAAATCCCCCGTTAGTAAGATTTCCTTTTGTTTGATCCTTTCTACTCTATTTAAGACTTTGTTTATAAACTTAATAGGAGAGTGGTTAGGAGTAGTGATGTCCCGAATGGTTCACCACAAACGGTTCGCCGCGGACTCATCATTGAGTAAACTTTGACCCTGTACCTCACAGTCAGCAGACACATTCCAGCCAATCAGCAGCAGACCCTCCCTCTCAGACCCTCCCACCTCCTGGACAGCATCCATTTTACATTCATTGTGAAGCTGCATTCTTAGTGAGCTGTCCAGGAGGTGGAGGGTCTGGGAGGGAGGGTCTGCTGCTGATTGGCTGGAATGTGTCTGCTGACTGTGAGGTACAGGGTCAAAGTTTACTCAATGATGAGTCCGTGGCGAACCGTTCGTGGAGAACCGTTCGCGAACCGTTCATGGCGAACCGTTCGCGAACCGTTCGGGACATCACTAGTTAGGAGCATAGACACTGGCAATCGTATATATTTTGTTCTTTATCTCGCATACAAATATCAAATATCTGCCTTGAATATCACTGTCCTGATGTAATACTTTTATTGAGATTTTATTTGAGAACATAATAGCAACTTCCCTCTTTTTCTGTTAATCTGTTAATGATGAAGTATATACATGCGGATACTGATTTTGCCTAATTCTCATTACATTTCCTTCCTTCCAATGAGTTTCTTGTATTGCACATATATGAATTTGTTAATTTATCAGAAACAAAATACCTATTTTTTTGAGTTGATGCCACGCGCATTTATTGTAACTATTTTAATATTAAAATCTGGTTAATTATTTTCTCCTTTGAGCATATGGCAAGTCCCATATTAACAACAACAGCAATCCCTCCCTCCCCATATATGCACAAAACTAAAAAAGTAAACCTAATAGAAAAATCCCCTAAAAAAATCCCCTCCCCATTCTCCTTGGGGAGTAGAGTCCAGTGTGTGGGCAGATGGAGAGAAGCAAAATCCCTTCCCATCCATCCAGGCTCTGAACCAGATTGGTCCGCTATGCGGAATCGTCCTATCCATGGTCTAGCGCAAATTGCATACATTTATAATTCAAAGTGCTTTCTTAATTTATATCTCCACATAAAAAGAGACATAGGAAAAAATAAAAAAAAGAGAAAAAGAAAATAAAAATGATTTGTCTATTTGAACCTACTTTATCTTTTGTCATCCATTCTCTCTCTCTCTCTCTCTCTCTCTCTCTCTCTCTCTCTCTCCGTCTACTACCTATATATCCTATCTGGACGTCCTCATTTAATCAATTTCATCTTAGACATTGTACTCTCTTACATTCTTATGTTGTGCATTACTGATGTCATAAATTATCCTAATAATCTAATCTCTTATTTTGACAATTAGTTTGGTAATATGTATCTTACTCAGTAACATATTTTAACCCTCAATGTGATCTTACCCCTTTTGTCATTGTACAGTTTATCAAACATCTCGTATATATCACCGTATAACAAATAATTATATTTAAATACTTGTGTCTATAAATACCCTTATTCCCAAAATTATCTTTCATATCACGTGTATCAAAATTTGTTTAGTGGTTGTAATTTAATACTAGTGTCTGTGGGTTCTCTCTTATTCCTATCATTGTGTATCAAATGTATTTATTATATATTATCACATCTATTTTATATACTTAAACCTTAAATGGAAGAAGGCGGAGAGAGAGGAATAATAAATAAAAAAAGTTAAAAAAATTTAAAGTCCATGTTTGTCTTCTCCAGTATTTTCTATACGATCATCCATTTCTTCAAATATTCTATATTTGTTACGGATATTCTTTTTCCATCTATTATCATTGCAAAACCCACTGGGTATAGCCACATATATTTACAGTTTTTACTTCTTAATATAGCCGTCATTGGAGCATATGTTTTTCTCTGAGACCTTGTATAGTTAGATAAATCTGGAAACAGCTGGATTTTCTCATATTTTGTACCTTTTTTTTATCCTGGACGTTATTTGACTTCATTATTCGATCTTTAAATTGAAAGGAATGGAAGCACGCTATTAGACGCATCAATATTTGATTGCTTGTTTACCCTATGGAATCTTTCCATGAAACTGTTGTTTGTATCTGGTTGCAAACCCAGGAAACTGAAAAATTCTTCCAAATGCTTTTCCGTTATGTATGTGACCATTTTTCTGGTACTCCTCTTATTCGAAGATTGTCTTCATAATCACTTAGTTTCATTTTTAAGTTTTCCGTCTTATTTTTCAATGTATGAATATTATCTTCCATTTATTTATTTTGATATAGTAGGGCTTCTATTTTTGCTTCTGTTTTTTTTTCTTTGGTGTTTGTTATTCTTCCTAGATCTTTTTTTACATCTTCTGATAATGTTGTTATTTGTAACTTGATCTTCTCAACGTGGTTATCCAGGCAAGCATTGAGGTGCTCTGTTGTAATGCCACCTACCATTATTGCTTGTTCTCTGTTTCCAGTTCTTTTTGGGATAGTTCTGTTGGAATGCTAATCTGTCTTTCTTGGGCCTTACTTGATTTATCCTTCTTATCTAGCTGAAGTGAAAAAAAAGATGATAGTCTTTTTTCTTCTTTCTCATTATTATTTTTATCTTTTTTTGCAGGGTTCTTAGTCTCATTTCTTTTAGATGCCATTATAATTTAAATAAACTCCCAATAAAAAAAAACAAAAAAAACACTTTTCTTTTAACCTTCTTCTCCTTTATGTTGTCTGTTATGTTTTTCTTAGAAACATAGAATGTGACGGCAGATAAGAACCATTCGGCCCATCCAGTCTGGCCAATTTTCTAAATACTTTCATTAGTCCCTGGCCTTATCTTATAGTTAGGATAGCCTTATGCCTATCCCACGCATGCTTAAACTCCTTTACTGTGTTAACCTCTACCACTTCAGATGGAAGGCTATTCCATGCATCCACTACCCTCTCAGTAAAGTAATACTTCCTGATATCATTTTTAAACCTTTGTCCCTCTAATTTAAGACTATGTCCTCTTGTTGTGGTAATTTTTCTTCTTTTAATTGTAGTCTCGTCCTTTACTGCAGGGCCGGACTGGGAGAAAAATTCGGCCCGGGCATTTTTTTAACACAGCAGCCCACTAAGAAGGGGGCAGGGCAGAGGAGGTGTGTTTTGTCATCACCAATGACAAACACGCCCTCTCTCAAAGTGAGCATGTTGGATCAATGCTCTCCCAGGGCAGACCATGCGCAGAGCTCTGCTGAAGAGCTCTAGCATGAGAAAAAAGCTCTGTATTTGTTCTGCACATTGCAAGCAAATTTAAAAACATGTTTGTACTGTGTTTCCTTGCAACTTGTCTCTGGTGTCTCTATAAATGGATACCAGGAGCTGATTGTGGTGTGGTATTGTGTAATAAGGTTGGTTTTAGTCATGTTGTGTTTGTGGTGTAAAGTGGTGTAATGTGATGCATATGTGGCTATGGGCTGTAGAGAATGTGTGTATTGGGGATATAGCAAGTGTGTGCATACAGGATATAGTGTGTGTGTGTGTATATAGGTGATGTAGTGTGTATTTACGGGTGTAGTATGTGTTTGCTTACAAGGAATCTAGTGTGTGTATAGGGGATCCAGAGTGTGTATGTTAAGAGTGTAGTGTGTGTGTATATATATATATTTGGAAGTATTGTGTATGTGTGTGGTGCAGTGTGTTGGGGGGTTCTGTGTGTATGTGAGGGGTGCAGTATGTGTGTGTGAGAGTGCGGTGTGTGTGAGAGTGCCATGTGTGTGAGAGTGCCGTGTGTGCAAGAGTGCTGTGTGTGCTGTGTGTGAGAGTGATGGGTGAGAAAGTGATGGGTGAGAGAGTGCTGTGTGAGAGTGCTGTGTGTGATGGGTGTGAGAGTGCTGTGTGTGTGAGAGTGCTGTGTGTGTGAGAGTGCTGTGTGTGTGAGAGTGCTGTGAGAGTGCTGTGTGTGAGAGTGCTGTGAGAGAGGGCTGTGTGTGTGAGAGTGCTGTGAGAGAGTGCTGTGTGAGAGAGTGCTGTGTGAGAGTGCTGTGTGTGAGAGTGCTGTGTGTGATGGGTGTGAGAGTGCTGTATAAATGTTAGAATGGATTGTGTGTGTGTAGGGGGGGCAAACAACAACAAAAAAGGCATTAAATCCCCCCTCCCTTCATACCTTTAGCCTGGGAGGGGGGGGACCGGCACGCTGGGACTGGGAGGCAGTGTTCCGTGGTGGTCCTCGTGGGTGAGTGAACTCTAGCCTGTGGGGCTAGAGTTCACTCTCGCAAGATCCGGCGCGTTGCCATGGCTCCACCGGGTCCTCCTCTCCTGGCTGGCTGGCTCCCTCCCTCTCTACCCACCGGGGACCAGATCTGACAGCATGTGGGCCGGTGAGGGAGAGCTTTGATCTCCCCACCGGCCCTCCATGGAAAACAGCAGGGCCGGCGCTCGGATAGCGCCGGCCCTGCATAGACCGGAAGGGAGATCCTGGGACCTCCCCTGCCAGCCCCGGCCCATGGCCACCACGGCCCACCGGGCATTTGCCCGGTGTGCCCGATGGCCAGTCCGGGGCTGCTTTACTGTGTTGATTCCCTTTATGTATTTAAATGTTTCTATCATATCCCCCCTGTCTCGTCTTTCCTCCAAGCTATACATGTTAGGATCCTTTAACCTTTCCTGGTAAGTTTTATCCCGCAATCCATGAACCAGTTTAGTAGCCCTTCTCTGAACCCTCTCTAAGGTATCAATATCCTTCTGAAGATACGGTCTCCAGTACTGTGTACAATACTCCAAGTGAGGTCTCACCAGTGTTCTGTACAATGGCATGAGCACTTCCCTCTTTCTACTGCTAATACCTCTCCCTATACAGCCAAGCATTCTGCTAGCATTTCCTGCTGCTCTATTACATTGTCTGCCTACCTTTAAGTCATCAGAAATAATCACCCCTAAATCCCTTTCCTCATATGTTGAGGTTAGGACTCTATCAAATATTCTGTACTCTGCCCTTGGGTTTTTACGTCCAAGATGCATTATCTTGCACTTATCCACATTAAATGTCAGTTGCCACAATTCTGACCATTTTCTAGTTTACCTAAATCATTTGCCATTTGGCTTATCCCTCCTGGAACATCAACCCTGTTACATATCTTAGTATCATCAGCAAAAGACATACCTTACCATCAAGACCTTCTGCAATATCACTAATAAAAATATTAAAGAGAATGGGTCCAAGTACAGATCCCTGAGGTACCCCACTGGTGACAAGCCCAAGATTCGAATATATTCCATTAACTACAACCCTCTGTTGCCTGTCACTCAGCCACTGCCTTCCTCTTCTTCCTATTCCAGTTGTTTCAATACTATTAAAGGGATTCTGCAGTGCCAGGAAAACATATTACATATTAGTTTTCCTGGCACTGCAGGATCCTGTAGTGCCCCTCTCACCCCCCCATCCCAACTTGCCGAAGGCATTCCCCTTCAGTGACTTACTAGAGTCCAGCGCCGATGTCCCTCGGCGCTGGTCAGGCTTCGCCTACTCTCCTCCCCCGCCAACGTCAGCAAGCGGGGGACACCTAATGTTCATGCACTGCAATGGCCGTGCATGCGCATTAGACCTCCCCATAGTAAAGCATTATTCAATGCTTTCCTATGGGGATTTTGACGACGCTGAAGATCGTCACATAGCGTGAGGACGTCCAGCGTTGCTTAAAACACTTTTCGTGTTCTAATAACACATTAGTCCCTCTAGTGGCTGTCTGATAGATAAAAAAAAACTGCAATAATTACACTTGCAGGGTTAAGGGTAGTGGGAGTTGGCACCCAGACCACTCCAATGGGCAGAAGTGGTCTGGGTGCCTGGAGTGTCCCTTTAAGTTATTTCTATATCCAAATAGCCCTGTGGCTGTCAGAATGCAATATAACATACAATCTTGGATTTATCTGTGGTTCTCTGGTTCCAAATTCAATCCTGTTTTTCCCTCTTCGCTTCCTCTTCTTTTCCCCTTTTTTTTTTAACTTCAGGGTGGGTTATCATCTTATTAGGTTTCCCCTCTTTTTTTTCGCTTTCTTTTCTTCTCCTATAATTATATCAATATTAAGGGGATTTACCAACGTAAATATTCTTATGTCTTTATATTTCTCTCCTTTGTACTTTCTTTATGAGGTAACAAGTTTAGATAGAATTTTCTGCCGGTGTAATTAATTCAGGTTTCCTTACCCTCTTACACCTTTTCTTTCTTTCTTTCTTTCCCTTTTTTTTAATAGTTACATAGTTACATAGTTACAAAGCTGAAATGAGACTTGTGTCCATCTAGTTCAGCCTTTCTCACATATGTTTTTGCTGTTGATCCAAAAGAAGGCAAAAAAACCTGGTCTGAAGCGCCTCCAATTTTGCCACAAACTAGAAAAAATTCCTTCTTGACCCCAAAATAGCAGTCAGATGTCTCCTTTGATCAAGCAGCTATTACCCCACTAATTAGAAATTATATCCCTGTATGTTATGTTTTTGTAAGTATTTATGGACTCTGACAAAACCACCTCTTCAGGCAGATAATTCCATATCTTTATTGTTCTTACTGTAAAAAAACCTTTTCTTTGCCTTCGATTAAATATCCTTTCTTCCAGCCTTAATGTGTGTCCTATGTATAGCCCTGTTTATGAATAGATTTCCAGATAAAGGTATGTACTGGCCCCAAATATATTTGTATTAAGTTATCATATCCCCTCTCAGGCGCCATTTTTCCAAACTAAACAGATGTAATTTTTTTAACCTTTCTTCATAACTAAAATGCTTTTTATCAATTTTGTAGCTCGTCTCTGGACCCTCTCCAGTGCCATGATATCCTTCTTTAGAACAGGCGCCCAAAATTGCACAGCAAATTCAAGGTGTGGTCTTACCAGCGATTTATAAAGAGGCAAAATTATATTTTCATCCCGAGAATTTATGCCCCTATTTATACATGACAAAATCTTACTGGCCTTAGCAACTGCAGATTGACATTGTATATTGCTGCCTAATTTGTTGTCTATAACAATTCCCAAATCCTTCTCGTGTGTGGTTATCCCTAATTCACTACCATTTAGTGTGTAAGTTGCTTGTGCATTCTTAACCCCGAAGTGCATAACTTTGCATTTCTCTATGTTAAATTTCATCTGCCATTTTAGTGCCCAGTCCCCAATCTATCCAAATCTCTCTGCAGCAAAGCAATATCCTGCTCACATTTTATTTCTTTACAAAGTTTTGTGTCATCTGCAAACACTGATACATGGCTTTCAATGCCTATTTCAAGATCATTTATAAATATGTTAAATAGAAGTGGTCCCAAAACAGAACCCTGAGGGACACCACTTACCACTTTTGTCCAGCCTGAAAATGTACCATTAATTACAACTCGTTGTACTCTATCCTTAAGCCAATGTTCTACCCAAGAACAAGAATATTCATCTAGACCAATTTCTTTTAGTTTGAAGACTAACCTATTGTGAGGAACCGTATCAAATACTTGACTCACTGTTTGCAGTTTGTCAGCTGTGCAATTTATATCCACATTGAATTCAGCTTGTTAAATGTTCGCTCTAGCATATTGATATATCGGAATAGGAAGACGTATATAGGAACTTTTAATTGAGTGTACCTTGCTCCAATTGCTTCCGGTGTCCTCATGGGCTTTGGATTATGCATGCACTCTGTCTCCTGAGTCCGTTGGGTGTTTTCTCATCCCCACCGCTCAGTGTTATATCATTGTTTATTGTCTTGGGAAGCGCTTCGATGTCCCTGTAGATTAATTTCCCGTTCTTCCTGCCAGGATATTTGGAACTCAGAGTCTAGCTGTCCGGGTTTCCGCCACACCTCGCCCTCCTGTAAAACGCTGACCATGGAAGCAAGCCCGCTAAGCATAATGTGCATGCGTGCGTCACGTCACGTCATCGCTCTGCGATTGGAGTCCTAATGTTTTCTTATTATACCAAAAACAGGCATATCAAACATTCAGGGGGAAAAAAAGCAACCAAGAATGATTACCTGACAGAATAACACTATTTTGTAGTTTACGCACAATTCTAAGACGATTTCTGTTATATTTTACCCAATTTATTTTTATACAATTAGGGAATAGTATTTAAAGTTTTTGTTGTCCATTCCACACTTCATGTTTAAATCAATAGTATACTGTTTGATGAGACTCATATATAAATGATACAAGAGAACACAATCTTTTATAAAACGTAAATACCACAACGTAAAAATTTTTACATAACAGCACCAAATTACTTTTGGGACTCACGATTAGTTTCAGCAGTGTCTGTGTGAGCCAGCGACATGCATGTTTATTAAAAACACCCACACCAGTCATTAACCTCATCGTGAGATATCAACCTCCATGTTCTCCAATAACTTTTAAATCAGTCAATAACCTCCATGTCATGTAACTTCTAGATTGACCTACAGGAGCTTGAGATAATAGTTTTGTTTCGAAGAAATAAACAATATATTTGTTCCTCTGAGGGAACATGTAACTATATCTCCATGATGTTTGTGACGGTTAAAGAATTGCCTTCAGAAAGATATTGTTGTCTGGTAAGCAATATTGCTTGGTTGTATATTAATTTTTCAATCTAGCCTCCATCTTTTCTCCTTGAAGAGATGGATAGAGACAGGTGTAACATTGAATGGCATAACTGGTTTCTTAATTTTGGCTTGATATGAAATAATATTTTGAAGTCATATACAATGAAGGCTGGCCCATAGAGGCAGGTGAGGCGGCTCCCCCAAGGTTTTGTTGAAATGAAAAAAAACGAATCCAATTATAATAAAATTTAATGGCAAAATTTCATTAGTCGCAACATTGAGTTCCTGGCAGGTGTAGGCTGGTCCATGGGGCAGGTAAGTCTTTACCCCAACATTTTTCTTTTAATATGTTTTAATAAATATCTCATTCTCTGTGTATAGACCTTCCAGACCTATTACTCTGCCCTAACAGGATTTCCCAGGTCACCCTTTGGCCCTGGGCGGTAAAAGACTGCATTGTGTCGTGTCTTCTATTGCTGTCATTGGACAAAAGCCTTTGGGGATTAAGTCAGATCTCTATGAAGTGGGTGTTTCATTAGGTCACGGGTTGGAGACATAGGGTTACATAGACAGATCCCAACAAGCCAGAGAGTAGAATTTTATTCTGCTGGTAGAATAGAGCGCATTACCATCTTTAACTTCACCATTCATACATTTTGCATATGCCCTGTCTCTATATGTATGAAAAAGGTATTGTTAAAAAAATTATGTATTATTGGTTAAACATTGTATATTGAGGAATGTAGTAGTTAACAAGTTATAGAACTATAACTGAATTTGTAGAAATTTTCCATGTCCGATATTTTGAACTAATTTATGCTATTCTGAATCTAATTTGCTACAATTCAGGATTTAGTGTAAGGAGTGCGAAGAACCTCGTTTTACACATATAGAGTTAAGTTTTAATATTTACAAGAAGTTCCAGGAGTACTCTTTATGGCATTTATGTATATTTGTGTATATTTATAAATAATTTATATATAAAAAATAATGCTTGTCACATAGATACATACACACACACATATATTAATACTGTATAATACACATATATTAATATACAGGTGTGCATCTGTATATGTGGATAATAGTCATAAAATAACATACATTAAGTAAAACTATTACATTTTTTTATTAAACCTTGTCCTTTTATGGAAGAAACAAAGGTACACTGCCTCAGATACACTTCATTTAATTTCTATCCTACGAACACACTAGGCCGTCACTGGGCTAGTGATACAGCCTGTCCTCTTTTTTCTTGTCTTGCACTAAGTCTCAGCCACCAGGTATGAAATCATGATGTTGGCCTTAAGCTCTGTGCATTGCGTGGAGGATCTGGCTACGTCTGGCTCCGACATCATCATTGTCACTAACAATTCCTTTAAAAGTGAAGAAAAAAAGATTTTACCTGCATCAACTAGCACCAAATTTTTCCCAGTGGGCCAGCCTGTCCTTGCACACTTAGCAGACAGGCATTCCACACCCCTACCCTTTCTACAAGATTTTGTCCTAAATTCACATTATCTTATCATCAATAATGTCTTGATTGGAGGTTAGTGCTTACAATATGTTGTGTGATTGCAGATAGCATATAAACATACCATTATCTAATTTCAATAAATGAAGAAGGTTAATTCAATCTGAAGACCTAAAAGAATCACTTACCCCCAAAACGCACATCCCCTAAAATATGGATCATTTATTTACGGGCTATCAACATACCAGCAAGAACCTCAAATTATATCAGATACATGTTTGCACAGACGTTCCGTGTCAAAATTGTAAAAGTGGGGCAATCCTCAACAAACACTGATTGTAATTGTAGGGGGCAGGTGGCAACATGCATATTAAATTGTGAACTGTCTAGATTTCAACCAATAAACCATATGCATTTCTGTAAATGACATGTTTTCTGTTCAGCAAAATGTAATTTAGTAAAGCCTTCTGTAGCTGTCACATTTGCAAAATCTCATCCTATCATCCTCGGAGATAATTCACTGCCTATTAACCTTGGGCATAAGCTTTCCCAATGTGAGATTAACTGCTTAACCGATATGTCCAAGGGATCTGAATTCATTTATATTTTGAGCGTACGGTATTAAAAAAAAATAGAAAAAAAAGTACAAAATATCTTTCACACATATCAATAGGTTTTGCAATACACTGCATCTTCTAATGGAATAGGAAATGTGGCTACCGAACCTGTCATTGTCTGTTAGATGTCAGAGTTGTTTGTGTCTTACAAGCAGATGACAGGAGAAATGGTTGAGGATAAAGTATATTTATTGAAGCCTGCAGAAAATCCCAGACAAGCTGTATTAACCCTTTAATGAAACCATATTGCCTATGTATCTCCATTTTTTTTCTGTGTTAATGTTAATGTACCATTTGAGGAGAGGGGCTGCGGGAAGGGTCCCTCTCAACTATATAGACATCACCAGGCTGTCTTACAGCCTTGTCAACAAAAGGTAACATGACAGACAGGAAGGGAAGACTGGAAGGTGTGTCATGGAATTTGTAAATCTAATAGAATTTTTTTTTAAGGTGTTTTCTTGTTTCTGTTTTGAATAACAAAATTAATATTTGATTAAATCACAAATATGTGATTTGATTTAAAAAAATTCCATTTCCTAGTCTGTATACACACATATGTCTTCTTTAAATGTAACTGTATTTATTTTCACCAGTTCTACGATGCCAAGGAAATTCACATACATAACATAAAAATGCTCAATAGATTAGGAAACACGGAAACAGTTCATGTATTAAACTAATATCATTTGGTAATATTTTAGGTTATTCTAGGAAAATTCATCATATTGAGAGCTCCAGTCCAGATAATATCAATTGGCTCCCAGTCATAACCCAGTTGTCACCAACAGTCCACGTTTTAAAGGGACGCTATAGGCACCAAAACAACTTTAACTTAATGAAGTGGTTTTGCGGTATAGATCTTGCGCCTGCATTCTCTGAGATATAGTAGATAAATCACTTTATTTCGACACCTTTCCTGCAAGTGACCTACACAGTCTCCCTCACATTTCCTATAAAGAGAGATCTAGTGTATAATCTTCCTGCACCGTCTGTTTAATTAAGAATTTCTTATCTCCTGCTTTGCGAATAGTCTGCTAGTCCTTGCAGGAGCCTCAAGTGTGTGATTAAAGTTCAATTAACAGAGCAGGAGATAAAAATGTTTTAAAGTAAACACACCATGCGTATTTTAAAATGATTTTATAGTTTTTAAACTATTCAAATATTTTTATATTTGTTAATGTAATTATATTTTTTACATATGAAATATTTTTGTATATTTTACAATTTTGAAAAAATATTTTAAAAGTTTATACCAAAAGTTATATTTTTGAAAAGCATATCTAAAAATATTCAATCAAGGTCATACTGTTTTATCAAAGTATGATCTTGCTCCATTTTAACAAGACTGACAGTGGTTCTCATGCACGTAGATGGGCTTTCAGGTTTTGGATTTGGGTTTTACATCTCGAGGAGTATGAAAGTGTTTTCCCTTAATTTACCTTACTTAACAGATTTGGAAATATTATGTGCACAACTCTGATGTTGAGAAATAGTTGAATTGCAGATATTCTTATATTCTTCTTGTTAATAAACCAACCTGAGTGTAAATTGATTGAATACAATAATAAATACAAAATACAGCAAAAAATTTTAGGCAATTTTCAGTGAGCAGTTAAGGGGATACTATAGTCACCAAAAGAACTTGCTTAATGAAGCAGGTTTGGTGTATAGATCATGCCCTGCAGACTCACTGCTCAATTCTCTGCCATTTAGGAATTAAATCACTTTGTTTATGCAGCCCTAGTCACACCTCCCTGCATGTGACTTGCACAGCCTTCCTAAACATTTCCTGTAAAGAGTCATCTAATGTTTACACTTCCATTATTGCAAATTCTGTTTAATTTAGAATTTCTTAGCTCCTGTTAATTGCTTCCTAGACCCTGTGGCAGTGAATTGAGTAGTGAAACTTCATTTGAGCAGTGAGACATGATCTATACACAAAAACTGCATAAAAGAGCAAAAGTTGCTTTGGTGAGTATAGTGTCGCTTTAACCTTGGTTTGCTAGACAAACAATTTCTCTGAGCAGGACCTATATACAACTGAGATAAAATAAAAGCTCCTACAAGGCCAGCATTCTGATTTGAACTGTGAAACCACAACAGCCAAAATTAACATGATAAATTCTGAAGTTAACAAGCTGTTTCCAGGACTCACAATTTAGTCCATGCAAACTCTATGCCAAGATGGATTGTCCTATTTAGTTTATTTCCTTTCACCAGGCCTATAGAGCGTTGTGGCTAAATCACCAGGACATTCTATAGGTATATAGACTTTCATTCCTTGAAGATCAATGGTGTTATAATTCCACCAAAACAATCTTAACTTCCCAAAATGGAATGTTCCTTTCAGTTAGTGGTAGTAAGGCTGTATGAAGCTTGTCATGGCATCATAGGCAAGGCGTTTGTGTTAGTATAGGGTCTACACTACAGCAACCAGATTGTGCTGACAGGGTCACTAGCCCTTAAAGGAACAATCTAAAGTTAAAGATTATATATGCAGATGCAGTACATACATATTAATTTATTTTAACATTCAAGTGTTCATTTTTTAGAACAGATTATACTGTCATCCTTTGTAAAACTCAATGTAATTTTTTTTTTAAAGCCATAGAATTTACCTTTAATCAAGCATAATCTGTCCGTGGTGAAATCATCAACCATGGTGACATCTGGTCCAATTCAATGCTTCTCACATAGAATTCTTATTATTAGTATTATCATTTTATGATCGTGGGCTATGTATGCCATGAATTGCCAATCCAAACATTCTCATAGAGAAGCATTGAATACTTTTATTGGCCTGAAAGCCTGTAGAGGTTTATTTTAGCCAAGTATAAACATTGCTATTTCTATCATTAAGATGCAGTGGTTTTGGTGTGTAGAGTGTCCCTTTAAGGGGCAAAGGACAAATCGTTAAGTTGACATAACTGATTCTTAATAGGTCACAACAAAAGTGGTTCAAGATATGTAACTCCTCCAGTATACACTAAGGCAATGTTCTCTCCTATATTTCAAAATTTACTGAATTCTCTTCCAATGAGGATTCCAACAGGACCTGAACTGTCCATTAAAAAGTTCTAGGTTGAGAATCGCAGTTCCCCATCATTTCCATGAAGATTAATCTCTACAAAATATGTTAGTGATAATTCTACCACAGCTCATAGGCAGTTGTTTCATTATTTTCTGATGAAAGCACTTAAAGTAGAGCATGTGTGTAGTGGCATTTCAAAGATATTTTAAGATTTTCTGACATCAAATGTATTTCCTGTGTGTGTTTGTGACCTATGTGGTCACATACTAAGACCCGGGAGGTCATACGATACATACGAGGCAGCTCATGTTTCCGTTTCTCATTCTCAAGTTGAAGGTAAATTGAAGAGCAAATAAAAAATAAAAAAAAAGACGCACTCTCATGTTGTTAGGCTCATGGGATCATAGGAATTCACTTTTTATAGCTAGTGCCAAATAAATCAATAAATCAGTTCTTGCTTTGGGTCCTCTTTTGCTGGTGGTTTGATTCAAAAGGTCAGAATAACGAGAGCATCATTTTATTAGATAATTGAAAATCGCAAGGGAGAGCCCAATTTACAGCTAATAAAGACTAGATATGAATAGTTTTATGTGAGAAATATTTTCACTATCAGAAAAATGTATGATGCCATAAACAACGTCAACCAACACTGGAAACATGTCTCCCTGGACAGCATAGTCCTACATGTTGGAAACAACCTCTCCACCCCATCCCCTCCTCCTCCAAAAAAACTCATAAAACCAAAACACAGCTATTGTATTTTTATTCCTTAGTCGCAAAACAAACTAAGACTCATTGAACGCAAAGTCCAATTAAAACATAATTACTTTGAACTTTTAAATTGCCTAGAAACACCGTTAAAGTGGAAATGATATTTTAATATTACGTCTACTTATTGCTATATTTAACACATACGTGTTTCTGACACTATGGGCACCCAGACCGCTTCATCTCAATGAAATGGCATGGGTCTCTCGTGTTCTAACACTGCAATGTAAAACATATTAAATTGCAGGGTTTAAATGCTTAGTTACTGTCATATTGACAGTCACTAGAGGAGCTTCTGCAGAAATGGCTGAGTGAAACTTGCCTATATCACTCCGATGATATAATAGAGACCTTCTGATCAGTGCAGCATATAATTTTCCTATGGGAAATCATTGAAATGGTCGAGATCAGGATTTTTTTTTGTCCCCCACCTTCTCTTTTTTGAGGCCCGGTGCAGAGATGTGCTAGTTATTATTCCTACCACTGCTGCTTATTATGGTGGGCATGAAATGCTTGTAATATTGTAATAAATCTGCACTACAAGGATTCTCATTCTCAAGTTATCCTGTCTTATTCCATTAAGTTCTTCTGAATGCTGTAGTGCTATTTTTTGAGAATTGCTTCTCCAAGAACTGTGATTGCTTAGCTCCCACACCAGCTTATTACAGTGCTCCTACTGGGCATTCAAGGCAGAGGGGGCCTTTAACCCTTACAGAGCTAAACCCTTAGTGTCTAGTAGACTGGTTATCTCCTGCCTCCATATATATAGTACTTAGACTATTCACCTTGTAGCTTATGGTGTGGAAACAAAAATAAGAGGAGAGTTCAAGGGAGGAAGACATATCATCTCTCTCAAATCGCCAAGTTGGCACAGCAGAGCAGGTCCAACGTTTAGAGACGTCACACATGGCTGGACGCGATGCATGATGCTCGATTGGTCAGAGGCATAGTGGAATCTAAAGGTCAGAGGCATAACGGAATCCATTACTGATGGTGAACTACCACACTTCTTCAGGCACCCTTTCTCGTCCCAACTGCCCCAACGGCGCACAAAACACGCTCTCACTGACGGCTTAAATCGACTCCCTAAGTCCCCAAGGGCACCAGTAGCAGCCCCCATGATGTCCTGCTCTGTTTTCTATCGTTTCGAGATAAGCTGGCATACAGGAGGTGCTTAAATCCAAAACCCCACTCGAGTTTGAGGGCATGCAACTTATGTAGGGCCACACTGGAGTGGAGACGCTCCATCCAGGGAGTCACAAAAGTACTCAGGGAGGCAAGAATCAGCTACAGGTGGAGCCCATCCCACACCCTAATCGCCACCAAAGATGACACTACATACCAGCTGAAGACCTCAGAGGCATCCAGCTAATTTCTTACAGAGCTGGGCCTCGTACAACATTGGGCCTCCATTCCCACAATGCGCAACAGCTGGGATGTGCAGAACCTCACTCCCTTCGTACCCTGCTCCATAGTGGAAACTGGATGAAACACACTTTACTGCGGGTATCCCTTCCTTCGGGCTATGTGTAGCCCTACGGACTCCAAAGTTGCCTACAAGTTCTAATTGCCTCTAATATTTGACTATTATGCATATATATATATATGTGGGTTTTTTTGGTTTTGGTTTTTCTTTCTTCGTTTCCTCTATATTGTATTCTGGTCACTATGTCATGTTCTAGCATCTGCTTTTATTCTGGCAGGAGTGATACTCCGATAATCTGTTATGCACACCTCCTTCCCCCTCCCCTTGGTGCCTAGAGAATATCGGGCACCATAACTACCACAGTTTCCAATAATAATGCTGCAAACTAATGCTCCACATATGCATTCAGCATCTCTGCACTCACAGGCACTATACTGCTTTCCACATCAACATCAGAGTAGGTGACACACTCGACAGCCCACATTAGAGATAGCTTCTTTGAAGGCAACAACCTCTTTTTCTTAATTTCCCCCACGAAATTGGGTCAGGGGCCAATACCACTTCGGCCACCTGTAGAATGATATAGAAAGCCCCACAGGTCCTAACCGCCTGTCCTCACAAAGTTTTACTTTTGTTTTTCTGTTATCAAATGCAAATTATTATTATTATTACTTTTGAATTAAAGAGTGTTGCTACTCAAGAAAATCCTTGTCTTTGTTGTGTGGCTTTTTCTTTTATACCAGATTCAAAGCTATGAATCCACACAAATGGGAATCCGTATTCAGATACATTTTGATTTTATTGAGTAAGTTTTCTATTATCAATATACAATTAGATCCAGAAATATTTGACACTGACACCATTTTCCTAATTGTGGCTCTGTATGCCACCACAATGGATTTGAAATGAAACATGCAACTGAAATGCAGGTTTTTCAGCTTTAATTCAAGGAGTTGAATAAAAATATCGTATGAAACATTTAGGAATTGAAACCATATTCATACACAGTACCCTTGTTTTAGGGGCTCAAATGTAACTGGATAATTTAGAACAATCAGAAATGAAATGTTAATTTTTAATACTTTGTCAAGTATACTTTGCAGGCAAGAACTAGAAGTCTGGAGCGTATGGACATCACCAAATGCTGGGTTTCCTCCTTTGTGATGCTTTGCCAGGCCCTTACAGCAGCTGTCTTCAGTTGTGGTTTGTTCGTGGGTCATTCTGTCTTAAATATTGTCTTCAGCAAGTGAAATGAATGCTCGATCAGGTTGAGATCGGGTGATTAACTCGGCCATCGCAAAATATTTTACTTCTTTGACTTAAAAAACTCTTGGTTGCTTTTACAGTATATTTTAGGTCATTGTCCATCTGAAAAGTGAAGCATCATCCAATTAGCTTAATCGAATTTAGCTGAATCTGAACAGACAATATATCGCTATACACATCAGAATTCATCCAGCTGCTTCTGTCTTCTGTCACATCATCAATAAACACTAGTGACCAAGTGTCATTGGAAGCCATGAATGCCCATGCCATCAATGTGAGTTACAGATGATATGGAATGCTTCAGATCATGAGACGTTCTAAGTCTTCTCCATGCTTTTTTCTTCCCATCATTCTGGATTTATCTTTCATCTGTCCAAAAAATGCTGTTCCAGAACTAGGCCGCCTGTTTTTGGCAAAAGTTTAATCTGGCCTTTCTATTTTTGAGGCTTATGAATGGTTTGTACCTTATGGTTAACCCTTTGTATTTGATCTAGTGAAGTCTTCTCTTTGGGATAGTGTTCTTCCGTTTACTATGGAAAGGATCCTATGATCATTCACCACTGTTTTTTTTCGTAGACATCCAGGCCTTTTTGTGTTGCAAAGCTCACCAGTGCATTCTTTTTTTCTCAGAATGTACCAAACTGTTGATTTGTCCATTCCTAATGTTTCTGATAACTCTATGATGGAGATACATAATGATGGCCTGTTTTACTTGCATTAAGTGCTCCTTTGACCGCATGTTGTGGATTCACAGCAACAGCTTCCAAATGAGAATGCCACACCTGGAATCAACTCCAGACCTTTTACCTGCTTATTTAATGAATAAATAACGAAGGAATAGCACACAACTTTCCATGAAACAACTTTTGAATAAATTGTCCAATTACTTTTGATCCCTTGAAAAAGAGGGTGCTACATATTAAAGAGCTGTGATTTCTAAACCCTTCTTCCAATTTGGATGTAAATACCCTGAAATTAAAACTGAGAGACAGCAGCCCATATTCATTTTTCAACTGTAACTTGAATTTATTTTGCAGCTGAAATAACAAAACATGTGTCAGTGTCCAAATATTGTTGGACCTACTGTATATACCATGCCAGTAAATACATTTTAATAGTTATAAGTCTATTTTTAGTGGGACGCGTTAGTACCAAGGGGAAAGTACCACTACCCATAAATGCTTACAGCTTTATTAATAAAATAATGAGATAAAAGAAATTAAAGATAATCATAAACCTGTTTATATTTATCTATTCCCACTACTGTAAAACTGAAATACTGCAACCTGTATAAATTACATTTTAATGTATCCCTTGGCTATACAAGCTATTCAAACAAAAGTGGTAACAAAACCAAAAACACTTAGATAGCAACTTGCCAAAGTACTAGGAGACCATGGATCCAGTTACATGAATTGCCGTTCAGTAAACTTGACAGTTTTACTCTAAAATAAATAAATCAACAAAACAAAAAAAATAGGTAAAGATATTTGCTTGTTTTAAGGGTTGCTAATAGTGTAAAAGGGGACTAGATGTGGACAAAGAGGAAAAGGTAAGAGGTCACTCCGTTCCAGAACTGAGATATGTTAACTGATGATACACCTAAAAATGCATTACCCCTACTAATAAGTATACAATAGAGTTGCTGCGGAGAAAAAAATAAAATGGTTTTATTTTCAATCAGATGTTAAAGGAACACTATAGGGTCAGGAATACAAACGTGTATTCCTGACCCTATCATATTAAAAATGCAGTTTAGGCCCTTGGCCCCCATTTCCCCCCCCCCCCTTAAAAATGGTTGAAACACACCTTTATACCAGCGCAGCCTTTGTCTGCCGACACTGGCCCCACCCCCGATTTCCCTCCTTGGATGACATCATCAGAATTGATGATTTAAGCCAGTCCAATACTTTCCTATGGCCTAAACACTGTGCTAGACAATCAACACCTCCTCATAGACTCACATTGAACCAATGCATCTCTATGGAGAATGTCCAGCGTCCAAATTGCTGAATTGACGAATTGCCGAAGTTCCGAATTGCCGAAGTTCCGTAATTGCCAAATTTTCGAAGTTGCCGAAGTTCCAAAGTGTCTAAGTGCCAAGGTTCCAAAGCACAGTATTGGGGGCGGGGCGGGGCCATCAGCTTGGGCTCCAGCGTTAAACCCCGGAAAAAGCCCTGCATACAGCCCAGACCGCTCAAAAGCCGAATTCCCCGCCATCCCTAAAAGGGGAGAGGCTCCGGCTCCCACTCCATACCCACACGAAGCTCACCGCATACCGGGCAGGCAGAGAAGGCCGTGCTCGGCCTACATGCGGCACATGAACGCCGGCGTCCACTACTTGCAACATGGCGTGGAACTGCACACCACTGAGACACCCTGCCACAAGATAAGCGCTCAGATGCGGGGAAACCCTTGGCCCGGGGCACGGCCCTGCCCCTCCCCCACCGGCTGATGGGGGTCATCCCAGCCTCATGGCGGCGGCACGGGTCACAGAGGGAGCCTCCGCGTGTGCTATGTGCTGCATGCCTACACTGGCGATAGCTGTGTAATGGACAGCCAGCCAGTAGAAATGGACACTAACACAGAGGGAAGGACACACTTTCCTGAGGAAACACCCAGGCAGGGAATGAGGTGACTCAAGCCATCACGGAGGTTAAGGAGGTTGGTGACCTGGCAGGGCTGCGCTCAACAGCCAGGATAGGCTCCACTTAAAGACACATCTGAACGACCAGAGCTGGAGTAACTATGAGGAATACTCACCATGGGGAGCTGATCTGGACGGCCCATGAGGACTTTGGCACTGCTGGGCACCGGATGGACACCCCGAGATGACTACTGGCCTGCAGGAAAAGTGAGTGCCCTGGCCTCCGGGTCTGTGGGGTCCCCAGAGAGCCATGTCCCTGATGCCGTGAGCCCTGTGGGGCGGGACGGCGCGACCCTTCTGGCGGACTGGTTGCCGGGTGTGTGGCCGGGACCGGGAGAGACATTGGGACACGCGCTTCACTGGGTCTGAGGTGGTGTGGGGGAGGTGCAGGGAGTAGGTGGCCCATGGACTCTAGGTGTGGGGGTGAGATGGACTGTCTCTGCTCCTGAGTGCCCACTGCACCACGGAGGATCCGGATGCTGGGCTGGGGTCGCCCTGGGGAGGACGGATGGAGACTCAGTGTCCCGGGTGACGCAATGCGGCCGAGCCATGGGAGGCCCTCATCGGACTGATATCAAGACGGGCCTTGCTCCCATATTGTTATAGTTCTTACATTTTTTTATTTAATTTTTTTTTTATTCATTATTATCGCATGCCTGTGTCATGATTCACTAGACGCTGTTATAAGATATCTATGACTTCTCACTGCCCCATGATGCCTGCTTGATAACTTGTATTAGCCATGTATACGCTGTGTAGGCTGCAGTGCCCATAGGGACTAAAGTTCCAGATTGTTCATTATTGCACACATTACCTAACTCAGACTAGCTGTAAGCAACATAACAAACCTTACATCTTCATTATTCTCTTAGATAGTCTTCCCAAAAAGATACTGCTTATATATCCCCTTTTATTGCAACACTGCGTTTACTTAAAGGGTCTTTGAGGATTGCCTTAAATTGTTATGACATATTTAAGATTGACCTGTCAATGCAATGGCAAACTTCGGTTAAGATTTAGCTAATAATTATACTATGTCACACGCAGACTGATATACATTATCTGTTCATGATATGAAAATCCGCATCAGCAACCTTGACCAAGTAATTAGCCAGACACAAGCCTTTAATTGCCTTTATAAACGTTGGAACACAGCGTCAGAATACTGCAAATACATGTCTGTTATAAGCCAAGATATATAAATCCTCGCAAAGTTTATGTATGTTTAATGATAAATTTTCCTATGCAAAGCCTACGTATACTCAAACTTGGTCATTGCCTGATAACTATGACGTACACGCCTCTGCGTAGGCAACCATATGCTACTTTGACCAATCCGCAATATGTAAGCTCTCACGTTAAATGCAATTCCGATAAGTACGCCTCTGCGTAGGCAACTATATGCTTTACCAGTTCTATGTTTGACAACCGCATATATAACGAGACGACAATAAAAATATTTAAAACAAAGCACAGTATTGCCAAAGTACTAATATACCTACCCAGTGGAAGAATGAAGAATGTTACATTGTATACAAGTTTAAATAAAAAGTATACAAACATAGCCAGGACTCTTTGCAACACTTACAACAATCAAGTAACACACATTCATATAAAATGTAAGTTACTTAGCCATTTTTATCTTCTGCTCTGTAAAACTGAACTTTAATCACATACAGTAGGTTTATGCAAGGTCTAGCAAGCTATTAACAGAGCAGGAGATTTTAAAAAAAATCTAAATTAAACAGAATTTGCAATAATGGAGGTTTAGACATTAGATCTCACTTTACAAGAAGTGTTCAGGAAGGCTGTGCACATGACATATCTGGGAGGGGGGGATGACTAGGGATGTGTAAACAACGTGATTTAACTCCTAAATGGCAGAGAATTGAGTAGTGAAACTGCAGGGGCATGATCTATGAACCAAAACTGTTTCATCCAAGGGACGCTACCCTGACCAAATACAAATAAATATAAAACATTTGTTTAGTAGATATACCCCAAGTAAAAACATACATTGATTTAATTATGTATTGTTATCAAAATGCAGCTTGCAAAACCTGCAGTTCTCTTGTCTGAAGGTTTTGCAAGCCCTCCACTTCTAGCCCCACCCAGACTTTCTGTGGCTGTCCAATCACAGACTTCCCAATGCAGCTCAAGGAGAAGACATTGCAAGGCAAATAATAAATATAATAAATACATTTAAAAAAACTGAAGAAAAAAAAGATTTAAAAAAAATTAAATTACATTTTAAAAAAATTATATACCGGTTTAAATTAGCTCTAACTGTATTTTTTTTTTTTTTTTATAATTCTTTATTTTTCTTGTGCATTTGAATACATACATGCTTGCAGTGCCACAACAGCTACTGTGAGCAATATCAAAACTTTCAGTGGCATATCTGAGGAGTTGCACATTTAATATTTATAGAGTATAACATGCTAACAATCGTTAAGTTAACTACACGCAATAAGTACACATGTTGTAGCTGGGTAATACTAATAGCCGTAGAGTGGCCAATATGTACTAAAAATACGCTCCTGATAATAGCTATGGAGAGGTCTTATGATACCTGGCGTGTGTCTAGCTAGTTGGAGTTGTCTGCTCCGTTAGAATGTGTGCTATGGGGTAAATCCGCCTATGTTTCAATCAGCTGTTCCTAGAGGTGTTGAGCTCAGTGGTGCAGTGTATCGCTCTACGGTGTTCTCTTCCCTCTGTGTTTGTGGGGTATTGCTATAGCTTGGGAGGTATCTAGGTGCTGGGTGTGCCGTAACCCCATCTATCTGCCGTTTAGGGTGATGTACCATCTTGTTTCCGCTTAGGGCAGATGGGGGTGGGGGGGAGTGGGGTAAGTAGCCTGACTGGGAGCATTCTTATGTGAGTCTTCCCGGTAAGAAGCTAGTAACATTTAAGGTACATGAACGATTATATTCATAACGGTAGGTAAAAAGAGGTATAGATTAACAGGTTAGGCAAAATTGCTAAGTAGTGTAAAGAGTCACAAGGAGTTAGTTCAAACAGTCCCGGCCATTAGTTTGTTGCGGCTTGTCAGCCGGGGAGCCGAGTCCGGACCTTCGTGGAACGAAAGTTTTCACCCTTTCCGGGTTCCACCGGTGCTGTGGTTTGGAGGTTGTCGTGGGACATATGGCGTCTAAAGGTAGTCCTAGTATGGGTAGCAAGTCCTCCGCTCCCTGGAGGTTGTGAATCTCATGGGTGTTCCCGTTATGTGTCACCAGCAGGGAACGGTTGAGGCGCCATCAGTATGTTATGTTTCGTTGCTGAAGTAGCGTTGTAAGTGGCTTAAGCGACCGTCTCCAAGCCAAGGTACTGCCGGACAAGTCCGTGAAAAAGGAGAGGGACATGGTTTCGAAGGGGTACTGGGGAAGGTTTTTGACCGCTGCCATGGTTGCGGCTCTGTCTTCCTTGCGCTGGAAGCGGAGTATAATGTCCCTGGTGGCCGCTGGTGGGGCTTTGGTCGGTTTGGGAACTCTGTGAACTCCGTCCAGGCTTATTGTTTTGGCTTTCCGTGCTGGTAGCAGCGCTGCCAAGAGCCTCCTCGCGAAGTGCGGCAGTTCCTCTGCCGGCATGTCGTCTGGTACTCCCTGTACCTTTATGTTGGTTGCTCTGCGTGTCTTCCAGTGCTGCGAACTGCCGTTCATAGACCTCTGCTTTACTCTGCAGACCCCTTATCTCCGATTGCATGGTGGCGATATGGGTAGCTGTGGTGGCGGAGGAATCCTCCAGGGTGCCTAGTCTCCCGGTTATTCCCTGGAGGTCTGTGCGGAGGCCCGCCATTTCTGCCTGGATCGTGGTCTGTAGGTCTGCCAGTAATGCCTTGAGCACCGCTGTGGTGACTGGTGCGTTATCTGGGTCTGGTGGTGTGGCTTTTGCTGCTGGTGGACTGGGTGTAACGAGAATATACCCCTACACGCAGGATCCAGCTAAACAGAGGCAAATACAGAGGAGAGATACGTCTACCGGACCTTAGAATGGCCGGACTCGACGTATATGAGAGGAGACAGAGCCAGGAACAAACCGAGGTCAAGGGCACAGAGAGACAGCGTAAACTAGGACAAGCCGGGGTCTGGTACGCGGAAAACAGCAAGCCGGCAAACAGTACAGATAAGGATAAAGCGAAAACGAAGTCAGAATACGAAGCCAAAGTCAATACGAGAAAACACAACTGAACACCACAAGCGCTAAAGGGAACTGAAACAGAAACCACGATAGGGCAACGAGCTAAGGAAAAAAGGTAAGTTTAAATAGCTTTAAAACGAAAGTGATTGGCTCCTGTCACTTCCACACCCCCTATAGGTAATTGTACAGGGAGTGTGGTATGACAGGAGCCAATGGGAGCCTTTTGGTAATTAAGCTCCCACTGTCTCTTTAAGAGCACGCCCGAGACTCGCGGCGCGCTCTTAGTTTCAGGCGGGACACGTGACCGCCTCACGCGGTCACTGCCCGCCTTCCATCCAAAGCAGTTGGATGAGCCGCGCGCGGCTCGTGCAGCCGCAGGACCGCGCGCGGCTTGAAGAGAGGACCGCGACCGGCCCCCGGTTAAGGTAAGTAATGCTACACTGGGAGAGTGAAGAGTGTCCTCACCTTGGGAGAAGTCATCGGACAGGTCGGAGTATGTCTCTGGGTATTCGGCCATCTTGGGCCCAACCGCTCCGTGGGCCTGTCGCCACATGGCTCCGATATCGAGGCCAAGTCTGGGCTGATCGGGCTTTTGTTTTTTGCTTTTCCGTCCCATGTCGTTTCCCCTGTTATTGCCTGGGATTTGAGGCTGTTTTGGACGATTTTGGTCGTTTGGTTAGGGTGTTTTGGCATAAAATTGCAGGAGCTACAATGCTATGCGACTTCTCTGTTCTGCAGCTTGGCTCCGCCCCAGCTCTAACTGTATTTTGATATTAATATACATATATATTTAAATCAAAATACTTTTAGAATGATGTTATAAATATATCTATCTATCTATCTATCTATCTATCGCTATATGTAAATAAAATAAAAAAATATAATATATATATATATATATCTACATATTTATATTTTTACATAATTAAGTCATTTTATTAATTACAATTTGAGGGACCTGCCTGACAACCCAGGGAGAAAGTCCAGAGAATTTTGTTCACAATCCCTATAACTTTCCAGGACACCATAAAACCTGTACATGGGGGGGTACTGTTTTACTTGGGAGACTTTGCTGGACATAAATATTAGTGTTTAAAAATAGTAAAACATATAACAACGATGATATTGTCAGTGAAAGTGACATTTTTTTGAATTTTTCACAGATTGGTAATGTTGCCTTTGAGAGCGTATGGTAGCCCTGGAATGAAAATTACCCCCATGATGGCATACCATTTGCAAAAGTAGACAGCCCAAGGTATTGCAAATTGGGTATGTCCAGTATATTTTAGTAACCACCTAGTCACAAACACTGGCCAAAATTAGCGTTCAATTTAGTTTTTTGCATTTTCCACACACAAACAAATGTGAATGCAAACTTTGGCCAGTGTTTGTGACTAAGTGGCTGCTAAAAAAGACTGGATATACCCTATATTGAATACCCTGGGTTGTCTACTTTAAAAAAATATGTACATGTGGGGTGTTATTCAGAGATTTATGACACATAACTGTTACAATGTCACTACTGATACATTTTAAAAATATATATTTCGAAACAGGAGGTAATCTGAGGTATACAGGAGGACAAAAAAAAAGTTTAAGAATTGTTTGATTTAAATTATTCACCTCATTAAAATGGCAGACTTAGTTCAGTGTAATAGTTGTTATGCATCTATTTCATGTTCATCTTTTTGGAGATTTGGATGCTGTCTAATTTGTAGACAGTTCTCTATATTACGGCAGGAGATTGTATTTTTGAAGTCCGAGATTTGTAAATTATCTGGTAAACAATCTTGGATTGGAACTCTTGCAAAGCCACTGCCGCAGACACGTCCTAGGAATGGCAGATGGATTACTGTAGGATCTGATAGACTTAGAGTTGTGGATAAAAGACATATTGCACAGTCTGTTGCTCTACATAATTCATTTTCAGTACTTTCAGAGTGTAGTGGTGTTATGGTGACAGGCTCAGGCATAAAGTGTAGTGGTGTTGTGGAGACAGGCTCAGGCACTGAGGGTAGTGGTGTTGTGGAGACAGGCTCAGGCACTGAGGGTAGTGGTGTTGTGGAGACAGGCTCAGGCACCGAGTATAGCGGTGTTGTGGAGAAATTTTTAGGCACCAAGTGTAGTGGTATTATGGAGACAGGCTCGGGCCCTGAGTGTAGTGGTGTTAAGGCATTTGATACAGTTCCACACAATAGATTAGTGTTCAAACTCAAGGAAATCGGTCTAGATGAAAATGCTTGTTCTTGGGTAGAACATTGGCTTAAAAACAGAGTACAAAGAGTTGTCATTAATGGTAAATTTTCAAGCTGGACAGAGTTGGCAAGTGGTGTCCCTCAGGGGTCTGTTCTGGGACCCCTTCTATTTAACATGTTTATAAATGATCTTGAAGACAGCATTGAAAGTCATGTTTCAGTGTTTGCAGATTACACAAAACTTTGTAAAATAATACAATGTGAGCAAGATATTACTTTGCTGCAGAGGGATTTAGATAGACTGGGGGACTGGGCACTCAAATGGCAGATGAAATTTAATGTTGAAAATGCAAAGTTATGCACTTCGGCGTAAAGAATACACAAGCAACGTATACCCTTAATGGAAGCGAATTAGGGATAACAACACATGAAAAGGACTTGGGAATTGTTATAGACAACAAACTATGCAACAATGTGCAATGTCAATCAGCAGTGGCCAAGGCCAGTAAGGTATTGTCATGCATGAAAAAGGGCATTCATTCTCGGGACAAGAATATAATTTTGCCTCTTTATAAATCACTGGTAAGACCCCATATTGAATATGCTGTGCAATTTTGGGCACCTGTTCTAAAGAAGGATATTATGGCACTAGAAAAAGTGCAGAGGCGGGCTACAAAATTAATAAAAGGAATGGAACATATCAGCTATGAAGTAAGGTTAACAAATTTAAACCTATTTAGTTTAGAAAAACGTCGCCTGAGAGGGGATATGATAACATTATACAAATATATTCGGGGCCAATACAAACCATTGTGTGGAAATCTATTCACAAACCAGACTTTACATAGGACACGAGGCTCATGCGTTTAGACTGGAAGAAAGAAGATTTTGTCTAAGGCAAAGGAAAGTTTTTTTTACTGTAAGAACAATCAGGATGTGGAATTCTCTGCCTGAAGAAGTGGTTTTATCAGAGTCCATACAGATGTTCAAACAGCAACTAGATGCATACTTGCAAAAACAGAATATTCAAGGATATAATCTTTCAATGTAGGGTAATAACTGCTTGATCCAAGGATAAATCTGACTGCCATTCTGGGGTCAAGAAGGATTTTTTTCCTAGCTTGTTGCAAAAATGTGCTCCAAACTGGGTTTTTTTGCCTTCTTTTGGATCAACAGCAAAAAACAAATGTGAGGAAGGCTGAACTTGATGGACACAAGTCTCTTTTCAGCTATGTAACTATGTAACTATGTTAAGGAGACAAGCTCAAACACTGAGTGTAGTGGTGTTATGGAGACAGGCTCAGGGACGAGTTTGTGGAACCACCATCCTCTATGTCAAAGTTTTTGCTATGTCATTTTCTGAAGTTCTGCCTGTGCATAACACTCAGAACGACAGGCGGATGCGTATTAGGGACTTTAACTTGTGGCTTTGTGAATGGTGTCGGGAGCAAGGATTTGGCTTAATTTCTCATGGCAGTTCTGTTTGGAATGGAAATAAACTGTACAAAAAAGGTGGTTTGCATCTTTCTCAAGAGTTAACAAATGTTCTCAGTGAGCAGTTCAGAGGTTTTGCTAGGATGTATTTAAACTAGGAGGAGGAGGGGGCAAAAGGATGATAAAACATCAATCCATTTGCTCCCCAAAACAAGGACAGAATGTGCCTGTAGCAAGTGTGTTAAAAAATGATAAGATTAGAGTCATGTCTACAAATGCCCGCAGTTTAGGGAATAAGATCCATGAACTTGTGGCAATAATGGCAACTGATAATGTAGATATAGTCGTTGTTACTAAGACATGGTATAATGAGAAAAATGACCAGGATGTGCAATACCAGGGTACTATTTAATAGAAAAGACAAGGAAGGCAAGAAAGGGGTAGGGGGTGGCCTTGTATGTGAAGGATAGCATAAAATCTAACCTAATAAACGTTATTGAGGCGAACATAGAGTCGGTTTGGGTTACATTCAAATTTGGTAATCACACAGTAACTCGTGTAGGTGTGATTTATAGGCCCCCAGGACAAATAGAAGAGTTATATAATCTACTAGTTGAGGAAATAGCTAAAATGACAATGAAGGGGGAAGTTATTATCATGGGTGACTTGCTGGTGTGAACTGGAAAACCAAAATAGCTACTTGTGCCAGGAGCACACATATTCTAAACTCCCTACTGGGATTGTCTCTAAAACAAGTTGTTGAGGAGCCAACTCGTAAGGAGGCCATACTAGATTTAGTGTTAACAAATGGGGATTTGGTATCAGATATTACTGTAGGTGAAAGTTTAGGATCCAGTGATCATCAGTCAGTGTGGTTTAATAAAGGAACAGTGACTGAGTCACAACACACAAAAACTAAAGTTTTAGACTTTAAAAAATGGACTTTTCTAAAATTAGAATATGGGTAGAGGAGTCATTATCAGACTGGAGAAATTTAAATGGAGTCCAAGAGAAATTGGATTATTTAAAAGTTGCACTGCTGAAGGCAACAGAAAATTGCATTAGGCTTGCCAGTAAAAGCAAAAAAATTAAGAAACCACTGTGGTACTTTGCAGATGTGGTCAGAATAATAAAAAACAAAAAGTTAGCATTTAGTAATTCTAAAAAAACCCGAGTGAGGAAGACAGAATGATCTATAAGATTAGGCAGAAAGAGGCTAAGCAAGTTATAAGAGCTTCCAAATCACACACAGAAGAGAAAATAGCACAGTCAGTAAAAAATGGGGACAAAACATTTTTTAGACACATAAATGAGAAAAGGAAAGTAAAACAAGGATTAGTTAGATTAAAAACAAAAGCAGGAAGGTATGTAGAATAGGATAAAGGTCCAGCTGACTGTCTCTATTAATATTTTTGTTCAGTATTTACAGATGGAAATGAAGGAAAAGGACAAATGAGTACGGTAATTTGTTACATGTGAGTTTACAGAGGAAGATGTTCTATTTTAACTGTGAAAAATAAAGACAAATAAGTCAATAGGGCCTGATGGAATAAACCCAAAGTTATTAAAAGAGCTTAGTGGTGTACTAGCAAAACCATTAACAGATTAATTTAACCAATCATTGTTAACAGGAGTAGTCCCAGAAGATTGGAAATTAGCGAATGTTGTGCCCATTCACAAGAAAGGTAGTAGGGAGGAGTCGGGCAAATATAGGCCAGTAAGCCTTACTTTAATAGTGCGGAAATTAATTGGAACCATGTTAAAGGATAGGATTGTTGAACATCTAAAATCACATGGATTTCAAGATCAGAGACTACATGGGTATACTTCAGGGAGATCATGCCAAACTAATCTTATTGATTTTTTTGATTGGGTAACTAAAATAATAGTTCAGGGTAGTGCAGTAGACATTGCTTACCTAGATTTAAGTAAGGCATTTGACACTGTTGCACATAGAAGGATCATCAATAAACTGTAATCTTTAAGTTTGTATTCCAATATTTGTGAATGGGTAAGGCAGTGGCTAAGTTACAGGCAACAGAGGATTGCCGTCAACTGAGTATATTTGAAGCATGGTCTTGTCACCAGTGGGATACCTCAGGGATTTGTACTTGGACCCATTCTCTTTAATATTTTTATTTGTAATATTGCAAAAGATCTTGATGGTTAGGTATGTCTTTTTGCTGGTGAAACTAATATACGTAACAGGGTTGATGTTTCAGGAGGGATAAGCCAAGTGGCAAATGATTTAGGTAAACTAGAAAAATGGTCAGAGTTGTGGCAACTGACATTTAATGTGGATAAGTGCAATATAATGCATCTTGGATGTAAAAACCCAAGGGCAGAGTACAAAATATTTGATAGAGTCCTAACCTCAACTACCGAGGAAATGGATTTAGGGGTAATTATTTCAGATGACTTAAAGGAAGGCAGACAATGTAATAGAGCAGCAGGAAATGCTAGGTTGTATAGGGAGAGGTATTAGCAGTAGAAAGAGGGTGCTTATGCCATTATACAGAAAACTGGTGAGACCTCACTTGGAGTTTTGTACGGAGTATTGGAGACCGTATCTCCAGAAGGATATTGATACCTTAGAGAGAGTTCAGAGAAGGGCTACTAAACTGGTTCATGGATTGCAGGATAAAACTTACAAGGAAAGGTTAAAAGATCTTAACATGTATAGCTTGGAGGAAAGACGAGACAGGGGGGATATGATAGAAACATTAAAATACATAAGGGGAATCAACACAGTAAAGGACGAGACTACATTTAAAAGAAGAAAAATACCACAAGAAGAGGACATAGTCTTAAATTAGAGGGGCAAAGGTTTAAAAATAATATCAGGAAGTATTACTTTACTGAGAGGGTAGTGGATGCATGGATTAGCCTTCCAGCTAAAGTGGTAGATGTTAACACACTAAAAGAGTTTAAACATGCGTGGGATAGGCATAAGGCTTTCATTACTATAAGATAAGGCCAGGCACTAATGAAAATATTTAGAAAATTGGGCAGACTAGATGGGCCGAATGGTTCTTATCTGCTGTCACATTCTATGTTTCTGAGATATTTCATGTAAACACAATATTGTTTCCATTCTTACATGCTCCCTGAGAAGAGGATCATTCCCCAGTAGTAATATAATGTAAGACCATCATTTTTCTGCGGTGGGATGGGGGCTTTTAACAGTTTAGATTTACGTGTTGAAGAGCAAATGATAATTTGTTTCCCTGCTCTTTGCCAGATCCCTTTATCCATTAAATTTATTGCATTAAATTTAGGCTGATTGCATGTGATAAACCTTAACACGAGCTGTTGAACTGCTTAATCAACACATTATCCATAGATTTCTTTGGGAATATTAAATGCGATCATTTGTAATCGGTAATTAAGTAACACATGATCTCAACGAATGTTACACTACCAATGGAATTACTATTTTATTGCAAATTCCAATAGAATTATGCCACGCAATAACTGCACATAAAAAAGGTTTTTTTTTCCATTTAAATGGATACTATAAGTACTGTAACTGCTTCATGTAACTTAAGTGACTACAGTGTCTGGAGTCCCCTGGTGCCACCCTCCCATTCAGTGTTAAACCATTTTTAATGTTATATTGCTATACAAGTTTACCCAAGTCATTGAGGAAACTAATGAGGAAGTATTAGCATGAGTAGCAATGGGCAGCTGTGATTGGCTGAGAGGCACAATGCCTGTGGACTCACGGCACTATAACCAATCCAATGACATGAAGTTGTTATGTAACCGCGGCTGGTTCCCTTATTTACCACTATAACATCTTAAAGCATAGAACTTAGCAGGGTTAACCATACAGATATCTTAGCCATAATTTTATATAGTTAGTAAGAGGTCCTCTATTTAACATATATAAATAATTGAGAATACAATATAAAATAAGGATTGTCTTGGAAGCAATAATTTTGTCTTTTAGATATTTATTATATAAAAATTATAAATATAGACATATAAAATCCATTATAGCAGAGTTTATAAGATTAAATTAAATGCTTGCAAATATCATTAATAGGTTAACATACCCTCCTGAACATGTCATCATGTCAGCCTCTCTGTCATTTTAAGATGGAGCAGCGTCTGTCTCCAAGTCTCTCCTCTGTGTCTTAACATTTAAAAGTACACCTATTTATACCTTAGGTGTCTTCATTTTAGGGTTACCGTAGTTCATATATAAAAAAGTAACACTTCTTTTACTTTATTCATTTTAGGACCTCCCTTAACTTGGCAATCATACAAGGCCATAACTAAAGGGTGTATACGTCATGGAAATTTTCCTGACTTACTTCAAGATGGCATCTTAAAGTCTGGACATCCTTATTTACTAAGGTTACCACAGTATATTGTGTACTGCAAGAGTCGTAGCATAGCCTTGAAGCTTGTTTATGCATTATTGTTATTGTAATTCGTCTGGGACAAAATGGCGCAAACATATTTTGCACTGAGGTTATTGCTTAAAGAAACATCTATGAAAAACAATATGTTCCATTTCTAACACCTTGTCAGTTTGCAATATCTCTTAAAGACAAAGTACACAGTTTAAGAAATACAACATTTCATTCTAAAACTTGTAATATTTGCATTTGCCCATAACAGTTATAGTGCCTACAGTGTCCCTTTAATTAGTCCATGATTGGCAAAGTGATACAAACTGCTTGTCTTTTTTTATGATCAGTTTTATAACCCATTACAGACACACATACATACATAAATCATTAATCCCCAAGGTGGTGTTTGCCAATGTTTCTGACAGTTTGCTAGTCCAATTTGCTTTCCATTGTTCTTGCTTTGGAAATTTCACACAAGATTTCAGTCCAAATCCCATTGAAATTCACTGTTTCCTAGTTGATTTGATTTTCATACTTTAATCCCAATTGTTTAATTTGAACTTTCAGTGAACTTTAGCACACAACCCCCTTCCCCCCCCCCCAAAAAAAAACCCACACAAATCCAGCAGCAATTTGGGGAAATAAAACTAATGTAGGTGATTTGCTCATATAATCTTTTTATAGACCTGATCTGATTAGATAATATTTCTGAAAAAAGAGCACATTCAGACAATCTTTTTATTTGTGATATATTACATTTCCTTAAAAGGCTGTCTTCATCCTCCTCCATGGATTAACTGCCAAACTATGTTGCTAAATCTCTCAGCATTTTACATTCCTTATCTTCATCAGAAATCTTAATCTGAAGGAAAGTGAATGATAATTGACTTTACATTGGACTCAACAGAGTCGCTTAGCACTTTCACTACAGGACTCGTGTGCTCATGATGCCGAGGGTATGTGTATACACGATTGTAGCAATTGCAAATTAAATTTGTTTATTGCAAACACATTTTGTTTGTAATTGATGTCCATAGTACAGTTGGCGGTCTATGAGAACACTGGCCCTCTGGGGCTCACTGTTGTGTTTGGGCAAGTAAGAGCAACAGGTCTGCATCTCTGCCAGGTGCAGGCCAATGCATTTGTATGCCTCTATGTATCAGAGTGTTTGTGCGCATATGTGTGCATGTATTTGTGTTTGTTTGTGTATTCATGTGTCTTTGTGTCCAAAGAGGCAATATGGCTGTGATGTTCCCAATGTATACAATATACATGGGTTGTATTTATATATATTTTTTTTTTAAATGTATTTGCCTGGATGGTATGTCTATTCCTCATTCTTGGGTCCTCTGCCAGAGGCCTGGGAGTTTGAGGGCTCTGTGCAGTGTCTTAGCTGATCCTGGAGATGTGCTCTTCTGGACAGTGATCTCATTTGTTACACCTGGTATCTGTTGAAGCCACTCCCCCAACTTGGAAGCATAGGTGTCCGCAGGAATTTTTCCAGGAGGTGCATAATTGTAATAACATCAATGCTCGGACCCTTTTTGCAGGAATGGACTGGGGATACAAAGCAGTCCTGGAAAAAATTGTATGCCAGACCCATAAGTCATTGTTTCATGTAGTGTGTGTGTGTGTGTGTGTGTGTGTGTGTGTGTGTGTATATATATATATATATATATATATATATAAAAACGTGTGTGCTTACTGTCACACACATGCTCACTACAGACAAGCTCACTGACACACACATGCTCCCTACAGACAACCTCACTGACCCACACATGCTCACTGCAGACAAATTTACTGACATACACACAAACTCCCAACAGACAGGCTCACTGACATACACACACAAGCTCACTGACATATATACACATGCTCACTACGGACACGCTCACTGACACACATGCTCACTACAGAAAAGCTAGCTGACACACACAAAGCTCGCTTACACGTAAGCTCACTGACACACACAGAAGTTAACTACAGACAAGCTCACTGACACACACACGCTCACTGCAGACAAGCTCACTGACACACACACACACACACAAGCTATCTCACTATCAGGCACACACACAAGCTCACTATCAGGCGCACGCACGCAAACTAACTCAGCATCAGGCACACACACACACAAGCTCACTATCAGGCACATACACACACACACACGCACACACACAAGCTCACTCCCCATCAGGTATACACACACAAGCTCACTCACTATCAGGCACAGACACACACACACGCACAAGCAATCAATCAATCACTGTCATGGGCTGAATCCTACCTGTCACAGAAGGCTGTGCGAGCCTGGGAGCACTGGGAGGCAAAGTCTGTCCTCTTCCTTCCAGTGCATGAGTGTGGGGGCGGAGCTTTGATGGAGAGGGCTTGAGTACGGGAGGTGTGGCCTAAATGTAGGGGCAGAGCATAGAGGCACCAAATTGCTGGGGATTCGTAAGGGAGCCTCACAGTGCTTTCTCCAGCCCGCTGTCAACCTAAATGCACGTACCTCCAGCCCCCATTACCTCCCACTTTCTTTCCCTCGGACTGAGCTCTCACAGTCCGAGGGAAAATTGCCTGTGGGAAAGGGGCATGTTTAAAAACCCAGGGGGGGCAAGTGCCCCTATTGCCCCTTCCTGTGGATGCCCATGCTTTGGAGTCAACGCCCCAAGTGCTCCTATCACAAATGGGACTACTACTGCCTTTATTTTCCACATCCTTTCAAGCTCTTCTTTCAGTCCTTGGTATTTCTCCACCTTCTCATGTTCCTTTTTCCTGATGTTAAAGTCACTGGGTATTGCCACATCCACCATGATTGCAATCTTCCGTGTCTACCACTATGATGTCAGGGTAGCAGCTATGCCAGATTCCTGAGGCCAGCTAGAACACCAGAAGAGCAGCCGCCTCTCCCTTGTCCAGCCACCTGTAGGCCACAACTTGCTTAGTCCGGGTATTGTAGTCGAGACGAGCCACAAGTGTGGTATCTCCGTTCACCTAGGTCTCCTCAGCACAGAGGTTGAGTTGCTGGGGCATAATCATCTAACCAGCTAAATTATTATTATTTTTTTTTTTTTCAATTTGTACTTTTATTGAGTTTTTCATAACAGTTGGGGTACAGAAAGGAAGAGGGGTAGGTGGGTAAAGAGTAAAAGAGAAGCGATACCACAATACATTTCAATATACAGTTTCAGCATGTTTCAGAACTTGCAAGTCCTGAGTCTGTATGCAGAGCCTTCTAGTAATATATATATACCGTATCCAACAATGTACAGTTACAGGTGCGTGTGCTTATCTATGGATGACTCCCAGTCGAGGTGCGCCTCTGCAGATTTGCCCGGTGTGTTTTCCACCGTCTAGGGTTGGGCCTTTTGCCCCTACAATCTAGGGTGAGCACTGGTGGTCGTTCTTTGGTCATTGTTGTTGCTGATTATACATAGGTTGTTGCTGAACATGCATATGCCCACGTGACTTGCCCCCTATTATCCTGAGGCTAGCTATACTGTTCCTCCCTTCTGCTTGGTTGTCCCGCGTTTGTGTGGGGTGTAAGTCTATAGTTATGATGCTAACTATGGTAAGTTCAGAGCTATAATACCGCCTATGGTACTGCTAGTGGATCAAAAGTTATCCATTTATGCCAATTATTGTTTGTGGCAGTCTTATGTTTGGGTGTGGCTGTGGACAATTGCTCATACCTAAGGTACTGTCGGATTTTACTATGTAATAGCTGTGACGATGGGCATTCTTTCTGCTTCCAGTGGTATGCTAGGAGATTACGCGCTGCCATGATTACCATAATCATTAGTTGTCTATCTTGATAAGGGGTGGTCATGGGTATCAGAAGAAATAGGCCTATCTCGGGTGTGATCTTACCCCGGAGAACCCCTAAGGAATTACAGATCGTCTGGACCTCCGTCCATAATGGTTGTACGTTCGGGCAATGCCACCATATGTGGCTCATTGTGCCCCTGTCCTGTTCGCACCTCCAACATTGTGCTGATGATAGTGGGTATATTTTGTTAAGTTTGTCGGGTGTAAGGTACCATCTATAGATCAATTTTTTGTGTGCTTCTACATGCGAGTAGCAGGATGTGATACCCTTGAGCGCTAGGATTGATCGTAGCCACTGATCTTTAGGAAAGCGAATAGTTTGTTCCCTATTCCACTGTGCCATAAAGGAAAAGTCTGGCATCGTGTTAGTGTGTCTTAGGGCTGCATAGCTGAGGGATAGTGAGCGGGCTCTGATTGGGGCCGTACGGCATCTGTCATACAGTGCCAATCTTTCTGTGTTGGTGTTGTCTGTAGTTTGTGTTGTGAGCAGTACTCGTTCTTGGATAATGCTTTTTAGTTGGACATATGGGAAGATGAAGGATGGTGGGAGGTTGTATGCGGTCTGTAAATCTGGGAAGGGGATGATGTCCCTTTGTGAACATAGGTTAGTAATATGGGTAATTCCCAGTGCTGACCATTTTTTGAACGATAGCCACGGGGATATAGATTGTAGTGCCTCTATGGGTGCCCATTTTAGGAATTTGTTGTCAGTCGCTTGCAAGCGGTGTAATTGGTCCCAGACTTGTATGGTGGTCCTAGTAAGGGGCAATAATGCTTGGGATTTGTCTCGTAGTCGTTTGGGTGTCCACATATAGTGTATTGCAGAGCTTCCTGTACCGTATTCATTTTCCATGTCGACCCACTGAAGTGTATTTTTTGGGGCGTGTAATTTGATAGCTGCTTCTAGTACTGCTGCTTTGTGGTACATTAGGACATTAGGGAAACCCAATCCTCCCAACTTAACCGGGGTTTGCAGCAAGGATAAGGGTATGCGGGGCTTTTTGTTTTCCCACACAAAAACCGATAACAATTTTTGGATTTGGGCACTTAATGAGAGAGAGAGAGGTAGTGGTAACATCCTGAAGACGTATAATATTTTCGGTAGTATCATCATTTTAACAGTATTTATCCTGCCTAACCATGTGATTTGCACATCTTTCCATTTATGTAAGAGTTGTTTACACATTTGAGGGAGTGTGGATATGTTATGCATGGCTGTTCTCCTAGGAGAAGTAGCAATTTTGACCCCTAGGTATGTGATGTGAGAGTGCCTCCAGTCGAAGGGGAACTGGGCTTGCAATGGAGTTACAGTCGTGGTCGGCAGTCGGATTGGGAGTGCTTGGGTCTTAGTTTGATTCAGTTTGTAATACGAGATTTGTCCAAAGTCATGTAGCGTGCGCATGAGGTGCGGCAGGGATTGTGTGGGCTGAGTCAGGGATACTAGGACATCGTCCGCAAACATGGCCAGTTTGTATTCCCTTTGCCGTATCCGTATGCCCCTGATATCCGTGTGCTTGCGAATTGTGCATGCAAGCGGTTCCAAAGATAACACAAACAACAGGGGGGATAACGGGCATCCCTGGCGTGTGCCGTTTGTGATTTTGAAGGGGCTCGAAAGGAAGCCGCCACTGGAGACCTTGGCTGTTGGGCTGGAATACAGAGCCAAGACGCCCTTAATAAATGGTGCGGGGAAGCCAAATTTTAGGAGAACTTGCTCCATATATTTCCAATTCAGTCTGTCGAAGGCCTTCTCGGCGTCCAGCGCCAGCAGAAGACCCTCCACGTTATTATTTTCCATATGTGCCAAAATGTTGAGGACTTTCCTCGTGTTGTCCGATCCCTGTCTATTTTTAACAAAACCTGATTGATCATTATGCGTAATTCGGGTGAGAATGTCTTTCAGGCGTTCGGCTAGGGCTTTAGCGTAGATTTTCGTGTCGCTATTGAGGAGGGAGATTGGGCGGAAATTTTGGCATTGGTTCGCTGGTTTTCCAGGCTTGGGCAGTGTGGAGATATGTGCTAGTAGCATGTCCTGGGGCATAGACCCTGTGTCAAAACAATGATTGCAGAGGTTTGTTAAGTGAGGTAACAGCAGGTCGGAAAAGGTCTGATAATATACATTTGTATAACCATCCGGACCTGGGGATTTATGAGCTGGTAGTTTTGTTATGATGCTCAATATTTCTGCGTTAGTGAAGGGGCGAGTAAGGGCCTCTATTTCTGCGTTTGTAAGTGTAGGTAAGTCAATATTTGCTAGGAAGCGCTGAATTTGATCTGCTGAGGGGACGTGAGTAGACTCTTGGTTCTCTAAGTTATAAAGGGAGCTATAATAGGTTGCAAATTCTTCCACAATATCTTGTGGGTTCAGCAGTTTGTGTTTGTCTGAGGATAAAAGAAATTCCACTCGTGAGTGGGTAGTACGCGCTTTTAGCTTGGAGGCGAGGATTTTCCCTGATTTGTTGCCTTGCGCAAAAAATTTGTGTCTGTATCTGTGTAAGATATGATTGGTTTTGTTTAGTTCCACCTCATTGAGCTGGGTTTGTAGTGTTCGAAGCTTGTCATACTGTGTTTGTGTGGGGTTTTGTTTATTGGCGTGCGTGATGGCCATGATTTTCTGGAGAAGGGTATCATACGTGGCCTTTCTTAGCTTTTTGGCATAGCTGCCATGTTTGATCAGCGAGCCCCTGACGACCGCCTTATGGGCTTGCCATATCATGTCAGCGGTTACATCTCCTGAGCAGTTTATGTCAAAGTACATTTTAATGTCGTCCCTAATATGTTGGGCAATCTGTGGATTTTTTAATAAGGATTCATTGAGTCTCCAGGACCCTTGGCCTTCATGTGGAAATTTTTCTGTTATCGTCAGGGTTATGGGTGCATGGTCTGACCATGTGATCTGTCCAATGCTCGTTCCTTGTACTGTCGGAATTAGGGATTGAGGGATCAAGAATCTATCGATCCTAGAGTAGGAGTTGTGCGCCTGGGAGTGGAAGGTGAAGTCTTTTTCTGAAGGATGTAGCACTCTCCAGATGTCTAATAGGCCTGCTTTGTGTATGTGATGTCTAACCTGGTGTGTAATGGCGGATCTCTTCTTAGCGGTGGTGTGTGACACTGTGGTGTTTGATGTAGTGTCTAGGTTGCTATCTAGCAGAAAGTTCGTGTCACCCCCTATAATTAATTTACCATATGTATATGTTTGGGTGAGCGTAATTATCTTGTCTAGATATATACCTTGATTATCGTGAGGGCCATAGATATTTAGAAGCGTGTACGGTTCATTATTAATCTGACATTGTATTAAAAGATATCTCCCTTCTTTGTCCCCTATTTTCTTATGAAGCGTGAAGGAGACATCCTTACTGATTAATATAGATACGCCTCTCTTCTTTTTACTGTATCCTACGTGATACCTGGTAGGGTAGAATTTAGATGAGAATCTAGGCATTTTGTTTCTGAGAAAGTGGGTTTCTTGGTAGAAAGCTACATGTGCTCTTAGTTTCTTTGTTTCGGCTAGAGCTAATCTCCGTTTATGGGGTGAATTAAGCCCTTTGGTATTGAGCGATAAAATGGTCAGAGCCATTTGCATGGTACAGTGATGCTATCTTGAATTCTGTCATGTGCATGTCGCACCCAATTGTAAATTTTTAGTGCAAAGTGATATCCTTGTCTTGGGACTTGTACAATAAGAGGTGAGGTGTATTGTCTTAGCTTTTTGTTTGTTTTTACTCTATTAATCAGGAGTGTTCCTGGTGGGCACCCTGCTATAAGTGAGCTCGGAGGATGGGAAGGAGGGGGGAGGGTAGATGGCCAAGTGGCAACTATATACAACATGGAGTACAGACGTATTCCGTCTGTGGACGAGAGTTGATCTCGCGGCTTAATAAAGCCAAAGTGGGGGAGGGTGTTTATAGGACTTGAGAAACTGCCCTTTACATTTATAACATCTTACATTTCTATAACAGTTTGATGGTGGGAATGGTACACTGGTTGGCTACATGAGATGTCCTGCCTGCTCATAACATTCCCGTCAATAAGCTTACATTAAAGTAATAAAAAAATAAAATAAAAAAATGAGTGGAAATGAAAATGAGGAACGAAAAGAACAAAAAACAAAGAAATGACATAATTGCTACATATAACAATTCAACAGTTGCAATCATGTATGATTATGCTCACGCATCCCTAGGACTGTGAACCAGGTCCCTGGTAGAGATAGCGGCAATCCTAAGGATGTTTGGTTTTCGTGACTCAGTCCTTGTCACTTGTGCTTGGACATCGACATCCATTCTTTGGATACTTTTGTGGGCGACTTGCGTTGTTTGTTGGGTGGGTCTGCGATATCTTGGGGTGCCACCGGCATATTCCAATCTTTGAGCATCTGGATTCCTTCCCTGACAGTGTGGATTTGGTGCTCCACTCCGTTCTTCCTGACAATAATTCGTGTCGGGTAGCCCCATTTGTAGGGCATATCAGCGTTCCTCAGCGTTTTGGTGATCGGTGCTAGCTCTTTGCGTTTAGCTAGTGTCGTCGCCGACAGATCGGTGAAGAGTTGGATGCCACTATATTCCTCTGGGATGTTATCCCTGTGCCTTGCCGCTTTCATGACACTTTCTTTGGAAGTGAAAAAGTGTACTCTAGTGAGTACGTCTCTTGGTATGGAGGCTGCAAGGAAGCGCGGTTTGGGAAGCCTGTGTATACGATCCAGGCGTAGATCTGCTTCCTCAAGCTCTGGGCACAGTGCTTTAAATAGTTTTATAGCGAAACCTTGTAAGTCTGCTGGCTTAATATCCTCCGATATGCCCCGCAGGCGTATATTATTCCTTCTGTTGCGATCCTCATGGTCCGCCACTTTTGCAATCAAAGTGTCAATTTTAGCACCAAAGGAGTCATAGGCCTCTACCAGGTTGTTATGGGCCTCTATGATTTCTTCTGTCTTTTCTTCTAATATAGCCGTACGCTCCCCTATTGCTTGGATATCAGCCCTAACATCTCGGGCGAGTTTGCTGAATTCACTTTGCAGATTGTGCTGCAGTTCTTGCAGCATTCTATGCATTGAGGATTCAGAGGCAGGTGCTGAGTTCCCCTGGGAGATGGAAGTGCTGTCGCTCCGATCGGAGCATGCTGCTGGGGATGTATGGCCTCCGCCGCCATCTTGGGCCCTGTTCCTGGGCGGCGTGAGCGATGTTATTTGTAGCTCTGCCGGGCGTATTTTAGTTTTTTTTGCTGTCCGTAGGGACATGGTCGGTCTGTGAGGCTTACCGCTCCTTTTTCGAGCCGGTAGGGCAGTTTATGCTCTGCTATTTGCGGTGTAGGTTTTCACCCTCGTCGGAGCTGGGAGCTTACGCGTCCATGTTCGCGCGCTGCCCTATTATTATTTTTTTATGTGTTTTCTGCCCAACCAAAACTTTTCATTTTGTTTCCATTAAATAATTTTCTGTTTGTGCATATTAAAACAAAAATACATTTACTTTCCAGGACACCAAAATGCTTGTTTTTTGTTGTTGTGGTTCTTGCTTGGTAGTGAATGGCGGCAAGATTTCACAGAGGTATATTGTCCAGCCAAGTGGAATTGTTTTTAATTTTGATTATTCACTAAGTCATGATTTTTGGAGAATTAACAATGGAATTGCAAATCTTAGATCAATAAAAACTGATTTTGAAAAGGACTTAATCTTAGCTATTTTTCTAGCTTGACTATTCAACCTAAAATTTGTAATTGCCTTTTCAATTCTCTTCATGTTCCAGCCTAACAAATAAAGCCAATTGATGCTTCATTTAGCTTTACTTCAACAAATCATCAATGTTTCATCAGTGCTATTTTATGGAGCTAAAATTGCTTTTGGTTGCCCCAAGGCACTTGGATTATACTGACTGTGTGAAAAATGTCTCTTCTGTTCCAGATCCCATGAGTTCACCGTCTAGTGGTCTGACAAATTCACTGGTTACAAAGTTAAACTAGTACCGTGTGCCGAGTAATGATTTGCAATGTTCATCTTTGCTATACATGTATAAGTAGACAGCAAAAAAAGAGATTGTAAAATCAGATTTGATTCGAAAAATGCATAAAATACAATGTAGAATATAATAGTAACTATAATCACCAAAAGTCCAGTGATGTCCTACACAACGCACAACGTAACACTGAAATGCTAGAAGTCTATAACAGCTAATTTACTTCTGCATGAATTAGCCTAAAACAAAAAACAAACAAACAAAAAAAGTCCCTTGATTTCCTAGTGGTCTAGTGGACCTCCAGGTATTAATACCCTTTGACTGTTGGTCTATAGCAGGGGTAGGCAACCATCATCATTCCAGATGTTGTTCACTACATCTCCCTTGATACTTTCCTATTACGAGAGATGTAGCCCACAGCATCTGGAGTGCCAAAGTTTGCCTACCTCTGGCCAATAGTGATGAAGCTCCTTGCCTTCTCATCAGCTGTGATTTTGCAGTGAATATAGATCTTGAATATGATGTTAAATCTGGAACTTCTTTTCCCTGCCTGTTGGAAAACCGAAGATAAAACAACAACAAAAAGTCTCCCTATTGTCCTCCTCCTACAATCTGTTCCAGCAAGAATTATAGACCACTCAACCCCTGACCTTCAGTGGGGGCCCATATTTTAACTGCATGACCTCCAACTTCCAAGTGATTATTCTGTATGTGTACACATAATATTTAAAGATTTTAAAGAAAAAAAGTTGGAACGCACATTTGACCGTTGCCCGAATAGCAGTGATCAGAATGAGTCATTTAGGAGGTAGACAGTGACACAAGACTTTCACTGCCAATAGTTTAAACAAAGTGTACATAACTGACCCTATTACAGCATGGCTCAGCTTGTTGGAATTTAATACATGTTGGACTAAAGCCTAGTCATTTGTGCTTTCGGCCGGGTTGGCCATGCTGGTATCTCTGATGTCATAATCCCTTTCAGTAAAGTTTCCACATTGAAGGAATCACTACAATGCGATGCGACATATGGCTAGACAGCAGCATGCAGCTTACAGAAGTTTGTCCAAACGACAAGCAGGCAGTTCTGCATGTAAGAAAACACTTTGTTTCATCTTCAGCGATGAAGTGGTTTGAAGTAGTTGTGTTTATTTACAAAGATTGATGAGACGGATAAATGAGTTTTCTTAACAGATGGTTATGTCGTTAAACCTTCAGTCATGGGAAATAGTTACATTAGGTCAAGTAAAGCTTATAAAATTACCAAGTGTAGAATAAAAGAAACAAACACAAAAAAACAAACCAGGGATTGGCCATATGGATTTAATCAGTCAACATTCACAGAAAAAACACATAGATTAGCGACACTACCAAAGGAAAGGAGAAGCTGTCTTGATATAAAAAGTTTATTTGGGACGTTATGGGTTCATTCCCCCGAGAATGGTCATCCACATACATTGTGTTTCCCTGTCTGAGAATTAGATAATGGTTTAACCCCTTAAGGACCAAACTTCTGGAATAAACGGGAATCATGACATGTCACACATGTCATGTGTCCTTAAGGGGTTAAATTAATTTTCAATCCCTTTACCCAGATATCTGCTTCTAGTCCAGTAAGTATCAATTGAACTAAAAGTTGGGAAGTGTTTTAGAAGCAATTTTATCTGACTATGAATCACAGTGTCCCTATGTATCACAGTGTCTCAGTGCCCCATGTCCCCTAGAGTCTGTGTCACAATGTCTCCCAGTGTCCCCATGTCACTAGGGGACACAAAGACATGGGGACATTAGGGACACTGGGAGGCATGGGGACACTGAGACACTAGGAGACATGGGGACACAGACACCAGGGATACTGACTGGGAGACATGGGGACACTGAGACACTTGGGGACATTGTGTCCCTAGTATCTCAGTGTCCCCATGTGTGCCTGTTTCTCCATGTCTCAGTGTCCCCAAGTGTGTCTGTGTCCCCATGTCTTCCAGCGTCCTCTAGTGTCTCAGTGTTCCCAGGTCTCAGTATCTCAATGTGCCCATGTCTCAGTGTCCCCATGTGTGTCTGTGTCCCCATGTGTCTCAGTGTCCCCAGAGGTCTCCCTGTGTCCCCATGTCTCACAGTGTCCCCTAGTGTCTCAGTGTCTCCACGTCTCCCTGTAGTCTTTACCCCATCCCTCACTTCCCTAAACTGTAGGCATTCTCTGCAAGCTGGGAGCTGCTGTCTGGACTCTCTGTGTTGTGTGGCTGATCCCCTGCGGATCAGTGAGTAGAGAGATGCAGGTATATGCTGTAACTTCCTAGCCCTGCCTCTCTCCACACACACAGTGACCCCAACTGGCCGATGCTGGTATTGCAGAGTAATCTCTGTTTATACTGAGAAAAATATTTTAAAATCAATGGGCCTATTCCTTGGGCCTGCATCTGGGCCTGGAGCTGCAGCTCCATCAGCCCCTATGTAAATTCGGCCTTGTCCTCAGGAGACCACGCTTAGCAACCTGAGATAGTCCAAAAATGTATATAATATCTAAAAAATAAATAAATAATTATAATGTTGATTGAGAGCCAACTCAGCGTTGTATTGAATTATTACCTTCCTCAGGATAAGCTTTCTCGGGGCAAACAAATATTGTTACTTTGCTAGGACAGTGAGTACTATAGTTTTCAGTCAATTTCACATTTAGTTTGTGCAATGTGTAAATTATTTTTATGTTTGGTTTTTATTACTAAGGGTACCAAATTAAGGGAGTGATCTACTAAACAACTCCCTAATTTGGTTTAATTAAACAGGCAATCCCACATAAGGGTACCAAATAGGGGATATATCTACTAAACATTGCCCAAATGTATTCTAAATTGGACAATCCCACATAATGGCACCAAATAGGGGAGATATCTACTAAACATTGCCCAAATGTATTCTAAATTGGACAATCCCACATAAGGGTACCAAATAGAGGAGATATCTACTAAACATTGCCCAAATGTATTCTAAATTGGATAATCCCACATAAGGGTACCAAATAGGGGAGATATCCACAAAACATTGCCCAAATGTATTCTAAATTGGACAATCCCACATAAGGGTGCCAAATAAGGTACATTGTATGAAAAACAATATTTTCCATTCCTAACAAATTGTCAGTTTGCAAAATCTCCTAAAAACAAAGTACACAGTTTAAAAAATCCAACTTTTCATTCTAAAAACTTGTAATATTTGCATATGCCCATAACAGAAGTATAGTGAGAGATAAGTATACTTACCTTCCCCTTCACACTGCGGCCACTGGACCCACACCAGATCTGTCACTTTTGGGGGTCTTTGAGAAATGTGCAAAAGACCCGTAGAAATGACAGACATGCTTTAGTTTTTGATATAATAGTTCACCAATTAGAGAAAAATTGGGGAATAAATATTTTATAGATTATCTAAGGTGTCTTACAGGATCTGAACTATTAGTATATAAACAGAAACATAAATTGTAGCTTGCAAAGAATCTCTATAATGTGTTCCACTTTTCCTCCATCTCCCTGGTTCTTACGATGCAGCTTTGAAGTTTTGCCACCAAAAGTTGCTGCAGAGTGTGGGAGGAGGGAGAAAGGTTTCTCAAACTGTTCATATTTTGCAGGTTGAAAAACAGTTCTAGATTAAAGGGAAGTGGTGCTTTTTAGGCCATATTCCATTTTGCTTTAATTTGCTCTATTGCAATTTTGTTCACGGAAATAGAACATTTCCCTTTATTGCAGCAGAGAACCAACTATGTGTACCTGTCACAGAGTTCAGTGAACTGGATTATTAAATAACAGAGATCTGTATTCATTTTGACAAATCAGTTCATAAACCACACTGGCAGGGTTTTGCTCATCTTTGCTTACATGGGTAATAAAACATTTTCATGCTAATGCGTTGATAAAGCATATACATAATTGACCAGGCATTTCCCCTGAGTGACAAAAGTAACACTTGTGAATACTAAAAGACTTCATAGAAAAACAAAGTTGTTTATTGTATGATAATTGTTTGCCGCTGCTTTCTTTCTCTTTAGATCAAATCCACTCACGTCTGTTACCTCTCTTTCTTTTAACAAGGCCCAAATAGTCAAGGTTTGACTCTTCTCTCACGGTTATTTGCCATGGTGACTGGCTCATCTTAAGTATTAATAAATGTATAATGTTGAAAAAAAATCATAGTTTTGCATTTAAATATATTTTGACTAATCACATAATTATTTTACAAGTTGAATGACATAAAAGAAATGTACTAACCACAGAAAATTAGATGTTATAAGCACATAACTGCGAGCATTTGGACTTTAGACTTTATGCCCGGTACAATACCTTCATAATGAGCCTACGGCACACACCTATACAAACACCACAATATCCATTCATAGAACAGCTTTCAGACGTCTCATGTTGAAGACAGAAGGCTCTAAATGTATACATAACACACACATTCATATGTTCATTGCCGTTTTATAACCCCCAACGTGCAACTGTAGCAACCCCCCAAATGTACTCCACTACATCTCCTGAGTACACAGACACACCTATATATTTTTTGCGAAGGTTAAAGGCCTGATTCAATTCCTGCCAATTTCAGTTTCAATTATGGGATTTTGACAAAGTGGTCGTATTTCAGGGCATTTTAAATATTTATTTCAGTAATTACTCTATAAATGAATACAATTTGCAGAAGTAAACACCCCAAGGTATTTGATGTGGTATATTTTGAACATGACTGTGGGGCAATTTTTTCACCGAATTCTTTCAAAGTCTGTGTTATTTTTTTTCACATTTTTACATGCACATTGCAATTCAGTATTTTGTAAATCTCATGTGACCTGTATATGTTTTAACAATGTTTAAATTGTGGTTTCAAGAGTAGTAGTATATATAGGATAAGCTTGATTAAATATAGTAATAGTTTTAAAATAAATATGACATAATGTGAATATTGTGTATGTAAGGAGGAGTGTATTAACTATTAATCTGAAATGTAAATGACACTGACAAACACACATATTTACACCCAGAAGACACTGACACACATTTACATACAGAGGACACTGAGGCACACACTCACTGACAGACGCACACTCACTCACTGCATTGACACATGCTGACAGACATCCACAATTTTAAAACATTTTTTATTACTTTTATTTAAGTCTTCCTAACCTACCTTTGCAAGAGCTGGAGTAGATCCTCTCCCTGGTGTCCAGTGGGGATCCTTTCCCGGGAGTCCAATGTGTGGCTGTAATCTACATGCTCTTCCAGCACTGCTCCCTAAAACACTGTTTAGTGATGCTGGGGCTTGACATCATAACCTGGCTCCTGGCATCATCACAGGGCACGTGAGGGAGCAATTCTGAAAGATCATGAAGAGTACAGCTCCCTTGCTGCTGCATTCTCCCCTGCATTCTCCCCCAGCTGACTGTTTCCTGGGGGGATGCTAATGTGGTCAACCAGCCACCTCTTGTGTACCAGCTGGAGAATGCGTACCCAAGATTTAGATACTAGGATTTAGTGGACCTGAAGTATATTATGCCTGTTTGGCTTGTGATACTGAGAATGTTTCTACAATAGATGGTCAAGTGAATGCAATAAGGAAAAATACATGATGCCTTTCCCTATGTCCCACAAAAATGCTTTGATGTCCTCTTTGGAGGTTGGCATTTGGTTTTCCTCTTTGGAACTACCACTACGAAGGCAGCTATTTTGCAGTAGATCTGTCAGTCTAGAGATGGGCCCTGCCAATGAAAAATATCTCTGTTAACTTGAAGCCCCATATTGGATAGCTGAGTGGAAGAGAGCTTCATAAAATGATATGTATACAATTTGAATCTAAGGTCAGCATCAAACCATGATACCAGCATCTGGAATCTACTGTGCTCAGCAGTTAGCCCTGTCCCTGAAGTATTATAAAATGAAACAATTAGAAGATTTGAAAACATATGTGATAGCACTCAAGAAGTTTACAAGTTTCTACTTATTTGGTGAGTATCTTGCAATAGCCTTGAGCAATATTAGTTGTATGACTCAAATGAAATCATACTGAAGTATCTGGTGATTAAAAAAAAAAAAATAGGATTTAAAGGAACACACCAAGTGAAACACTACAATGTGCTGTAATGGTTATGAAGCAAGGAGTGCTTCAGCGACCCTTCCTTTTTAAGTAGTCAAACAATTTGGCTTCCTATCCGAGGCCTGCCAGCGATGCAGAGCTTAGTTCATTGTCTGAGAGAATTTAACTTGTCAATTTACTACAACTTGTTAAAAGCATCATAACCAAGCTATGTCAGGAATCCCCCAGCACCATTAGACTGTAAAATGTCATACCGTATATACTCGAGTATAGGCAGAGTTTTTCAGCACATTTTTTGTGCTGAAAAAGCCCCACTCGGCTTATACTCGAGTCAAGGTCTGTATTATGGCAACTTACATTGCCATAATACAGACCAGGACCGCCGGGCTAATTACAAGCCTGGCGGTCCTGTTGGGGGCCAGGAGCAAGCTGTTACTTACCTGTGCAGCAGCTCCGTTCAGCTCCCTGTGTAAATCTCGCTGTTTGCGTGCTGCGCGGAGCGTTGCCACAGTAAACCGTGGTAACGCTCTGACGGCCGCGGGTCTCAAGAGATGGAGGTGAACGGAGCTGCTGCACAGGTAAGTAACAGCTTGCTCCCGGCCTCCCTCCTGCACAGCCCATGCCACTAGACCACCAGGGATTGAGATAGCCCCCCTCCCTGGACAAAAAAAAAAAGAAAAAAATATTAAAATAAAAATAAAATAAAATATTAACAATATTAAAATAATTCAAATAAAATAATAACAATATTAAAATAAAAATGCCCTCCCCCACCCAGTTTACACACACACTACACAAACACACACTCTGCATTCATTATATATACAGGGAGTGCAGAATTATTAGGCAAATGAGTATTTTGACCACATCATCCTCTTTATGCATGTTGTCTTACTCCAAGCTGTATAGGCTTGAAAGCCTACTACCAATTAAGCATATTAGGTGATGTGCATCTCTGTAATGAGAAGGGGTGTGGTCTAATGACATCAACACCCTATATCAGGTGTGCATAATTATTAGGCAACTTCCTTTCCTTTGGCAAAATGGGTCAAAAGAAGGACTTGACAGGCTCAGAAAAGTCAAAAATAGTGAGATATCTTGCAGAGGGATGCAGCACTCTTAAAATTGCAAAGCTTCTGAAGCGTGATCATCGAACAATCAAGCGTTTCATTCAAATAGTCAACAGGGTCGCAAGAAGCGTGTGGAAAAACCAAAGCGCAAAATAACTGCCCATGAACTGAGAAAAGTCAAGCGTGCAGCTGCCACGATGCCACTTGCCACCAGTTTGGCCATATTTCAGAGCTGCAACATCACTGGAGTTCCCAAAAGCACAAGGTGTGCAATACTCAGAGACATGGCCAAGGTAAGAAAGGCTGAAAGACGACCACCACTGAACAAGACACACAAGCTGAAACGTCAAGACTGGGCCAAGAAATATCTCAAGACTGATTTTTCTAAGGTTTTATGGACTGATGAAATGAGAGTGAGTCTTGATGGGCCAGATGGATGGGCCCGTGGCTGGATTGGTAAAGGGCAGAGAGCTCCAGTCCGACTCAGACGCCAGCAAGGTGGAGGTGGAGTACTGGTTTGGGCTGGTATCATCAAAGATGAGCTTGTGGGGCCTTTTTGGGTTGAGGATGGAGTCAAGCTCAACTCCCAGTCCTACTGCCAGTTCCTGGAAGACACCTTCTTCAAGCAGTGGTACAGGAAGAAGTCTGCATCCTTCAAGAAAAACATGATTTTCATGCAGGACAATGCTCCATCACACGCGTCCAAGTACTCCACAGCGTGGCTGGCAAGAAAGGGTATAAAAGAAGAAAATCTAATGACATAGCCTCCTTGTTCACCTGATCTGAACCCCATTGAGAACCTGTGGTCCATCATCAAATGTGAGATTTACAAGGAGGGAAAACAGTACACCTCTCTGAACAGTGTCTGGGAGGCTGTGGTTGCTGCTGCACGCAATGTTGATGGTGAACAGATCAAAACACTGACAGAATCCATGGATGGCAGGCTTTTGAGTGTCCTTGCAAAGAAAGGTGGCTATATTAGTCACTGATTTGTTTTTGTTTTGTTTTTGAATGTCAGAAATGTATATTTGTGAATGTTGAGATGTTATATTGGTTTCACTGGTAATAATAAATAATTGAAATGGGTATATATTTGTTTTTTGTTAAGTTGCCTAATAATTATGCACAGTAATAGTCACCTGCACACACAGATATCCCCCTAACATAGCTAAAACTAAAAACAAACTAAAAACTACTTCCAAAAATATTCAGCTTTGATATTAATGAGTTTTTTGGGTTCATTGAGAACATGGTTGTTGTTCAATAATAAAATTAATCCTCAAAAATACAACTTGCCTAATAATTCTGCACTCCCTGTATATATATATACACACACACACACACACACACACTAACACACACATTCTGCATTCATTATACACACACTGCATTCATCATACACACACTACACAAACACACACACTGCATTCATTATATACACACACTACACAAACACACACTGCACAAACACACACTGCATTCATTATATCCACACACTGTAAATAAATATTCAATTAATGTAATTTTTTGGGGATCTAATTTTATTTAGAAATTTACCAGTAGCTGCTGCATTTCCCACCCTATGCTTATACTCGAGTCAATACGTTTTCCCAGTTTTTTTGTGGTAAAATTATGGGCCTCAGCTTATATTTGGGTCGGCTTATAGTCGAGTATATATGGTAAGTTGGTTCGATACTGTGAAAGTATGAACTTCTGCATTACTAGACCAGTTCGAACTGGAAGCAACATGGGATGAATTTGATTTGAACCAATTTTTGTACTGAAAAACCAGGCTGCGACCAGTCCACGGTGGCGACTATTATGCTGTGAAATACAGGATTTAAAATTCTTCTTCTCCAGAACTGCTAATATTATAGAGGTACAACTTGTATGTGGTGACTCCAATTCAGATTTGTATAAGAGAAGATGATTGGTCGACTTATTAGATTTTAAATATCAACACTTGAACCTTTTATCAAAATGGTCCTCTACCACAGTTGTTAATATGAAGCCACATTAAAAAGTCACTATAGTCACCATCCACCAATGACCTCACAGTGTCCTAGGAAGGCATACAATTGTATTTATTTTACGATTATACTTGCTACAACTTATTCAAACTATTTGTACATGTGATGATGCTCCTGTGGTTGCCAACCTATGTCACATGGTCTGGCAGCCATTTTGTTTTTTTAAACACATATATATATATATATATATATATATATATATATATGCTAGAGATTTGCAGTATCAAGTTATGTTAAATTCCTCTATATCAATTCTTTTTTTTTTAATTCATGAAATCTTGTGGAGTATTAGATGTCTATGGTAAGCTGTTATAAATTAAATATGGAGACTGTGTGTCATGGTGAGGTGACCATTTTGATTTTAGGCAGCATTTTGAAATATTAAGATATTAGATTTTCAACTAACTGTTCTGAGAAATCTTAGGTGACAAAATAATAATTTATGCAATTAAAAAGTAATTTAGAACAAGAACAATGTATCTTCTTTACAAAGACTGATTTCTAAACATGTTTATAGTAGATTAAAAACACATTAAAGTGAGTATTATTGCTATGGAGCTCTGTGATAACACTTAAAAACCAACAATATTGAGTTCCTCGAAAAGAGATATTAGGATACAAAAAGCAGAAAAATCCGAACACCCAGACAGGGTCTGAACCCACAGCCACCACACCGATCTTGTGCTTGTAGTCTCAACTCCTTTGGTTCATTTATTGTTATTAGTAATGTTTACATCATTTTCTAACTACCTGAATGTAACTTGGACGAACATCACTTGTACCGCACTATGTATGTAAATACCTATTACTGTATCGGAACGAATGCATATAAGCTACGTTTTTCATTAATTGTTAATGCATTGAATTCTGAAAAAACAACAACAACCAAAAACTTACAAATAAAGAATGTTAAATAATAAATATATATTTTTTTTTTTTTTAAATAGCGGGACAGAGGGATTTGGGTCGAAAATATGGACGGTCCGTCCTAAATAGGGACACGTGGGATGAATGTTGACATGTAAATTATTTTCAAATTATGAAAAATGCATTAATTATATTTTGATATTTGAAATGCAAAATCTAAACTTCAACATGCTTTTCTACCTCATAATTCTTTTCAAATACATTTGGTCTGTTTTTCTCTCTCACACTCCAGTTGTTGCAGACTACATGTCCCTTGATGCTTTAAAGGACCACTCTAGGCACCCAGACCACTTCAGCTTAATGAAGTGGTCTGGGTGCCAGATCCCTCTAAGATTAACCCTTTTTTTTTATAAACATAGCAGTTTCAGAGAAACTGCTATGTTTATAAATAGGTTAATCCAGCCTCTAAAGCCTCTAGTGGCTGTCTCATTCACAGCCGCTAGAGGCGTTTGTGTGCTTCTCACTGTGAAAAGCACAGTGAGAAGACGCCAGCGTCCATAGGAAAGCATTATGAATGCTTTCCTATGAGACAGGCTGAATGCGTGCGCAGCTCCTGCCGCGCATGCGCATTCAGCCGAAGAGGAGGATTGGAGGCGGAGAGAAGAGCTCCCTGCCCGGCGCTGGAAAAAAGGTAAGTTTAACCCCTTTCCTTGCCATCCAGCCTGGCGGGAGTGGGACCCTGAGGGTGGGGGCAGGAAAACTAGTATGTTTTCCTGGCACTATAGTGGTCCTTTAACAGCATTATAGCTTCAGGAGTATTATGGGAGCTGTAGTCTACAACATCTGGCTACCCCTGTCTGCACTATTTAAGATATAGTCGTAGAAAATTTACATCTGACTTAACTATAGGACAAAACTTTGCATGAGCATACGTGACTACTACATAATATTATAATTATCTAATTTATCTTTATAATTTTCTCACTTTTTTAACTATTTTATTAAAATGTTTGGATTTTTAATTTAGTCCTGTGCAGGTTATTTACTTTATCAAATTATTTCACACAAAAGGCTTTTTTTTTTCCCCAAGCAGTGAGCGCTGCCAGCATCTGTTATATTTTATAAATATATTATATAAATGGTTATACACCCATGTTTACAGTATTTATATAAACCAGCAATAATAGGCCTTGCATTGCCATGATCTTGATTCAATTTTGGGCTACAAACAAAAACAGCAATTTTCACAACTAAAATGGTCAAAATACATCTTATTGCAAGCATGTCCAAAAAAAAAAAAAATTAAAATAAAAATTACACAGATTTTGATAAAAATATGAATACATAGAGTACATTTGGCTACTTATTTCACATTGGCTGAAATTTTTTTTTTTTTTTTAAATATGGACATACAACAAATATGTTAAAGAAATCCAGTTGATTATTAAAAATATCCAATTACATAGATACCCCATGAAATCATGCAATGGAATATTCGAGATGAAGTGTGGAAGAATTTTACAAAATATATTACAAAAAATACACACATTATGTGTAAAAGCAGACATTCTTCACTGTAAATATTTAAGATTGGTCATCATTTCATATGTCACAATTGGTCCATTTCAAAGATTCTTAAATCTTACTATAACAACAGACAAAATGGTATAGCAATAATAATAATAATAGAAAAAAAGGAAAATGTTGAAGGCAAAACATATAAATGCCACAATGGCAGTAAAAAAATGTAAAACATGACAAATACAATATTGCACATTATTACAAAACATTTCTATTTTTTTAGGTTTTTCCTTGGATTAACTTACAAAATATTTTCTTAAACCTACTGTTATATCTTATGTACATTCACTTTACACCCATTTGTCAAATATTACAAATGGTATAATTTGGGTCAAATAGAGTATTTACATTGTTGCAGTGATTTGAAGGGTTTTATTAAAAAAATAAATACAAATAAATCTGCATTCTGGGTGTCGATTGTATTCAGAAATTAGACCGACTAAATTCTCCCTGCGCGTTTGGTATACAAGTTGGTTTCTTCTTCCGGAATAGCCATTTTCTCGATCTTCATGGCTATTTTATATAATCTGTGGACAATAATCTAAAGAAGTTCTGGGTATTCAGTTTATCCACTTTTACTCCATCACAAATGACAAAGACTACAAAGAAGATTCCAGTTAATCCATCTAAATAGGTCACTTACGTACCACTTAATTACAAAGTGATCTGCAATAAATAATACCAGTAGTCCAGCTTTCCATTAAATTATGAAATCGATCCGTTGCCCTGCTAAACAAGAACAAGGTCTTCACGATCGTCTCTATCAATGTCTCTGATAAGTGCAGAATGTTCTTAAGATGTTCCATCACTTGTTTCTCTGTAACAACTCATCAGGCATATGTCCATCACTGTGTTAAATTTCGGTCAACGTGATTTTGAAACCTTGCTCGGTTATACTTTCCACATTCAGTATGAAGGTGTCCTCATTGGAGTAATGCTCGATTATGTTATCATCCATGTTTACCAAGATTCTAATAAGTAAAAGAAAAAAAGAAAGCTAAAATTAAAATTTCAAACATTGTTTCATCCTAATTTTATTTCTGTATTTGTATTTTGTCTTTTTCCTAACTATATACAGGTCAGCTTATACTTTAACAGTGATGTCCCGAACGGTTCGCCACGGACTCATCATTGAGTAAACTTTGACCCTGTACCTCACAGTCAGCAGACACATTCCAGCCAATCAGCAGCAGACCCTCCCTCCCAGACCCTCTCACCTCCTGGACAGCTCACTAAGAATGCAGCTTCAAAATGGATGCTGTCCAGGAAGTGGGAGGGTCTGGGAGGGAGGGTCTGCTGCTGACATCACTATTTAACAGCCATTGAAGTAATACTTAAAAAAACAAAACCTCTAGTTATTTAAATGTGCATAGGGATTAGGCATAGTGTGCAGGTAACCTCTAGTTATTTAAATGTGAATAGGAATTTGGTATAGTGTGCAGGTATAGGCAACCTTCGGCACTCTAGATGTTTTGGACTACACCTCCCATGATGCTTTGTCAGTATTATGGGTGTAAAAGCATTATGGGGGATGTAGTCCACAACATCTGGAGTGCCGACGGTTGCCTACCCCTGCGTCTAGTTATTTGAATGCACATAGGAATGTGGTATAGTGTGCAGGTAACCTCTACTCTAGTTATTTAAATGTACATAAGGATTTGTATAGTGTGCAGGTAACTTTGTGTGTTCTATGTATCGGGGTTGATATATACTGTAGCGATTGCTGCCACCCAGTTTGCGGTGTTTGCTTTTGTATTACACACTCACACTCATGTTACAGTGCTGCCTCCCAGCACATGTTGGCCTATTAGGGGTTAATAAGTGTGTAAGGGGTCAACAAAATACCGATTTTCTGTCTCATTTTAGCTATAAAAAAAACAGCAAGCCTTGACGTGGCAGGTGAGCTTACACTTTAATGCCCATTAGAGTGGTGCTATAAAACCTCCCGTTATTTAAATTATGTAGTGATTTGGGATAGTGTGCGGGTTAACTTTTTGTTCTATGTACGTATATGCCGGAGGTTAACCCAAGAAACTTGCCTGAAAACCAAACCTTTGGCATGATAGCTTGTAATAAGTCCCTCTTTTGCTAACTAATAAAAGGATCACTTATACAGTTTTGTTTTTTTATTTTCCATTAGTAAACTGTCTAATACAGTACGAATAAGACAAGTCGTACACTGCAATCTAAATTAGCTAAACTGTAACCAATATCCAGCAAAGCGATTTTTGTAGTTCTGCTATTTTGGGCAGAATTTTACAGTTCACTAGTCAACTGCCACTTACATGGAAACGGTCACTTCTTTGTATAAATTATTGAAAATCACTTGAAACATGTTAACCATTTTTTGCATCAGATAATCCATTTTATTTTAAACCTAAATTAAATATTTTTAAAAATGGCACCAGAATCCAGTTCAAACATGTCAAAGACAGGGCCTACATTGTAAATGAAGAGGAGAAACTGAAAAACTGTTACATTTTTCCTTGTCTTTTTGTGCTAATTGCCAGGTGCAACTGACAGAGCATACAGCAATGAGTGACAGGGAGCTAAAATGGAGGTGCACAGAAGCATGATAAACAGGTGTGCATTCCCACATTTAAATTTACCTTTTCACACTCCACAAATACTTATTTGTTAAATATAGGGATAATTAAACATAGTAAATAAAAGTCCTGAGAAATGGCCCTTAAAATGAATAACCAAGAGATAATATATAAAATGTAAAAAGATGTAAGATATACCAATTCATGTGTACTTCTCACATTACTGCTGTAAATATAAGTGGAATTCTAAAACGTTTTCTTCTCAAACATTATTTTACCAGAAAAGATAAATTAAATCGCTGTAGTTTTCAAGTACACACACTGGGGATTACTTGCGTCTGTGTAAATGAAATATATAAGCACACATACGAATAGAATGCCGGTGAGTTATATAGCTGCAACTCAACGTGCTAAAGAGAACCAATAGACCTGAGAAAACCAAAACCAGTCTCCCCCACCCCCCTCGTCTTTAAAGACGCAAGAGTAAGTTATGGGTTGAAAATAGTCAACGTGGCCAAATCGCCACATTCTTCCAATCAAATGTCGCTTTCAGTATCACTGAGTTCTGGAGGAGGAAGACAGCCACTTTAAGTATATTTAACCCTAGAATGTAAATAGTTTCTACAAAATTGTAATGTTTTGCAATGAAGGGTTAAAACGACAGGATGACTGCACGGAGATGAAGGGGTCTGGTTGACTTTAGTGGCCCTTTAAACATGCAAGCACAGTCAAAACGTTTGCTCATTGTATGGCCAAATATTATGATATGGTAGATGTGAATTTGTCTTTGTCCATGGCACAATTGTCAAGATACACATAACTTATTCAACAGTCTGTGAAGTTCACAGAAAAAAAAAGCCCAAAAGTCAGATGAAAACAGAAGAGACAAAAGTGGTAAATCACTTGATATCCTGAGACGGGGATTATACCGTCTAGGCGCTATACGGCAGAGCTCTGAGTAGCTCTGCAAAGTGTGAGTGAGTCTTTTATAAGCTTTTATATACTCTTATTTCACTTGACATATTGCACTATTATTGTTCTGTACTTTTTTGTCTTGAAGGTTTTATACATTCCTAATTAGAGGACTCTCTGTATGTATATATTTTAATTATTATTTGCACTGTTTGGGCGCGGTTTACCACTTTTGTCTCTTCTGTTTTACTACTGTGAGCAGGTATTGGGAATTCCTGCTTGGTTCACTGCTGCCCACCTTTAGTTTATTTAGTGAGCGCCTAACTCCTCTTTGTTGCAAAAGTCAGATGAGAAGGGCCAAATGTGTGCAAACGGATAACGAGATGACACATATTCTATACAGAAATTGCATCTCTTAATAAATAGCTTATTGCAAATTGTTTGGGATACTACAGCAGAAGATCATGCCACGTTCAATTGCGGTCATCTACAGTGTTGGTGGTGTGAACATGTGGGAATATTTTTCTCTTTGCCCTCATTAGGTCCAAGAGATTTGAATGTCAAAGCAAATCTGAGTGCTTCTAGTGATTGTGTGCATTCCTTCATGGTTTGCAAAAGAATACAGAAAGCATAAATTTTAAAAATAAAAAATAAGATAAATGAGAGAGACAATTGAAAAACCTGTATATGCTGCAAATCCCCAAGCTTTGTAGCTTCTGCACCAAGATCCCACTAAATAAAAAATGACTCAGGAAGCCAAGATGCTCACTTGACTTCCTACAACATGGCTGAGTATATCAGATAAGAAGTCCTTTATTGGCACAGCGAAGGTTTTTGCGAGAGTTACTTTAATTGGCTCTGTCTACTTTAGTCTTAGCTTTGGAGCAATAAGCGAAACCCTGCAATGTAGTAGTGACGAAGGATAAAATCTATGGGTATATGAAGCACACCTGGGTAGAGGCAGAACTGCAGACTCACATCATGATTGTGTGTAAAAAAAAAAACAAAAACAAAAAACCAAACACCAGGAACTGTGTTGTGATTTTTAAGATAACAAATACCAAAATACCAATAGTATTTTTCTAGCACCTTATCGAACCCAAGCAGTAGGAAATTCAAGTTGTTCTGTGGTGAAGAGGCACACAGAGGGGCTGGAGGCGAAGAGGCACACAGAGGGGCTAGAGGCGCAGAGGCACACAGAGGAGCTATGGGTGAAAAGGCACACAGAGGGGCTATGGGCGAAGAGGCACACAGAGGGGCTATGGGCGAAGAGGCACACAGAGGGGCTATGGGCGAAGAGGCACACAGAGGGGCTATGGGCGAAGAGGCACACAGAGGGACTGGGAAGGGGGAAAACACAAAGGGGTTGGGGAGAAAGAGACACAAAGTTGGCGATTTTTGTTTTGGGTCGAGTTGGGGTGCACGTAGCTAATCTGACTTAGGGTGCAAAATAGTCTGCCACTGTCCCTGCCTGAAGGTTACCTTATATTACTCGCCATCCATGTCTATGCAAAGCTAAAGCTCATTATATCTTATTTCATAAGTGTGCAAATATCTGTAATTATCCTAATATATGTTTCTTTACATATAGTTATCTGTCTGTGAGGATAAAGACAATACATAAAATATGACCATTTTTAAATTGACTGTAAGGAGATCCCTCCGTAGTATGTGGTTACACTTGTCATACCATATTGAGAATACTTTTTAATAAAAGCTAATGCTTATTCAGTATTACGGCACAAGCAGTCTCATTCAGCAACGTAATGAAAAAGCACAAAAAGATTTCTACTGGCAGAATGCATGAGAATTCTTGGGCTCATATTCCTGCACTATTTACACAGTTTCTGAGCAGTGCTTCAGAAAAGCCACGGTGGTGGTGGCCAAAACATTGTATTACAGGAAAAAACAAAGAATTGCTCATTTTAAAAGCCGTTGTGTTCATTATCCACTTAATCTGTGTGATTCACTGCACACTGCAACAACAGATGCTACAAAGCTTTGAAAATTGGTTTATTTTATTTAAAAAGATCTTATGGCATAGTTTACAAACACAATCAGTTCCTAAAATTGTACAAAGGGATGCATTTTTTTTTATTGCCTGGTTCTCTATATATATATTTGTACTCTCATTTAGAGAATAGCAGGTGTATCTTGTAACCTTAATCTGTATAAGGGTAGGTGCACTAGGACCTTAAAACATGATCCACTTCTAAAAGGGAAGATGCAGTAACGAACGCAATGTTTTTTGAAAATTATTTTTGCAATATGTGCTGCAGATTATGGTTATATAACAGCATTTAAAAAAAAAAAAAAAAAAATTAGGGCCTGGCCTGGACGTGTTTGCCTAGAGCTCCGCTCCGACCACACCACTAGAAAGCCTATACACGCGTGCTAAACTCATAAAAATATACAAAACAAGCTCATCAAGATGGAGAAGAGACCGGCCAAAAAACAACCAAAGAAGGGCCAGGAATTGGGAGCCTCCGTAGCAGAATATTTCTCGGGCCCACGCGCAGGACCCGCGGGCCCACAATATGGCGGCGACGCTGATGTGGAAACCGTGGGATCACAGGGATCGCCGACAAAAACTGCAGCCGCAACTGGGGGGAACACCAAATGCTACAGCAGAGACCGCAACGATTCTGGCAACCCTGACGGAGGTAAAAAAAAATTACCTGGCAGGGGAGATAGAGCACTCCACACGCGTTCTGAGAGGAGAAATACAGGCCATAGGCGACCGCACCACGAGGTTGGAAAATCGCCTGGAAGACACTACAGCCGCTCACAATACAGCGATCCTCCAGATTAATCAACTGACCACCAGGATGGCTGCAGCTGAACTTGCCATAGAGAACATGGTGAACAGATCGCGTCGGAACAACATGCGCCTCAGGGGCTCACCAGAGGTGACAGGGGAAGGCCCGGTGATCGATATAGTGACAGCAATCCTCAAGCCTCTGCTCCCAGGCCTACCAGATCATCTCTGGCACATAGAGCAAGCACACAGAGCCCTGCGCACCAGGAGGATGGACGCGAAGACCCCGCGGGATATCATCATCCGCTTCCTACACTTTCAGACCAAAGAAGCGCTAATCAAAAGAGGCAGAGACGGTACAATCTCATACCAAGAATCCGACCTGACTCTATATCAAGACCTGGCACCGGCCACCTTACAAAGAAGGCGGGAGTGGAAACCTATTATAGAAGCCTTAAGAGCAGCGAACATTCGCTACGCATGGGGTTACCCCTTTAAACTACTGGCCTTCCAAAATGGCAGAACACACGTCTTACAACCAGGAGATAACGCCTCAGCACTATTCGCAGACCTGGGACTCCAGACTCCAGCGCAGGTGCCTGCCATGCTAACGGGAACAGGAGAACTCCCACCTCTTCCAAGAGAATAGCAGACCGTCAGAGAGTGAGGTACCGGGGGTACATTACACCGTAGGGCCAACTGGGCCTATGCTCACTCATGGAGCCAACCGGCCAGTGATAAAAGGAAGGGCATAACAGACACTGTGGGGAGGGGGTTTTTCTTTGAAAAAACAGACTGGGATCAGACATTCCACACAATGGGCACAATATTTTCCCTTTCCAACAGCTATTAAGCCCCGGACTTCCCCGGGTACCGGGAACTTGGTAGGGGGGTCGGGGGGACGGGGGAAGGGCCATGGACATGGACAGGGACTAGAGCCCCAAGCCGGAAAAACATATAACCCAAACTGGAAAGTACATGCAGACAACCAGCTAGAAGAAGGTCTTTATGTAGCCACGCTGGCAACCTAGCACCGAGGTCTTGGGGAACACACTAAGGATGAGAATCGCTGACTTTATTACACGCCTGAACGGCAAGCATCCTCCTCCACGAGGGGCCTCCCGGCAATTATAGTTATCTCTCAGTTATGTACCTTTCATGTTTATTGTAACTGCTTAAAACTAAGGTTCAACATTTACTCTAACACTGGGATATAGTTAGGGAGACTCAGGAACCCCCCAAGGCACTGACATACTAAAGCCCTAGCAAACGACGGACACACGGGTCACGGGTCCAATACAGAAGGACCAGACACTGACACACTAACGCCAATTAGCTACGCAATTTCTTAAAAACCACTTCCCGATGTTAAATATACCCAGACTACAGGATAACCCAGGTCCTACTCCAATATCCCCTACATTAATACGATAGCATTAAATATCAGAGCAGACTGGACATTACGAGCAAATAGAGGGGTAAATGAAAAGCCCACAGAGACAAGGGCACACCTGAGCCCCAGCCACAAATAGGGGGTCGCATATTCACCACACCAAAACTACTTACCCCCACACTAATCAATCCAAGTAAACCTGACCGGGACATGACATGGCATCCGACATAGGGAAGTGTAACGGAAAAGCCCACGAACACCCAAACGACAGTTACCGAACTTCTACAACGGCATCCGCTAGCCCACCTATATCGCCCCAGACCCCCATCCTCAATATATACCCTGATCCTCTGCCTACAACCTCACCAAAGGTTGGTGTCACCCTAGGGGGCACCCGACAGGCCGCTGCTCCAAAACGGGCGACAGAGCCAACTCAGAATAGCACGGCCTGGACTGTGTGGCGGGCTCAACACCCGAGTTCGCTAGACTACACCCTCTATTCTGCCCCGCACAGGACGTACTCCAGGATAGATCATTTCTTGGTGAATAATGTTAGTATGGCCAGAGTGGTTGATTCGACGATAGGTTCCATTAAGTGGTCAGACCATGCTGACATATCGTTGACATTGGGAAATCTAAGTACGGCTTCACCATGGAACTGGAGATTGAGCCCCCACCTGTTGAGAGACCGTGAATCCCAGGGAGCAATCCGAAAAGAACTTCAAGATTACTTCACCACAAACGAAATGGAGGACATGTCCCCAGGCATTATATGGGCCGCACACAAGGCCATAATTAGGGGCAAATGCATCAATTTGGCCACACGGAAAAAAAGCTCAAAAGACGCAGAGACTTGCCCAACTACTAGAATCACTAAGAGATCTTATTATGAGAAAACAAATAAGATGGACACTCGATTGGCTAGGACACTACATACACGACAGGACAGGGCACACATCACCTCGATCAAACAAAGATGGTTCCATCAAAAATACCCCCTCAGACATAGCTCAGGTCTTCACAGACTACTACGAGAAGCTCTACAATCACACACCCAGAGACCCTACGGCACAGGAAGAGACGGAATCGGGAATGAGAGCCTTACTGAAAAATCTCGACCTACCAAAACTCCCAACAGCAGCAGCTCAACTATTGAACGATAACATTACAGGAGAAGACATAGATAAGGCAATTGCAGGCCTCAAAGGCAATAAAGCCCCGGGACCAGACGGATTAGACGGAGTGTATTACAAAACCTTCAGAGAAGAACTCTCACCCCGCTTGGAAAGGCTCTTCAACGACTTTATGGAAGGTGGGAACCCAAAGAGGGAGATGTCAATGGCTAACATAATACTACTCCACAAACCTGGGAGAGACCCTTTACTCCCAGACAACTACAGACCCATCTCCCTTATCAATCACAATATAAAGATCCTAGCGAAAATTCTGGCAGACCGTCTCAACACCTTTTTAAAAACCCTAATCCACCCGGACCAAGTGGGTTTCATACCCGACCGACAACTACTTGAGAACACCAGAAGAAACATCGACCTCATTTGGCGACAAACGACCACGGACACACCTACCGTAATAGTATTGATAGATGCGGAGAAAGCCTTTGATAGGGTAGAATGGCCCTATCTTTTTAATCTCCTGACGTTTTTGTGATTCCTGGAAAAATACGTGTCCACCATTAAAGCCATTTATAACCAGGTGTACGCACAAGTGAAAATCGCTGGCGCCAGGCCTAAACCCTTTAAGCTGGGGAACGGAACAAGGCAGGGGTGCCCCCTATTCCTGCTCACTCTGGAACCACTTTAACAAGCTCTACGTCAACACCCTCTCATACAAGTGATTACGGTGGGAGGACAGGAATTCTTCGTATCCGTTTATGCGGACGACGTCCTCCTGACACTCACAAACCCGAAAGAATCCAGGGGCGCCCTACAGGAAGTCCTCACACAATTCGGAGCTTTCTCGGGTTACAAGACCAATTTAGAAAAATCCAGCGCTCTGCCGATGGGCCAGTCTGCGACAGACACGGCGGCACTACGAGCAAATCATAGCATCCCCATTGCAAAGGGCCACATAAAATATCTAGGGATCCAATTACCGAGCGATCCGACCAAAATATACCAACTGAATTACGCGGCGCTCATACGAACACTGATGCAGGATATGGAAAAATGGCTAGATAAACCCATTTCTTGGATCAGACATATTCATGCGGTAAAAATTAATGTATTGCCCCGTATATTGTTCCTCTTCCAGGCACTACCCATTAAGCTCCTAAAATCAGATCTAGCCCCACTACAAAAAGCTATTGGAGATTTCGTATGGCAGAACAGACGCCATAGAATATCTCGAAACATCCTATACAGACAGAAACAGAGAGGGGGACTGGGACTACCACATTTATATTTTAATTATTTAGCAGCACAACTTGCCCAGGTGACCATGTGGCACGCTCCACTGGAAATAAGAAGATGGGTAGACTTAGAGTCCCTCCTAACTGGACCAGACCTACCCCAATACCACATGTGGGTACCCAAAGAAGATAGGCCAATTTTGAGAACAAACTGCCCGGCAATATTAAACTCCCTAAGAATACGGGATACTTCGGCACACAAATACAAACTGGCGACCTTTGCCATCCCCATTAACACCCCTACTGAGAAATAGAGCCCTTCCTCTCAGGTATGGCACCTAGAGAGTTCGCAAACATAGAAAAAGTGGGATTGTAAAGAATCTGCCACATGTTTGAGGACAATGATGTAGTGTCATTTGAACACCTCAAACAGAAAGCACATCTCACGCCCGCAGATTTCTTTCGGTATCTACAACTAAAAGACTTCCCACAACACCCCCAAATACAAAAAGCGGGGAAGGGACCTTTGACCTTCTTCAAGAAAATGTGCCTTAAGGAAACAACACCAGAGGGATTAATAACCATGATGTACGCACACATCTGTTCCGAAATAGAGGAGTGGGGTGCACTGACATACACAGACACATGGGAAAGAGAACTGGGGGAGGTACTAGAAGGTGTGGAATAGAGGGACATATGGGAGGCAAATAATTTGGTATCTATATGTGTATCTCTCCAGGAACAATCCCTCAAAACAATGTTCAGATGGTACACCACCCCGGTCAAACTGTATCACATGAAACAAACACCATCTGACTGTTGGAGAGGATGCGGCCACAGGGGCACATACCTCCATATGTGGTGGGAATGCCCACAGGTACAAATCTATTGGAAGAAAGTATACAATATAGTCAAGAAGCTTTTTCAGAGCGCTCCAGAGCTTAACCCTTGGACATACTTACTAAACAGACAACTAGATGACTGGACAAAAAGAGAACAGAAATTGATCCATAAAATCACATTAGCAGCTAGGAGAGCCCTAGTTCAGCCTTGGCTAAAGGTAGATATGCCACCCATTAAGAGGGTCATCTCCAACATAAAAGAGGTATACCTAATGGATAACCTAACAGCAAGGGTGAGAGGATCCACGACTAAATTTGAAATAATGTGGGATCCCTGGACAAGTAGTGAGTATGTCTGACACAGCATTACCCATCCCTCATAGGAGCAGAGAATCGACAGGAGGGCCCCCATAAAGACCGTGCACACAGGGAGGAACTCTGGTCCCCCCTCCTCTCTCTTTCTTCTTAACTATTTCTCTTTCTTATAGATTTTCTTTATTTTCTACCTTCCACATGGGAGGCGACACAGGTGCAGAGTCCTATACCCTAACTTACACTGTGACCCTCTGACACCTACAGGGCTACACAAAAAAGGGCCAAGTCACTAAGTCCCAACCCAAATACCAAGCAATACTACAGGCACCGAAAACTACTCACCTTAGAAGGTTTTTCGAATTGCTTACCGCTGGTTTTTCTCCAAGTTATACAAAACAAAAAAATGTGAAAGTTGTAACTAGTAATAGACTTGTTTAATTTAAAAATGAATGAACAATGGTGATGTAACAGAGGCAATGTTAACATGTACGTCAAGTATCACATGTCTGACACATACTGTTTGTAATATTTAAGACAAGATTTTTCACACAGAAATAAAATTTAAAAAAAAAAAAAATAAATAAAAACTAAATCTTTGACCAAAATATCAGCCTCATACTCGTGCTGGGTTCATATATGTAATTTGCATTTTTGGTATGATAGTGGCCCTGATAAATATGTAGTGAAATACAGAAATAATCAGTCCCCTATTTAATCTAGGTGTTGTGATATTATATTAGAATAATTAGTGGCAGTGGTGTGAGGTTCTCCATTCAGCCTATTGAAAACTCTTAGAGCAAGTGATATACATGCAAAGAGACACTTAGAGTGCTTAGTCTAGTGATGGCCAAAAATGTTACTCTGAATTCTCCAGAATTTGTTCTGTTCTGGAATTTCAACAATGGATAGAATTAAAGCGGATGTAGTATCTATAACATAAGAAGATGGTAAAATCTCAGATGGTTAATTATGTACCATGTGAGCCGGACATCTGTGGTAGGAAAATAATCTGATCTGTTAAAATTTAGAAATATTAAATATATCTGGAACAACATCTTCATTAGTAGTAAGAATATGAAACAGATTATGCCACAGCAGCATGACTGTGCTTTATGCTATATCTAGTAAATATACACCATGGTGTGCCGGTGTGTGTGATCCTGTACTGTTTAAGAATATGACAAGGTTACCACACACATTAAAAAAATATATATCTGGGGAAAACAGTTTATATCTGGTTTGAAAGCTGGTGTAAAGATAGAGAGCAGGGGATTTTTGTTAACAAAAAATTCTCAAATAACATTTTGATAAGAGTTTTCATACAGATCCTTTAAACTGATTTTTTTTTTTTTTTTAAGGTCTTATGTGAACATTTGAAGTGTTTGTCAGTGACAAAATTAAGTAAGGTCGGAACATGGCGTTAATTCTGGAGAACCGGGCAGAGAAGTAGCATACGTGATTAAATAAAGGGACATTAAATTTAGATTTCTTATTCAGATTAAAACTGATTTATAGTCAATAGGAATTTTTTTGACAGATAATTCAATTGAAACCATTAGTATTCCTGTTTGCGTATGGACTTCATCACTGTAGGGTCACTGGAGGAACATTAGACAATGTGAGATGGATACAATTGCTTGACGAATACAAACAGATCCTTTCTACATCTCCCAATGGCATATTCCAGATTATGCTAGAATCTGATTCTAGTCCAAAGTACCAAGAGGAGAACTGAAGATTTGTAAGACTGCAGAGTTTATGAATAGAGATTATATCCCTAATTATGATTAGTTTTCCATATTTAAATTAGGTAAGCCTAGAAGAAACTGTACAAGGGGACAACAAAACAAACCGTAATCCCTGAGAATTCTAGTGTTGTTAGAGTATAAGAAGGGTTATTACTAATTGGAGCCTTTATCCACTATAAAATACCTTAAAAGTCTATGAGTGTTGAATAGTTTTGTTTATCCCTCACACTGGATTACTTGGAAGTAAAATGAATGGTGGGCTCACACTGTAGCCAAGAACACCCGACCATGATATCAGCAACCCCCTGTAGTGTACTGTGAACTGGCTGGTCAGACAATAGCTGTAGGACAACAGACACCAGGGGATCACTTCTGTTGTAGTTCAGCACCATTTATAAAGAGAATTTGAGTTTTCTCCACTTTGGCTAAGTCTGATTTTGGTAGATCTACTTTTTAGATGTTTACTTACCCTTTCTTGCTTTTCTTATATATTTTTATGATCTTTTCCACTTGAATGCCATATTTCTCAGATATCTGGGAGGCAAAGGAAAAAACAAAACAAGGTTGAGAAGTCACACTTCAATAGAAATGTTTAATTATTATCAACATTTATTGATAAAATGGCGACAAATTCTAAGAGTACTATGGACACATTATTTATGAATAAAGGAGAGGAACGTAGTTTGATAGCCAGAATGAAACCAGATGACTAATTATGGTGTTCTTTCCCTCAAGCTTACAGTCTACCAAACTTTTATCATCCCATTTAGACTAGAAAGTGGAATATTTGACTTCAAATGAGGTTCCTCATCGTTAAATAAACCATTCGATTTTCAGTCTCTACAAATGTGTCAATCTGAAAATCTAGGAGCGAACAAGTGCTAAAAACATTTATACACCTTACCACAGAGCTCTACATCACCAACTGTGCAGTGGTAACATTTATACAATTCTCCCAGTCAAAAGTCCGACTATTGTAGAATGATGTGTCCTACGATATTGTGTTCCATTACATGATGCATGTGTCTTTTTCCACTACTTACACTGTTCTGATTTGTTTTCATTTGCAGCATAACTGACACTATTTGTGTGTGTGTGTAGATCGGAGTGTGTTTGGGAGTATGAACCTGTGTGTGTAAATGTAGCTCTTGGTATCTAGAACTGCACTACCATAGGAGAAAACATCATAAGGGTTTCGAGACCCCTTCCCTTAAACTTGACAAAACACTTACTCAGTCCTTGTTAGAACTAACAAATCTCCATGTTGATTAGTAGCCTAGAACAGTTGGGATAAATGCCATATCGCATTCCCTTCACCAATTACATTGTGTTGGAGAAATGTATGTGTTAAAACTATTAGATTCAATTATTAAAGAAAGACATATGGGAAATTAGCAAGAGAATTAAAAATTTTAGGTCATAAAAAACAAATTGACAAATTTTCCATTTTTCCATTTTGTCTCTTTTAGTCTAAAACCTTGCAATCCCCTCATACATACTCTATAATTCCAGTTTAGTAAATAGTCTCCAATAACTTACAACATTATTTTTGCACAGCTAATGTAGGGTCCAAACCTGACCCTCAACAATGCTATTCATCAATTAAACTGCTATCTGTAGATGTTTCTTGCTGGTAAAATAGTTCATCTTGTGGTCAATCAAGAAACTGGTACAGGTGTACAATAATGGAAGTTTCCGACAACCACTAACATACAAATATACGCTGGAAACCATTTGTATTCTTGAGAGCTATTGCACAAGCGTCATTCAGTAATTTCCATGCAATCGAAAAACCACAGAGTGCATTTCCTATGCTACAATTAGTCTAAGGGCTAATGAACTATATGGCCAAACCATTGACATGCACATTTGCATCGAAGATATACAGCCTTAACCCACGTAATTTACAACGCAGGAAGTCATTAAAATGAAGCAGGGTTTTCAGGTAGAATGACCACATAATGTATACATCTTTGGTTGCCTTCTACCTCAACAACAATGAGCATATGCATATCGTAGCATAGAATTTCACAGCACAAAGTAGACTTCTAAAGGAAATAGATTCTGATTTACTGTCAAAATGTAGAGTACAAACCATCTGTGAGCACTGTAATAGCACAGCACTCAGAGTTGTTATATCATCATTTACTAAAGTACATCATCGCATATATTTTGGTACTTTCAAAGCTATAAACTATTGCTGAACAGAGCCATCAGGGAATTTTATTTTGCTAAACTTTTAGTTAAAAAAAACAAAAAAAACATAAAAATCTTTTATATTGGACTTAATAGAAGGCGAGTGGGGAACCTCATGTCTTGTTGAGGGGTTTAGTCACAAGGAAGCAGTTAATTGTTAAGTTTTGGTCACTTTACACCAAGATATGGATCACTAAGAAAGTTTACTAGAATATGTAGAATTTAAAATGAACGTTCTGAAACAAGTGGTACCAATTTCATAGACAAAAAAAAGCTTTGATGATGATGATGGCAATGGGAACAAGCAGATAAACACTCATGATTTCTAAATATATAAACAAACTTGTTTGGAAAAGCACATAGCAATGATGCATTGTACTATTTTCTATTTATGATGCAACAGCTGCATAACTAATCCTATTGAGTGCTTGTAAAGAAAACGAGAAACATGTATTTTTTTTATTCTACGTGGCAAAGGTCAGAAATATCCATCTTTATTAGAAGAAAGCTGGTTACCAAGTTTGCCTGAAAAAATCTAAGTTTATGCATCTACTTACAGCTTCCAGCAGACCTTTCACAGTTGGATACTTTAACATCAGGGCATCAAATACTTCATCCGACTCCTTCCTCACATAGAGAAGCACTGGAAAACACGAAGAGAGATATTTAGCACTTTATACGATAAATAGAACCAAACATTTTCTTCTATTGGAGAAGATAGTGTTAGATTTATATTATCTTCTAGATTTGCAGATCAAATAAAAAGTGTTTACTAGTCTGTTTTCCGTGACAGCAGAATCCATTTATTATTTCGATATTTTGGTAAATGAAACTGCTAGTGATATAAAACTGATGTTTCCTTAAGTCGCTGTTGATAGGAAAGTCTCATCATTTAGAATTAGACAATAAAATGCCATACATTTTTACTAACGGTGAAAATTATACGAATTTTAGAAAATGTCAGGGAAACTACATTATCTTCAATATTTTTAAACTATTTTGAGCGATTTGCTCATTATTTGCTCATTATTCCTAGAACAAAACTTCTAACACGTAAGAGGTATGTAATTTGCTAAAGTGACACTAGAGCAACATTTGTAGACATCAGGATGATTCGCATCATTTTAAAATGTCTCTGTTATTTCACCACAGTTTCCAGTCCACAATTTCTAAGACTGGGTAGTTTGTCAGGGAATCCAAGAACTACTCTGCCAGTCATTATTTTAAAACGTTAAATATTTTTCAAGTATATTTTACTCTGCCCCTTCCAAATAAATTTAATTAAACAAACCTGATTTAATGTAATGTAATATAATTTTATACCATGGGTATCTACCATAAACAGATGTGACAGTATACTGTGTTTAATTTGAATATTCTGATTAATGCCACTTTATTTTGATAACTTTTCCAAGATTACAAACATATCGATATCCTAGGATAATTTTGATGTTTTACAGATTTTGCACGGTTTCATTTTGAGTAAATAACTGTTTAGTGGGGGTTTTTATGATTTTTTTTTATCTTCTGATGAGAGAGAGAGGTCTGATTAGTTAATATTCCCGATCTTCATTCAGACTAGATTACATTTTTTGCATTTTATATAGCATAATGCATAAAGTATGTTATAGATTTCTGTAATCTTCATTATTATTGTACTTATGCTTTCTTTACCATCTACATTTTGTGTGTTTACAATTAAACAATGACACAACACATGAATGACCACAGTATATTGCAAAATATTAATATGTAAAGGGTTGTTAACAGGGCTCAAGTCCTGCAGGAACACGTGGGAACGGCGTTCCTGCACTTTTTTTCACAGCAGGAACGTCGTTGCCGTTGCTCCTTCAGGGACTAACCAGGGATCTTGGCTGAGTTCCCACACTTTTTTCCCCCCAAGACCTGACCCCTGGTTGTTAAAACAGAAAGTCCATCTCAGCAGTGCACATGGTCCAGAGTTTAGATGTGCATATTTACCCTCGTCGCAATACAGTTGCAGAACCATTCATTATAATGTGCCTGGTCTGATACTGTAAATTCAGACAAAACTGTGGATTCTAAAAACACACAAGTCTAGCACTACATGCAAAATCCACTTCACACGGGTCCTGACTTTGAATTTAGTTGATAGTGACAGTTATTTGAGTGTAGTTAAATGCACAGATCTATCGTTAAAGGTACAATGTACAATCACATGACTGCTCTTCTTGATTTGTCCTGGTGTATTGTTTAGTTCTCCCTACATCAGCAGGAATAATTCTGGAGAGTAGTTTAATCTGATAACCACTCTCGAGGTCACTAGGTCAAGGATGTACATGTGTCACAATTGATATGAAGAAGAATCTGTAATCTCTGGGATGAGGATAGTATTTATCACATTCCAGTATATAATTACACAATAAAGCATTTGTTTCCTATCATTAGTGATGTACAGCAAGGCATATATATTAAATGGGCCATCCAAGCACCATACTCATTACATGCTTGGTGTGATTATGGTAAAAAGTATTGAAGCCTTGCCCCATTTTCATACCATAATTGCACTTCTGGGCCTTGTAATTCCCATGCCCCTAAAGGGTATTATATCAGTCTTTTAATTTCTGTTGGGCTAAACCTGGAATGAAGTATTTTGGAATTTATAAGGCAAGAACAGCTAAAGAAAGCTACAATGCAAATGTATCCACCCTTCACCTCTGTGTTGATGGGACGGGTAAACATCATTAAGGTGATGGCCCTCCCAAAATATTGTATCCATTTCAGACTCTACACATTTTGGGGACTTTTTATTTTAAACGGAAAGTAGTTCTACCCAAATTTAATCTGGGCACACAGACACCTTAATGATGCCTTTCACACTTTGACTAGAAAGAGTCTAGACCTGCCCTATCTATATGATTATTACCTATTGGCTGAGTCTCTTAGCATCTCCACCTTCAGAATATATTAAAGATGTCATTACTGCCCCAGTGGGAACCAAGGAATCTGAACCCCATTAAGAAAATTTGTCATACAGCAGAGAAGGAGTATGGGCTCACATCTAACAGGAATCTTCCATTAAAAAAATAAAAAAAATAAAAAAATCACTGGATGGTATAGACACTCCCTCTTCCCCTCTGTTAGTGATAAATGTTGGAGGTGCATGGTGGATGTGGGCAACGTTAAGCATTCATGGTGGAGCTGCCCCTCCATACGCGCAGTCGGTCCTAAAGTTTTCCCATAGCCTATCTCAGTCCCAGATCCCGTTAGGATGGCCAAACTTCTTTATAGATAAACACAAACAAAATGTATGTGGATATTGCTAGGCGATGCTAATGCCTTAACCCTCTCATTCTGGAAGCGCCCCCAAATTTCTAAACTAGAACAAGAGCCTCCAGAGCAAACTAGATCCATGGATGAACTCGAATAGACATCTTTGTGGGAAAAACAAACACTTACAAACATGGGATGATTTCTCTACATCTTTCTGCTGAGTCGTGCCCCTTAAGACATCAGACCTGGAGATGGACTCTTTCTCTTTATTTACTTCCTACTGATACTTACCTGAGGGCAAGAGCCAAATGCATACAAATCCATAATATCGGCATAATGTAAGAACCCAAGTCTCTAATCAACCAAATGCTATTCCTTGACCAAGCAGATGACCCCAATACATTATATTCCTAACCTTCAGTTTGTTAAATATTTGTTGTCCTTTTTGTTTGTTTCTTTATAATGCAAACCTTGGCACTCAGACTCCTGTGCTTCTGCTATGCTGAACTTGTTCTTGCATCTCCGATATATGCTACATATGATATGGTGCAGTGATGACATTCTCTTTTGAGAATAAAATAAAGAATGATTTTACCAGGTCAACAGAAAAGTATGAGGTCTTATGATCACATTACCAATATCAGTTTTGTCCATATTTAAACAGCGGTGATGGGCTGGCATACCATCTGATGTTCTCAGACAATCAATTACATCCAAATATCAATGTAATTGCTATTGAAAATGTGGATATTCCACTTGACGAGTGAGGGACTACGTTAGCAAGGGAAGTTTGACACAGAATCAATGGATGACACCCATAGCCAAACGGCATAATAACCACTACATCTGCATGTAGTTGGTGTCATGCTTAGAGTGCCCTTTAATGGGGACTTATGTGGCATCAGTTGATTAATCAGTTTACCTTTTTTGTGTGCTTCTTTACTTTGCTTTGGTGCAGGCGGACCATAATCTTCTTCCATGGGACGTAGCATTCTTTTTACCAACACACTGCTCCTGTTAATAAAGGACCCAACCTATTAACTACAATCAATTTAGGCTTAAAGAATTATGCCTAAATTTCCGATAAACTAGTTAAAAAATTATAATATATATTATAACATATTACAATCAAGATATCCAATCCTAGTACTTCATTAGACTCTCTAATGTTAGAAATTAAAAGTTATAGTCAAATATCTAATTATAAATTAAATACAAATAAATCCATGGTTTTAGATATCAATCTGGATAAGAAAACTCAAAATGAGATTAAAGATAGATATAATTTTCTATGGGTTGAAAATAGTATGGATTATTTGGGAGTCAAATTGACCAGAGATGTAAATAAAATTATGGAGACAAATTTCTTAGATTTATTACAAAATCTTAATAAATGGCTAAAAGATCGTAGAAATTTAGAAATAACTTTCTGGGGAAGAATAAATGTGATTAATTCATATGTTCCAAAATGGAACTATATGTTCCAGATGTTGCCATTATATATTTCCAATTATTGGTTGGAGCAGATACAGAAAGGCTTCACCCAATATATTTGGAAAGGTAAGAAACCAAGACTGAGTCACTCAACAATAATACAGAAAATTAAGTAGAGGAGGATTAGCCGATCCCTTAATATTAAATAATTATAGAGCAACTACAATTTTACACATTTACAGGATGCAAATAGAAGATAATAAAAACGAAGGATGGTAGAAGATGGAACATACTGCAGGAGTAGTCCCCAGTTTGGACTGTTTAATCTGGAACACTACTAAATCTCATAAAAGAGAATACTCCAATACAAATTTTAACACATTTATTAAATAGTCGGTTTAAAATAAAAAAAAATATTAAAAATTGAAAATAGAGTCCCAAGCTATCTAGAGCTGAATTTTGTTGAACAACAGGTTGAAGATATAAATCTTAATAATTGGAAACAGGCAGGAATTGTACAGCTGGCTCAGCTATTGGTAGAGGGAACAATCAAAACCTTCATTTAATTAATACAGGAGTATAGCCTACCATCAAAGGAGCTGTTTAATTTTTTTGAGACAAACATTTTTTGACGACTCATTTAATTGTATCAAAATCTAGTTTAAGCAACATAATCAACATATGATTTAGTTCATATGGAATAACTAAACCGCTCTCTAAAGCTTTGCTATTAAGTAAAATGTGCAATAAAGAAAAAATACCAATAGCTATGGCTGCCTGGAAGGAAGAACTAAACACAGACATAGATATCAAGCACTGGGGTTCTTCACTGGTGGAAGTTCCGAAGACTATACACTCACTAAATCTACTAGAAACCCACTTCAAGGTTTTAAATAGATGGTACTTATTACCAGACAAATTGAACAAAATGTACCCCACAATAAATCACCTATGTTGGAGATGCGGCTTAGTTACAGGCACTTTTAAGAATATATGGTGGGAGTGCCATAAATTGAACAACCTGTGGTCTAAAATCCAAAGGTTTATATCTGCAGATCTGAACATTGGGTTGAGGTTCTCCCCAGAAGTTGTTCTGCTTCACTTAAACTGGCCGGCAATGGCGTATGAGCTGAAAATTATTCTTACTCATCTCTTTTTAGCTGCCAAAATTGTGATTGCGAGATGTTGGAAAAAACGATATGGACGTCCCGTGGGAGAAAGTTAGAGCTTAAGTTCCAGATCAAAATGGAATTAATAATGATAAACAAAAATTAAGTAAAAAAGTAACTGTTTGGATGAAGTGTTGGGAGCGGATAAATAAATAGAGCTTCCAGTAAATAAAGTGTCTGTCAAAACTAATTTCTTTATAAATTTAAAGTGAAACATTGCTAGATCGTTTATACTTTGGATAATATAAGACACACACTCTTGTTTGACCTATATCTTCTCCTTCCCACCCCGACAAGCAGATTTAGCTTATTTCCTTTTTTTTTTTTCTTCTACTTCTCTCCCCTGTTGCATTGTCTTGTATCTGTAGATATGCAAGTTAAATATATTGTGTTGTTTTTGGTTAGTGAAATGTGTAAGGAAAATTTACACTGCTATATTCCTCAAATTGAAGAAATGTTTCCTTGCATTAGTATGTAAATTATAGTTCTGTATTGTTTTTTTATAGAAACATTTTCAAATAAAGATCAAAAATAATCAAGATATACAACTATAAAAAATGACATGGAAATCAGAAATTAGATTAGTGATAATAATAAAGGGAATTTATAAAAAACTTACCCTTCTATGTCGTCGTCAGTGTTATAGTAGACCTGTGGGATCAAATAAATGTGAAAGTAGGTTACTATAGAGCGTAAACATGCTAAAATGTATACACATTTGCTATACTTTAATTGCATCATCAATCCAAATCTGTAAATGTGGTTAGATAGAAATTGAATAAACGTTGATAAAAGTACCAGATGTGTGTCTACTGCAAACTTTAATTCCATTAGCATCTGATGCAAAGTGTTTTTCTTCAATTAAGAATAAACAGGATTTAAAAACAATGATTAACAGTGTAAATAAAAAGAGAAAGACGATGAGTATTGGAAAATCAAATTGGTATCCCGTGTTCATCTCGTGCGTTCGAAGACATGTTCTTAAAGCAGCTCCCTTGGTCTGAGGCTTTCAAAGCAAATTATAACATATTATTCTTGTTTTATTTATTTAATGTGTTGCTATATAAACCTTAATGCATTTCGAAGAATGGATTAGAATGTGGATTAATGGGACTTTCCTTTGTGGGTCTCCTAGAGACAATGACCCATTGATGGTGTCAAGTAAAATGTGAGATTTTTTTTTTTTTTTTATAAAATGAGGAATGTTTGCAACTGAAATTAATTAACCTCATATGTTACAATCAGGAAAGATACAGATAGGACTGCTACTGTGAGTAACATGAATGCCTAGTGCAAAAGGAACACCTATCTGTACAAAACAGAGTGAGCTAAGCAGTACACGGTTAAATGTAAGCTTTTGGGAATGGCTAGCAAAAAGTCCAGCAATTTCTTTAAGTTGTGTGGCTTTTGCAGCACTGGATTGTGATGAGTTTATTTTTATAGTTATGAAAATTATAGTAGACCAAATGTATCTAGAATTGTCATCCAGTGTAAAGTCCCCATTCCCTGAAAATATATACACCCTATTTTGTATGTAAACTCAAAATGCAACTGTATGTTATAGGTAGTTGTATTTATAATTTTTCCTATTTATGACAACAGCTTGTTCCTCTTGTGAATGGACCCCTGGGATGTTTAATAATTTATGGCACAACCTTGCAGCTACAAATACGCAGCTGCTCGATGTTACAATGCTGTTCAAATATTCACATCAGTATTTTAAAAAGGTATATTTTTATATATATGTGGAAAGGTTATACATCTAGACCCATCACATGGTTTCCAACCAAAAAGTCCTTTAATCTGGGTTTAATAATTCTAATAGATCATTTGACAGCCTACAAGGTACTCCTATTGATTGACCTTTGAGATGAACCTTTTAGAAAATTAGATCGTTCTATCAAAGCATACATCTGGAGCTATGAAAGACCCATGGGCTAACCGTTTCTTTCCAACACAGATTTTGTGGTGTAAAATATAGATGCAGAAAGGTGCCTAATTAGGTGTCTGATAACTATCAGCAAATCTTCTTGTATGAAGAACATTTCCAGGGCATAACGTTAAAAGTAGAGCAAACAGAAGGGGGCAGCAGGAACATTCTATTGGTTTCTATGGTGTCTGCATCAATTTAAGAACTTTGCCCCCCCCCCCCCACTGCTTAATTCCAACTTCCAAAAGTATGTCAGTTGTTTTAGTATACTGTTGGATTGATGGTGCAATGATGATGTCAAAATAAACCAAGCCATAAAAATACATTTCTGGAGCTCTCTGAATTATAAATCCATGCAGTATTTTTATTGCACAGCTTCATTGCCCACCTAACCAAACAAAAGAGGGAGATATAACCTACGAAGATGGCATTAAGGACTTTAGACTCAATATTTAGACATGAAGTTCAGGTTTTTTTTGTTTTTTTTTTACCAATTAATAATTGGTAGATATCTCCAGTAATCTGCAAATGACTGAAGGACGCAGTTTATTGAAAATGTTTAAAATGTTAGTACCTGTCCAGTCCTCTGCAGATTTCCAAAATGAACATCTGGGATAAAAAGAACAGGCTGGGAGACTAAGTCAACCATGGTCTTGAAGAACGTGGCGTCACTTTTCTTCTGAAGAGATAAAGCTGATAGCTTCCCGTCAGCTGCTAAAATACCAAAAGTACAATCGATTAAAAAGTTTCCTCTAACAAGGCAAAAACTCCAGTTCAACCAAAATGGATTATAAGGTCAAAACGGCCTTATGTTACGATCCTTCTTTCACAAGACAATATGATTAAGGAAGTATCTAGTTAGACGTCAAACGTGTATCCTTTGTCTTATTTTTTTTACGTTTTCCGTTCCCCCTGTTTGTTGCAGTGTGAATGCAGTGTGAATGTAGAGCTATATTCTAACTTTTTCATCTGCGTTGTGGTTGTATTACAATTTAGAAGAAATAAATCAGCACATGGATTTAAAGTGATTTGCTATCTACTTTATTATTATTATTTTTTTTATTTTTTTTAAAGAGTCTTCATGAGTGTGGGGAAGGGATTTTGTCTATTATATTTACATAATTTTTTTTCTTGTATTTTTTTCTTTTTTTTTTTTTTTTTAATGTCAAAGAGACCTGAAAAGCCATTTCTGGATGTCAGGTCTGCTTAAAAAAGTTATCTGTATCTATATTATAATTTTTTATATAGTCTGTGTTCATATAATGCACCAGCGAAGTCTGAGATAATGTACAAAAAAATACATAAACACATAAATACATAGCATATAACCGGTGCATAGAAACATATCAGTGGTCTTATTTGAGATATTACTTTTAATTCACCATCATTGTTTTACTCACAATTATTGCCTTGAGATTGCGCGTTTTGGCCTTTTACTTTTTTCCGATTTTGTTTCCTTTCTTCATCACGGATTTTCCTTTCAGCTCCCTAAAAATGTTTTAAATAAATAGACAATAAAAAAAAAAAAGAAATGACATTCTGTGCTTCCAACCTTTCCGTACCTCCTCTCCTGCCTTACATTTTTACACCCCATGTTTTATGTTTTCATCCTTTTATCAGTTTTTACTGAAAGGACTTTTTGTTGGAGACCTTGATTGCCTGTCATGCAGAAATGTTTCCGGGGATCTATTTTGCTGTAGATTCAATTAATGTACTTCAATCTTTTAGAAGTTAATTGATAGTCTTTATACTTCTACTATAGTAAATATTGGGGAAAAAAACTGTGTAACATTGTGTTATGCTGTATAAAGTATGCAAAATCATGATCTATTTGCACAAAATATGTGAAATCATACAAAGTCTTTACTACACATGCTAAATCATGATATATTCCACAAAATGGATTGGAACAATACAGTTACTGAGCAAAACACATGATCATGCTGTGCATGTATAAAATGCATTATAACAGGATGCATTCAAGCACTGTCTATTTTAATGTGTTACATCATGTTGGTCCTTCTGGAATTTGTTACATCAAACATCACTTTATCATTTTATCACTTTTCTCATTATGGCTTTTAAAAACAATGATATGCCTCATTAGTATAATTTTTTTTAATAAAAATTCATTGTCCCCCTATTAATAAAAAAAAACCTATTATAACAAGCCAACGCTTAGACTGGTTCGAGTGTCAATACATCCATTTTTATTTATTATCCTATGAGTCAAGCTTTCAATTATTATTACCCAATTCTGCTCAATAATTACAGCAATTGGAGAGATATCCAAGACTGTATTTGACAGATAGATAAACAAATAAATAACCATTCAATCAACTGGAGGGTTCTGTCCCATTAATTTCAACTGAACTGTGTTGTAAGTGGAACAAATAATGAAATTTGTTTACAGTTGTGATTACCAAGTCTGCTCTACCGTTTTAAATAGCTAAAACCTTGGGTTTATTGAATAGAACCCCAAGTATCACACAGACAACAGACGTATGTACACGGGTTTCAGCTTTCATTTCAGAAGGTCTATTGGAAACCTACGTATCAGAATTAGATAAGAACAGCAAAACAAGCAATCACCACCTGCTTCTTTTAGGTTTTTAAAATAATGCCTTGTCTGTTTTCAATGAAAGGCTTTAATGGGCTAATTTCACCCATTCAGTAATCATGAGGTGTCGCTAATGAGTACTTATGCTTCTTACTGTGCTGAATCTTCTGTTTTTATATTTTTTTTATACCCTGTCTTTGGCACTAGGTGGCTCTCTTGTATTAAAAGTGAACCTAGAAAATGGTAGGGAAAGAGATGATATTTTATAATCTTCCTCTGTTTACTAAGAGAAAAATGGCCAATTAAATATTCCCTGGTTTAAAAGACTACTTTTCTAAGCAAGTTCACCTCCACATGAATAGATCAGTATGTTAATTCTACTAATAAGTGGTATTTATATGAGTTGTCAATGAAAGGTCATATATATATATATATATATATATATATATATATATATATATATATACACACACACACACACACACACACACACACACACACACCTGTCTCACTAGCTCGGAGATAAAGGTTTGAATAGCTTATGTGAGAGAATGGATTCCTCTTTTTTAGAAATGCGTTAGACCAATTGTGATATAGTTCACAATGTCTGTCCTACAAACTGATGCTTCCACCATTTACTTACGTTTTGGAAACATCAGATTTGGTCATTAAACATTCCCTCATTTCGGGCTACATAAGCTAATTCCTTTTGATCTATGCAGAGAGCAGAGATGCTGAATGTAGGTCCTGCGCACAAGGCAGCACTGAAATAGGAAGTACCTCTAGTGGCGGTCCAAGTGACAGCACTTAGAGGTGTTACTAGGCATCAATGTAAACACTGCCTTTTCTCTGAAAAGGCAGTATTTACATTGCGGAGCATGCTGGGACATGCTATAGACACCACTGGTTCTGGTGACTATAATGTCCCTTTTAATTTGAAATTCACTTTGAATTCCCAATAATTTTCACTTTTGAATGAACTCTGTGAGAGGAAGAAAGTAAGGCAATGTTGAAAAAATACCAATGCACATAAAGACAGAACAGAGAGAAAGAAAAGTGGAAAAAAGGAAAGTGCAAAGGGAAAAGTGAAGGATAATTTTAGAGGTAGTTTGGGTGAGAATTCGACTTCAACTTTTGACTTTGCAGTTCCATGTGGACGTATCACCAAACAAAAAAACAACACGGATAATGGCCAAATAGATTTCTTTGCTTTGTAATTCGATGTTCTGTCCGCACCACCAAAATAAAAATACATTAAAAAAAAAATAATAATGATTGATGGTTAGGGGACAGCTACTGAAACACATAAATAAGTAATACAGAATTAAACCAGGGATCATCTGGCCTAAATATTTAAATTTTAGCAACTGAATGCTCAAAAGTAACTGAACTAAAATCTCTAATATTGATCGAATGAGGACCAAATTTGAATGATAAAATACCATTCTATTCAGTCGTAATTCAATCAACCAAATTACAAACAGAACTATTCCTGCACTGGATGATTATATTATTACAGTGGAACCTTGGAACTCGAGCGGTCCTGTTCTCTGACAATTCTGAAGTCTAACAAAAATTTTGAGTAAAAAAAAATGTCTCGGTATGCGAATGATCTTCGGTACCCGAACAAATCATCTTCGATTAGACACACTTTCGACATATTTTAAATGCCAGAATAACAGTTCCGTATCTCCATTCAAACAATAATATCTCTTCTCCTTTCCACCTTGCACAACTCTAGTGACAACAGTCTAGAGGCTATTGTGCAATTTGCTGGTAAGTGGGGCAAGGGAGCATGGTAGTGTTGTTCACTGGGAGAATGTCAACAGGATCCAAAATAATTTTTTTCCAGAGATACTACAATTAAACTGGTAAATCCAGTTCATACAAGGACTCCAGTAGGAACAGCAACTGGCAGAAGGGTCCTGGGCCACTTGTTATCCGGGACAGATTTAGTGGTCTATGCATGTGTACTTTCTTTTTTCCTACAACTGTATGTATCCAAACTATTCCACACAATAAAAAAAAATTTAAGGGTTAAACCTGAAAAACCAAACAACTGATAATGAACACGTTTAGGCTAGCATATCACGCCTCCATAGAGGAGTCATGTGGTTACTTCACCATTAATGTCTGGAGCGGACTATCATGGAGCAAATGTGGTGACATTCAAGTATCCTTTTCTGATTTTGACCCTGGAAAAAAATTTGTTTTCTTTTCTAAGAAAATATCAGTGGGAAATTACTGCAGTAAGTAGTGTTTATAGTGTTGAATTCCTGTGGTTCTCAGGGCAGCTGTAAAACTCATCTGTAAAAGTTCATTTTAATCATGAAGGAACTGCAGTAAGTTATTCATTGTATGACAACCCATTTCAGAATTGCTATCAACACTGACACTTGTTTTCTTAATATGCGCATCTGTGTGTCACCTAGTTTGTTGTTGGTTTGAACAATAAGAATAATAAAACACAAGTTTGACAAATAATCGCAATGTTTGAACTGGCTGAAACCGAGTAAAAGATCTTAAATTCATCGAAAGCTTTAGAATCATTCTCTGTAACATTTAAATATCAATTTTATATCAGAAGTAAGTTTTTGCACCTTTGTAGATATTTTATACTCAAAACTATTATTAATCCAACCACAATCCCGGCAATATACACTGACTATTCATTCAAAAGGACAGATTAACTTACTTTATCACAGAACACTTTGATCTGGCAATATGCCCGGTGGATTGGTTTGTTGCTGCGATTATTGTAGCTGTAGGTGTCAATCTGAATCATTAGGGGAAGTCCTTTGACCCCTTTCTGTGAGGAAAAGTCTGTACTCAAGCAATTCACTGTGATGAAAATCTGTGGAAATAAAATAAAAATCATGCTTACATCCAAGGTATCACAAATCACACACTTGTCATGCTAAGAAACACATATATTTCACTTTCATACACACTTATGGTAACAAAATGACTATGATTGGAATATATAGTATTTATTACTGCACAAAGCTTAGGACAACAATATTTACCTTGTTGTGCCCACTTCAAAAAAAATAAAATATAGAAAAGAGGGTCCCTTTTTTTAAGTCATAATTTTTTTCCTCTGGGTTAAGTCAAAATATAACCAATAAGTAATAGAATAAAAACATAGTTTGACATCTTGTCAAAGCGGGAGGCTTAGAAGCCAGCCAATCACAGTGCTCTGATGGGCAAGCATTGCTTCACAGTAAAGGACAATTGTTTGGAGAAGCAAAAATTGCCTGGTGATGCTGGTTGGCTTCCAAAACAACCAATCACAGAGCTCTGACTGAGCATTTAAAGCAAGGAAAGGGGTTTATAAAAATATTTATTTTTTTAAATTTCAAAAAACAAAGGCAAAATGCTCTCACTATGGCTACTCTGGCCTTAAAATTCAAAATTCACTTAGAATTCTTACTTTGGTAAAAAAACCCTGCAAAATAAATAAATAGATAAATACATAAAAATATAAGATCAGTATGGTTGTTGATTTGCCCACATGAACAAATAGTAGTCAGTTTTTGTTTTACTGACATTCTGACTAACATCACAAGTTCACGGATATTTTTTTGCCTACATATATACTTAGCAGAAATTATACTTATTTGATCTCTAATTCGAAGATTACTTAGTCGAAAACTATGTATATGTTATCGGTTTCTCTTTTCTTTTTCACTTTTCCTTTATATTAAATTGATTATATTAGGTTCATTCTTATTTGGGTTTACTTTTCACACTTTTTTACTTTGTGACAAATTTTTTTTAACTAATATATTAAATGACATTTTAGAGATTATTATATCATAGGGCAAGTTCCTCTCCATAATATACAGTTCACCTAGGGTTAATCCGTTTTGTGCCCTATTGATTTAAGACCTTCAACGCTCCAGTTTTCTCCCTTATACCACATGAACAAATAGTATGTTCCATACAAGATTTTGCAACGTAACAGGTAAACCTAATTAGTGTGCTTTTTTTTAATACCTTGCAGCTAATTCTCTGTTCTTGCGGCACACTCACAGCTGCTTAGAAAACACCCTAATATAAATGCATAGCATTGTTTAATTAGCATGTTAATGGCCTATGACATTATGACACTATTTTTTTTAAAATTAAAAGCAACCAGAATACTTTATTAAACATTAACCACACAAATACCAATGAACACCTATTGTAAATATATTAACATATAATTGGAGCTCATAATAAGGTGCATGGCAGTGTCGTTTTAATTAAATATGTCATATAAGCATACTAGTGTCCCTATTTAGGAGAGAGAGTCCCTATTTCGGGCTCCCTGTCTTTTGTTCGTGTGCCTTAATGTATAACAGAGCTCCACAGCAATATTCACAGTAACGTGACTGCAATAAATGTGTTTAGAAATCAGTCTGTAAATAAGATACATTGTTCTTGTTTTAGATTACATTTTAGTTGCATAAATTGTTATTAGTAAATCACCTCAACTTTCTCAGAACAGACCCTATCCCCACCACTAGTCATACCCCTAAAATGAAAGTGTCCCTCTTTGTCCATTTAATGTTAGGAGATATAGATAAGCAGACATATTAAGGATGCAAAGCATTTCAAGAGACATGCAGACTTGCTTGCATACAGAAGTTGTACATTAGTCTCAGGGAAAGCTAAATGGGATTATCAGACTCAAACCCAGTTAGCATGATACAAATGTATCTTATATGGAATATTTATTTATTTAAGAATAAAAATTACATGCAATCTTTTCAATGTAAATGCTGCCTTTTCAGAGAAAGGGCAATTTTTACAGCATTCCCTAATAACAAATCTAGGTGCCATCACTCAGACAGCCACTAGAGGCCTTTCCATATTTTAGTCTTGCAATCTATGCAAGCATCTCTGCGAGTTGATTCTGATTGGTGCAGTGTGTCATTTTTGCTGCACGTGTGCACAATCCTACCAAAGGGGAAGCATTGAATTGGCTGAGATCTTAAAGCTTGATGAGCTCACCAAGGGCGGCAAGGGAGAAAAGGTAATGAAATCTTTCTACGGCACTATAGCATTAGGAATATATGTTTGTATTCCTAATGCAATAGTGTTCCTTTCAGAATAAAATAATCAATAAGGCAAAAAAGAAAGAAAGTTTAGATAGTAACGCAATTGGTTTGATATTAAACCATATTTCAGCTTGAGGGTGGGGATCCTATGCTTGGAAAACACTTTATAACTAACCATTTATTAGATAGTGGGTAATATAATGCAACGCTATATGATTGGCCAAAATGTATAATTTCTCACAGTTATACTCTTTTTATTTATTTTTTATTCCACTCTATGCTCCTTTAGTACATAGAACGTAAAACAACATACACACAATTATAGGACCGTTAGGGACTTGCCATTTTAAAACAAACAGAACCAAAAATATATTTATATAACTTCTGAAGAAGCCTACCGGGACGAAACGCGTTAAGTGGGACTCTCCTTTATATTTTTATATATTTTTTATGTTCTATAATATGTTTTGTTTATATTAAAGTATACTTTTTAATAGATACTTTTATCCATCCCTTCTTTACTTCCTGGATCCTGTATATCCTTGGTGGGGATTATACCACCTAAACTGTCTGTACTAGAGCAAGTTGTATGCTCAAAAAATTGTAAGTACATTACTATTTATTACCAGCTTCACCATTAGGATGTACTTCACTATTGGCTGCTATTTTTCTCTCTACTATGCATACTACACTTTGAAATATTTGGATCAACCTGAACAACACATCCTGATACAGGGATCGTACCGTCCAAGCGCACTACAGCAGAGCTCTGTTATAGCTCATACGAATGTGAGTGGATTGAGTTACAGTCAAAATCAGCACTTAATATATTTGTACTGTATCGCACTATTATTTTTCTTTATTTTATTCCAAGGTTCTTTTGACTCATTGGAAGTATCTACTATTTATATTTATAACAGCGCGGTTTACATTTTTCTTCTTTTTTTCTATTCAATCACAAGGTGTCACGTATTCGTCCGCTTATAGAAATGTGGTTAATGACATTTACTGTCCACACAGGAAAAGTTGTGCCGAGCAGCAACCTAATCCACAGAAGGGTTAATGCTGAGCAGCAATTATGCAAATGAAACCTGGTAACTGACTTTGGGTCAAAGGCCGGTTACAGCCTATCAGAACTAAAGGAGGGGTATTTAGGCCCAGTTCTCAGCCTGCTCAGTGCCTGTCGTGGTTTCCCTTGTGGTTGTCTGAGAGCGCGTTCCTGTTTATAGTTTTCTACCTGGTTTTTGACTTTGGCTTTGTTTATTGACTTCTCTATATTCTGATATCCTGACTCCTGGCTTTCCTCATCGCTGTGTCCCTTTCTGTGTTCCCTGACCTCGGCTAGTATTTTTGACTATTCTTTGTACGTTAAATCCGGCCATTCTAAGGACCGGTAATACGTTACTTATTTGTCATCCGTGCTGTACAGTTCTACGTGCTGAATCAAACAGTAATCCTGACACCAGGTTCTGGGAATCCTTGCTCTGTATACTGCTGCTTATTCATCATTTTCTATAGTGAGCGCCTATTACTTTCTCTCTTTCCCAAAAATTTATTCATGTTTGAATTGTATAAGACACTCAGTTTCAACTATGTGCTGATCCATAAATTTAGGACTATGAAAAATGTCATTAGGACAACTCACAGATCATACTTTAATTACTATTTGAGCTAGGCCGGTTACAGAGAGCAATTTGATTAGGAAAAACGACTGGGATACTGCAAACATGACAATCTATTTAAAGCTTTGTAAATAAACTTGCATCTTTGAACTGGTAGTTAATATAAACCATTTTGCTCCTCGACAAGATAGCCTCTTGTTTAGCCTCAACAGAGCAGCTCTAGGCTGTACTTTATTTACGAGTTAACAGCCCAGTTTTATAAGCACTCTTGGGGTCTATAAAACTCACCCAAGAAGCAAGTTATTTGGTTTTATAACAATGTCAATGCCTCTAACAGATGTTTACATTCCTTTATTGAATCGTTTAATCTACGCCACTCCCTGATAACTACACATAAAGAAGCCAGTTACTATGGATAGAGTGCAATCTAGAGCAGGTTTACACAGATTCCATTACAGCCTTGTATTGGTTAGGACGGCACTTTGTACAGAAAGTTTTACCTGTAACCTGGGCGAATAGTAATCACACACGTGTGCATCTGTACTTATCAGACATTGTAACAAATAATACATAAAAAAATAATAATACATTATAAAAAATAAACAGCTTAACCCCCTTATGTCAGATGACTTTCCAGGTTTGATACAAATGTCTTCCTTCCACCTTGGTGGTGAATGAATTAAAACAGATCTTGGATGACACACGGAGGTGCTAAATACACATGAGCAAGTGAAATCCCTACTACATCATGATATAATCAGGTCCTTATCTTAGAATTACACAGACTATGTTAGGACAGTCACATTTTACCTGTCTCCTTGGACACTTTTTTTTTTTTTTTTTTAAATATACAGAATAAGAACAGCGCACATACACACACAAAAATAATTAAAGGGACACTATAGTCACCTGAACAACTTTAGCTTAATGAAGCAGTTTTGGTGTATAGAACATGCCCCTGCAGCCTCACTGCTCAATCCTCTGCCATTTAGGAGTTAAATCCCTTTGTTTATGAACCTAGTCACACCTCCCTGCATGTGACTTGCACAGCCTTCCATAAACACTTCCTGTAAAGAGAGCCCTATTTAGGCTTTCTTTATTGCAAGTTCTGTTTAATTAAGATTTTCTTATCCCCTGCTATGTTAATAGCTTGCTAGACCCTGCAAGAGCCTCCTGTATGTGATTAAAGTTCAATTTAGAGATTGAGATACAATTATTTAAGGTAAATTACATCTGTTTGAAAGTGAAACCAGTTTTTTATTCATGCAGGCTCTGTCAATCATAGCCAGGGGAGGTGTGGCTAGGGCTGCATAAACAGAAACAAAGTGATTTAACTCCTAAATGTCAGTGTATTGAGCAGTGAAATTGCAGGGGAATGATCTATACACTAAAACTGCTTAATTTAGCTAAAGTAATTTAGGTGACTATAGTGTTCCTTTAAATAAGTACTGTTTTACATTTTACAAGGCTACCTAAAATCACTTATCTTGGGGATTCGGTTATATTGTGTTAAGCTAACCCTTTATGGATTGAATCCCCACCTTCCACTATGCCCCTTTGCAGGTGAACACAGGAAAGCATACATTTGAGGAGAATCTCTAGAAGCAGTTTAAGCAGCAAGTATTGCAGTTAGCATTTTAATCTCTCATGTTAAAATTAGTGTAGAACCACTGATGTAACCAGAGTTACAGTCACTAGGGGCAGAAATCAATGTTGCACCCCACCATTAACTACCACCCCAGTTCCCAACCATTCTATTCCTCTTGTTGTAAGGCTAATTCAACACATGTAAAAACTCACTATAGTATTTGTTGATAAAGTGCATTGTAATGTTAATGAATAAACATTTCTTAATGCAAAGAAAAGAAAAAGCTGGTGACGAATTTAAGCATGTTTTGTGTGTTTGAATGTATGTATGTATTTGTGTGTAGGAGTTGGCATTTGAACGTGGTTGTATGTTTGTAAGTACTGTTGCTATTTACAAGCATTGGTGTTCTTGTGTTTAGTATTTGTGTTTGTATGTACATTGGCATTTGATTGCGGGGTGCACATACACTGCCCCTCACATACATACACTGACATATACAAACACATATACACACACTGAAAGACACACTCACTGACAGACACACTCAATTACAGACCCACACATACACACCAACAGAAACACTCTCAGTGACAGGTGATTTCACTGTTTTGAAACAAACTCACTCACCGACACAATGACACACACATACTCTTAAAGATTTGAAACACACACACACACATTCACACTGACTGACACACTGACACACTATCAATGACAGATACACAATCTCATTGATTTGAAACATAATCACTGACAGACATTCACCAACAAACACACACACTGATGGACATTCTCGCTGACAGACACAAACGCATAAACTGACAGGCACACTCACACATTTACACATTCTTGCACACAGTCACAAATTAATTTTATTTCTTGTGGTTTTATTTTGTTAGGTCCATCCACCCTCCCTAGCTTTTGGAGAGCTGGTGTGGGTCCTCTCCCGGGAATCCAAAGGCTCCTGCAATCTTCTAGTTCGTCAGAGCTCCCTCGCGCGCGGTTTAGTGATGCCAGAGTGACATCATATTCTGGCCCCCGGCATCACATCAGGGATGAAGGGAGCAGTGAGGAACTGGAAGAAAACCAGTGCTCCCTCAATGCTGCCGCCTGTCTCCGCTCTCCTCCCCAGCATATTTTGGCAGAGAAGGCATGTCCCATCCAGATGATAATATATAATCTCTCTAATCAGGTTTCATTTGATAGTGGTTACGAATGGAAATTATTACCCCTCACCCCCTTTTTTTTTTTTTTTACTATGTTTCAAGAATGAAGCCTGTTTTGTCTACAAACTCCACCATTCTTATGGAATCTATATGTACAAGACACTGATGGAGTCATTTTACAGTACTTGGCTCAACTTTGTGTTAGAGATATAACTAAAATAAACATGTCAGATTGGTGCGTGCCTTAAATTTTGCTTTATATTTCTATCTATAAAAACGTTGCAGGTGAATTAAAGGTCATAGTTCGAGTCTTTAAACATCGTAATAGTTAATCTGTAAATACAAAGTATTTTATATGCTGGTTTAGTTTAAACAGAAGTATCAGGTTTCCGTGCTACACACACACACACACACACACACACACACAACGTCAATGAAATAAAAAAACACACACAAAAAACTAAATAACTTGTGCGTGTATGATGAGTAAACATTAGCCTTGTTTACACAATAAAAAAAGCTGTGTCGCATCATCACAGGGTGGAGTTCAATACAACCACCTCAAAACACATACACCGAACACACTGTTATAAAAAGTATGTTTTTCAAGAGTCTGAAGTACAGAATTTAATGAGTGTTTGCAAGGGACTATTATAAAGCATGCTGGTGGGACCCATTAGCGATGACTGTGTGTTTGCAGAGTGGATGTATATACTTTACATTATGGCTAGTATAAAAAAATATTCTTGGAAACTCAAGCTACGTATGTAACAGACAGAATTTTTTTTTTTTAATCGCTAAACCCTTTCTCTATAACCAAAGGGCATGTGGTCTGCATCTTGGATGAGTGCAGGTCGAGGTCAGGGCAACGTACTTCTGCAGCCATATTACCCAACTAGTACTTTGAACCATTCAGGAGCACCAGATCAGAAGGAGAACTCACAGTGATCTTCACTCACAAGAGATGTAATCCACATGCTAATTTACCCCTTCCAGTTCCCCAGGAAGCTTACCTTTCCTGGACTACAAAATGTTTCAGGAGGTTTGGGGGGCAGGGGGGGAGAAACAAACTCCTCTAAAAACACTCCTAACATCCAGAGCCACTGGAAAACACACACACCAAAACAAAGCCTTACCCCACACCACTACTAGCAGCAACAACCTCCACATCAGAGCCTTAATCACACAAATGCAGAACTTTCAAAAACACAACTTGTAACTCGGGCATACTGGAGGAGATACATTAGGAAAATAATAGGCAGCATGCAGCAAGAGCCATAGAAAGACACCGGGGTAAAAAAAGTGACTTGGAGAATATGGAAATTAGGTTGGCAGAAGGAGAAACTAGAAAGCCAAAAAGTAAATTGAAAAATGGGAAAGTGTATTTTAGCCTGGGGCGGTAACAATCCTTGTCCCAGATTCCCCTTTGATTGTTTTCTAACTGAGGTAATGTTAATTCTATGTGATTGACCTTTTCCAGACATTCTTAATCAAGAAAAAAATACTTCTTTGAGACCGGTATACTTGTTTTTTTTTTCCAGTCATGAAAAAAGGTTGAGAAATAGTGCTCTACACACCTTTTCCAAATACATGTTCGTGTAATAGGTCATGTTTTTAATTGCAATAAAATAGCAGTTACCTTGGCTTCTTCATTGACATCCCAAGTAAACGACACTGCATTGTAAGCGATTTCTTCAATATTGCCAATTGTGTTGAAACTTTCTTTGTAGTCAGCTGTGAAAAGATTACAAAAAGGTTTATGTCAGGACCAAATTAATCTCATTTACTCTCTTTTTGTTTTATTGTGTACAGTGATGGTTTACTGTTTTTCTAAGTGATTTATTTTTTTTGTCCACCTTTAGAGGAAGTCATTATAATTTGCTTAATGCTTGTTGCCATGATGCTTGCTATTATCATGTTATCTGCTGGTTATTTTTACTATTTTTTGAATGCTACATTTTGGAACTACTAAAAAAATGTAAATAAAAAAAAGACTTCAGTCTTCCTTTAAAGGGGCACGCTCAGTATTTACTCAGAAGGTCGATGTTCAAGACCTTTACAGCAGGTGGTACTATCTGCTGTGGACTTGCTTTCAAAATTTAGGAGACTTTCTCTCCACAGTGTTGTTTTCTGATCAGCATCGATTTACTAAATATCAATTATGCATTTAAAACTCAATTTCATTTTGCGCAATTCTGATGCATTAAGTTGTTAAAATTCTTGTGTGTTTCCCTGTAATCACCAGCAACCAAATAATGACCAAATTGAGCCAAATTGATCCTTGTGATTTATAAAAATAAATAAACAAACAAACAAAACAAAAAAATTAGACAACCAGTTCTAGGTGCATATTCCCTGGTCTTGATCATGGGGAATGTAACAGAAAAATGAAGGCAGTCTGTGGGAAGCTAAATTACCCATATCATATGGAGATTCCACTGATTTCAACAGACAACTGAAACTGCAAGTTTAGATGAAAAATAATAATCATTTTTGCATAGGTGAATGGGTTAAAGGCATACTATAGTGGTAGGTATACAAATCCCTCCCTTGTGCTCCCCCATCCCCCAGTACATAAAGGATTAAAAAACAATTTACTCACCTAATTCCAGCACCAATGCCCCTACTCCTCATCAGACATCATACAACGGATTAGGCCCTCCCCTATGGGACTTAACTGATACTGGATGTCCTCATGCAGAGGGTGATGACGTCCAGCGTCAGTTAGGTAACCAAACGTCCGGTAAAATCCCAGAAGCGCCTCTAGCAGCTGTCTGGTAGACCTGCACTAGAGGCTATCTTCGTGCTGCAATGTAAACATTTTTCTCTAAAACTCATGATTTACATTGCAGGACAGAGTGTGACAGGGACACTGCACCCAGACCACTTCAATGTGTTAAAGTGGTCTGGGTGCCTGTAGTGTCCCTTTGAAGGAGCCAAATTGTGAGGATCACCAAAACATGCGGTCGGCTACTATTTGTCAGCCGTTCAGTGTTAAGTGTATAGACCTATCCTTGTTCAACAGTAATTTGTCAAGAAACACAAGCCAAAGACAAAGAGGTGGATTCCAGCTTCTGTAAGCGGACGTTATTTAATTTGCTAGTTATCATTATAATCTGTTAGTGATTGTGCCCCACTTGGTGAATATTAGAACTTCTATCAAACGCACGAACAAATACAGCTCTTCGTGTATTGCAACTCCATATATTGATCTGGAAATTTATTCTGACATTTCCGAAATCCTTGATTCACATCCAGTAATACATTTGAAAGTAATGTGGCTGAACTAGAATCACAGAGTTTCAGGTTCACAGACAGAAATACTACACTTCATGTGATGCAATGCAGTCCCATACCTTTACTTTGGTAGATAACTGCTTGCCATTAGGATTGCTGTATATACGTTTCTTTTTACAGTATCACGGTCTACACTGTGCTTTTTTCACAGCAACACAAACGGTCTGCTTCCTGGTTGATCAGACTGACCTTTCCATATAGACGCATTGTTCACTTTTGTCGGTGAGCTTGTTTACATCATTAATACTATGCTCAGTGAATTATCACTGGCTCATGCCCATCAAACAGTGAGTAAAATAACAGATATTGGTGTATTAGTGCCAGGGGATTTATGGAGGGGGGAGGTTGGCTCAGTAGGTGAGGACGTTAAACAGCCCTGGCACTGCCCAGTGTTCCTGCAGGTGAGCCCAGACATTTGAAGCACAAGTATTACGAGGAAGTATTTGTTTAATGCATATTTTCTGTAAATATTAGGAAATATCAAAGTGAACAAATGCACCTGTTGTAAATAAATGGGACGGAATCCAGATTAGTCGGTGTGGCACCAAAATAAAATTTATATTCTAAGGCTTATATTAAACATCGAAAGAAGCCCTTCTTGTACAAGACAAGACCCCCTATTTATTACCAAGTATGCATCGATCCAGTGAATCATTTCATTTATAAACAGGAAAAGCTCAGTAGTTTCTTTAAACAGATTTCCAAAACCAATGTTGGGAGAGCATGTACCTTCATGTCAAATTCCTGATTGATTTTTGTTTGATTGCAAGGTTTGAAATTTCCACTCCGAAACTAGCCATTTGCAAGTGACTACCCACAGATATGTAGAATCATCCTTGAATTAGCCTGAGAATCTGCTCTGGATGCCCTAACCAACAGAGCTATGTGAATAGCTGTAAATGCATTACATTACATTGGCCCATGTCTGAATTACTGATAATTTGGCTACAGAAGATGAAGGGAAAAAAATATATACTTATACACTTAATTTTAAATTTAAGAACAAAATAGCTAGACAAATGCAGTCAGCTATGCTTTTAGTTCATATTCTTTGGACTTGCTTTTAAAATTCACTTTGAATTGATTTTGAATTCCCGACAATTCACACATTTGTAAATAACCTTATTTTTCTCCTAAAATGTTCTGGATTATCCCAGTCCTTTGCCTACACCTCCAGCCACCCCACCCCCCTAAAATTAAAGCATCCCTCTTTGGCCATATGAAAGGTATATCAATTTGTGTGTGCTGCTCAAGAATACATACAGAGAACAACACTCACAACCATACTCTAAGTCAGCGTTTACCAATTGGTGTTCCAAAGGGTTCAAACAAAACTGGGGTTCCGCTGCAATTTGCCCATCGGGTAAAGCACTTAGTGCCAACCAATGGGTACTTTTGAACCTGTATGGATGCTGGGAGGAGATAACAGATGGTCACTTCCACCCAGACATAAAGAGGGCCGGCTGGATGGAGTGAGGCAGCAGCGGGGAGTGAGCTACAAAGACTTCACACACCAAACAAGACACCCTCCTGCAGAAAAAAAAGTAAGCTAAGTGGAGAGTGGCCGCAACTATAAATATTATGATCTGTGTGTGTGTGTGCGCATGTATGTATCACTGTGTGTCAGTGTGTGTATATGTGTGTCAGTCTGTGTATCTGTGTGTCAGTCTGTGTATCTGTGTGTCAGTCTGTGTATCTTCCAGTGTGTGTACCTGTATGTCACTCTGTGTATCTGTATTTGTATGTGGTAATTAAAAGGTTTGTGCTAAAGCGCAAACCTTTATCAGGGGTTCCACAATTACACTATGTCAAAGAGTTCCACTGGAAAAGTTTATTGTAAACCCCTGCTCGAAGTCATTGGCAAAAAAAAAGAGATGTGAAAACCTTGTAAAATAGCACATAAAAGGTGTGGCTTTATATTTTTGCTTTTCCTGCTATTGTCCTGGCCTTTGACACACATTACACGTTTGTGAGAACTCATTAAAGTAGCCTGCTTTTATAAGCAAATGTGCTTTGTTTGCTGAGCACGTCATTTAGCAACAGAGGTTTGTAAACACATCCAGGAGACAGACATTTTGAAATCTCTCATGTAAGTTTCACCTATTGAAAGTTATTTAAAGGTCGTTCAATCGAATTTAACTATTCAGGTTCCAGGCATTGCACAAGACTGGCATTCATGCGTTCACTAAACTATTCCCCAACAAGATTTTTTTACCTTTTCTTTCTTTTACTTCCTTTTTATGACACACAGACTAGGGAAATCACAGAACTGATAATGTTTTGTTCAGCAAAAACACAGTATCAGGAATTACTCAATATTCATCTCCCTCAACTCAGAGTTCAGCCAACTTCCTTATTGACAATGGACATTTCTTTCCTCTTAATAATGTGTCCCTGTTAGAGTGACAGGCAAAGTAGAGACTTCCTTATGTACTGGGCACAATAATAAAATGACGTTAGTTAGATTATGTTATGGGAGCAATACTTTTTTTTTTCTCCCCTTTCTTTTTTGATCATTATATGTTATATCATTTTTAATTTCTGAAGTTGTCATTGGATACACCCCTTTAACTACAATATATCTTTGTCCTACATTTGTGTTGGAGTTTTTAAGATTACCCTGACCTTATAAAATTAACCTTTCCACCTATCCATAGTTTTATCATTTTTAGTATATGCCCTTTTTTTTGTTTATAATTCAGCTCACATTTTATCTACTCAATAGCCACACACACAATATGTCCCTCAAACTCGCATCACAGCTGCAACTACACAAGGCCAAGAAAGCAAGGTTGGAGGTAATTATGAAGCCAATTAATATTCTTTAAAAGGACATTGACATAGTATTTTTTCCAGTAGAGCTCATCATGACACAGACAGGAGGAGAATACAAGAAGCAGAAGGTCAGTTTAATTGCTTTACCCACCTTGCTGCAGGGAGGAAAACTGGATATAACACAGTTATGTTATGATCAGTACACAGATTATAGCAAATCTTATAGACATTCCTCCACATGTACCTAATGTTCCATTGTTTTATTGAAGATAATCAGGGATTTCGTACTTTAGAAAAGAATTATTTGTTGCCCAGGTTTCACTGGCGATACTATACAACAAATTAATCCGGTTTCTTCCCAATAGGGCTTTTTTATTATTTTGCTTTTTTGGGAGGGGGATGGGGTCCTTTATTGTGTTTCGTTTTTCTATTCCGTGGTTTTTATTTATTTATTTTTTCAAAATTCTCATGATTTACGTTACTCTCTCCGTCTAGTGATCCTAAATTACATTATTAACAGATAACACCCACCCACACTGAGGAGTTTGATTGTTCTTCCTTTATTTTATAATTTACATTGTATAATTCTTTTTTAGTTTTCAATAAAATGAAATGATGCAGTGATGGTATAATCATGACTGGGATACAATAATAATTTACCTTAGTCATGTGAATAGAGAGAGAAGCGGAGATGCAGGAGTCTGGGCTAGAGGAGTCTAAGAAACTGGTTCTCTGGTAGCATCTAGAGTTTATTTAGAATAGATTAGATTAGCATGTTTATCCCTGACTGGGTTCTCTATGTTACATGTTTTAGATTGTGCTTGTATCAGAAAAGGATTAAATTCTCTACAAAGTTACCAGGTATGAGGCCATCTATTCAGTCTTCATATCTGGATGGTTTATAGGACCAATCAAATCATGTTTCCAGAAACTCTGACCAACTCCCGGGTCGTAGGCAGCTGCCCAAGGTCAGCTTATAGTAAATCCTACTCTGTTACCAAAAACTAATACAACACACTTACCAATGTCCAGAACCCGTTGTTTTGCCGTGTGCTGTCGAGAATGCCAGTACTTCCAATATTTTAACTGTTCATCACGGTTTTTATCTTCACTAAACACAACCATTATCACACTCTGTACATAGACAGTAGAGAAAGAAAAAGTTGGAAAATTATCTGAAAATAAATATTAAACAAACATTTGTATATTTATGGAATATATATTGTAAAAATAACTATCCAGTTTCATTGAGATCACAGAGGTAGAACTGAAAACCCTTTGCTGCACATTTATCTTCCCACCAAGTTACCTCCACAATAAAGAGATTACTAAACGGAATGTTAGTAAATAGAACGGAATCAACGTGTGTCACTGTCCAGGCACCTTCAAACATTTCAGCAATATGTTAACAAAACTAAATTAGACACTGGAAAAAGTTTTGTTTTGTTTTTTTAAAAAGAGAGAAATTAACTTTCCAAGACAGAAATATGTATGTATGCTGGAATATTGCATATGCAATAGTGCGGTTTTATTGAACAAAAACACAACAAACTGCAAAGCTATACTCTATCGGATTTGCTTATTCGTTACGTGTATAGTTGACAAATGGCATGTATTCTAGTTTTTGTTTGTTTATTTCAAAATTATCCTGAAAAAATAAAACAGAAGGATTTGTGGTGTCATTACACCACCCATCCCATCATTACACCGATTCGTGTACAAACTTGCCAATAACTTGGCATCAAATGGTTTCACAATTAATTTATTTTCCAGTTGACAACCACTCCCTAGCAAGAGGAATGCATGAAAGTCTATCAAACAGAACCTTAGGCTTAATGTTTCTCTTTTGGCTCTAAATACATTCGACCTGTGCTCATATATCTACCGATGCTTATGAAATCACCTGAGTTCATGTGCTTATTTACTGAAGACCTGCTCTGAGATTACCAAGGATCATTACTGGGATGCTGTGATCCAAGTAGCGCCAAGTCTGTTGGCACAAGAGAAGCAGCCGATTACGTACCCTAACTTTGCTGATTGGATGCCTGAAACACTTGTTGGCCCCGGTCTCACTCAGAGTGACGGCGTAAAACTGGCCTTTGTTTAAATAAGTCATTGGCCCCTCTCCTTGTTTTTGGCGCAAGGATTTTGTTGCTTCCAGAGTATACTGAAATGTACTATAGTAGAAAGAAAAGGATACAGAATTAGTATTCAACCTGAGAACTCTACAAGCATTCTAGTACATTATTTAACCTTTCACAATTGGCCTACAAAGAAATAGCACATTAATATTTAGTCTTGTGTCAATAAAAGGCGGTGATGTACAATGCAGTAAGATTCTTCCGTTATCAAAACCGTGTTTAAAAGGTACACGGTAGAGATAGAAGAGATAGACAGGGTCTTGGTGCGATGAACAAGACATGTATAATTTTTATTTAGCCCAAGCAAAACAGATCTGCAACAAAAAAAACAAAAAAAACAAAGAAAAACATGAGAGAGAGTGAGAGCATACATAAGCAATTTGGAATATACTCAAGCGCGTGTGCACACACACACACACACACACACACACACACACACACACACACACACACACACAGCATATATATTTTATAAATTGTATAAACTCACAAAAACAAATAATCTGTATTTTCAACTTAATAAATCAATTATAAGAAAATAAACATTTGCCTTGGCCTTTTTTTGTGTGTGCATATTTTGCCAGGAATCACATTATACTCTTGTGCCGCATATGTCAGAGGAACAAACAGCTATCTAAACCAGTGCTATGCCTCCCCATTAATTAACTGGAAGAATTAGGGAGCGTGCACATATTTCTGAAATCACTTGCACTCGTATTCACTAAGCAATCGTGGTGGAAATGGCAGTGGGGGTAGCATCATACTGCTATCACAGGGAACGCATCCAGTAAACAAAAAAATGAATGAAATATACACTTACACAAGCAAATGGTCTGGAAAAGTGAAAATTTTAAATTTATAGAAAATATAATTATTGTGTGACGTGATATTACATCAGTAAGATTTTTTTGAAAGATTGTTTTCAAATTAATTCTTTTATTTTAGATATCCATGTTCTTTTAACTATAGGGTCAGGAACACAAACATGTATAGCGTTAAAAATACCATTTAGCCTCCCTGGTATGCCCTTGCCCCACTGAATATAGCAAAATGGTGCTGGCTCTGCCCCTGAGCTGCCTCCTTGGCTGAAAATAATTAGAAGTGGTAACCTGAGTCAATCACAATGCTTTCCCATAGGAAAGCATTGGATTGGCTGAGCTCGTCAAGGAGGCAGATCAGGGGCAGAGCCAGCACAAGCCAAACAGCATAGAGATGCATTGAATCAATGAAGAAAGTTCAGTGTCTGCATGCAGAGGGCGGAGACACTGAATGGCAATGCTGCACAGTGTGCAGCACTGCCCCAGGAAGCATCTCTAGTAGCCATCTGAGGAGTGGCCAGTGGAGGGATCTCTAGGCTGTAATATAAACACTGTATTTTCTCTGAAAAAGAGACCTTATCAAAATGTCTGCAGGCACAAACTATACTCAGCGGAACAAATACAATAAGCTGTAGTTGTTCTGGTGACTATAGTGTCCCTTTAAGTTGTATAGACCATGTGGCGAAAGTATCCTCGCCACTTGTACTTGGAGGTGCCCGCTTGCCAGCCTCCTGCCCACAAACTATGGGCCCTGCAGAGAAACCTGTAAAAGACTACCAAATTAGACCGACTGTTAGCACTGATTTCCCTGGAATTGTTTTGGGCATAGGACCATGTGCATGGTCAGTCAAAACTATAACTTCCAGGAAATTCCTGAACCCCCTGCACCGATCTAGGTGATTTTTGAATATGTTGTTAACCCAGATCAGGGCTATCAGGTTATGCAACTTTTATGGGGTTTTATGTGTTTTTAAGGTACTTTTTGGGGTTTCATAAATTGTATGTTTTTCTGTGCTTGGGGATAATGGAGTTAGATTAGTACAGTTCCTGATTCAATTATCTCCCAAGCACAGAGGAGGTATTCTATTGTTTGTGTATGGAAGTGTCTCACTGTATGACCGTTTTTATTGGTTTCTTCACTTTGTGTCCATGTGCCCAACAAGGTCCACCTGGGTGTCACCCTCAGGACCGCCACCAGAAATTTTGGGGCCCTTGACACAGCACAAGGTCTGAGCCTCCCTGCCCCTCCCACCCGGCCCGCCCACAAGTCCGCTGCAAATGATGCAGGACTGAATGTGGTGTGTATAGTGGAAGTGAATTAGAATGTGTGTAATGGATGTAGTGTTTGTGTGTATTAGATACTGTTTGTGCAGTGAATGCAGAGTGTGTGTTTGTGTAGCGGATGCAGTGTGTATAGTGAACGCAGAGTGTGTTTGTGTAGTGGATGTAGTGTTTGTGTGTACTAGATGCAATGTGTTTAGTGGATGCAGTGTCTGTAGTGAATGTAGTGTGTGTATTAGACGCAGTGTCTCTGTATAGTGAATGCAGAGTGTTTGAATGTGTGGTGGATGTAGTGGGTGTACTGTGAATACAGGATGTCTGTGTAGTGGATGCTGTGTGTATTGTTAATGCAGAGTGTGTGTGTCAGTGTAGTGGATGCAGAGTGTGTGTCAATGTAATTAATGCAGAGTGTGTGTCAGTGTAGTGTATGCAGAGTGTGTGTGTGTGTTAGTGTAGTGAATGCAGAGTGTGTGTTAGTGTAGTGAATGCAGTGTGTGTTAGTGTAGTGAATGCAGTGTGTGTTAGTGAAGTGAATGCAGTGTGTGTGTTAGCGAAGTGTATGCAGTGTGTGTGTGTTAGTGGGGTGTATGCAGTGTGTGTGTTGGTGAGAGTGTGTGGTGTGTGTGTGTGTGTAGTGTAGTGAATGCAGGTGTGTGTTAGTGTAGTGAATGCAGTGTGTGTTAGTGTAGTGAATGCAGTGTGTGTTAGTGAAGTGAATGCAGTGTGTGTGTTAGCTTGAAGTGTATGCAGTGTGTGTGTTAGTGAAGTGTATGCAGTGTGTGTGTTAGTGAAGTGTATGCAGTGTGTGTGTGTGTGTTAGTGTAGTGAATGCAGAGTGTGTGTTAGTGTAGTGAATGCAGTGTGTGTTAGTGTAGTGAATGCAGTGTGTGTTAGTGAAGTGAATGCAGTGTGTGTGTTAGCGAAGTGTATGCAGTGTGTGTGTTAGTGAAGTGTATGCAGTGTGTGTGTTAGTGTAGTGAATGCAGTGTGTGTTAGTGAAGTGAATGCAGTGTGTATGTTAGTGAAGTGAATGCAGAGTGTGTGTTAGTGAAGTGTATGCAGTGTGTGTGTTAGTGTAGTGAATGCAGTGTGTATGTTAGTGAAGTGAATGCAGTGTGTATGTTAGTGAAGTGAATGCAGAGTGTGTGTTAGTGTAGTGAATGCAGTGTGTGTGTTAGTGTAGTGAATGCAGTGTGTTTGTTAGTGTAGTGATTGCAGTGTGTGTGTTAGTGTAGTGTATGCAGTGTGTGTGTTAGTGTAGTGTATGCAGTGTGTGTGTTAGTGTAGTGTATGCAGTGTGTGTGTTAGTGTAGTGTATGCATACACTGTAAATGGAGCATTCCAAAAATGTTATTCCCCCCTTCCTGTTTCTTACCTGGTTCAGGGAGGGGGGAGATACCATGATCCCTGGTGGTCCGGTGGCATTATGGGGCCCCCCGGCTCCCTATACTTGCCGAGGTGGCCCAGCGGACTGCAAGTGTACTTACAAGCTCTTCCCTCTCTGTAACTCCCGCGAGCACGGCGTGTGTGCCGCGCGGAGCGTTGCCATGGTAACCCATGGCAACGCTCTGACGGCCGCGGGTCTCGCGGGAGTTACAGAGAGGGAAGAGTTTGTAAGTACACTTGCAGTCCGCTGGGCCCCCTCTGCAAGTATAGGGAGCATGGGGCCCGCAGCTGCACATATATATAGCGATCATCGCTATATATATGTGCAGAGAGTAATTGTGGGGCCCTGGACTGCCAAAGCAGTCCAGGCCCCCCAGGACCGCCGGGCCCATGACAACCGTCATGGTTATCACCCCCTGATGGTGGCCTTGGTCACCCTTGTTGGGAAACTTGCATAAAAGGCCAGTGTGCCTCCATTAAAATTCTGTTCCTGCTTACCCTCAACATAGAGCCTCATCTCACGTGTGAGGGAAACAGCTGTATCTATCCTGGGGATTGCTATATCACTATACTGCACAGGAATTATAATCAATAGCTCTTATAAGAGCTGTTCCTGCTACGCTCTCTGGGAGTAGGAGAGGTCTGCCCACTGGAAGCTGGATCCTGGTCTTGTGTCCAGGGTGGGTGAAGAATGGCGAGACCCCAGAGCAGCTGCATCGCTGGAAGTGGGGTCTGCAGTGCTTATGGTATATGATGGAGTGCTGGAATTTCTCGGTGAGCACTGGGAGCATTGATTGGCAGAGGCACTCGGTCAGAGTGCCAGGCGGTCTGTCACAGACCATATTTAGTGCTTTAACTTGCCTGGTCAGTGAATTACATTCATTTTTTTATTCATATTCCAAGAAAGTTTACATATTTTTAAAAATGCTCCATATCTGCATATCTTAATTATAAATTGTGCAGAAACTTGTTACCTAACCATAGTAATTATTTTTCTATGATATATTGTGGGTCACATTCGAAATTTGGCTTTAACTTTAAATGAACCATTTTAATAGAAATATACATGCCTAGTCTGTGGAAATTCCCCGCACAAAAAAACAACAGCGCCTTTCACAATTTACCTTGATGTTTGATCATAGATAAATTCTTCAGCTCCTACTGATGAGCTACGGTATTTCTAAAAAAACAAACAAAAAAATAAATGTCACATCCAGAGAGAACTGGCAAGCAATTTTTATTTCAATATATAAATACAGTACTTAGATAGTTATTCTATATTTTAAAGTCACTTCCTAAATTGACATTTGCTTAATTCATTTAATTGTACCCAATAAACAGCAATAATTATTATTATTTTATTATTTATATAGCATCAACAAATTCCGTAACGCTGTACAATGGGTGGACTAACAGACACATAATTGAGATCAGACCACTGACGTACAGGAACAGAGAGGGTTGAGGACCTGCTCGATGAGCTTACATGCTAGAGGGAGTGGGATATTGTGGCACAAAGGGTTAAAGTAGGGGAATTACATAGTTTGTTACAGAAGGGTTCATTGAGTGCTTGGTAGGTCATTTGTTGACAGTTGCAGGAACGGAGTCATGGGGTGGGGGATGATAGCAATAGTAAGTAGGGGCAATATATGGAAGATAAGACTTAAAGCACACATGTTAACCTTTTATTTCCCAGGAAATGCTAAGTTTTCTTTTAAATGTATTTTAAAGATACAGCAAATGGCAAATGAAGAGGATAAATAGAAATATTGTTTATTTTTCCTGTTTCCTTTAAGCTTTCTCTATGTCGACGAGAGTTCATAACAATGATTGACTAAGTTGAGAAGGGGGCACCCAGTTGTAGAATAAAGAGGTGTAAATCAAATTTACAAAAAATGTAAAAAATAAGATAAGATGGAGGCACCCAGTTGCAGGATCTAGAGGTGTAAATCCATTTTTTTTTTTATAGAAAACTGTTTTCTTCTAAAGAAAGAAAAAAAAAATAAATATATATATATATATATATATAACAAAAACATATTTTGTTATATGTGAACATATAATAAATTTAGTTGGATGGAGTGAGATCAGATGTTGATGTGAAAGTTAATCTAGATTAAGACATTTAAACACATGTTCTAGAAGTAGATCTTACATCAGTGACTCCTTCTTTGAAGCTCTCATTATATGTACTGTCGGGAGTGCTGCGCTGGTCGTCCTTGAGGTAGTCCGTATGGCTATTAATATTATGTACTCCGTAGTGAGTTTGCTCAAATATCACAACCCTTGGTTCCTCACTGTCAGGTCTGTATGGCACAGCCGGGGGAATAAACACTGGTGTAAATTCTTCTGCTTTGACCACTGTGATCCCTGGTGCGGTGGTCGCCGGTGGACTTGCAGTTATGTTCCCACTGTATTCTCTCTTGGAAGACTCTAGTGGCTCAGTATTTAGGGAGCGATTGATAAGTGCGGTTTTTAAAACTTGTACCCGATTTTCTCCATTACTCTGGTTATTCGATGTTTCACTGGTTGGTAGACAATTTCTGCAAAATAAATCATGGACAAGGACACTCATGTTAACGAGCGTATAAGAAAAAGACTTTTTTTTTTTTTTTTAAATGGTGATTTTTTAATTTAAAATTCCAATAACACTCAATGTCACTGTGCTTAATACACATATTTTCTTTTTCTCCAGAAACTGGAAGATGAGAGAGGCAGCACATTTCAACTTAGAGCACTCCTTTAATGTAAAAAAAAATTAATGTAGAAGACAGCCTACCTAATAATATCTGATGCTTTTTATCTCTAAAAAAGATAAATGAATAGATGAAAAATAATAATAATCATCATACATATATACAGAAATATACCAAGGTTTCTCGCCCTTGCTGACATATCAAATATACACTGGGGAGTCAGACTCCGGATTAAAATTTCACTGAATTTCTTCTGCTTTATTACATATCAAAGCAAGTATACATTAAACCAACACTATAGGGTCAGGAAAACAAACATATTCTTTACCCTCTAGTGTTAAAACACCACCTAGCCTCACTCCCCCCTCCCCCACCTAAATATAGTAAAATCTTACCTTTATTCCAGTCTGATGCAGCTGGCTCTGCCCCTGATCTGCCTTCTTGGCTGACATAATCAGAAGTGTTGATCTGAGCTACTCACAATGCTTTCACATAGAAAAGCATTGGATTGGCTGAGAATGTCACTGAGGCAGATCAGGGGCAGGGCCCTCTTTCCGCATGGGCAAACTGGGCACTTCCCGGGCGCCCCACAAGCATAGCGGGCCCACAGCATTGCCCATGTGCCCAGGCCGAAAGGGGAGATCTTTTGATCACCACTGCTGGCCCACGGAGAGCCGGCCCTGCTTACTTGATTTAGGCCTTCTTGGGCTGGTGAGGAAACCAAAGATCTCCCTCACCAGCCCAAAGGCCCTACGTTAGTGAGAGGGAGGAGGGCATGCAGGTCTGAGCATTGCCGTGGCATGAAGATAGCCTGCAGCCGTAGGATCTACTACTCACTACCGAACCCACGACTGTCACCCATTCCTTCACCAAAAGGTAAGAAGAAGGGTGGGGGGACATCAAGGTTTTTTAAAATTAATTTTAAATAAAAATAACACAATTCCCTTATCCCTTTGCACCCCCTCCACACACACTGCACCCTTCACACACACACACTGCACCCCTCACCACTGTCTATGTGTGTGCTGAGCAATCAGCATATCCTCATAGTGATGCATTGAATCAATGCATCTCTATCAGGTAAGTACAGTGTCTCCAAGCAGAGGATGGAGACACTGAATGATGGAGACACTGTGCAGCACTCCCCCTGGAAGCACCTCTAATAGCCATCTGAGGAGGGGCCAGTGGAGGTATCCCTAGGCTGTAATGTAAATACTGCCTTTTCTCTGAAAAAAAACAACCAGTGTTTACAGCAAAAAGCCTGAAGGGAATGATTTTACTCACAAAAACAAATACAAAAAGCTGTAGTTGTTTTGGTGACTATAGTGTCCCTTTAAACAATGTTTCCGTTTATACTTATATAGTTACCAGATATACCATGTTTTCAGGAACACATATCACGTATACATATTGATGGACAGCACATGAAAAGGGTTACTCTGTAGTATGTAGCATTCAGAAAAAGGTGATTAGGCAAATTAAGAAATATACTCACTGCAGGGCAGCGCTTTTCATGCATTTTCATAAATTTGATAAAATGATGTGTCCCTGAAAACATGGTGGATCTGATAGACAGACAGAAAAAGAGCATGAGAGGAAAGAGCCAAGACACACTTCATGTCTAGTTATTTAGTTTAATCCATGTATGAACTAGTTCCTAATTATTTTACTAGTCTGCTTATCATCAGTGTAGTAAGATATAAAGGAAGACAGTGTCACTAAGATCTGCAGCGAGGAAAATAAGATGCATTAAAAAAAAAAAAAAAAATAGAACAGAACATGAAAAATGTGTTCTTTCAATATAAGGTTAGACTTGCGCTTCAGAGTTCAGGGTAAAGTCCAATAACAATTACAAGCAGCATTAACGCAATACATGCACACAGTCCTTTAAATCTAACCCCAGCACTGAGCAGAGAGACACAGAGAGACACAGAGAAACATATACTACAATGCACCAAACTCCAAATCGTGACATTATGTACAGAGTAAGTTTGGAATAATAAAAGGAAAACCTGCAGGATGGAAGAGAGGGACAGAAAAGATGGGTTTATGTAGCAAAACTATTTAGCTTTTTATTTTAAATTTTTTTGCTGCTGTTCTCAATCTTATTATTTTATAATAAATAGGACTAAGCATTATTAATTTAAACTCCAAAGGTCCAGGTTTTGTCAGTATCACCAAATGGAATAGAATTTGGAGACCTATAAATTCAGGACTGGTGCACCTTACGGGCTGGTCTAGTCTTCCCATTGCACCGACCGAGACCACCTACAAACATGTATTAAAGGGTTACTATAACCCTATTGAGAGGGGGAACCTTTCTGGCATATGGGACTACTGGGCACTATGGGGAAGGTCCCCCCTCTCAAAGTACAGAAAAAAAGAAAAAAGAAAAAAAAAAAGTTTTTACACACAACAAATCCAGCCCAGGGCAAAGCTCTATGCCCTCTTCAGCGTCACTTCTTCTAAGAAAGTACGGGAGGAGGGAGTCTATCTATACGTCTGTTGTCAACTTGCAGTGCGACAATAGACTTAATTTATGCACAGAACTGACGTTAGGCAGGAGTGCTGGGTGTGCAACTTGACCCTGGCAATAACTGCCAATAATTCAGTATTCAGTATGTGTAGAGCTTAAAGCTGAAACTCTGCCCATACTGACTCCTACCATCAGGACCACTTCAAAGCACTAAAGTGGTTATGGTGGTTGGAGTAACCCTTCACATAACCTAGATATACATTATTAAGAATGCCTGGATGCATTACCTTTTATCTTGTTCTTCATGGGCATCGTTTATTTTATTTAAAGACAATAACCTTTTCTCCCTGGGAACCTGAAAACAACCAAAAGAAAGAACAATTTCATTTTTTTCCCCCCCTTTTGTTTTTTACTACATGCTATATTTGTTTTTCTTAGAAAAAAATGGAATGCAAAAAAATAAAAAATAAAATACAGAAACAACGCCATAGGAAAAAATAAAAATAAAAATATTTGGATCACCATAACTGAAAAAGTTCAAGATTTTTGTAGATGATCCCAGATCTTAAAGGAATACTATAGGGTCAGGAGCACAATCATTAAGCTGTAGTTGTTCTGGTGTCTATAGTGTCCTTTAAAGCATATGTAAATGACAATAGAAAAAGTAAAATAATCATTAAAAAAAAAATCTATAAATGAAAGTTAAGTTCTCTTGATACAGTCTTTCCCTCAATATATTTTTTATGGTTTCTTTAAATGTAGTCACAATAATTAGAATGTGTGAGGCAGAAAAACAAATGAGAATTTAAATATTTTTAAGTACTTTAAAAGAAAAAACACATCATGCGTCAGTACATCCTAGTTTTATGCATATTACAGATAATTAATTTAAAATCACCAGAAATATATAATGATGAATATTCTGGATAAATTAGACTTTTTACTTTTGTATTATTATTATACTGCACAACTGTAAACTATTATTTTTTAAATTAAGGACCTTGTCACATTTTTTCTGCAAACATATATTTTATTTATAAGCTTTGCTTACTTACTGTTCAGCGCTGCAGTATAGGTTGCCACATATAGAAAGAAAATACTAACAAATTAAAGGATGGCGGGAGAGAAAAAACAAATTAAACCTTTCTGAACATCATGAAACACACCAAATGGTCGTCATACTGAGCCAGTTATAATAGAGCTAAAATTAACCCCTTAAGGACACATGACATGTGTGACATGTCATGATTCCCTTTTATTCCAGAAGTTTGGTCCTTAAGGGGTTAAAATTGTGGTCAGTGAAAACTACAGCAATGTATGGGATAAAATATCTAGACTGTTTGAAGCAAAAATTGTCATATTGCATAATGTACGTGTGTGTATGTATTTGTATGTACACATTCATACATACACAATGTCAGCAAAAAAGGCCGCACTCCAGGGACTTCAACAAGTAGACAAAAAATAAAACATAGCTTTTATTTTATTACATCATTTAAAAAGTTGATATTTTTAAGGATGTAATGAAATACAAGCAGAGTAATGTTTTTCTGTGCAGGTTCTGTGACTGTATCTACATATAAATAAGTGTTTTTAATTATTATTATTTTTTGCTAATGTCTGTTAAGTGATATATATATATATATATATATAAATAAAACAGAATTAACATTAGAGAGGAGAACATTCAAACAAACACACATCAAAAGATATTAAAGGGACTTAATGAAGCAGTTCTGTGTATAATCACTTTTAATTCAGTTTATGCAGCCTTAGCCACAACCCCCCAGGCTGTGACTCTCACAGTCTGCATAAAAAAAAAAAAAAAAAAAGTTTCCTTTTTCAATCAGATGTTAACTTGCTTCAGAAGTTTTTATCTACTGCTCTATAAATTGAACTTTAATCACACTCAGGAAGATCCAGCAAGGTCTAGCACGCTATTAACAGAGCAGAAGATAAAACATTCTAAATTAAACAGACTGTGCAATAAAGGAAGTGTAAACATTAGATCTCACTTGACAGGTAGTGTTTAGGAAGGCTGTGCGTGACTAGGGCTGCAAAAATAAAGTGGTTTAATTCCTAAATTGAGCAGTGAGACTGCAGGGGCATGACCTATGCACCGAAATAGTTACATTAAGTTTTGGTGACTATAGCGTCCCTTTAAAAATGAAAAATGTATATATATATATATATATATATATATATATATAAAATGAATAATAGCAACAATATTAACAATCATAAAACAGGTTACCTTATAATAATCATATAAGAGCCCAAGGGCAGCAGCGCTATCTTCATCTCCATTTATGCTCATCATCGCCTTTGTCGCTGCTGTCAATGGATTCTCCAGATAGGACTTCCATGCTTCATCCTCACTAGTATAGGCCCTTCGTGTATTAAAGGCTGCTTCATTGGGAACCACGACCACAAGCCTTTTACTAGAAGCAAAAAGACATTCACCCATTTATTTATATATACAGTGCAGGATTCCACCTAACAATATTTAGGCATTCCTGTGATATGGTTATTACCTTTTTTTGTTGTGCATGAGATAACAACAGTGCTTGCACAGCCACAATAGCTTTCACAAGTGCGGTTTTCGGTGCTTATAACAGAAATATGACATGTAGACAACTTGCACATTTTTGTAGGTATAACATAACATGCTAGGTTTGCTTTTAATCGAGCTAGGTGTGTTTGAACTTATATATGTATAGTGATGCATTGTTAAAGGAGAAAGCTTTGTATGATTAAGGCACTGGTTGCACGTTTCAAAGATTACATATAGACCATTTTTGTTTTCACTGCTAGTGTTCGCTTAAATTGCCATTTTAGATAGGGTTAGCTATTCATACAATGTGTAAGCTTTTAAGGTAAACTTATGTACACTTAAGCAGTTAAAAACTCTGTGAGGGGTGAGATAACGACAGCACACAAACTGTAACTTTACGGTTAGTTAGTTTACATGAAGCAGTTCCTGCATTAAGGGGTATGTTAGTAACGTCCAGCTAGAACAATCTGTGTCTGGCTGACTCTGGTCTGCTACTTGTACTCATCCGATTCCAGCTGGGTGCCAGACGCCGTCCTCGTGGGCTCTCATCGCCTGAAGTGTCAGATGCTTTTGCGTGGTTGAGTGCCAGGCATCCCACGACTGTGCAGGTCGGTGTGGTGTTTCGTGCCCCTGGTTTTTGGTCTCGTTCTGTGGGGCCGGTCAGTCCCATGGATAGTGGTTGTGGTAAGTACTGGAGGTCTTCGGCGGTGGGCAAAGGTAGGGCTCTGATGTGTCAGGCTTTGCTTTTGCTTGTGCTGAGGCGAAACCTGGGGCCTGGGCAGCCTTCTCTGCGTGATCCTCTTTCCTGCCGGAGCTGCGGGTATGTTCTGTGTGCGTGGGAGGTGCCGTTTAGGTAAGAGACTGCTTGCCTGCTGTGGGGCATGTTGCAGTGCCCTGTTCTCCAGCTTCAACCAGAATGCTGCCATGATAGCCTCTAGTTTGGTCTGTAGCTTGGTCTCAGTGCTGAGATCTTAATTGCGAGGGAGGCACGAGGTGTCCGCCATTGGGGGTAAGTTGGAAAGTTAGGTGAGTCGCTTGTCTGCTGGCCTTCACCTCCCCCCTGTGGGGTGTAGTTCTCCCGTGTTGGACTGTGTTTACCCCCACGGTCCCGGGGGGGGGGGTAACGAGGCCTCTGCCTCTCCGTAGCGGTCGCTGGGTATCCTCGAAGCGGGAGAGCGGCCGCCTCTCCCGCCCGGTGCATACAAGGCCGCATGTCGTCTCGCGTGTGGTTATTTGTTTTTTACCGGGTCACCGACCCCTACAACCGGGCCCTGCAGTGTCAAGTGTCGGAGTGGGCTCCAGGTGGTCCTGGAATCAAACTTTGTGAGGCTGCTTGTTGCTTTTGTTAGCAAGATTGTGGAGGAGCTTCAGTGGAACACGTCTGTCCTCCATGACAGTTAGGCCCTGCCCCGGTTATTACCTTTTGTTAATCATCAAAGTTCTAGAACTTTTGGCTGAAGGAACGTGTGAAATGTAGCTGTAAAGTTTGAGGAGTTTTAAAACGAGCATGTTTTTGCTGGAATGTCTCAAATCATTCTTAAATACTAGACTGCTGTAATCTACTACATGTTATTAAACAAGAGAATGTTCAATAATGTAACAATATATGACTTATTTCTAACTTTTATATGCCAATTTCCCCTTTCCAGTTAGAGACAGACACAGACATTATATCCATGGCCTTTCTTGATTGGTGGTGACTTATTTCTTTCCCTAGCCTGGAGGCCAATTTAAAGCCAATCAGCCATTCTTTATTTCTTTGAATTGCAAGTTTACCTGAAAAAAATGGCTCCTACCACAATATAAAGGTAATCTAATAAGTCAATCCATTAGCGACCTAAGGTCAATAACCTGACCAGTCGAGGTCATTAGAGAGAGTCAGAATGGAACAGATTCACAACAGTGAGCTTTACTACCTTTTTTTAGTAGATTAGAGAATGATTGCCTATTCAGGTCACCCAATACCCTATGCCTGGCTGTGTATATGACCTGGCTGGGACCAATAGGTCAAGGTATCTAAAACACAAAAGTACACTTGAGGCAAAAAAAAAAAAAAGACAAAAAAAAACACCTACAATTTTTTGAAAAACAAGTTGTATAGCTAGACTCACACAGAGTGAAGTGGAGTCTTAATATAAGCGGTGACAGCCAAAATACACAAAATAAAACAGACACATACTAAGACAGACTTCATTTAGACAGAGAGACAGTTACTAAAACCGGTGACCCAAGATGGTCTCGGCATACAGATGCCGAGACGGTTTTGGCCAGAAAGGCACACTGACTAGGACAGACAGATGCCAAGGTAGTCAGACGTTAAGAGTCTCACATTAACTGGAATAGCCAGACACTAAGACATGCACTGATAGAAAACACCCCTTGTAGAAATAATGCAGGTACCTTTAATTGAATTTCAGTAATTGTTCAGGAAGAGCTGTTACTGCCAAAGACAACCTAACCCTTGAACAATGTCAGCACAGGTAAAATCTAAACATTCTAGACAAGCTGCTCTCAATGAACCTTTGTTTATCTAACATATTCTGTTGCCCTTTAACAGATCATCAAAAAACTGGATGGAGTTCCCCATATTGATTGGTGATAACCAGTTTCTACTTCATGATGGGTACTCCACCTTCCCAAGTTCCCTCCAAAGACTGCAATTAAGTTGCAAACTGTATTCAAACCAACACAGAATTCAGAGTACACTTAGAGAATATATGAATAAACAAAAAACTAATAGCAATAGTTTTGCTAAAGTTGACACCATTAGCACGGTGAATTATTTTGTATATGGCCGTAACTTTCCCTAAATGTGTTTTAACAGAATATATGAACTATTTTCAGGTAGGAAGGGCCTATATCGTCTACATTCCCACTACAAACAGTCCCTCTGTTTCCCATATGCCCATTGAACCAAAGGCAGTGACTCCTTGCACCCATTCAGCTTGCGTGTGAATATTAATATTTATACACTTGACATTTCCTATTTTTAAGCAAACATGGGGATGGTTTTATAAAATTTTAGGTTTTAGAAATTCTGATCTCAGAATTTCCAGCTCCTGACTAAAGATTCCACCGTTAAACATGGCTTTAAAGGACAACTGTAACTTAATTAAAAAATATATATATTAGCTTTAATGAAATTTGGTCTTTTTTTTTTTTTTTACTGATTTTGAAAATAAATAAATCACTTTTTATCTGTCTGAGCAGCCATGTTGGGTGACACGATCTGACCAACTGCTGCTCAAACTAACTTGCCTCCAGTTGCAGTTGAACATAAAGCAAACATAGCAGCAAGTTCGAAAACAAAAATCAATATACATCAATATATCATTAAAAAAAAAAAATTACATTTAAAAATTATATATATATATAATATATACACACACACATATATATATATATATATATATATATATACACACATATATATATATATATATATATATATATATATATATATATATATATATAAATATATATATATATATATATAAATTAAGTTTAAATTTAATAAACTTTAAAAAAAAAAAAAAACAAGACATGAAAATGTGATGACATCTGTCCTTTTAATAGAGCCCAAACTGTTAAATGGTAGACCTTCATTCACTTGCTGATGCAATGCTGATGAGAATGCAAGTTTGGTAGGTGATCGGTTTTTGGTATCGATGGTCTGTAATTATGATGGACCAATGGTCCATTAAGAGTACTTCCTCATGTTCTTTAGAGTGTTGTATTGGGTATATAAAATAATTTATTTTGCATTTGCACATCAATAAGAATTGCACTTAGTCTGTCAGAGTCAAAGACCAATCGATGAAAATCCTAACTAAGGTATGTAATCAGACCAAAAGAAAGTGGTGTTTAACAAGTTTTGAGAATACAAAAAAAAAAAGCCTTTTTCATTTGTTAAAATCTTGCAGGTAATATGTTACTGTTAAATGAAGAATATTAACATAATTTTGAAAATGTATGGGATTTTTTTATTGAATAGATTCTTATTTCTATTATAACGCTCATCACTACTTGAAAAGGTCTATTAAAAAAAGGTCTTCACAGTGGACATTCTTCTTTAAAAAAAAAAAAAAGTGTATTTCATTGCAATAATATCCAACATTTTAACCCACAATGCAACTTTATAATGCACGAGAAAGATAGGATATGGGACAATTAAGATAATGTGACAATAAGGTGATATGATAGCTCGTGAAAAGAAATATGGAGAGATTATCTGCTTTGTGTTTTATCAGCTGTAATAAAAAAAAACCCCAAAAAAAACCCACGAGTTTGAAAAATAGATCTGGCAACATGCCCACTCCTGTTTGGGTACACGTGCAGAGAAGAGCAAGATTGTGATAAATTACAGAGAGTTTAGGTTTAAATTATTATTATTTTTTTTAATATATATCTTTACAGCTCAGTATAGGCTGCCGCAGAGAAGAAACAGCCATTACGTACAATGCAAAAATATATTTTAAGAAGCTGAACATGAGTGCAGTAACTGGAGGTGGAGCACACACAGAGGGCAGGTAAGAGGCAGAGGTTAGCAGGTGGAGCTCGTCAACTGGGGGCATGGTATTGGAAAGAGGGGAGAGGGGCAGAGAGATGAAGGAAGAGGGCGGCAGTGTTACAATATTGTGAGGCTGGAAGGAAGTAGAATTTGGACACTGTGGTTAGAACTTCTTGGGCAGGGGTGGAGTTACAATTGTGACTATAGGCAGTGTTCCAGATACCTGCCTGTAAGAAGAGCTGCAGTGGCATAGGCAGAGGGGACAATACCTTCCTGGGAGTAGAGAGCTGCAAGGCAATAGGCAGAGGTGATGATCCCTGCATGGATGAATGGCTGCAGCAGAATAGGCACAGTGGATGATATCTGCCTAAAAAGGAGAGCCCCTGAGAGACCCCAGTCAAGCTTTGCCAACTGGGCTGGATGCGTTCCAGGGTCCCTGCAAGCGGCTAGGAAGCGGATTGGGCTGAGGTACTCGGTCGGAGTACAGGAGCTCCGTCACATTTGGTGGCAGAAGTGGGATGGCTTCCTAGCGAATGAGAAAACATCCCTGGGATCCTTGCATGCTTTCAGGAAGCAAGTGCCCGCAGAGTTGGACGAAATGGACAATCTCCCTCCCCAGCAGCAGTGTGAGTTATAGGGAGAGGAAACGGTCGGTCTCTCTTCCCAGCGGCAGTGTTTGTTACAGGGAGAGGGGACAGCCGGTCTCTCTGCCCAGAGGCTGGCAGAGTTAATGGGAGTGGAGACAGCCTCCCCAGCAGCAGCAGTCAGAATTACCAGGAGCAGAGTATACAGATCCTCCTCCACAGTCGCAGGGTGAGTTACAGGGAGTGGGGACAGCAGGTCTCTTTCTCCAGCTGCAGCTTGGGTTGCCAGGAGTTAAGATTGTCAGACTCCCTCTCCAACGAGACAATGAACTTATAGGATGAAACTGTGTTCAGGAGAGCTGTAGTGTGGTTAGGAAGAAGAGCTCCTGAGAGACCATAATCAATCGTTCCAGGGTCCTTGCAAGCAGCTAGGAAGCGGGTTGGGCGTAGGTACTCGATCAGGGTACAGGAGTTTCGTCACGACAATGTTGTGAGGCTGGGAGGAGGCTTAATTCAGTTGGGACTTCATGGGCAGGTGTGGAGTTACAATATTGTGGTACTGGAGCACGGTGTAATTCAGACACTGTGGGGTGGGTTAGAACTTCATGGGCAGGGCTGGAGTAACAATGTTGCGAGGCTGGGGAGGCGGAATTCAGACACCGTGCTGGTGGGTTAATACTTTATGAGCAGGGGTGGAGTTACAATGTTCCAGGGCTGGGGGGAGGCAGAATTCAGACACTGGGGGAGGGTTAGGACTTTATGTGTAGGGGTAGAGTTATAATGTTATAGAGCTGCTAGGCAAGCAGAGTTACACTGCCGTGAGGCTGGAATATGACAGTTAAAAGGCTGTGGGGGTGTTATGATGTTATGGGCAGTGCAGTTACAGTGACTGACCAATCACATGACACTCCATTAGATGGAGAATTCAACCAAAGGAGCAGCAAGATGGGAGCCAGTTATGGGTCTGAGATAGGTTTGGACTGTTTTTTTCACAGAATGTCCGGTATACTTGGTTTAGAAATTTTCATAGTATGTTTCAAAATTCAGGAGAAGGATTTCTTTTCTATAAATTAGTTTTTTTGGTGACAGTTGTCCTTTAAAAACAAGACTCCTAGCCATTCCGAGATTAGGAAGCTTTACTTATCCACACAAACTGCAAAATGGCATTGTGAAGTCTGTGCAGCTACCCCGAAGAGATATATGAAAATGAACTCACTAAGTTCAGATAATGTAGATGGACACCAGCAAAACCGATGCAATTTCGTCTTTCCCCATGGGCACGCTGGGCAGTTGCCCGGGGGCTCCACAGGCATGGGGGCCCCACCGCACTGCCCAGCATGCCCAGGCTGAAAGGGGAGATCCTTTGATCCCTGGTTTCTGGCAGTGGGCCCTCTCGGGCCAGTGAGGGAGATCAGAGAGGGCAGGAGGACCTGGAAGAAGGGAGGAAGAACCTGCAAGGCAGATGGCTCCTCCTGCGAGCAGGCTGTGTGGAGCATTGCTGCACGTTACCATGGCAATGCTCCACACAGCATTCTGCGCGCAGGAGGACAGGAGACAGCCTGCAGTCAGACGAGTTGCAGGCTATACAGAACTCACCATTACCGGACCACCAGGGCTGGCTGTCTCCCCCCCTATTCACCAAACATGAGGACGGAGGGGGATGAAGATTTCATTAATGTATAGCATTATTAACAACAGCAAAAAAAAACATTTGGTACCTGCACCCCTCAAACTTTGCAACACACACATACACAGCACCTCTCACCCCCCCCCCCCACACACAGCACCATAGGTGTGCACACGGGTGTGACGGGTGTGCCTGGTCATACCCTAATCAAGCCTCAAAATTGAGGCTCCGTGCTGCACTGCTGCAGGGGGGTGCAAAAATCCAAATCCTCTGCCTGTGCCTGGGGACTCAAATTTTTTTCCTGTGTGTCTCCCTCTACAGCCCCTGCCTCCAAACAAACCTTGTCCGAATTGAGCATACCCTATCCCCCACCACAGCCCCTGACCCCCTTCTAGAGCTCCTGTGCCCCCATCTACAGCCCCTTTCCACCAGGAATAAGGTGGTCTCACCCTGTGGTTTGTTTTTTGGGAGTGGGGGGGCAAAATGCTACTTTGCCTGTGTAGCTAAATATTTGTTTATATTGATATTTATATGAGTGCGGGTCTGTTTATGTATGTATGCAAGAGTGTGTGTTTGTGCTTTAGGTTGCACACCCTAATGCAATAGGCTGTGCACCCCTATGCAGCGCACCCTCCCCCCACACAAACGCTGTGTTTTTGTGCTTTATCTTGCCTTTCCACATCTATGCAATTTGAAATACTGCCTTGTATGTTTAAATGTTTATTCAGATGAACAATCAAGTTTCTTGGAATCTTCACTGCATTGGTAATTGATACTAGTCGAGTGTAGCTCCAACTTTTTGTATTGAGCTTTTTTTTCACCACATCTCATACAAAACGTGCATGACAAACACCTTCATTAGTTTCAGTTTTTCCATTTCCAAAAATCACAAATCAAAACACAATTAGGCACACCGAATTCGCATTACAACTAGGGAACAATTTTTGCATCCACTGGGTTTGTGCTTCTTACATTGGTACTCTAACAAGGTACTTTACTGTCTAAATGTTTTGAAGAAAAAAAAAGAAAGAATAACTCGCCAGAAGATGGTATATGCCTTCCCCAGGAAATGAATGCAAGTGGCATTCAAGCAATGCAATGAGCATTACTTATCTCTATATTCCCAAGGAAATTGTGGGTTAAGGTTACAGAGAAACTATAGGCAGAGAATAGCAGATCTACTGCACCATAGATCAATTAGACTCCTGTTAGGAGAATGTCTAGAATTTAAGAATCCAAAACAATTCACAGAGAGAAAGTGGTTTATCTCTGCCGCTCTTCATAGAAGATGGAAATTTACTTTCTGAAACTTAGAACTGATGAGCCCTGCCTTCTTCTAAAGTATTACGATATCATAGGAGACAATGTGTACAGTAAATGGTCTCCTTTTATGCTAGGTATTCACTCTCAGGCAAGGGTTGGAAATAAGTGGATGTCATAGTGATCTACCGCATTGTCTAAACACAGAATATATTTATAAGAACAAAACCACCAAATTATCTCTTTACATTACATTTATTATTGTTGGATAGGGCAAAGTGTACTCCTCAACTATGCCTAATGTTCCACAGTACCAGGTCAGACAAATTACTTCTTGCATCCTAAAGAATTTTATTTTACAATAGATTATCCTATTGGAAAGCGAATGCTGTGGTTAAGAAAATTAATTCAACTTTCTTCCATCTCTGACTGGATGTCTGCCCGCTTTCTGAAACTCAATCTCTCTAAAACTGAGCTCCTTGTCTTTCCTCCGCCTAATACTGATCCTCCTCTCTCGCTCTCCCTTCATGCTAGTGGTATCAACATCAGTCCATCCTTGCAAGCACACTGTCTTGGCCTCATACTTGATTCTGGCCTCACTTTTGAGCCTCACATCCAGTATGTTGCCAGATCCTGTAGATTCCATCTTAAAAACATAGCCCGCATTCGCCCCTTTCTAACGTAAGATGCTACCAAGGAGCTTGTCCATGCTCTAGTAATTTTCCACATGGATTTTTGTAACCCTCTCCTAATTGGTCTTCCCAATAGCTGTATTGCCCCGCTACAGTCTGTAATGAATGCTGCCGCCAGACTGATTTTCCTCGCTAGTCGGTCCTCTCACACCTCACCCCTCTATCAGTCTTTACATTGGCTTCCTGTATCCTACAGGAGTCAATTCATAGTGCTAAGCCATACCTATAAAGCACTGAACAATTCTAGCCCCTCTTATATCTCCTCACAGATCCATAGGTATGCCCCTTCTCGGTCTCTCAGCTCTGTCCGTGACCGTCTCCTGTCCGTTGCTCGCACCTGTACGGCCAACTCAAGCTTGCAGAACTTCTCATGGGCTGCTCCCTTCCTATGGAATAGCCTGCCTACCGCCATCAGACTCTCCCCTAGTCTTGCATCTTTTAAGAAGTGCCTTAAAATCCATCTCTTTAGGAAAGCTTATGGCCTCCCAGAGTAACCTCTACCTCACATACCTGTCTCTTGCTCTCTCATATAGGGCAGTGCTTTACTCTTTTCTCCAGCTCTGCTTCACTCCCACCTTATTTGATTGCTATTTCCTATCCTATTGTGTTTTATACCCCACCTCCTATAGACTGTAAGCTCGTTTGAACAGGGTGCTCTTCAACCTATCGTTCCTGTAAGCTTTCTTGTAATTGTCCTATTTATATAGTGACATCCCCCTCTCATAATATTGTAAAGCGCTACGGAATCTGTTGGCGCTATATAAAGGTTAATAATAATAATAATAATAATAATAATAACTACTGAATTCAACTTTTGAGTGCAATTAGAATGCCTTATTGTTTATACTTGAGACAAAATTGTTTGAGCCAGTTTACCTGAATCAAATGTCTGTTAATCCACACCCAACTTAAATGATTCATCTAGGATTTACCTGTCGAGTCCTATTCATTGACTAAAACTCCACTGGAAAAAGCTAGATGGATTGATTTGTTTGGGAGTGAATTAAAAGTAATTTAGACAAACAAATATTTCTCAGTCTAATATTTACATTTAATAAGTTAGGGTATAACGCTCAACTAAAAGACAGTATTTTATGTGGAGTTAACAATTAACAGTTTTTAGTGCTTGAATTACAATTCAGTTCCACTTTAAAATAGACTCAATTAATGGTGTACTCTCATAATTAATCACGCTGTTTAAGCCTTGATTTTTCTCACCTATTAGAATTTTCATCCATTTTGAGGAAGCCAGTAATTCTAGGATCAGATACAAGATTCCTGGAGTGCTCACAAGGTATGACACCACAAAGCTGTAAAAGTATACGGTCATGCCCATTTTTTCAACAGAACCTCAGACTACACTATTACTTATAGTGAGGAAATATATTAAAAGCAATCTTGTTCTAATACTTAAAAGGCACACTATAGTCACCACAACTACTGCAGTTCAATGTAGTTGTTTAGTGAATATAGAATGTACCTGCAGTTTTTTTGCTGTAAACACAGTTTTCAGAGAAAACACTGTGTTTACATTACAGCCTAGGAACACCTCCAGTGGCCACTCCTCATGGAAATGCTATGAGGAAATGCTAACTGGCTAGTCCGGCGTTTAGCCATGCCCCCACATCCTTGACAATCTCAGCCAATCCAATGCTTTTCCAGAGGAAAAACATTAAATTGGTGAAATCATGAATTCTGATTATGTCAGCCAAGGCGGCGGATCGGGGGCAGGACCAGCACCGGCAAACCCGCGCAACACTAGAAATAAGGGGAGTTTTATTACCTGTTAAGGGGGGCAAGCCAACTAAATGGTGATTTTAACACTATAGGGTCAGGAATACCACTTTGTTCCTGACCCTATAGTGTTCCATTAATAAAAAGATGAATCTTCATCGACTGCTCGCAAAGGAAAAACGTTACTCTAACCACAATGACCAGTTAAATGGGATAATGGCATTTTATGCTGCACATACATATTATTGGACATACACATATATCTACCTATATAGCCAATGAGTGTACTGCAGGATCGGCATCCAGTTTCTGTTTATTTGCCCACATATGCACAGTCATGTACATGTTCATTTATCAACGCTTTATCAATTTGGAATTTGTGAGTGCATAAAAATCATATTATTTTATAGTATAAAACAATATTTGCACTATGTTTTATCCTCTATTGCAGGTACATTAGCAGAATCCCTAAATTTCCTATCATCTATACAGTCTTGTTATATGGTTATTAGCTGGGAAATAAGTTAAGTTTTTTATACGTTGTTTACACAGATCACTTTGTTCACGGGTGGATGTGTGTATCTACACCTTTTTGTTGTATTCCCAGTATTGTAATACATATCCATATTGTGCTTCAGATTACGAATAATGGCAGACAGTAGTAGCTATTTACAAAGGATTCAGAAAGCAAGATCACAAAAGTTTGAGGGAGGGATTAGAGAAGTTCTTTAACCCCTTAAGGACACATGACATGTGTGACATGTCATGATTCCCTTTTATTCCAGAAGTTTGGTCCTTAAGGGGTTAAACAGAAAGAGAAATTGCTGAATTTGGAAACAAAAAAATGGTGGGAAATTGCTTTTCTGGAGAGTTACCTAAAAGAGGGTCTCATTCCAAGGGGACTCCGTATAGATAAAACTCCAGCTTTTGGTTTAGACAATAAAAAATGTTTTAATAAGTGGGATGATATTTTGTTTAATTGTTCTTGTCAATTAAGGACATTATTACTGCATTTTTCCAAAGCAAGCAAAACAAAGGCTGAAGAAGATTTAGACATTTTAGACAAGACAGAGGTTGGAAACAGGGAGGATTCAGAATTTAAAGAGAAAGAGGAAATTTAAAAGATTAAAATATCTAGATGAAAAAAATTGGTTATATTACTCTCTGTACTATATTTTGACAGGAACAAATCTGCTAATTTATTATTATAGATTTGGATAGTACACGTCCCCTCCCCTTCCCTTTAATTTTTATTTATTTTTGATCATTATCTTTTTCACCTTCCCTTCTTATTTCTACTCATTTCTATTGTTAAATGTTGATTTGTTTATATACCAATTTAATGTGAAATATGTTTTTTTTTTTAAATACTGTTCAATAAAAATAGTTTGAAAAGAAAATACTTTTTTCTTAATCTTCATGTTTCAGTTAATAGACAAGTCCCTAATTTGCTGTCCTTATGAAAAAGAACGAATACCAACATTTTAGGATAAATTTGTTTCTAAATCTTTCATTTTTGGTCATTTTGGATGATGCAGAATTCAGAAGCTTCCAAATATAGGTAGAAATTCAGACGAAATTCGATTCGTCCGAATCTGAATGCACGTGTCTAATTCTCATTGTCACAATGCACCTGCAAAGCATCTAAGGTATTTCGGATCATTAGTAGCCCAACGTGGAAGTAACACCCACTTGCTAGTATCCTCATCAATATCCGCAATCCGATATTACATTACATAAAACAATTTTTGGAAATTAATTCAGCTTTAAAGTGCAGAATAGCAATATCTAGGTTCAAAAACATGTCCTTTACAAAATAAGTAAATAAAATGTCAGGGCGTCATTATTTGGAAAATTGGAATTCACTTCTTGTTTCTAGGACAGAGCAATCTTTCACATATTAACAATAGAATTTATGCTTTGTATGAGGACGCCCAACATCTTCGAAATCCCCGTAGGAAAGCACAGATTCATTGGGGAAGCTCTAATTCGTTCAGCACTCGCATTAGGTTTCCCCACCAGCATGATGTTGCTGGAGGAGATTGGAAAGTGGCAAGTGTAAAATGGGTTTTTAACCCTTTACTCACAGAGGGTGTAGCTCTATAGTAATAGGCAGAGGGAAACTATAGCATTAGGAATAACACGCTATAGCGTTCCTCTGAGACCATTAAAAGACCTATAATTAAATCCTTTTTAAATGCTTTAGCCCACCTTATTCTTTGCCATTTAAGAATAAGCATGTGTGTGAAGCCAGCCAGAAGCCTTTTTGTCAGAATATTGATATAACTTCTTCTAAATATTGTTTTGCAGCAGAGCATGCTAGGAAGTCTAGATACACTGAGTTCTGTGTACAGTCGGGCCAGTCCAAGAAATTCAATCTGTGAAAGGACAGCATTACATAATCAGTGTAAATAAAGGCTAGAATTATTATAAAAGCCAGTGGCTTAAAATTAACTCAGGTTCAGATCTTACCTCCTATGAGAAGTATCAAATGACAAAGGGGTGTTACGAAGATTTTTTTTTTTATGGGATGTGTTAAGATGTTTGGTTAATGTATTGCTGAAAAGACTTTCGTGACATTTTAACAATTTAACCGTAGTATTTATGTCCCCAAATTAATTTCAAACAACATTTAGTATAGTTAGAACCATAGAAACATAGAATGTGACGGCAGATAAGAATCATTCGGCCCATCTAGTCTGCCCAATTTTCTAAATACTTTCATTAGTCCCTAGTCTTATCTTATAGTTAGGATAGCCTTATGCCTATCCCACGCATGCCTAAACTCCCTCACTGGGTTAACCTCTACCACTTCAGCTGAAAGGCTATTCCATGCACCCACTACCCTCTCAGTAAAGTAATACTTCCTGATATTATTTTTAAACCTTTGTCCCTCTAATTTAAGACTATGTCCTCTTGTTGTGGTAGTTTTTCTTCTTTTAAATATAGTCTCCTCCTTTACTGTGTAGATTCCCTTTATATATTTAAATGTTTCTATCATATCCCCCCTGTCTCGTCTTTCCTCCAAGCTATACATGTTAAGATCCTTTAACCTTTCCTGGTAAGTTTTATCCCGCAATCCATGAACCAGTTTAGTAGCCCTTCTCTGAACCCTCTCTAAGGTATCAATATCCTTCTGGAGATACAGTCTCCAGTACTGTGTACAATACTCCAAGTGAGGTCTCACTAGTTGAAGCACACATTATTTTGAATGTTGTTCAAAGCTCTAGAATACATTCAAAACACACAATGTACCAATACATGTTATAGTTGTGATACTTTAACACATCTGAGCATGCAAAAATAGGTAGATGATATAGTATACGTCCTTTAAAAAATGATATATGGGGATATGGAGAAGTCTAACTTTGGTTCCGCAGATGGGAAACCATTATTTTTATCAAACAAAAGATGTTTCTTTAGTCACACAAACAACAATTTGTACCTTCCTCATATCAGATAAAATCACATGACCGAAAATGAAACAGCAGTAAAACATTAAAAAAGTAGCAGTAGGGATCAAGGTTGGACACCACCTATTTTGTTATATGTGTAAATAGATTATCATAATATAATTATTATGTAGAAACATAGAATGTGACGGCTGATAAGAACCATTCGGCCCATCTAGTCTGCTCAATTTTTAAAATAATTTCATTAGTTCCTGGCCTTATCTTATAGTTAGGATAGCCTTATGCACATCCAACGCATGCTTAAACTCCTTTACTGTGTTCACCTCTACCACTTCAGCTGGAAGGCTATTCCATGCGTCCACTACCCTCTTAGTAACGTAATACTTCCAGATATTATTTTTAAGCACAAATAATCCTTGCATAATCAGACGCTTAACACAAGGCAAAAGTGATGCTCAAAATCAAGTGTTGATATATGATATATATCTTATGAATTTTGGATGGAATTGTATGAATTATCAACTGAAAGCCAGCTTAATGTAGTTGGTCTGGTGGGTATAGCCAGCTCCTGCTTGTTATTTAATGTAAACCCTGCCTTCTCAGAGAAAAGGCAGGGTTTACATTACTCCCTAGGAACACCTCCAGTGGCCACTCCTTATATGGCTACTAAAGGTGCTTCCTGGGTCAGTGCTACACAGTTTGACTGACAGTAAGTTTCTCCACCCTCTGCATGGAGACACTGAACTTTACTCATAGAGATGCATTGATTCAATGTAATGTTTGCATTGCAGGGTTAAGTCCACCTGTAGTGGCTATCTCCCTCTACAGCTACTAAACACACCACCTCCTCCAGGAATACACGTTTGTGTTCCTGACACTATAGTGCCCCTTTAATTCTCAAAATTACTTTTCAGATCACACCACCACCACCAGTGCAGGTCTCCTTGTCAGACAACGACCCACATCTAAGTGCCCTATATACAGAGGTTATGATACATTATCTCCTAACCAAATACAACCTACCCATCACCCCTTTTTCACAACAAAGAATTCAACACTATGCAAAGAGCTCTAGGGTGACGTAATAACTGCTTGTCTATAATGTTTACTGATTGATAGAACCCAACACTTACTGTGTTCTGCTTCATGTGTCACGATTCGGGGAACCAAACACGCCAACACACACACACACACAAAGTGCCGTACCGGACCTTAGAGTGGCCGGGCTAAGCACACAAAGAATAGTCAGAAAACAAGCCGAGTAAGGGGAACCAGAAGACAGAATAACGTGAAACAAGCCGAGGTCAAAGGGTAGGAGAAAGTCACAGAGTCGGATAACAAGCCAGAGAGTACGTAACCAGAAGCACAAGTTCAGAATCAATACTAACAAGCAAAGACCACAACAGGGCGAAGAGGAACAGGAAAGGTAAGTATATAAATCCAAAGGTTAATTCTGATTGGATAATTTCCAATCAGAATTAACAATCACACGTGGGAGATATCTAAACCTCCCACTGTGATTGAGGCACTGTGCCTTTAACGCCGGGTCAGGTGACTGACCCCGGCGTTGGTTAAAGTGGGCGGTCTCCCAGCGTGCAGCGTCATGCATGCTGCCGCTGGGAGACACAGAGGAAGAGGCGGACGGCACCCGTGGGAGAGAGGGTGCCGCCCGCCGAGCACACGGCTGAAGGGGGACCGCGGACGGCTGGAGGGTGAGTGCCGCGAGCGGACTGCAACCTCCCCTCGCAGCCGCCCGCGGGACCCTGACAGTACCCCCCCCTCGAAGACCGCCCAGAGGGCGGGAAGCAGAAGGCTTCAAAGGAAACCGGGCATGAAAGGAGCGGACTAAAGAGGGGGCGTGCAAATCAGAGCTCGAAACCCAAGACCGCTCCTCAGGGCCGTAACCCTTCCAATCCACCAGGTATTGCAGCCGACCCCTAGAAACACGAGAGTCGAGAAGGGCAGCTACTTCGAACACGTCACTAGAGACAGCACGAGGGGAAACGGGCCGTCCGAGAGGACGAGAGAACCGGTTACACAGCAAGGGCTTCAAAAGTGAAACGTGAAACGTGTGCGGAATACGCATGGAAGGAGGCAAGTCCAGGGAGTAGGAAACGGGGTTGACCCTACGTAACACTTTGTAGGGACCAAGAAACCTGGGAGCAAATTTCATGGAGGGGACCCTGAGACGGAGGTTCTTGGAGGACAACCACACCCTATCACCCGGAGCATAAGAAGGGGTCGCTCCCCTATGGCGATCAGCGAACTTCTTCTGAGCAGCTGCTGAACGAGACAGCGCAATATGGACCTGATCCCACGTCTTCCGTAAAGAGGCGAGGTGCTGGTCCAAGGCGGGCATTCCCTTGTCAGAGAACGCTCCGGGAAGGACAGAAGGCCGAAACCCATAAGCAACCTCAAAAGGACTTAAGCCAGTAGACGAATGAGACACCGCATTCCTGGCAAATTCAGCCCACGGAAGAAGGCGAGACCAGTCGTCCTGGTGCGCATTAGTGAAGCAGCGCAAATACAATTCCACAGACTGATTAGCACGTTCGGCTGCACCATTAGATTGCGGGTGATAGGAGGAAGTGAACGACAAGGAGACCCCCATCTCAGCACAAAAGCCCCTCCAAAACCGAGAGACAAATTGCGGGCCCCTGTCAGAAACAATATCCTGAGGTACCCCATGCAAGCGGAACACTTCCTTGGCAAACACCTGGGCAAGCTGAATCGCAGAGGGTAGTTTCTTAAGTGGAATAAAGTGGGCCATTTTAGAGAACCTATCCGTCACAGTTAATATCACCGTCTGACCATCAGAAGGAGGAAGGTCTACAATAAAATCCATGGACAAGTGGGTCCATGGTTTCTTGGGTATAGATAGAGGCATCAGTAGGCCTTGGGGTCTCATATTAGGAGACTTACACTGCGTACAGACCCGACAAGCCTGAACAAAATCCACTACGTCTCGCCTGAGTGAAGGCCACCAGAACTGTTGAAGGAGGCTCTTATAAGTCTTGGTAACCCCCGGATGACCAGCAGTTTTGGCGGTGTGAAATAATGTTAATAACTTTTTTCTGTCACTTACTTTCACGTATAGTTTACCAACAGGCTTCTCCTGAGGCGCTTGGGTTTGGTATGTCTTAATATTCTCAAGGAAGGGAGATGAAACAACCAAACGGGTAGCAGCTATGATCTGAGAAGCTGGTACAATAGGTTCAGGGGTTGGGTTAACAAATTCTAAAGGTTCATACTGTCGAGAGATAGCGTCAGCTTTGGCATTACGGCAACCAGGTCTATAGGTAATAATGTATTGGAATCGCGAAAGGAATAGAGACCATCTAGCCTGTCGGGCGGACAACCTTCTAGCATCGGTTATATAGGAGAGGTTCTTATGATCTGTCAGAACCATAATTTTGTGTCTAGAACCCTCTAATAAGTACCTCCATTCCTTAAAAGCTAACACAATAGCTAATAGTTCTCTGTTCCCAACATCGTAATTCTTTTCTGGATCAGACAACCTTTTAGAAAAGAAACAACAGGGATGGAGGGGTTCGTCATACGATAACCTTTGTGATAGTACTGCTCCCACCCCCGATTCAGAAGCATCTACTTCCATAACAAAGGGAAGAGAAGGATTAGGGTGGTGTAGTACTGGAGCAGAGGCAAATGCTTTCTTGAGAGTTTCAAAGGCTTTAAGGGCTTCAGGAGTCCAAACCCTAGGGTGTAGACCTTTTTTAGTCAGCTTTGTGATAGGAGAGATAAGTGGTGAGAAGTTTTTATAAATTTTCTATAATAGTTAGCAAAACCTATAAAACGCTGGATAGCCTTAAGTCCTTGGGGAAGTGGCCAGGACAGTATAGCTTCCAATTTAGCAGGATCCATACTAAAACCCTGTTCAGAAATTATATATCCCAGGAATTGCACAGAGGTCTGATCGAACAGACATTTTTCTAACTTACAATAAAGTCCGCTCTGTAATAATTTTTTAAGCACCATCCTAACATGTTTATGATGTGACTTCAAATCAGGAGAATATACAAGTATGTCGTCAAGGTACACCACGGCACAGACATGCAATAGATCCCTAAGGACATCGTTTATGAGATCCTGAAACACAGCAGGAGCATTACACAGTCCAAAAGGCATGACCAGGTATTCATAATGCCCACTACGCGTATTGAACGCTGTCTTCCACTCATCATTCTCCTTTATACGGATAAGGTTATAAGCTCCCCTGAGGTCTAGTTTAGTAAAGTACTTAGAACCTTTAACGCGGTCAAACAACTCAGTGATGAGGGGGATAGGGTAGGCGTTTTTAACCGTTATATTGTTCAGACCCCTGTAGTCTATACACGGCCTCAAATCGCCCTCCTTCTTTGCCACAAAAAAGAAACCAGCACCAGCAGGAGAGGAGGACCTTCTAATAAAACCTTTCCTTAAGGATTCTCGTATGTACTCCTCCATGACCTGGTTTTCTTTCTCAGAAAGAGGGTAGACCTTACCCCTAGGGGGCATAGTGCCCGGTAAAAGGTTTATGGCACAGTCATAGTCACGATGTGGAGGTAGCTTATCTGCCTCCCTCTTTTCAAAAACCAATGCAAGATCAGCATATACAGAAGGGACAGAAACAGAGAGTGGTTTAGCCGTGGGCACGTTGAGTAAACAAACAGGACGTACTGAGCCATACAGTCTCGTTGACAGGATTCCCCCCAGGATAGTATATCCAAGCAACCCCAATCGAGAACAGGGTTGTGTTTCACTAACCAGGGAAAACCCAGAACGATGGAAGCAGTAGGGGAGTCAATTATTTGGAAGGTTAACCTTTCCTTATGCAAAACACCTACAGACATCACTATTTCTTGGGTCTCATGGGTCACCAGAGGTTTCTCAAGTGGTCTACCATCTATGGCCTCAACGACCAAGGGTGTGGCCTTTTGGATCAAAGTTAAGGCTGCGGTTTTAGCAAAGTTCTCATCCATAAGGTTGTCTGCCGCACCTGAATCGATCAAGGCTTTGGTGGTTATGGTGGTTTTATTGACCAAAAGAGAAACCGTAATAAACGGTCTGGAGATGGACACATGAGGGGACAAAGTCATAACACCCGAGGCCGACCCCTCTCTAGGCCTTAGGTGCTGTAGTTTCCCTGTAACTTAGGGCAGGCATTACAGTGGTGCCCCCTCTTTCCACAATAAAGGCATAACCCCTCCCTTCTACGATATGCTCTTTCAGCCTCAGTTAGCCCCGTAGCACCCAATTGCATGGGTTCGGGGGTTGGTTGACTAGGAGCGGGTAGTGCTAGTAAAGCAGTAGAGGGGGGAGCAGGTAATGCCCGTGTATCCATCCGTCTTTGACTACGCCTCTCTCTAATACGGTTATCAATAAGAATGACATAATCTATGACATCATCTAGAAGAACAGGCAATTCCCTGGATGCTATTTCATCCAGTATGTAGGCGGCCAAACCCTCCTGAAAGGCTGTTACGAGGGCATCATTATTCCAAACCACTTCAGCTGCTAGCGTGCGGAATTCGATAGTATAATCCGCTACAGATCTATTACCCTGTCGTACCCTAAGCAGAGCTTTGCCAGCAGAGGCAACCCTACCGGGTTGATCAAACGTACGTTTGAAAGCTGTCAAGAACTCTACAAAGGACATAGGAGATGTATTCTCCCACATGGGGTTAGCCCATGCTAAAGCTTTCCCGGACAGGTGATTAATCAAAAAGGCAATTTTGGATCTGTCAGTGGGATAGGAACGTGGATTCATCACCAAATGGATGTCAATTTGGTTAAGGAAACCACGACACAATGCTGGGTCACCGCTGTAGCGTTGTGGCGGTGTCATGTGAACAACATGAGCAGGAACGGGTACCGGAGTGGGAATGGGTTCGGGCACAGCAGCAGCAGCCTCCTGGACGGCAGGTTGCAAGTGTGCAGTACGAGCCAGTATGGTTTGTAAAGCTTGGGCAAACTGGTCCATACGGTGGTCCAAGCCATCCATTCTAGCCTCCTGATTAACTAGGAGCTGTGGTATGTCAGCAGGTTCCATTATGGCCCTGTTGTAATGTCACGATTCGGGGAACCAAACACGCCAACACACACACACACACAAAGTGCCGTACCGGACCTTAGAGTGGCCGGGCTAAGCACACAAAGAATAGTCAGAAAACAAGCCGAGTAAGGGGAACCAGAAGACAGAATAACGTGAAACAAGCCGAGGTCAAAGGGTAGGAGAAAGTCACAGAGTCGGATAACAAGCCAGAGAGTACGTAACCAGAAGCACAAGTTCAGAATCAATACTAACAAGCAAAGACCACAACAGGGCGAAGAGGAACAGGAAAGGTAAGTATATAAATCCAAAGGTTAATTCTGATTGGATAATTTCCAATCAGAATTAACAATCACACGTGGGAGATATCTAAACCTCCCACTGTGATTGAGGCACTGTGCCTTTAACGCCGGGTCAGGTGACTGACCCCGGCGTTGGTTAAAGTGGGCGGTCTCCCAGCGTGCAGCGTCATGCATGCTGCCGCTGGGAGACACAGAGGAAGAGGCGGACGGCACCCGTGGGAGAGAGGGTGCCGCCCGCCGAGCACACGGCTGAAGGGGGACCGCGGACGGCTGGAGGGTGAGTGCCGCGAGCGGACTGCAACCTCCCCTCGCAGCCGCCCGCGGGACCCTGACATCATGGAATGAGACAATGACTAGAAGACTTATTTGCTAAGCAATAAAAATCCTTTGGCAATTAACAAGCCACAATTGGCCTCACAGACCCCAGAGAGAATATAAATTTTGTTTTCTGCCATTTAAAGTCAGTTAGACAACCTATCTAATGCAAATATTCAATCCTAGACCTTCAACTTACTTGACTCCACATGCAGTCTATAAACTGCAGACATAGGTTGGATATTTACATCAATGATTTAGCTCTACAATTCCCTTAGAAATCGGTGTCCAGTGTAGTTACTATGAATTGATTCAATGCATTTAGTGGAATGGTGTACATGTCTTAATAATGGTCAGACAAGACATTTCAACAGCTTTACCCATTCATTCTTCATGTTACATATATAGTGTTCAAGTAGAGAATTTTATCTGTTTTTTACATCTATATATATGTACACACTTCAAAATTTCCACTAGCCATTGGCGAGTGATAATTTAGCCCTTTATCTCCTGGCGATTTAGATTTGTATAACATTATTTTGAGGGCATTAAACCACAAGATCTTAAAGTGATCCCATTGTTTTATACAGTTTGTAGATAATGCATTAAAGAATATATAAATAAATATTAGGGAGCGTGTTCACTCATCTCAGTGGACATACAGTGCTATCAACATACATGACTGCATTATTAGATCACATGCACCTCATTTCGACACCCCTGTATTACAAGCCACATGTACACATTTTGGCATAGATTGAGCGATTTCTAGATTTTAAAGGGACACTTCTAGCACCTTGATCATTATTATTATAGTGGTTATCGTATAAGCAGCCTGTGAGTCCATACAGTTTTTGTCAAACTGTTTATGTGGATTGAAAAAAATACAAAAAATTTTTTCGAAGTGTCTATCCATAACACACAGCAGCCCGCTCAATTTCTGCATGGAATGTATAAAAACTGTAGTGATCGTGGTGTTTGTAGATTCCTTTTAAAATCAGTCCTGTAGAGAATATTGGAAATGCAACTAAATCAAAGGGTAGAAGGAGGTTAATATTATGCTTCTCTGATACAGATCTAGTTTGGGATCACAGGCTGATGGCATTCTAAGCTTGTTCTATTAACAATGTTCTGGAATTTAAATGAAATAGGCCTCCAGTAGGAATTTGAAAGTTAAGCGTGGGTCTCTATGCTATGAAGCAAAACAATTTGAATCATAAATCCGATCATTTGCATAATACAAAAAAAAACTCATTATGGCAGAGAGCTTAAGGTTTGGAAAGTTGTCTCTGACATTATTTCAGATGTACCAACATTTCAAATAGACAAAAAGGAGCACTTTAATTATTGAGGTGTGAGTGGGTGTGTGGCTAGGGGTGTGAGTGAAGGTGTGGCCAGGGTCGAGGCTGTTCTGAGAAGTTTAAATGCTTACTAATAATTTATACAACTAAAATGTTTTTTAAAACAAGAACAAAGTATTTTATTTACACAGACTGATTTCTAAACAAATGTATTGTAATGTAAAGATTCAGACACATAAACAATATGGAACTCCTAGTAAAGAGAAACATAGGGATTTGAACCCAAAATAGGGACTGTTTCTCCTAAATAGAGACACTTGGGAGGTATGTTATTTTACCATTATATCTGCTTAGCACATTATGTCTAGAAATTCCAATCCTTTTTGTTTTTCCATCTTTTTACTATGGAAGCTCATGCTTTTCTCTTGGGACACGTGGGTGAGAGTTGCTCATTTAACCTTACATAGCAAAAGTATTGTTCAGTTACAATATACCACCATATACTGTGGAACTCTGCAAGATAGCATAGAATCAAGCAATGCTGGAAAAATCGCTAAGTGGATTTGCTATTTACTTAGCATGGTGTGATTAACAGGGTTATTTATTAAAGTGAGAATTGTCCGGCATTCAAAACGCAATCAAAGCGAATTGCAAATTTAAGGCCAAAGTAGACGATTTAGAAACATTTGTATTTCAACTCAGCAATGCATGAATATTGGCCTAAAATGTATACCTCACTTTGAGTTGCAACAAGTCTCACTTTAGTGAATAAACCTTTAAACTGGATTAGAAGTCAACATTCAAATTCAAACCAATAGGTACTCAGCGGGTTTAGGGCAGTATTTATTAGAGATGTTTAAAATACAACATTATAATGGTGAGAAAACACACACACTTTAATAACTGCCAACTTTTCTCTATTTTAGAAGATATTCATCCATAATCAGGCTGCATTAGGCAACAAGGTCTATACACAATTGTCACTCCATGAGGCTAAATAAACCACAGTCAAACCAGATCTAGACAAAGATGAAAGCGCTGTAATTTGCATTAAATCTATCTAATCCCGCCCTCCAGAAAAACCATTTCCAAGTATTTCAAATACGTTAATGAGGAACGGTCACGTAATTCAAGGCGTATCCCAACAGAAAACTAAAACTATAGAAATTGGGTTTTCATTTGATGGTATTTATTCAAACTACAATGGAACGAAGGGGCGTTTAAAGTAATCAGGGGGGGCTCATAAGTTCAGTATATGGGAACAGGATAGACATGCAATAAAGAAAGATAGACTATGGTAATACCTGCTACAGTATCCATTTAATGGATGCCTGTTTTTACTTTGCTCCTTTACCAAGAAACACTAGAAGGTACCCAAACCATTTCATCTCAATTGGTCTGGGTGCAGTGTAAGTGGTCGAGGTGCAATGTAAAACATTGCTGTGTTTTTTTTAGAAACTGCAATGTTTACATTCCAGGGTTAAATCCACCTCTAGTGACTGCTGCACCGAGTAATACCTGTACTTGGACCCATTCTCTTTAATATTTTTATTAGTGATATTGCAGAAGGTCTTGATGGTAATGTATGTCCAAGGTATTTTTGCTGATGATACTAAGATATGTAACAGGGTTGATGTTCCAGGAGGGATAAGCCAAATGGCAAATGATTTAGGTAAACTGGAAAAATGGTCAGAATTGTAGCAACTGACATTTAATGTGGAAAAGTGCAAGATAATGCATCTTGGACGTAAAAACCCAAGGGCAGAGTACAGAATATTTGATAGAGTCCTAACCTCAACATCTGTAGAAAGGGATTTATGGGTGATTATTTCTGATGACCTAAAGGTAGGCAGAAAATGTAATAGAGCAGCAGGAAATGCTAGCAGAATGCTTGGTTGTATAGGGAGAGGTATTAGCAGTAGAAAGAGGGAAGTGCTCATGCCATTGCAAAGAAAACTGGTGAGCTCTCACTTGGAGTATTGTACGCAGTACTGGAGACCGTATCTTCAGAAGGATATTGATACCTTAGAGAGGGTTCAGAGAAGGGCTACTAAACTGGTTCATGGATTGCAGGATAAAAATTACCAGAAAAGGTTAAAGGATCTTAACATGTATAGCTTGGAGGAAAGACGAGACAGGGGGGATATGATAGAAACATTTAAATACATAAAGGGAATCAACACAGTAAAGGAGGAGACTATATATAAAAGAAGAAAAACTACCACAACAAGAGGACATAGTCTTAAATTAGAGGGACAAAGGTTTAAAAATAATATCAGGAAGTATTACATTACTGAGAGGGTAGTGGATGCATGGAATAGCCTTCCAGCTCAAGTGGTAGAGGTTAACACAGTAAAGGAGTTTACCGTGTTTCTCCGAAAATAAGACCGGGTCTTATATTAATTTTAGTCACAAAAAACACACTAGGGCTTATTTTCAGGGTAGGGCTTAGAGCCAGTCTGTCAGCCGGTGTCCGCGCTGTGTAACCCCCCTAGAGACCCTCACCTCCCCCTCCCTGTAATATTCTCCCCTCCCTCCCTGTAATACTCTCCTCCCCTCCCTCCCTGTAATATTATCTCCCCCCTCCCTCCCTGTAATACTCTCCCCTCCCTCCCTGTAATATTATCTCCCCCTCCCTCCCTGTAATATTCTCCCTCCCTCCCTGTAATACTCCCTCCCTGTAATACTCTCTCCCCCCCCTCTCCTGTAATACCCCTGTAATATTATCCCTCCCTCCTGTAATACTCTCCCCCCTCCCTCCCTGTATTATCCCTCCCTCCCTCCCTCCCTGTAATATTCTCCCCTCCCTCCCTGTAATATTCTCCCCTCCCTCCCTGTAATATTCTCCCCCCCCCCAACCTCCAATCTTCTCTGCACCTCCCCTGTAGCGTGGCCGAGCTCCTGTCCGGTCTGTGACCCGGTCGGACTGACAGGAAGTGCACACCCAGTGTGCACTTCCTGTCAGTCCGGGCGGGTCGCGGACCGGAGAGGAGCTCGGCCATGCTACAGGGAAGGGGAGGTGAGGCAGCGCGGCAGCCATCTGAGTACTCTCTATAGAGCGCTCAGGCGGCTGAGACATTTAAAGGGCCGGCAGCTGCCGGCCCTGCCTAGGTCTTATTTTCGGGGTAGGGCTTATATTGCAGCCCACCCCGATAATCCAGCTAGGGCTTATTTTCGGGGTAGGGCTTATTTTCGGAGAAACACGGTAAGCATGTATGGGATATGCATAAGGCTATCCTAACTATAAGATAAGGCTAGGGACTAATGAAAGTATTTTAATAAATTGGGCAGATTAGATGGGCCGAATGGTTCTTATCTGCCGTCACATTCTATGTTTCTATACCTGGGCACGTGACACGGAAACCAATAGAACGAAGAAGCTTGGATGCATGTGGCATTAGGTCCCAAACTCTCCCTTTATGAGGAGCATTGGATTGGACCACCACGGAGTAGGCCATGCCTCTTCGATGATGTTGCAGGAGGTGGAGAGGAGACAGGAGCACAATAACGTTAGGAACATAGGTTTGCTACAAATCCATTATATAAACTACTAGATTTGCTTTTGTTTTAAACAAAAAGAAAAGTCTGAATTTATATTTCTGCTCATAGTTGGATAGATTGTTAGATTATTAGGGACTAAACCAATGGCTGGCACGGCACTGTTGATTATGCTATATCCCCCACACCCACCAATTCATCATTACTAGAAAATAGTGCTATGCGATTTGTAGGTGAATCTTGCTTTTGAAGAAGGGGAGGGAGGGGTGGATCATGCTGTAACTTGTTCTAGAGACAAATTCTAGGAAGGCACATCAGTGACATTAATCTGCTCCTTAGAATTAAGGAGTGGAATAAAAATGGACCAGTGAGCCGATATGTTAAAAGGTTCTTCACATGCTGTTAGGATTGCTAAGAGCAAGTAAAAAATTAAATTGCTCAATTAGAATCTGAGCGTTTGTGGCATAAGATCTACAGAGACATGGTGATCACTAAAATCTAACATATAAAGGTCACATCAGATCAGATCACCGATATGTCACAAAAAAAGACCGACAGGGAATATTAAATCTACCTAGGGAGTCAAAAAGTTGATTTACTAAAAGGGGTGATGGGAAATGAGGCTAAGGACTAGGATGGGAGAAAGGTTTGATAAAGGAATTAGTGATTCAACAATGGAAAGTCATATAATATATATATATATATATATATATATATATACACATACATACATATATATATATCTCAATAAATTAATAGTTACAAATACCTTTTCTTTCTATAGGCCAGAAGGAATATATAAAATTATAGAAAGAAAAGGTATTTGCAATTATTAATTGAAGTGAGAAAAAAAAAAAAGGAAAAAAGTGTTTCCGTATTGAGTCACTGAGAAAGTTAGTAAAGGTTACCTTTTAAAAAGCATCAACGTGTTACTTTTGGAAATAAATAAGAGTGTGTACGGTGTAGTAGATGATGCATACAATGTATCAGGTTACAACAGCTATTCTTTCCAATCAATTCCATTCTTCGATACCACAGCCCTGGGTCTCTACTGCTGTACCTGGACACGCTTGCTCTCTATATGTTGGAGATCTATATTGAGCAAGTTGCCATCCTCCTCAGCTTTCCAACTACCCTAAAAACCTTCCAGTGAAGCTCTATACTAATAAACTGAAACGGTTTTAACTTGGTATATTTTCTGCCGCGTAAAAACAAGCTACCTACTATGTGCCTTCAAAATAAATACAATTACATTAGAAATCTAAACAAACACACAGCATTCAAAAAAACATTCAAACTCCTACATTTTAATTCTGAAGTTTGAAAACTTTGCAAATGTATTAAATGGACAATGACACTAAGCACACAACTAAGACAACACAAGAGTGTTGTAAGGACAAATCTTTGACAATCCTTGAGTGATCCAGCCAGAGCCTGGACTTCAATCAAACATTTCTGAAGAGAATCTCTGAAGTGGCTGTCCCATCCAATCTGACAGAGATTAAGAGGATCATCTGCAGAGGTGAATGGTAGAAACGACACAACGGAGTATGTACGTCAATGTGCTATTTCAGTTTAATACATTTGCAATGGTGTCATATATATATATATATATATATATATATATATATATATATATATATATATATATATTTTTTTTTTTTTTTTTTGGCTTAATCATTAAGGGTTATGGAGTGTAGATTGTTGAGAAGAAAAATATTTAAATAACTGAAGCATAAGGCTAAAACACTAAAAATGTGAAAGAATGAAGGAGTCTAAATACTTTCTGAATGCTCTATGTATATAAACGTCTTACATTTGTGTGTGGGGGGAGGGGGGAGGAGGAGTGAGAGAACTCTATCATCTCCAAATAATAAAAAAAAAAAAAACATTGAAAATAAGTTGCTATTGTGTGATCAGGCACCATCAGTTAATTTATTTATAAACAAAGTTACAAAGACAGAGCCTGTCAGTTCTCCCCCTGGTTTCTGGTGATGTTGGAGGATTCAATGACGAAGTCTCGAATGGAGCACCAATTTGCCTGGTGCTGGATTAAGGTAAATATTAGAGGATTTTTACTGGGTTTACATGGGGGACCCCATAAGTAATGCGCCACATGACTTTTTTATTACCAGGGTTGGAGTAAAGATCACAAATGCTCATCAGTGGCTTGTTTAGGACAGGTAGCATCATAGTATTTCAGTAAACAGGGGTACAAAGAGATGAAAGGGCTCGGATAAGTGAAAATAATTTGTTTAGAAGTATTTTTACCAGATTAGGTATGCAAAAATACAACTGCAACTTTTTTACTCCTAATCCATTCAAAGACAAGCATTTTTAATAGAATATGGCTTAATTTATATAATGATTAGAGCCATGTACAGTCCTGTCCCCCTTTCGAATACCATCTTTAGTAAATAGCTTCTTTAATTCTGACATAAATTATGTATCATTATGAAGTAATCCCAGTAATACTGGTGTCAATCATTTTCCTTTATTAGAACAATGCTTCAGAGGTGTATGGTTAAATTAGGTTTAGTACTTATTACAACACATTAACATATAACATTTTGTGCCGATGCAAGCTTGATTACCTTACAGCTATTAATATTTAGGGGTAAGCAAATCACAGTTCTTAGACGGCTTTGCAAAAGAAAAATAAAGTAAAAAAAAAACTAAAAATAAATAAATTACAAATAAAATTATTAAACATCATATAAAAAAATATAGGATCATAGTTATGATACTGGGCGCCATAGGCCTATATCTCAAGGTTAAAAGAACTTTAAAGTGTTAGGAATACAAACCTGTATTTTTAGCGCTTCAGTGACCCTGTCGCTAGGTAGATTGGGCCCTCTTTCTGTGTGTACAAAAAATAAACATAAAATAAAGCTTTTTTTCTTACCATTTTTAAGTGTTGATGCTCCCTCAGTGCTGCTTAACATTCTGGCTTCTGCACAATGGTCCATTCCAATGCTCCTCAAAGCATCCAAGCTTGCCCATAGTAAAGCTAAAGGACCACAGCACCGAGGGCACTTCAGAGAGATGAAGTGGCCAGGGTGACTTTAATGGTCCTTTACAGGGCAAGAAAGAAAGAAAAAAAAAGGGTCGGTCTTTACAACTACACTGCCACATCCATAATGATGCTATATGGTGACCGTTATGTCATTAACCTGTTATGTTCCACATGGATACTGGGGTGTATTTTTGTTTCTTTCAGATACCTCAGACATTTTAGGTACCGCACGTGTATTTATTACGTTATCAGGTTTTCTAGTTATATTTTAGTTACTGTGTTCTTGTTCTTTGGATTTTGTTTTGTCCTTAATTGGCACACATGGAGTTGATATGGAATTAGCTAAACATTGCTAGTTATCTTTGTCTCTATGTCTATTGTGTCTGTGTTTGTGGTGTTCATCATGCTCATGTGCAAACACTAATCCAATAATAGTCATGGTCATGTTAGAAAGTATTGGAATGTTGGTATTGTTTTATGATGACATTGTTAATAGTTCATTGTAAGCTATTAACATGTTGATAAATAGCAAATACACAAACAGTTTCCCTGTATGATAAAAAAGCAGACTTTTGTCCTTTGTCCATAAACATTTTAGCCCCCAAATTTGTCATTTTGATAAATAAATGTAACATCAAAGCACTGACTGGTCTATTCTTTGTGGGGGGTTTTCTTGTATAGAATTTTGAAATGACATAAATCAAGGGTCTAAACAAAACAAAAACAACAACAAATATAAAATAAAAATAATAAATAATAATTATATATATATATAAAACACAAAATAATAATAATAATAATGATGATATAGTATTTACCTTTGGACTCTGACTGTACCATTTACATTACTATGCTAAAAACCACAATAGCTCCTTTGGATTAGTGAAAACTGATTTGTGTCACCATTGAGGAATTTTTGGGATTTGGGGGTGGGGAATGCAGCATAGCACAGTCAAACACCATCAGTTGAATGTTTATTGGAAGTAATCTATACTTCAGGAACGTAATGTGTGAAGATAATATAAGTATTGATAAACAGAAGTGTTTGAAAAAGGTAAGCTTTTCCATAGTAACAGTATCCTTTATACACTACAAAAGGGTGTTATTTGAGACACTGATATAAAGTAGGTTTCAATATAGTGCAATAATGAATGCATGAATAAGAGGATTGGTCACATCTTTAGTTTGAATCCAGAATAAAAGCTAGAATTGTATAGAGCATGCCCAGGTGACCTATTCATACGCCTCACTACTTCTACACATTCTGCAAACCACCTTTTATTTCATACATGAAGACTCTGGGATTGCTCCTAATTTTCTCTTCATCTTAACCAGTTCTCAGCCTGAACCTATTCCATAGAATAATATAGAAAGATACGGTTCTTTATTTTGCCATCTCTAGAAGAGGGAACGAGTTCTCTAGGAATATTTAGAATCCAATTCAATGGCTTGTCAAAACAAGATATTTTGAACTGCAGTTCCAAATTCTAAATGCAGTAGTGTGAACCAGAACACATATCGAGATGCCAACTAAATACTACAAGCTACTGATATAATACCAGAATAATTATAAGCAGTACTGTGGACTTATCTGCATAAAAATCAAGTCACATTAAAGAAGCGACTAGGCAAATCTATTGAGTGTACCACCATCCTAGACCATCTCAAAGTATTTTTTGGTCAATTATTAAACCCCAGGCTGCTGTTAATTTAATTTAATTTATACTATAACCATTTATATTGAATTGGTTTTAGTGCCTGGTGCCCCCTGACACTGTCCCTCTATTCACTGTTAAACCATTTTCGAGCAGTTTAACATCGAATGAGCTTCCCTGACAGTCCACAGCACAGCCGACACTGATAATAAGTTTAAGGGAGAGATTACATTTTTCTTTAGCCATACCAAGTCATACCTGCAACTAGCATGCTATGATAGGTTGAAAACAGTACTCTGTTCATTGGTATAGCCAAGTACATCTTTTCAAATGTACCCCACTATTCAATAACAGGAAGAGCAAAACTTAAACAGCAATATTTTTGTTACCTACATAAAGAGAAATTGCCAAAGGAAGATTCATTTTCAATGAAGGAGAAATTTGAAGTTTTGAAAAAATTAATTTAAAAAGGAATCCACAGTAAGACAGATTAAAACGCAATTAGTGACACAAGACAAGGAAACAGGAGAGAAATTAGGCAAGAAGTAAAAAGATTTCTGTTATTCACTAATGTGAGAATTCATAGTGAATGCAAAGTGAATTTCAAATTCAAGGTCAGAATAGTCAAAGTGGAAAAACTCTTAAAGTCCGTTATCCCTTTTGGCTACTCTGCCTTAAATTTGAAATTCACTTTGAACTCTCGTTTTAATAAATAACTATTTGATTGTTGTCAGGATATAGGTGTGACTGTAACACAAATCAATATGTAAGGTAGAGAAGTTACTCAGAGCTATAACAGAAAGGGACAGTTACATCAACCGTAGATTACCCCAGATTAAATAAATTATTGGTAACAAGACACGCTTGCACTTCAAATCCTATGGATTTGGACATTGTACGAACGTATCCATATGTGATGGCAAGTAATATTTACAGCTGGTTAGGGACATAGGACAAGACATGTTGAGCCCTTTCTATGTTTAACGACTTTAAATGTATCGTGACGCTTACAAACACTAGGAAAGCTTTAAACATTAGCCAAAGCTCTAATTAAATAAAAAGTATTTTAATACTTGCATGAGTAATTATATTTTTGAACCACGGACTCTTAGATATACAATAGTCTTTAGACCAATCAAATACTTTCTTGATACTTTGTCTAAAACTTCCTCCTGCCCTGTGCTTCCACCACATCCCCTGGCATTCCTTTCATGCATAGCTCTGATCTCGATTAATGCTGGCAATTATGCATAATGGCCAAAACGAACCAGATTTGACATGTTTGAAGACTCTGTAGCTAAAAGGATCAAGATAAAACATGTTTAATGACTCACGGGAGATTAGATTGGTAGATTCCATTATATGGCATACAGATTAAAGCATGTTACTCTGCTTTAACGAGCATACATAACTCGGGTTTATTTTATTTAGAAAGTGTTTTATCACCACCATACCTTGAGATTTCTATTGTTTTCAACTATTTCCTGGTTTTATAATAAATATATAGCACAAATAACTCTGCAAAAGCAAGCATATATATATACCCAGTCAGCAACTTGTGAAAAAAAACAAGATGCAATATAACTTGTATACACAGATTTTATTTTTAATAAAGTGACACTACAGTCACCAGAACCACTAAAGTTCAATATAGTGGTTGTTATATCTATACCCTGTCCCTGTAGGCTCAGCAATTTAAACGCTGCCTTGTCAGACACAGAAATGTGTCTCTAAAGCTTGAAATCAGTCTGTGTCAATAAGATACATTGTTCTTAATTACATTTTAGTCGTATAAATTATCAGTAAGATATCTCAGAACAGCACCTCCTCTGACCACAACCTCACCTACTCCCCTAAAATTAAATGTATTTCTGTGTCCATTTGAGATGTTGGGAGATAGGCTCTCACCCTCCATTCCTGCCCCTCTTTCATGATGCAGACATTCTGGCTTTACTGCTAACATATTGACATCAGAACTCTTTTCCTATATTCCCTACCAAGAAACACCCTTCCTGGGGGAATATGTCTGGTGGACAGGGGAACAGCCTTCAAGGGGTTCTCCCACTCTTCCCTGGAATTAAATTGTCTATGCCAACAAATGAATCTCGGGTCTATGATAACTTGATAAAGACCCTGAAGGGTCAAAACGTTGATGTATAGCTGGTGAATATCTTTTGAAATATATTTAAAAAACCAAGAGAGGGCTCCTATTTGACTTTGTTTATATATAAAAAATCTAAAGTGTATTTATAAATAAAAAATCATCTTATTTTATTAATTGCAATTTGAGGGACCTGCCTGTTAACCTAGGCAGAAAACTTCTGCGAATTTGCATGCCCTATATTTGACAGTGTAACTTTGTCAAAACCCCATAAAATCTGTACATGGGGTACTGTTGTACTTGTGAGACATTGTTGAACACAAATATGAGTGTTTTAGACTAGTAACCCCTATAATGATGATGATATCATCAGTGAAAGTGCAGTTTTTGTGTAACAAAATGAAAAAACAAAACAAAATACAAACATTAACTTGGCCAGGTTTTTTAAATGCAAAAAAGACTGGACCTACCCCATTTTTTAATACCCTGGGTTGTCTACTTTTGCAAATAGTATGCCATGATGAGGGTAATTCTCATTCCAATCTGGCAAATTTCAATATGTAAAAACTGAAAAGGACAAGCTCTTTATTTGACTCTGTAACTTTCCAAAACACCATCCATATGTGTATTTTATTGCAGTAAACGCTAACTGTATTATGGCATTCACAGCTAAATGCCATGCAGAACTTAGAAAATAAAATGTCTTAATTTCTCACAATTGTAGATTTTATTCATATTAAGTTATGTTTAGATATATTTATATGATGTAATATGAAAGCCTTGTTTCTCTTTAACAACACGATATATTAAGTTTGGGTGTACTTAATATGAAAGAGGTAAATTATGGGTGATCATACATAGAGCTCAAATTTTACGTTTTGTTTTGGTTCAGAACTTGGAGTGCCTCAAATGGGTCTAGATTATGGTTTGTGTAGTGTCATTTTTTGAAACATTGTCTGTACTGTTAATGGAACACTTTAATTTTAGAGACAACATAAATTCTGAAAATCCTTAGTGTTAAAATAGTGACTTGCTCTTTGTAAAATGTGATTTGCAGCTGCCATAAGGCCCAGCTATGTTTATGATAAACATACCCATGGGTCACATGACCCATTATTCATGACAAGTTTAAAAACTATTTTACTTTTAAAGGACCACTATAGGCACCCAGACCCCTTCAGCTTAATGAAGTGTCTGGGTGCCAGGTCCATCTAGAATTAACCCTTTCTGCTGTAAACATAGCAGTTTCAGAGAAACTGCTATGTTTACAAATGGATTAAACCAGCCTCTAGTGGCTCTCATTGACAGCCGCTAGAGGCACTTCTCACTGTGATTGTCACAGTGAGAAGACGCCAGCGTCCATAGGAAAGCATTGAGAATGCTTTCCTATGAGACTGAATGCGCGTGCGGCTCATACCACGCATGCGCATTCAGCCAATGACAGGAAAGGAGGAGAGTCCCCAGCGCAGAGGAAGCCCGGCGCTGGAAAAAAAGTAAGGAATTAATCCCTTCATCACCCTAGAGCCCGGCGGGAGGGAGACCCTGAGGGTGAGGGGGGCCCAAGGACCCTATAGAGCCATGAAAACGAGTATGTTTTCCTGGCACTATAGTGGTCTTTTAACTGTTGCAACAAATGGTCTACAGATCATGGCTGCTTCAACCTGTCGGAACGTTTCCTACAAACTATCTGGTAAAATAGGACACTATGACAAATTATTGTATGTAGAATTTATAACACTGACTATTCTAATAAAAACACTACGACAGAAAATAAATATTTTTTTTTTTAAAAAGGAGAATCATTCACCCTTGTATTATATCATATCTTATATGTATGAGAATTCATATGTTTTTTTTACTTGTCTTCTGTGGAGTCAACCATAACCTTTCGCCACCATATAATATGAATCTTCGTGAACACTAACACTGCACCACAATCACAGCTATTGACTAAAGTGAGAATTGTTGGGAATTAAAAAGTGAATTTCAAATTGAAGACCATAGTAATCAAACTCCTATGAAAGATGACTTGGAGAATGTTTCTACATCGGCTATTTTTACCTTAAATTTGATTTGAATTCCTGACAGTTCTCACTTAAGCGAATAGCTCTGCATATATTTGGAGAGAATTGACTTAATCCAGAAAATGTCCTCCTCCTGCACATTTGTTAAAATATTTCAGTTATGGGAAGCCTCTTTTTTCTCTTAAAAAGTCAGTCAAATTTTACCCATACTAGAGCTGTCCTGACTATGTGAGAAACTGAACTCTTAATTCCGAAAAAAAAAAAATCCTCTTTTTTCAGTTAAACACTCACTACGAAGGTTCTAAAATGCCTCACATAAGTAGGCTCAGTCCAATAACTGTTCCACTGGAAGTTTAAAAAATGGGTTTCCCAGCCAAACAGCTATGCATAGACTTCTAATCATAAATAAGAATTGTACAGTATCTAGAGCCTTTAAAGCAAAAAACACATGGGTGTGTTTAAGAAAAAAGGGATACAAAACAAATGATAAAAATCACTATCTGTGGCTTCAATGCTATGTCTGTCATTTACAAAGTATAATCAAGTCGGCCAGTGAGCTTACAATCAATATGAGATTGTAACGAGTAGGGTGCTGTAACGCTCATCACCATGATGCTAAAACCGTGTAACATGTTCACTGGAGTGGGTGTGGTGTGTGTGTGTGTGTGTGTGTGTGTGTGCGCGCGTCTTTCAGTATCTTTGAAACCATTCCAGTAACAATTCCTTGAACCTTCTCCAGTATATTTATGCCGCAGGATAAATGTCTCCAGAAATGTATTCCAAGTAAGCCTGACCTGGGAGATATTTTTGACAGATCAAAATGGCAACCACTCTTCAGTTTATGCAATTGTTGACTTAAAAAAGGATTACCTTCAGTAAAATCAAGGTTTAAAAATAATAGCTTCTAAGACAACTTTCCCATATTGAGAAGGTCAGCTTGTTTTGAAAGATCACAACAAGAAGTTCAGATAGGATCGTAACAGTTATTGGACTTGCTTACGAGATACTGTTTTGCTGTATAGAATGCTGCAATAGACTACAAGCAGTTAGTACTGTGGAGAGATACAAGAGAAATGTTAAAGACCCCAACGAGAAAATATCAGAATACAGTCAGAATTCACGCGATGGTCACTATCAAGAAAATGCACATTTTACAACAACAAGTAGCAGTACAAATCTCCTTTATAATGACGTCTACCTGCATCATTTCAAAGGTATTAAGAAGTTCTATACATAGTTACATTAAAATGAAGTTGAAGAATGATTGGCTAGATACATCTGACACACACACACACACACACACACACCTTTTAAACCAAAAAGATGCTGTTTCTAAAGGCAGAGCTCAAACATTTGTAAATAGTAGGATTTTATTGCCAGATATAATAATATTTCTACAAAGATTAATACATTCCTGTTTCCTTCATTCTAAATCTGATGACAAGAGAGTCGCCATTGGTAAACAAAGCTGTGTCTGCTTGGGGTGTCCATGAAAAGAAAGCACAATAATGGGGGAACATGCTACCATTGCACTGAACTATCTGTATGTCACGTCTTGCATAATTCTGAAGTCGTGGCAGACTCCAATGTTAGAGAACTACTTAATCTCTCGGTTATTGTGTTGCTCAGAAAGAGGGCTACACAAAAACAAACAAAAATTTCATTATTGGGGCCCCTGCAGAATAGGTTATAACAGAGCCACAGGTGTTACGGAGCAAAAGGATTGGATGCCCTAACAATAAGTTTGGATTAAATTCATCCCATTGTACAGTGCTACGGAATCTGATGGCGCTATATAAATAATAAAATAATACTAATAATGAAGCATACGGTGGGAATATAAATCTCTGTAGCAAGAACAGTCTATCCCCTGCCAAACATTCTTAATCTTAAAATGGATTGCCGAGGTTTTCACCTATGAATATTTATAAAGCATGCTACTGGAGACCTGATTTCAGAGCCAAAATCCATTCACCCCACAGTCAAAAACCTGGCAGATTTTCCTAGTACCACTGTAATTCAGATTTCTGTGTTAACCTGTCCCAGCTTGTTGCATTAAATATCAGTCATATCAGAAACGTGTCTGTTGATGCTGGAAGCATTTTATAGCACAAACGGGTGGACTCCAGAAAGACTAAAACTGCAATAACATTTCCAGGGAGGTATTGTATACACGAAAATAATAGATATGTTGATTTAAGATTAGGTAGGGTTACCATATCCACCACGTTTTCAGGGACAAATATCACGCATACATATTGATGGTCAGCAATGGAAAGGGTTGCCCTGCAGTATGTAGAATTCAGAAGGTGTATAAGATTAAGTAATTGGGCAATGACAAATCATGTAGAATATGCATTATATATACTGCAAGGCAACCCTTTTCACACTTTTTTTATAGATATGACAAAATCAAGTGTGTCGCTAAAAACATGCTGGATTTGGTAACCCTAAGACTAGGTCAACAAACATGTGGAGATGTTGTGGCTCATTGAACATTCCAAGGCAGGTGTCCACCAAGAGCTGGTGGGTCATCTTGCATTCCCTTGGCGGAGGACAATAGCTGGGAAAATAAAGCAAGGATGAAATAAAGCAGATGAAAGACAGAAAGCCTCTGGAGACTCAATGTCTTGACTTGTCTTCAAGTCCTAAGACTTCAGCCTGGGGCATTGAATCAGATTACAGAAATCTTCACAGTGCTAGTCCAACTAAGTGATGGATGACTTGCTGCAACTGGCAAAGGAAGCACATTCCCAAAAGATTTGGAATATTGATGATTTGTGGGGGTTTCAAAGAAATCGATGGCAATGGGTCCAAAGTGGGCTCATCTTGACTCATGCTTTTATCTAGTAATAACTCTAATGCTAAACTGTGTCTGGCCATAAATTGTCCAACAAATCAAAGCATTACGATCAAGTATTACAAATATAAATTCATTGTATCAAATAAAACTGATAGAACATAGCTCAGAGAAGGCTTCCACAAAAGTTTAAATTCCAAAATAGAGTATCATATAAACATGATTTATTATTTGGTTTGAAGTTACATAGTCAATATAATTAATTTGCTATCCAATAAATCAAAATTTAGTTAAAAAACACAGAACAACGTTATAGAGTTTAAATTTTAATATGCACAAACCTTAGCGCCAACCATAAATGATATATTTGGCAAACTTTCAGATGTTGGCATTTCTTATTGCCTTTGAGAATTCTAGCCCATCAAACCCCTAACAAAAAGCACTAAAATATGAAATCACCAATACGTTTACTCATCTGCCTTATTGAATACTATCATATACTCATCCTCCGAACACAAAGCAAGTTCAAATGAAAAATAAAAATATAAAAAACGAAAAGAAAAAAAAAAAGTATTAATATTCACATTGTGGGAATAAAAATATGATTTTTTTTTTTTAAAGTAGTAGTAATAGTTTATGCTATATTTCCCTGTGGCCACAACCTCATGTTGCTTCATAAAATACAAAAAGTGACCTATTTCTGGCAATTCTGTTTAATAAGTAAATACACAGTCCTCTTTATCTCATCCTCCAGCCCACCTGTTCAGGAGACTGACACAGATCTTAGAATATGGCCGTTTCTACAGCTAAATAAAAAGCCCTTTGTTGCAATGCAAGACAAAAGCCAAACTCTCCTTTCCCCAGCAGATCATAGCAGGCCAGCCTCTGTAAAAACACCTCAGGCAGAACAGTCCCATGCAAAAACATATATCTGCATTTTCACTTCAGTGAGATGGGGTGAGGGGGGATCCCTGAGTTTGGCTCTCATCAGATTAAGTCCAACAGCAGGAGAGAATGATTCAACTGCTTTCCAGCTTCAGCCACCAGATCCCAAAACCAGTATGATCACTTACTTGTCCGTTTCTTGTGACATGTTTGATCCAATGAACTTTCCCTTTATCTTCTAACTCGCTGGAGAAACTGGACTTTCAGGTCTGTGCAGGTAAAGGTGTGTGAAGTGTGGAAGGGAAAAGAGATGGCAGAACTAGAGCTACTGGAAATTCTTCTTTTTTTTTTTTTGGTTCCACCCCTCCCCCCCTTAAGATTTTTTTTTTTTTTTTCCTAGCCCAGCCAGAAAGGTAAGAGGCAGGTAAGGCAGCCACACCTTCTCTCCTCCTCCTGTCCCTCCTTCCTGTCCCCTCCTCAGGTTATAGAGAGCTGTAAAGGTGAGCACTCTCCCCTGCTCTGCGATCACTGTGGGTTCTAGAACATTGGGGTGACTTGGGGCTAATTCAGGTAATAGAACGCTTCACCTGTACTGATACATTCTTTCACTGAATGATAACGATGGTGCAATGCTGCAAGCTGATTGGCCGAGAGGAGAGCTTCTCCTATTGGCTGACTTAGCTCAGGTAAGTTCCTCCTCAGACCGGATTTTCAGTTTAGCAGCAAAGTTAGCAGTTCCTGCAACACATGGGATACCTGGCTGACATCATTTCTCATTTTAACACTATACTTATTATTACTTCACACTATAGAAATGTGTATTTACTTTTTATTAGAATAGTGAATACTGGTGTTTGTTTAAGCCAGCAATGTGTTTTTGTTTTTGCCAAAAGCCATATTTATTTCAGAGATAAAGGGACATTTGTAGGTGCTCTGGATTGCCCATTCAGCCATTCTCTGGACTGATAACTGTCCCTGCAATGTTACTGTATGTCAGAGAATTAGTGTGAAACTCTGAATTACAGAATTTATTGGGCTACAAAGTAAGTTTCATTCACTAAACTCCGAACTGCACTAAACTGAAATCCAGATTGCACCATTTTTAGGCTAGAAAGCTGGATATATTTTGAAGCTCCGATATAGTCAGAGCTTGGATATTTTACCCTGTTTTTTTATTTGTTGCTTGCTTGTTAATAAATGGTGTTTGCAATAGTGGTTACAAACTAAAATAAGTGCAGGTTGACGAGTAAATTTAGGTGAGAAATACATAGCGTATTTCAATAAAAACTGCAAAACATTATTCAAAACCAGCTTAAGAGCTTATGATAAAAATATCAACATGTCATTTGATTGAATGGCTGTAGCGATTGGAGATGTACTTTGGATATTTAAATTTTTCTACTAGTTAATAAAACAGACATACAGATTCCAGTTTACCAGTATTGATTGATTGCTGTTATGGTTCCATGGATGTAAATTGCCTGGCTATGTTGGTATTTAAAGAAACAAAGTGGTAGGAGAACAAACGTGCATTCCAAACACCATATTGTCCTAGTCACCATTTAGGAGACTAGGCCCACCCCAGCGAGAGTTAAACGTTAACTTCCTTTTTATCCTGCGCTGCTCTGTCTGTGGCTGGTCCAACCTCCATGGCTCGGCAAATCCAATGCTTTCCTGTAGAAAAATCATTGAGAGCTTAGTGCTCATGAGCGACAAAACACCACGCTGTGCCAATCACAGGTCTCTCTGAGACCATATGATGCAAATAGTGGAGATTTACGCCACTGTTTCCTGGAAGTGTGTCCAGTGGCTGTCTGAGTGACCGCCACTAGAGTCAAGGTAACTCTTCATAGAAAACTTTGCCATTCTGCAGGAATTTTCTGCTGCAGTGTTAATACGGGGTGACATGGCACTCAGACTACTTAATTGAGATGAAGTGGTCATGGTGCTGATAGTGTTCATTGAAATAAAGTTTATGTTTTTAAACATTTTATTTATGCTTTTTTTTTTTTTGTTTGTTTGTTTCCATTTAGGGTCTTACTTATTAAATGATGCGTTAATAACCAACTAGCAAAATCAAAATGAAGACCAATATACAATGTTGAAAAGAAATCCATTTCAACATCGCTTAGTGGCCTGAGTCTGTTTTTTCACTGTTTAGTGAATAGACCCCTATCTATTTTATCATTTCTAGCAGTTTTTTTGTCATGGGCAGTAGTACATGTTATCTCTGTTTACTATCCAGATTAGTGGAAGAAAGAACTGAAGTATAACAAAGTGTCACAATACAGAAATAATTGTGTAATACGATTCCAATCCGTTCAATTGTACAGAGTGCATTATGTTCCCGGAATATCTACTATGTGAGCTGAAATACAATCTTTCATTACTTGTAATGAGACACTATACCTTTAAAAACATAACACCGCATTATGTCAGCCTAGCATGCTTGCCCTCCCCCAACATGTAATCCTAGTACACACCCATCATTCCTTGGGGCTGTCCTGTTTGCTAGTGATTTCTACAGACAGTTTACCTGACAGTAAAAGGTAGAAGGAACTTTGTCAGTATGCACTCTGTAATGCAATCAGTCTTGGCCCAACTTGTGTGAGAACAGCAAACAGGATTAATAACTAGCTCCGGCTACCTCCTGCTGGCACTAGTAAACTCCTTATTCACTTTTGCGTTTTGTTACCAATAGCTATAAGTGAATACTCTGTTAATCTCTATTAGAAATTCCTGATTTATACGCCAAAGGACACAGGCACAGAAGGCACGTTGGTTTTGAGGGCTGACATCTTGGATCACAGTTTTAATAACATGTTTTTTTGTTTTTGTTTTTGGCACATTTAGTAAATGAGATTGGGCCACCAGGTTAGAAAGCTGGAATGTATGAATTCCAAAAAGGGAGTTTTCAAAGTATTACATTAACCATAAAATGTGCGTCATATATAAAACAAAATTAGCATCAGATAAGCAGATATAGTAGGGGTTTCAAGGTTGGTAAAACTGTATAACCTATTTAATATTTCTTTTAAAATACAAATAGAAATTACTTATCCCCATCTGCTAGTGAGTCCAAAATATTGAGCCATTGTTATAGCAAGACTAATACACCTATGCTTATAAGGAAAACTGTGCAATTACAGCCATGTTTAAAATGCTTGTTGTCCTTAAAGTATACAATGCTTTCAGTTTTTCTCAATGGATTCCTTTGACCAGGAATTTATTTTTTATTATTTGTTTTGTTAAAGGGAAACTCCAAGTACTTTAGTCAATAAAGACTGAGTAGTGAGTGCTTGGAGGTTATAGCTGAAGTCCTTGAAATTATTTTCAAGTGGTTTAACCAAATTTGAGTATTCCCCAGCACCGTCAGCCAACACTCAGCAAGAGACATCATAAAGAGAAAGTTCTTATTATCGGTCAAACATATTTGTATAGTGTGGACACTGTGGAACTGGAGAATTAGGCCTTCAACGTTAATCATTTTAATGGAGATTCATCCATGTAACAGCCTTCCATTGCATGGTGTGAACATACAAATTCTAGGACCAATACTGGGAAGTGAAAAGTCTCCTGATGACATCTTAAGGTGAGAGGGCTGGGTCTAAAGTAACAAAACGTAAACACACTACTACACCTAGTTCTGGTAAAGTAAGGTTTAGCTACAAATAAAGCTCTCTGTATAGTGATAAATCCCAAACAAATCATTGGATTACTTATCTGATGACGTTTCCATATTTCATAAAACGTATCTTCTATATTTGGCTTAGAAAATAATTACATTTCCACAAGAAGATGCAAAAATATCCATTGAAAGACGGAAATATACAACTAGGAGATTATGGGCCCAAACTGGAAGATTTAAACCAGGTCTAAACATTTGGAGTCAGATACGGATTGCGACTTTTGATTTTGACTGTTGTCCCTGATACTTTTGTTTATTAATATTTTTTTCATGTGTGTATTTTCTGCTTACAACCTGAGACTCTGATTTGTGTGAAGATCTAGTAGTTATGGTGATGTGCCTGAATACATTTTTAATCCTGTAAGTGCAACAAATGTTTGGTGTCATTTTATTTTGAAAAGATCCAATGTGTCTTTTTCATTTCTCTTCATATATGGTTTACGAATTTATAAAAAAGAAGAGTACCCACATTCATGATTTAAAGGAACACTATAGGGTCAGGAGCACAAACATGTCCCCCTCGCCCCTGAATATAGTAAAACCTTAACTTTATTCTAGTCTGCTGGTGCTGTCTTGGCCCCTGATCTGTCTCCTTGGCTGACATCATCAGAATTGATAATCTCAGCCAATCGCATCAATGCATCTCTATGTGTTAAGTTCAGTGTCTGAATGCAGAGGGTGGAGACACTGAATGTCCCAGGAAGCACCTCAAGTAGCCATCTGAGAAGTGGCCACTGGAAGTATCCATAGGCTGTAATGTAAATACTGCCTTTTCTCTGAAAAGACAAGTGTTTACTGCAAAAATCCTGCAGGACTGATTATACTCACCAGAACAAATGCATTAAGCTGCAGTTGTTCTGGTGACTATTGTGTCCCTTTAAGGGCTTCAAACAAATATGTTTGTGAGTGAATATTAAACCATTCCCTTTCTTTTATGATTTTATACAGTATTACACTATTATAATTTTTGTTTGTAGATTTTGGTGTATTTGCTATTTTCTGAAGACTGGGAGGTGTCTCTTTAGCTACAATTTTAAGCAAAAGGGCAATTATATTATAGTATTTACCCCTTTATCTTTTTACTGTTGTTTTTAAGCATTGGGTGTATATAGTGTGTTTATTCTGTACAGTGACAGTGTATTATTTTGACTATAGAAAACTGCATTGTAACGGAACGCCTGGCACCCCGACTGGGTACCTTCCGTTGATGGATGCTCCAAGCACTCAACCAGACACCATAACCACCGCAGACCCTACGAACTGCCGCAGATTGGTTGGGGTCTCGCCTTCTCCTATCCACCCTGGACCTAGGACAAGGCTCCATGTTTCAGTGGGTGAACTTCTCTTTTCCCAGAGAGTGAAGCAGGAACAAGCTCTTACAAGAGCTTAGTGATTATTCAAGGGAGTATGAAGAGCATAGCAATCCCTTGTAGCAGATTCCCCCAATAAGAGACAGGACTTTAAATTGAGGGTGAAGTAGAACTGGTTTAATGAGCACAAAGGCATTTCCTTTATATACAGTTTTACCCACAAGGTTACCACCCACGTGGACCTTGTGGAGGACAGGACACAAAGTCACAACAGCCAATCAACACAGTATTGTAAAGTTAGACACTCCCAGCTAATGTACACAAACCCTCCACTCTGCCTGTGATACAATTACCAAACACAATGGATTAACTCAATTACCACAGGCAGAAAATATAAATTTTTACCCAAAGTCCAGAAACACCCCAAAACAACAACATATCCCCACAAATCCTGCATCGCTGGATACCCCTGATCTGGGTGAATAACATATCCAAAAATCAAAAGTTTTATGGAAGTCACATTTGACCGACCGCAAGCATGGCTTTCATGCCCAAAATAGTTCCACAGATTTAGACTGTGCGGCCGGTCTATCTTCTCCTCTGTCCTGAAGATAATTGGCTTAACTGGCTTAACCTAATCTCCAGGTACAGGAAATATCTCTAAATCAGAAACTGTTACAAAAAAACATAAAAATACATAACTTATATAATACAATATTTAACCTATATGTCCAACATATCCCCAGATAGCTTGGATCTGAGCGTTTAATATGTCCAATGTTAAAATCCAATATACCCAAATAAAGCCTTTAAAGGGTAATACATCCCAGGGGCCATAGTCACAGGGCAAGAGGCTGGCAAGCAGGACTCTCCAAATCTTCCTGTAGGCAGCTGCTCAAGGCTTCTGCCCTTTCTTGCAGGTAAGTGCTATATATGTCTTCTTTGGTTGTTTTAGCATACATTAGGCAGTGTAGGACCTGCCGAATATGGGGTACATTGGCATTGTGGCAGGCTTATGCAATGTATGTTCATATAATGTAACTAAATCCCCATACTTTTCATATATAGTGCTTAGTTATGTCTCCTCTTGTTTTACCTTGTATCTCTTGTCTTGTTTTATTTTGTCTTGTATTCCCAGTTCATGTACAGTCCTGTCCTGCCCTGTTCTTGTTTTCCTCATGTCTTGTGTACATGGTCTGGGTTCTGCTTTCTGTCCTGCTCCCGTTCTGGGTTCTATTAGTTTTGTCTTGTTTTCTTGTATGGTGCCTATCTCTAGTCTTGCCTTGCTTCTGTACTGGATACACTCTCTTGCTGCAGAGCCTCCTTATTCAGCTCTGGGAGGTCTGCTTAATTTCTGCTCCTAGTTCCTGGGATCCGCTGTAGCTGCATCAGCATTTTGGCTGCACAAACGCTGGTGCTCAACACCAGGGGGCGTGCGGTTACCCAGCACCAGCCCCTGACCTATCCACTCTCATGCTAAAGACTCCCACTTAGCAACAGGCATACTGGGTCCCGGTCCTCGCACCGCCGCCTGGACAGTGTCTGGGTCCCGGGCACCGGACCGCCACCCTGACAGATGGAACATGGACAATTAAACATTCCATGATCACCCACATTTCATGAGTCCAGAAGAAGCCTGTGTTAGGTTATACATGACAGAACATGGATTAATTATCCATATATAGTAGAATTCCATGTGCACCGTTTCTCTCTGGATAGAACACTCTTTTTGCAGGATAGACCTGCAGCCGTCACGAAATGGGAGGACTCTGAACTACCGAATCTGATAAAATCCTTTGAGCTCAGCAGACACAGTCCGGATAATGGAAATGACAATAAGTTGCAGAGTTAGTGGAGAACCATAACTATCTCTGCTTCTATGTTATTTATTGTACACGTTTACAGTTAGGATATGGTTTTGACACTTTATAACGTAGACAAATTATGTGCTATCTGGTGGCAACTGGAAAAACCATCTTGCAAAAAACAGTCTAGTAGACTGCAATTATTAAGCTATACCACTCCCATCTGTAGGCAACGCTAGTAAGCCCCAAACAAAATCTTTTATACATATGAATATAAGCAATTTAATTGGTAAAAATGGTAAAACAATGCAGAGAAGAACATTGTGCATGAAAATATTGACCTCTTCATTCATTCTTATTCTTAAAATAGATAAATTACATTACCCTGAAAGTGCAGGTACAATTGTTCATTTGTTACGCACAGTTTCTGCTCAGTCTATTTGTGGGTCTAAGCGAATCTAGTAGTTTGATTTTTAATCACAGAATATTTGGCCCTAGTTCAGGATAGTTTCAGTCTGTTTGGGGCTTCAGGGTAAATATGGAGAGACTTCAGTTTAGTGCTAATTCGGATATATTTAAGAGATGGGAATGATGAATTTTGAACGTTTAGTGTATGTTTGAGTTCCACTAATGCAGAACAGCTCTGAATTAGTCATGTAGAACATAGTAAATTATTATTAAACTGACAACAAAATTTTTGGAGCCGCTATTTCTAAAACTCCTGTTATTCACCAAAAGTAAGTAAGGATAACACAGTGGAAGCAAACAAATGTTGTGGCTGAACAAGCAGTAACTGACAATTAAAGCCTCAAGAGCTGACCCTTGTGCCTTCACCAGTAAATTTATGACACTCTATGTAAGAGCCGCCTGTATCAAGATGCTTCCTTGAATTACTTTTTAACAAAGTGTCAAAGCTTGTAGGCACTTAACATGATGGTTTCAATGCAGTAGGCATGCTAATAGACTTCTGATTACACTCACTGCATCTAATTGCTTTGTGGGTGATTTGTTCAGGTTAAATAAAGTTTGCTATTGGTTCCATATGTATGCATATGTCTGCTGTTTGTACCTGTTCTCACATTTCAATTGAAAATGTTTACTCATAAGATCGTAGATTTACATACTTTTCATTTTGAATGTATTTCTCTTTTATATCTCAATCATTCTAAATTGAGAAATGGCTCTGTCTATCTACACTGAACAAAATTGTAAACGCAACACTTTTGTTTCCCCCCATTTTTCATGAGCTGAACTCAAAGATCTAAGACTTTTTTTTTTTTTCTATGTACACAAAAGGCCTATTTCTCTCAAATCTGTCTAAATCTGTGACAGTGAGCACTTCTCCTTTGCCGAGATAATCCATCCACCTCACAGGTGTGGCATATCAAGATGCTGATTAGACAGCATGATTATTGCACAGGTGTGCCTTAGGCTGGGCACAATAAAAGGCCACTCTAAATGTGCAGTTTTATCACACAGAACAATGCCACAGATGTTGCAAGTTTTGAGGGAGTGTGCAATTGGCATGCTGACTGCAGGAATGTCCACCTGACATAGATATATCCCGGTTTTCACTGTACAGGGCAGATGGTAGACAGCGTGTATGGCGTTGTGTGGGTGAGCGGTTTGCTGATGTCAACGTTGTGAGACAAGTGGCCCATGGTACGGTTATGGTATGGGCAGGTGTCCGTTATGGACAACGAACACAGCTGCATTTTATTGATGGCATTTTGAATGCACAGAGACACTGTGAAGAGATCCTGATGCCCATTGTTGTTCCATTCATCCACGACCATCACCTCATGTTGCAGCATAATGCACGGCCCCATGTTGAATGTACACAATTCCTGGAAGCTGAAAACATCCCAGTTCTTGCATGGCCAGCATACTCACTGGACATGTCACCCATTGAGCATGTTTGGGATGCTTTGGATCGGCGTATACGACAGCGTGAGCCAAGTCCTGCCAATATCCAGCAATTTCGCACAGCCATTGAAGTGGCGTGGATCAACATTCCACAGGCCACAATAAACAACCTGTGAAGGAGATGTGTTGCACTGCGTGAGGCAAACCAGATACTCACCAGATACTGAAAGGCTTTTGGACCCAACTCCCCCTCCCCCCCCGCATTCCCCCAATACAGTAAAACTGCACATTTTATAGTGGCCTTTTATTGTGGCCAGCTTAAGGCACACCTGTGCAATAATCATGCTGTCTAATCCGCATCTTGATATGCCACACCTGTGAGGTGGATGGATTATCTCGACAAAGGAGAAGTGCTCACTAACACAGATTTAGACAGATTTGTGAACAATATTTGAGAAATAGGCCTTTTGTGTACATAGAAAAAGTCTTAGATCTTTGAGTTCAGCTCATGAAAAATGGGGGCAAAAACAAAAGTGTTGCGTTTATAATTTTGTTCAGTGTATGTATCTATCAGTATGAAGTCTTATGATGAGAAAAATCTGTACCAAGTAATCTATTACTATCTAAAACACCTTAATTTACAAAGTGTTTTTTTTTTTTTTTAAACTTTGCATAAATGTAGATTAATGAACCAGTTTTGTGGTATAGATCATGTCCCTGCAGTTTCACTGCTCAATTCTCTGCCATTTAGGAGTTAAATAACTTTCTATATACAGCCATAGCCACACCTCTCTTCATGTAAGTGCACAGCCTTCCTAAACACTTCCTGTAAAGTGAGATCTAATGTTCACACTTTCTTTATTGCAAGTTCTGTTTAAATTAGAATTTCTTATATCCTGCACTGTTAGTAGCTTGCTAGACCATACAGGAGCCTCTGTATGTGACTTAAGTTAAATTTACAGAGCAGGAGATAATGTGTGATTGAAAATGAAACCATTTTTCCATGCAGGCTGTGTCAGTCACAGCCAAAGGAGGTGTACCTAGGAGTGCATAAACAGAAACAAAGGTGATTAAACTCCTAAATGGCAGAGAATTGAGCAGTGAGACTTGAGAAGCATGAGCTATATACTAAAACTGCTTCATTAAGGTACATTTGTTTTGTTGACTATAGTGTCCCTTTAAGGTACAACCTCTTAAAGAATTTATAATTCAGACTAGGTTGTCAAATTTAAGAAGTTAGGGTTATATATATTCCAGAACTCTGGTTTTAATAGATACTCTGCCGCTGCTGCCCAATGCTGAAACATCTTTGCTGTACGATAAGTAATAAGTTAAAGATGACTGCGAGGGTCATCACAGTCTTCTCATGGATTACGTGCATGTTCCTTTAATGGCCCTTTGTAGTGGTGCTGTGGACAGGGAATCCTAATAACAAGCAGATCCATCACTTCGGGAGATAGGATAGGAGATAGGAAGAGAAAAGTTTTATTTATTTATTTATTTTCTTACCTCCACCCTCCTTTAACCCCTTAAGGACCAAACTTGTGGAATAAAAGGGAATCATAACATGTCACACATGTCATGTGTCCTTAAGGAGTTAAAGGCTTTACTGCCTATTATTATTCTTATTATTATTTTTTTTATGATATTGTGGTTGGCTTTCTCACTATATTCTTCCTCATTCCCATTTGCAGTTCTGCAGATGACCGGGTATATTACAGCAAGCACTTTGTCAGAGGTTACCTCTCCTTACCGGACTAAATCTGGATTCAGCCACCTTTATCTGATTGTTTCTCCTATAAACTCCATTTAGTTTTTTCGGGCTCAGTCTGTTACCTTTGTTCAATCTTGTTTTTCACACATTTAAGTCACTGAGTCCTCTCTAACACATTTATTTGTTGAAATAAAAATTCAATGTGAATTCAAAGTGAATTTCAAATTTAAGGTCAAAACATCCGAACTAGAACAATTCTGTAACACATCTATGCTTTCTCTCTGATTGCTTTGGTGTTTAAAGGAACACTATAGTGTCAGGAATAGAAATCTGTGTAGCTGTAATAACATATTTTAGGTGATCAGCACTCCTGTAATTGATTCCACCCTTCTGTGACGTCATTTACATCATGACGTCACTGTGTATGCCTCACGTCATAAAAGGGGGTGAAGTTACAGCACCCTGCGTCCAAAAAGCTGGTAAAAGAATCAGAGGTGCAGGGAAGATTGGTACCTCCCGCCAATGTTACATGGGTGCCCAGAGGAGACCGCACAAGAGATACCCTATCACACACCCCACAATCTCATAAAAACGATGACCATTATTGCAAATTAAATTTGTTTAAACAAATCCAAGAAAATGAGGTCTGCGCAACCAGATTAGGTGTGCACACCATGGCGCTACCAATCTTGTATTGAAGGACAGCGTTATGTAGTAAACATTTCGGGTACAAGTCCTTTGTCAATGCATGTGTTCCTTTAAGGGCCTTATGGGAGTAACCGTGCTGCTGGTTACATTTGTTTAATACGGAATACATTTCTAGCTGTCCTGTTGTAGATGCTTCTTTACATAATTTGAGGAATAGAGCTCATTTTATTTTGTGAGCATGTAACATATCAATTTTGTTCTTTCTAGATCTGGTTACTTCCTTTTTACAATATGCTCCGTCACTTCCCCATGATGTGTATTTTTTTTTTTTTTTTTTTAAAGGACTACGTGGAATCAAAAACACAGAACTCTATTAAAATTCTCTAAAGGAGAGACAAAACATTTCTGCAAACAACAATGTAGCACACCTTGTTAATCAATATCAGTAATACAAAATGTGTTCGCTGTTATTCGAGTTACTATATGAATAGTTGGCAATCAATCATGTGGATAAAAATAATACATTTGTAAAATATTAACACAAGAATCCAGCCACCGAAAACATGGTAACATATATCGTGATAGATTTAAAGGGACACTCTCTAAAGACTATCATTACAGCTTTGTGTCTGCTTATCATTAACATTTTATTGTGATTCGTGGACTGTGGTTGTTATGGTGCTTAGAGTATGCTTTTCATTCTTTTTTTTTGTTTGTTTTTTCATTTAACAAAGTTTGAGTGGGAAAAAAAGTGCATTCATGTTAAATGGCCGTGAGAGATGGATTGTTTTTTTTATTGGAGAGTAGAGTTACTGGTGGTGGGCTTAGCAGTTGCTCCTCTCAGTTACAGGCAAAATCTTTTGGTTTGCCCATAACAATGTATTTTTTTTTATACATCCTTTGATCATTTGGGGATGAGATGTGGGAAGAGCCTGAACATTTTAAATTTTTATTTTTTATTTTTTTGGCTAAATCAACCTCTGATTCTAATACATTCTATCTATATTAGTTCTAAGTATAGCAATATACTGTGGTAGAGGCATTAAGAGCAATGTCCCATCAGATAAGTCCTGCTAGGCTCTTTATTGTATTAGCAAACACCGTTTGTAGTCTCTGAGAATATTTTTGATGAGACTGAAGTTATTCCTTTTCTCGGTTTTTGTGTATTTAAATTTTTTTTTTTTTCCCCCTCTATTACAATGTGTGTTTTATTTTATTCCTACGCTTCTGCAATGTAACAGTTTTATTGGTTTTGTACTTTGTTATACTTGTAAAAAAATATTGTAAATAAAGAGCTTTTAAAAAAAACTTTGGCAATATGTCTTTAAGTGAAAACTTGTGTTCATAAGAGAGGCAGATCGAAAATAGACACTTCTGTGTGAGCTACTGAGCATTTCAGCGTTTATGGTTATTTTGGTAAAACACCCAGTCTGAGAATTTCATGGTTTTTAAAAGTTGGCTAATTTTTAAAGTTGCAGTTTACACATGCTCAGTGTGATCCTTGAGCTGATGTGTGATGTCAGCCATTCGCGTATACTTGTTATGTTGAATCTTGGAGACCAAAGTATGGAGCAAGTTCAGTAGCTCTCTACATCAACATCCTTCTCCCGTCTACATCAGACTGAGTGGCTCTGAAACGTCATCCTTTTATTTTATGGTGTTGAACAGGGTTACATGGGCAGAATTCAACCAGGCAGAGGTGAGATTTATAGTAATCTAAATTCACTTAAGCAGCACTCAAACCCTTTTCTTCCTATGTACCCAACTCATTTTGTTACAAATACATGTCTGTTAGTCCTCCTGTTGTACAACGTTGGAGAATTTGTTGGAGCTTTATAAATAATAATAATAATAATAATAGCAACAGATTATGCACTAGGAGGTGACTCTTGAAAATTTCACAGGTCACTACAGATGGTAAATACTAATGCAACTAAATTCCAAAAGGTGTGGCAGGCAAGCAATGCAAGTTAAAATGATCATTTTAGATTTAGCATCTCTGGAAGAAGACACAAAAAAGCAATAAGAACATTTACAGTGTTGGAGCCTTGTCAATCAATGACATTCAGTAAAGGTCTAAGTTAGTTCTCTTCAAGTACTCAAGACTAGAGATGTCGCGAGCTGTTCGCGGCGAACTCCGGTCAGCTGACACGTCCCGGCCAATCTCCAGCAGACCCTCCCTCCCAGACCCTCCTACTTCCTGGACAGCATCCATGTTGAAACATTATCTCCAGCATGTTGAAACATGGATGCTGTCCAGGAAGTAGGAGGGTCTGCTGGAGATTGGCCGGGACGTGTCAGCTGACCGCAGTTCGCCGCGAACAGCTCGTGGCGAACCGCGGCGAACCGTTCGCGAGAAGTTCGCGGACGGTTCGCGACATCTCTACTCAAGACTCTCTTTGTGATTTTCTACATATTTGATGGGAAATCATGCTGCCACTGCCATTTTGTGAGATCGTCCAAAAAAGTCCGTTTTGTATTCCCAAGCATATGCAAGGTACAACAAGCAGACATACACTAGAATTCAGAAGACACATGAATTTAAATGATCATATTTTTACCCTGGGCTTTCTTACTCAACATATTTGTTACTTATACAAAAAATATGTTTAAAAAAACAAACCAAAAAAACCCCAAATCTTTGCATTCCATCAGTATGCTATTTAACCAGATGGTCTGTAACTATATAACAAAGAAATGCTGAGTAACACGTAATCTGAATAAACAAATATTTTGTTTTGGTTTTTATCCTTCAGATAATTTGGTTAGAAGCCGCAATGCCATCCATTATCATCATTTCTCTTAGAATCTTGAATACTCCAACCAAAGCTATTGGAAGACGCAGGCTGAAAAAGGGCATCTGCACACTGTTTGCAAATATACAAATTGAAGCATTCACAGCACCACAATTTGCTTATCTCAGCCATCTGTCCCTGGAGGATGATAACAATTGGAGAATAATGGGACATTCTAAGAAAGCTACTGTTGGGTTATGTTATCATGTAGCTGGTTCAAAATTCTGTGCATTAAAGCGACACTCCAGGCACCCAGACCACTTCTGCCCATTGAAGTGGTCTGGGTGCCAACTCCCACTACCCTTAACCCTGCAACTGTAATTATTGCAGTTTTTTATAAACTGCAATAATTACATTGCAGGGTTAACTCCACCTCTAGTGGCTGTCTACTAGACAGCCACTAGAGGGCACTTCCTGGATTATAGCACAGATTTGTGCTAGAGCGTCCTCACGCTGTGTGAGGACCTCCAGCGTTGCTCAATTCCTCATAGGAAAGCATTGAAAAACATTTTCAATGCTTTCCTATGGAGAGCTCTAATGCACATGTGCGGCATTACCGCGCATGCTTATTAGGTCTCCCTGGCCGGCTGGCAGGATCAGTCTCGCCCACCGACCGACGTAATGAAGAGGAGGAGCGGCAGCGGAGGAAAAAGCAGCGACGTGGGACATGTCGCTGCCTCTGGTAAGTGACTGAAGGGGTTTTTACCCCTTCAGCAACCGGGGTTTGGGAGGTGGGAGGGAGAGGGTACCTGCAGTGCCAGGAAAACGGATTGTTTTCCTGGCACTGGAGAGTCCCTTTAAATGACACTAGAATTTAAATTTTTTTTTTATAACAAGCGGTGCATAAAGATAGAGATATATGTAGGATCAGAGCTGTATTAAGCACTGACTTGTAATGTAAGTTTACTCAGTGCTGGTGCAAGGATTTTTGCCGTCCTAGGCAAAGCCTTATTTTGCCACCCCCATTTGTTCAGTCCCCTCCTGTAGTGTGTGTGTGTGTGTGTGTAGTGGGATGCAGGAGAGTGTGTATAGTGGATGAGGTGTACGTGTATAGAGGATGTAGTGTGTTTAATGGATATAGAGTGTTTGTTTAAATCAGTGGTAGTCAACCTTTTTCTACCTACCGCCCACTAATGCATCTTTCTTGATGGAAAAATGTCCTTACCGCCCACCAGTTTTTGTGCAAGTGCAGAATATTTTTTAGAAAGGAGGGTGTTTAAAAAAAAATGTACGTACATTTATCTTTTTATTTCTACTTTATGCATGTTTATAATGTTTTTAACTTTATGAAGTTTAATGAGAAAACAAAGTAAATTGAAATTACCTTTAACTAGTGATTAATGAGATCCTTGAGGTTGATGCTGCGAGACTAAATATTTGATATCTGGTTCGATTTTCCTAAGGAACAAATGAAGGTCTCCTCTTTCGTTGATATTCAGAAGATTTCTCTGTTTGCTCATAATATGATTTCTCATCTGTGCATCAGCTCCCCTCCTCTCCCTCCTCAATTCCCCTCCCCACCTTTTTTTCTCCCTTTTTTCTATTTTTTAACCATCCTTATAGCAATGCCCAGTAGGATGGCTGAGCTAGGTAGCCCACTTACTATTATTAGCCAACAACAATTCTCTCATTTTCCTTTTCCTTCTTTCTCCTTTTTTACAAGTACTCTACTCTTTCTTTCTCCTTTTTACAAGTACTCTGCTCCTTCTTTCTAATTTTTACAAATACTCTGCTCCTTCTTTCTTCTATTCTACAAGTACTCTGCTCACAGACAAACACATACACACACTCACACATACACTTAGACACACACACATACACTTACAGACACACACACTCACAGAGAAACACATACACACAGACAAACATACACATACACTTACAGATACACACATACACATACAGTTACAGACACACACACTCACAGACACACACATACACTTACAGACACACACTCACAGAGAAACACATACACACAGACAAACATACATATACACTTACAGATACACACTCACACATACAGTTACAGACACACACACTCACAGACACACACATACACTTACAGACACACACACTCACAGAGAAACACATACACTTACAGACACATACACACAAACATACACACACTCACACACTTACAGACACACACACATATACTTACAGACACACACATACACACTCACACATACACTTACAGACACACAAATTATTAATATTAAATGTCCACCCAGTCTCCCTACCTGGAGAGCTGGTGTGGAAGTGTCCATGAGGTCCAGTGGGGCTTCACTGCGGCGTGCGGTATGTTGAATGCAGATTGTATGTTTGTGTAATGGATGCAGTGTGTGTAGCGTTTGTGCGTAGTGGATGTAGTGTGAAGTGGATAAAGTGTGTAAAGTGCAAGGTGGCAGTGTGTAAAGTAGCAGTATGTATAGTGTAAAGTGGCAGGGTGTACAGTGGAAGGTAGCAGTGTGTAAAGTGGCAGTGTGTATAGTGCAAGGTGGTAGAGTGACGTGAGCAGTGGCAGTGTGTATAGTGTAATGAGGTACCTGGTTATGAGTCAGGATGAAATGGATGAGCTGAGAGGAAGCGGTATAGCATGTGGTGAGAAGGGGCCCAGTCAGTACCATCTTGTCTCTCCAGCTGCTTCTTACTGCAACTCTTGCGAGAATGGCTTGCGTGCCGTGCAGAGCATTGCCTGATTAACCTGTGGCAATGCTCTGAGGGCTGTGGGGCTTGGGTTGTTTGGAGTGATGAGCAGCTGGAAAGAGAAGATAGCGTTTACTGGGCCCCCTGTTGTCACCCCCTGATGGTGGCCCTGATTGGGGACATCAGTTATTATATTATGAGTTTATGGGGACAGCATCAACTTTATTAAACCATCAACAAAATAAAATTAATGCTGTCCCCATAACCTCATAATAAAATAATTGATGTGCCCTAATCTCAGGTCCTGAGATTAGGGGACATCATATATTTGATTATGAAGTCAGCATCAACTAATTTTTGAGGTTAGGCCATAACGAAGTTTATGCAGCCCCCCCACAACTCTAAATAAAGTTGATTGTGTCTCCTAGCCTGTAGTTACAAGGGGCATGTATGTTAATTAAATAAATAAATAGGTACAGTACCTTGTTCACCCAGCCAATACTCCTGATCCCTTCCTTACTGGGCTTGTTCAGGGTTGGGTCAGCAACAGGGCAGGGAGGGTCTGCACTCCCCCTCCTCTTCCTCCTCTTCTTTCCATTCTAACAGATGGAGATGGGAGAAGCAATGGGAGGGGGGCGGAGTCATGTGCATTGAAAGACAGGGCACCCAGCTAAATTAAATTCCAGCTCCTCCTTGCAAGATGGAGGAGCTAGAGTGAGTGGCACCACCAAGGTTTAAAATGCAGCCACCTGGCATGCAAACTTGGCGCTGCAATTAGATTTCTGACACTCTCTTGAATCCTATTTTCAGAGCAGTGCCCGCACTCCCCTCTTCATAGTGCTGCGTGCAGCTTGCTAGCGATGAGGGATATGTACAAACGCCGTGCGCAGGGGTGCAGTCAGGCGGCCGTGTCGCACCTTCCAAATGTGCGCCATAGGCCGGCGCCTAATTTGCCTATAGGTGACGCCGACCCTGAGTTTACTCATGTGAGGACATTGAGAATAATTGACTTAAATGATTTGACCACATTTTTAGTCAAGACACATCTATATATGTATAACAAGTCTCTTTCATTTTAACCAAAACAGTTTATCTGACCATGCTGTTGGAGTTGGTTTGAAACAAAATGTGTCCAACTGTTCGGAGAGAGCCATTTTGTCAAACCTGGCGGACCACTCAGTACCAAGCTGGTGTGCAAATGATACAGGACAATGTGTAGAGTTTTGATATAAAATTCAGAAGAGTAAACAAAGGATATGAATGATAAATAAACTTTTAAGGTACTACCCCCAGGGCCGGATTAACATAGGGGCTGATGGATTTGCAGCTCCAGGCCCATGGAATAGGCCCATTGATTTTTATTTTTTTTACACACTACTATTAGGGTTGCCACCTGGCCGGTATTAATTTGAGGCTGCAGTAATACCGGTAATATAAATGTCGATATTTTTCTCTGTATAACGGAGATTACTCTGCAATACCAGCACCGGCCAGTAGGGGTGGCTGTGTGAGTGCTGAGAGGCAGAGATAGGAAGTTACAGCGTATTTCTGCATCTCTGTCCCCAAGTGTCTGTTTCTCTATGTCTCCCAGCCAGTGTCCCTGGTGTTTCAGTGTTCTCATGTCTCTCAGTGTCCCTAGTGTTTCAGTGTTCCCATGTCTCCCAGTGTCCCTAGTGTCTCAGTGTGCACATGTCTCTCAGTGTCCCCATGTCTCTCAGTGTCCCCTAGTGATATGGGGACACTGAGAGACATGGGGACACAGACACTAAGGGATACCGGGACACTAGGAGACAGGGAGACACTGGGAGCAATCCATCTATACATCAGAATCAAACTGTAAGTAGTTTTTTGGTGATTTTACAGAATTTTCTCTTGTCACTCCTTAAGAGGAATGTATGGGAACAAAACTTGTGTGGACTGGCTGACAATGATATTAGTAATGGTAATGCTGACTTTGGTCTCTCTAACACTGTGGCATGTTCACTTTCTTCTACACACACTACATCCACCTTTTCTCTGTCTCAGACTGTTTACCAGGAGCTTCTACCTGCTAGTAAGAAGGTAAGGAGACAAGTGGACATGTGAGTGCTAAGGGACAGTCCTTAGAAAGCACGGAACAAGTGCATCATTAGACGCATTTATGCCAAGCTCAAGATGCTGTTGGCCAGCATGCATGATTGGCAGGCAGCCTGACATGCATTCATGCCAGGCTAGCCTTCCAATTATTTGGGCAGACATGCCCCCTTTTTGGGCATGTTCGTCCTTTTCCGGCTTTCTGGTTACAAGATCCGTGTCAGTGGCCCATCCTTTTACACCGCCTACTGACTTCCTGCTTCACTGGACACTGCTGTTATGGGATATGGATTTACTTAAAAGATGAAAGCATGAATTAGAGAGAGATTAGCATATTTTAAGAGAATCTGAGTTTTCTTATAGCTGCATCCTGTGAGTTTCCCTCTGGCAACATCTCCACCAGATACATAACGCTTGGGAGGTATGACTGTTTTAGTGTATTTGGTCGATAAGATTCTGTACTTAGGCCCCTCATAATTGTCAGCACCAGACTCACTGGGCTCTTAATCTGGCCCTGACTACCCCAACACTTAAGCAAGAGGCTACTAAAACATAAATATATAAAACATGTATTACTGTGCCTTACAGTGGCCAGGTATAATGTAAGGATGACAGAATGTAGTACTGAAAGAAAATAAGGATAATTAGAAACCTGCCAAAGTCAAGGATAGGAGAAGGTAATAAATGTGTACACAAAACCAAGGTCATGGATTCCAGAGATGAGTAGTCAAATAAAATAGCCAAGCCAAAACCAGAAAACACATTGCATACTAGAACGCACTCTCAGGCTACTAAGGCCATGACGGGGCAAGGAAGTGATGTCCATGAATGATTTATATAGGCTCATGTGTGTATTAATTGTTTTTGGAATAATTAGGATGATTGACAATAAGTGGATAAAGGTATATAGCCCACATCCATTTTGGACTATTCTGTAACTTTTAACTAGGGTGGAACCAAACATTCCACAGCATAGATTCGTCCTACGTCAACCCGCACTCATTCGATGTTGCCCGAATGCTGGGATATGGTGCATAGAAAATCAGCCGAAAGAAGAGGAATGCTCTTACATGTGCTGCATTGGCCAAACGAAGGGTGTAGCAAGAGCCTAGTGGAGGTATGAAGATATTAGCATTAATCAGCATAGTTTTATGAAACATAGGTCATGTCAAACTAACCTAATTGCATTCTACGAAGAAGTAAGTAGAAGTATAGATCAGGGTGTTGCAGTGGATGTGATCTACTCGTGTCATGGAGTAACACTTCCGGGTTCGGCACTCAACTGTGAGGAGCCGGACCCTGCCCCCCTCTGACACAGCTCTGACGGTATTTAGGGAGACTGGGCCAGAGAGAGGGTGCTTGGTGATTGTGTGTGAGCTAATGTGTGTGAGCTGCCACCGCGGGCTCCACAGGCTCTTCCACCAGTCTTACCTCTCCACAAGCTCAGACAAGCCGTTCCAGCCTTTGAGCCAATGCAAGGATTGCTGCATGCCATAAAGGATTACTGGAGAACGGATACTTTGCTACTTTATAAGTGGACCATATCTCTGAACTATTGGAGGACTACACATATTAACCTTAAGTATATCTTTTAGCTATTTGTCTACAATATCATTTAATAATGAACTAATGCTTGCTTACTCAAATCTTCACTGCTTCAAGCTACTAATTATATGGAGGACAACTCCCATCATGTTTATTCACTATGAACTGTTTCTTGCTTTGCAAAGACACTCAATGCGTCAAGCTACTAATTATATGGGGGACAACTCCCATCATGCTTATTTACTATGAGCTGTTTCTTGCTTTGCAAAGACACTCAATGCTTCAAGCTACTAATTATATGGAGGACAACTCCCATCATGCTTATTCACTATGAACTGTTTCTTGCTCTGCAAATATTCTCAGCTACTTGCTTATTGTTTCATTGAAGATTATTCTCATGAACGTATAGAATGTTACTTAATGCATCTCTGAGGAAATACTTATTAATGAACTTTGTGTTGATTATTTGCACGTCTTCTTATTGGATTATTGCCTAAATGCAATTCATTTAAGTTTAACACTTATTAAAACTTCGGTTGAACCAAGTTACCAGTGATTCTCTCTTTTCTTAAAGCTACAGTATTGATACTTTAAAGATTCTCCGTTTCTTCACTATTGTAATTAGGGAGTTTTACAAGCTGCAGTTGAGTTCCAATCCAAATCACCCCAAGTAGCGTAACAGAATCACCAAGCCTAAAAATGGAACCAGCAGAAGTGAATTCCCAAATTACCTCTTTAACCCATAGAGTTGAAATACTCACACAAGGCATGCAGGAATTGCAAATTGCTAATTAGAGACTTCTTTCTTATATTAGAGAAATGCAAAATAAAGTTACACATTTTTCAAGTGACCCTGCTGTCTGCAACCCTGAAAAATTTTATGGAGATCGCTCTAAATATAGAGAATTTTTGAATTCATGCAAATTGTTGTTTACTCTGAAACCCAGGGCTTATCCCACAGACAGGAATAAGGTCTGTTTAATGATTTCCTGTTTAAGAGGTGAACCCATGTCCTGGGCACATTCACTTCTGGAAAATGAAGATCCTATTTTGGATTCTTTAGATAATTTTATTGAAGCAAATTCACTACTTTATGAGGACCCTAATAAACAAGCTACAGCTGATCTTACTATTAGATTATTACAACAAAGAAATCGTCCTGTTGAAGATTATATAGCTGAATTTAAAAGATGGGCTTCAGAAACCCAACGGATTGATATAGTTCTACGTAATCAGTTCCGTTTAGGATTGTCTGAAACAGTTAAAGATGAACTATCTAGAACTAACCTTCCTCCTACGCTTGATACATTAATTCAACTCTCTATCAGTATAGATAGAAGAATCAGAGAACGTAAAGCTTAAAAGGCTCTCTATAATTCATTTTGGAGAAAACCTAATCAACCTTTGCGCATGCCTAATAAACCCTTGCAACCAAGTGAACCTATGAAAGTTGGGTTTATTAGGGGACCTTTGTCTATTGATGAAAAAACAAGAAGAAGAAATTTAAATCTCTGTATGTACTGCGCTTCTAAGGAACATCTTTTACAAGAATGTCCTCTACTAAAACGCGCTAAGGGAGGAAAGCTTAAAATGAATACCTCAATTCTGAAAATTCTTCCCTCTTCCTGCTCTCATCAGTTTCCTGTACCTTTAATTCTACAGTGGGACAAAGAAAGAATCAAGACTGAAGCTATTATTGACTCTGGAGCTACGGGGATATTCATAGATTCTTCGTTTGTTGAAACCAATAAAATTCCATTCATGAAAAAAGCATCTTTTATCTCCATCAGAGTTATTGATGGATCTTTAATCCCCTCTGGTTCTATAAAACATGAAACTATTCCTATCAGGACAATTGTCAATAATAACAATTCAGCATTTCTTGTTTTTGATATAATAAAATCTCCTCTTTTTCCAATCATCTTGGGTATCAACTGGTTACAAACTCATAACCCCTTCATTCGTTGGGCTCCCTTCTCTCTCACCTTTGACTCAGAATATTGTAAGGAAAATTGTCTCCCACAGATTCCTATATTTCAATTAAGTCAAGAAACCTCAATACCAGAACAATATTCAGATTATTCCGATGTGTTTAGTAAAAAAGAAGCTGAAACTCTCCCTCCTCATAGAATTTATGATTGTCCTATTGATCTTATTCCTGGTGCTCCTATTCCCTTTGGTCACATCTATCCACTTTCTGAAAAAGAATTGGGAACTCTTAAAGAGTACCTTGATGAAAATCTCCGTAAAGGATTCATACGTCCTTCTACATCTCCTGTTGCCTCAGGGATCTTTTTTGTAAGAATCAAAGATCAAACTATACGTCCTATAATTGATTACCGTGCTTTAAATAAAATTACATTAAAAACCGCTACTCTCGACCTTTGATTTCTGAATTAATTGAAAGATTACGCACGGCAACTATTTTTACTAAACTTGATCTCCGAGGAGCTTATAACCTAATTAGGATCAAAAAGGATGATGAATGGAAGACTGCTTTCCGTACCAGATATGGCCTGTTTGAATATTTGGTTATGCCATTTGGACTCTGTAATGCTCCGGCTACTTTCCAACACTTTATTAATGATATTTTCAGAGACCTCTTGGACACTTGTGTCATTATCTGTCTAGATGATATATTAATTTATTATGATAACCTTAAAGATCATAGGAAACATGTATGCTCGGTGTTATCCCGATTAAGAATTCACAAACTATATGCCAAACCAGAAAAAATTTTATTTGAAGTTAAAGAACTCAGTTTTCTTGGTTATATTATTTCGCCTCACTCAATAAGAATGGATGATTCCAAAATAAAATGCATTCTCGACTGGCCTCCACCTTCATCCATCAAAGATGTCCAGAGATTTCTTGCTTTTGCAATTTTTTACAGGACGTTTATCAAGAATTTCTCTGAAGTAGCCCATTCTCTCCATGCCCTTACCGGAAACAAACATCCCTTTAAGTGGAATAACCATGCACAAGACGCTTTTGATAATTAAAAAAACAGATTTACCGTGTTTCTCCGAAAATAAGACCGGGTCTTATATTAATTTTAGTCACAAAAAACACACTAGGGCTTATTTTCAGGGTAGGGCTTAGAGCCAGTCTGTCAGCCGGTGTCCGCGGTGTGTAACCCCCCCAGAGACCCTCCCCCTCCCTGTAATATTCACCCCTCCCTCCCTCCCTGTAATACTCTCCCCCCTCCCTGTAATACTCTCCCCCCTCCCTGTAATATTACCCCCCCTCCCTCCCTGTAATACTCTCCCCCCTCCCTCCTTGTAATATTATCCCCCCTCCCTCCTGTAATACTCTCCCCTCCCTCCCTGTAATATTATCCCCCTCCCTGTAATACTCCCCCACCCTCCCTCCAATCTTCTCCTCACCTCCTGTAGCGTGGCCGAGCTCCTCTCCGGTCCGCGACCCGGCCGGACTGACAGGAAGTGCACACCCATTGCCGGCCCTGCCTAGGTCTTATTTTCGGGGTAGGGCTTATATTGCAGCCCACCCCGATAATCCAGCTAGGGCTTATTTTTGGGGTAGGGCTTATTTTCGGGGAAACACGGTACAACTGCTCCTGTTCTACACCTTCCAAATCCTTCATATCCTTATGTCCTAGAAGAACATGCATCTGAAAATGCTATTGGAACAGTTCTTTCTCAGCAAAAGACACCTCAAGATTCTCTCCATCCTGTCGCTTTTCTCTCAAGATCCTTAACCTCAGCAGAAAAGAACTATCCTGTTGGAGAAAAAGAATTGTTAGGCATTAAAGTAGCTTTTGAGAATTGGCGTCAACTTCTAGAAGGAAATGAAATTCATATCATTGTTTACACCGACCACAGGAATCTTGAATACCTGCATTCAAATAAAACGTTGTCTTCCAGACAAATAAGATGGAACCTTTTCTTTGATTGGTTCAATTTTCAAATAGTTTATAGACCTGGATCTCGTAACAAAAAAGCTGATGCTCTCTCCAGAATTCCTTTAATCCTGCTTCAGAAAAGAAAACCTTTTCAATATTATCAAACAATAAAATAATTGGACTTACAACTACTATATTGGATGAACTGAAACAATTATCTCACAAGGAACGTGAACTACCTTCTACTCCTAAATTGTTCAAAAAAGATGGAATCTTTTATTTCAAAAATAGAATCTACATTCCTCCAAAACTCAGAAAAAAACTCTTAAAATTAATTCATGATTCTCCCCTTGCTGGACATCCCGGAATAAAAAAGACACTTGAACGCTCTACTGGACAATATTGGTGGCCTTGTCAAGACAAAGCCATTGAATCCTATGTGAAGTCTTGCCCAGTATGTCAAAGGTCCAAAGTGGAACGTCACCTTCCTTCATTGTTTAATCAATCAAAGAAAAACCTTGAAAGTTCTATGTCCTTATATAAAAGGAAATATGATATTAAAAGGAGAGCTCCTCCTAAATATAAAATTGGTGACACTGTTTGGTTGTCTTCAAAAAATATTTCTACTAACAGTCCTTCAAAGAAACTAAGTCCTCTTTTCCTTGGACCTTTTCAAATTGAATCCATTATTAATGAAAATGCTGTGAAATTTAAACTTCCTCCTTCACTTAAACTTCATCCTGTTTTTCATGTTTAACTCCTAAAGTCTTTTCTTCCAGACCCCTTCCAAAGGGAGCAATTGTGGAAGCCTGACCCCATTGAAGTACAAGGAGAATTGGAATATGAAAAGATTCTTGACTCCAGACTTCATAGAGGTAACTTAAATACCTTATCAAATGGAAGGGTTATGGAGAAGAAGATAACAGTTGGGAGAATTCCTCTGAAATACATGCATCGAAGTTGATTACTGCCTTTCACAGGAGATACCCTCATAAACCGAGGTAATAGCACCTGGAGAGTGCTCCTTAGGTGGGGGGTCCTGTCATGGAGTAACACTTCCGGGTTCGGCACTCAGCTGTGAGGAGCCGGACCCCGCCCCCCTCTGACACAGCTCTGACGGTATTTAGGGAGACTGGGCCAGAGAGAGGGTGCTTGGTGATTGTGTGTGAGCTAATGTGTGTGAGCTGCCACCGCGGGCTCCACAGGCTCTTCCACCAGTCTTACCTCTCCACAAGCTCAGACAAGCCGTTCCAGCCTTTGAGCCAATGCAAGGATTGCTGCATGCCATAAAGGATTACTGGAGAACGGATACTTTGCTACTTTACAAGTGGACCATATCTCTGAACTATTGGAGGACTACACATATTAACCTTAAGTATATCTTTCAGCTATTTGTCTACAATATCATTTAATAATGAACTAATGCTTGCTTACTCAAATCTTCACTGCTTCAAGCTACTAATTATATGGAGGACAACTCCCATCATGGTTATTCACTATGAACTGTTTCTTGCTCTGCAAATATTCTTAGCTACTTGCTTATTGTTTCATTGAAGATTATTCTCATGAACGTATAGAATGTTACTTAATTCATCTCTGAAGAAATACTTATTAATGAACTTTGTGTTGATTACTTGCACTTCTTCTTATTGGATTATTGCCTAAATGCAATTCATTTAAGTTTAGCACTTATTAAAATTTCGGCTGAACCAAGTTACCAGTGATTCTCTCTTTTCTTAAAGCTACAGTATTGATACTTTAAAGATTCTCCGTTTCTTCACTATTGTAATTAGGGAGTTTTACAAGCTGTAGTTGAGTTCCAATCCAAATCACCCCAAGTAGCGTAACAACTCGGAGAGTTTGCCAAGGCATTTGATATGGTTCCTCACAATAGGTCAGTTTTCAAACTAAAATAAATTGGTCTAGATGAATATTCTTGTTCTTGGGTAGAACATTGGCTTAAGGATAGAGTACAACGAGTTGTCATTAATGGTAAATTTTCATGCTGGACAAAAGTGGTAAGTGGTGTCCTTCAGGGTTCTGTTTTGGAACCACTTCTATTTAACATTTTTATAAATGATCTTGAAATAGGCATTGAAAGCCATGTTTCAGTGTTTGCAGATGACACAACTTTGTAAAGTAATAAAATGTGAGCAGGATATTGCTTTGCTGCAGAGGGATTTGGATAGATTGGTGGACTGGGCACTAAAATGGCAGATGAAATTTAATGTAGAGAAATGCGAAGTTATGCACTTTGAGGTCAAAAAGTCACAAGCAACTTACACCCTAAATGATAGTGAATTAGGGATAACTACACACGGGAAGGATTTGGGAATTGTTATAGACAACAAATTAAGCAGCAACATGCAAAGTCAATCTGCAGTTGCTAAGGCCAGTAAGGTTTTGTCATGTATAAATAGGGGCATAAATTCTCGGGATGAAAATATAATTTTGCCTCTTTATAAATCGCTGGTAAGACCACACCTTGAATATGCTGTGCAATTTTGGTCACCTGTTCTAAAGAAGGATATCATGGTACTAGAAAAAGTGCAGAGACGAGTTACAAAATTGATAAAAGGAATGGAGCACACGGAGCCAAATGGTCGCCATTCACCACGGCACCCTACACTCGAAGGCTAATACGCAAAAAAACAATGGCGCAGGTGACCATCGACCCATGAGTCAGACTGCCACAGCAACCGGGCATAGAGGAATACCCACCGATGCCCTTCTTGTATTGACAAGCGGGCAAGAAAACCCGCCGCAAATCTTGGGCATATCTCGCCCTCCCTGCAGTACCGAACCTACCAGCGGAATTCTTCCCGGGGCTTGAAGACTGGGTCCAGCAGCCGGAAGACCCACAGCGACCCCCCCAGCACCAATATGGGGAAACATACACAGAAGCCACAGACAGGTACACCCAGGGATTCCTGAGATATAGGGGCCCTGCTGTAACGCACCACAAGCCAAAAGATGGCGGCCAAACAGGATCCTGAAACAGGCTCCACATGCTCAGAGCAGCAGTTGGAAGGATACAGGGCAGAACAGTGACCCAAGTCACCCAGCAGCCAGTGAGCAGAAAGGGATGACTCAGCCCCAGCCACAAAAGGGGATATCAGGCAGCTACTGCAGGAAATGAAGCAGATGTTTGATGCTGACACGATCCTGGTAAGAACAGAAATGCAGGCAGTGACAGCACGGGTGCAGGCCTCCGAAGAGGACATATTAGACCTCAGATAAGAAGTGAAGAGCATGGGAGACACCCTGGGACACATACAGTCTGCAAACACAGTATTTCAAAACAGATGCCATAAAAGACTGAAGTAGGCACACACATCAAAATTCGAGGAATCCCAGACACAATTGGGCCAACCGAATTATCACAGTTCCTCAGAAGCCTAACAGCAGCACTCCTGCAGCACACCCAGGTGAAGAAGCTTGAGTTCGATGGCCATTTCCGCATAAACAAGGCCAAACAGGCACCCACAACGGCACCAAGAGAGATCATAGTCCGCTGCCACTCCACGTCCAACAAACGCTGCATCCTGGCAGCAGGAAGGGGCAAGAGGCCATTAGACTTTGAATCATCGCAACTCACCTTCTACCAAGACATTACCCGGAACACCGTACTCCGGAGAAAGTCCTTTGGAGATGTGACTGCACGACTACGGCAAGGTAGAATACAGATGGCTACTGGCAGTTATCAGAGGTGACGATGTCCTTAAAATCTCCACTCTCTCAGAGGCCCCAGTCTTCCTCCAAAAACTGGGACTATCACTGCACACCCCAATGCTGGAGACACTATCAACCTTCCATGAAAGGGATCCAGACAGAACAGTTCCATTCATCCCCAGGAGTAAAAGGATGCAGGAGGCAGTGACCTGAACGCGCCACAGAATGCATACTATTTGTTTCCATGTTCTTTTGTTCTCCTCTCTAAGCTAACCCTGATGTTTTACTCCAAGTTTAGCTACTGTTTCCCCTTGACTGACCGCTGAGTGATACGACCAGTAAAACAGGCCGTGACGAAACTCTTAGGTTAGGAGTTGACACTACACCACTCACCACTCCACGCACTGCAAACCTGTCACACAACCTCTGCTAAAATTCTAGCAAAGACCCTAGACCTCAAATGTGGCACGAAAGACAATTTATAATGGGACAACCGACAAAGCCTACTTTACACTCTAAGCCCTCATCCCCCAATTATCAGAGCAGTATGAAACACCAAACAACCCGCAGGTACACAAGACTGAACACACACTCGCCTCACTCATTACAACTCGGACCCCCCCCCATGGGTACCCATAGCACGGGCAGACTCACCTCACTTGAAATGGAAAAGGTGCACACACACTTCCACTGTTTTATTCCTGACTGACATAATACATGCTGTTTCTTTCTAACATTGGGCATTCAACCTAGCAGGTGGACAGTCATACTACGCTTGTTTCCTATCACTTAGTTCTACTCTTTATTAATGTGTACAATGCATAAACAAGCCACGACCTAAGCCACTGTAATCGCTTATGAATGTCCTGGCTATGCTGTTGTAGAATCATCATCATAAGTTTGCATGTTCCAACATAAATGCACGGAAAAATAAAGAATTAAAAAACAAGAAAAAAAAGGAATGCAGCATTTTAGTTACGAAGAAAGGTTAAAAAATTTAAATTTCTTTTAGTTTGGAAAAACGGCGCCTCAGAGGGGATATGATAAAATTATACAAATATATTCGGGGCCAGTACAAACCATTAACTGGAAATCTATTCTTAAGCAGGGCTATACATAGGACACAAGATCAGCATTTAGGCTGGAAGAAAGGAGATTTCATCTAATGCAAAGAAAAGGTTTTTTTACAGTAAGAACAATAAGGATATGGAATTATCTGCCTGAAGAGGTGGTTTTGTCAGAGTCTATACAGATGTTTAAGCTGCAATTGGATAAATACCTGCAAAAACATAACATACAGGGATATCATTACTAATTAGTGGGGTAATAGCTGCTTGATCCAAGGAGACATCTGACTGCTATTTTGGGGTCAAGAAGGAATTTTTTCCTAGTTTGTTGCAAAATTGGAAGCGCTTCAGACTGGGTGTTTAGCCTTATTTTGGATCAGCAGCAAAATCATATGTGAGACAAATATACTGGATGAGAAAATGCTAGTAGTGTTTACAATTAGCGACCATCATTTTAGCGATAACTGACTTGCTAATAAATAACAATATGGAAACAAGCCTATCGTGGGGGAAACACAACATTGGATTGAGAGACACAGCAGAAGAGAAAGACACAGGCACACTGAAAGATGCATAGAAGGGTTATCAGAGGGAGACTAAAATACAAGAGGGTGAAAGACTCAAAAAAGTGATTGGAAATATTTATGTGTTATTTTTTGTGTATGACTTTATATAATAAACTTTATTGCATTTCTAAACTTCAACACCTTCATAGGGGAGAGGCAAAATATCTGATCTGGTGTTTTCTAATAACATATTTGAAATACATTTTTATAGCTATGAATATGTAAGTCGGACTGGTCCTACCTGTTAAACACTTTCATATACTGGTTTGTGTAAACTGGTAGAACAGGTACGCTACTTGCTGTATTAGATCTAAGTTCTATTATAATGAGCATACATGTAGAGTAGGTCCAATATCATCTGCAATGTTAAAATACAGATAGAAAATCTGTCTGTAGAAAAATGAATCTGATCTGCATCAGTAATGGTAACACAATATAGATTTTCTTCGTAATTATGCAAAATAAATAATAATTAAAAAGTAGATGTGACTTAAAAGGATTTTGACATATATTTTTTTAATTTCTGCAGCAACAAAAGTCTTTGTGGGTCTGAGAGGAATTTGAAGTTGTTAGCTGAAGGTGAGGTTTGACTTTAAAAAGATTAATAGGTATAATAAAACCTTTAAATATTAAAAAGCCCTTCAACATATGAGCTGAAAAGATCAAAATCTTGAGGCCGTCAGAGAAATGTTAAAAGAGTGCACATTTATTTCCTGAGAGCAAGTAATATTTGGCAAATATTTAGTTTGAGCAAACAGAAAGAATACGGCTTAGAAAAAAGGACAATAGCACAGCCAATAACTGCGATCACGTGTTTCCTTTTAAAGGGTTTCGTGAAAGCATTATACTCGTATTATGGCAAACATGTTACGCAATTAAATTGTTAAGATAGGAGTGCTGGAGTTTACTGTGTGTGTAAATCTGCCTTTAAAGCCTGCACAGTTTAAATGTCCAGCTATAATCCGGTGAGTTAAATATACCTGTGTATATATGCTACTAATGCAATGAAACCTGTCAAAGATTGAAATCTAAATTTACTCTTAGATTTTCAGTAGTTACATATGGGTATAAGGTTGTTCTATTTTAAAACATTTTTTATATGTTTCACAATTGTTTAAATATCACCCGAGTGACATATATATAAAAAAAAAATTGTTTTCTTTTTCTAGTGATAATAAAGATGAAAATACATAATATTAAACAGGCAGCAGAACTTGGTTATCAAACTCCACAATGAAGGACGTGTGACCTGGTGTGTCATGCTTTGCATATCTGTTGTTATTATAGAAACAACAATACTTTGTAGACTAGTCTAGCGAGACCATCTAGGTATCACAGCCACAACAGATGTTTGTAGTGGTTATTGTTATTAACAAACTATGGGCGCTGTTCACCATTTTTATGGCAAACAATTTTGAAAGGTTTGACAAGAAAAACGGATCTCTCCCTGGAACCCACAGCTCATCTACAGCTGTACTTAAAATGTGGAAATTCAGTTTTCTCATAATCAGAGCAAATCTATCCAGCCTTGATCACATTTATATTAAAGGGACACTATAGTCACCAGAACAACAGTGGCGTACATACCAGGGCCGCAGGGTCCCCTGCGACCCGGTATGTACGCCCAGGGCCAGCCTCTTCCCCTGGGGGGCCCAGGAGCCGACCACCCCAGGGCCCC
>OW240915.1:293320132-293335664 GCA_933207985.1 Pelobates cultripes | reverse complement strand
TGGGTGTGTGTCTGCTAGTGAGTGTGTTACTGTGTGTGTCTGTTACTGAGTGTATTTGATGTCTGTTAGTGAGTGTGTGTTTGTCAGTGAAAGTGTATGTTTTGTAAGTGAGTGTGTATGTATGTCTGTCACTGAGTGTGTCTCTGTCAGTAAATGTGTGTGTCTGTTAGCTAGTGTGTATGTGTCTGTTCGTGAGAGTGTGTGTGTGTGTCTTTAGCATTTACCTTTCTCCAGCGTCGGACTCCCCAGTGTCTGCCACTCAGCTCCGAAATGCACATGCGCGGCAAGAGGCGCGCGCGCATTTAAACCGCCCATAGGAAAGCATTACTCAATGCTTTCCTATGGACGTTCAGTGTCTTCTCACTGTGATTTTCACAGTGAGAATCGCGGAAGCTCCTCTAGCGGCTGTCAATGAGACAGCCACCAGAGGCTGGATTAACCCTCAGTGAAACATAGCCGTTTCTCTGAAACGGCTATGTTTTCAGCTGCAGGGTTAAAACTAGAGGGACCTGGCACCCAGACCACTTCATTGAGCTGATGTGATCTGGGTGTCTGTAGTGGTCCTTTAAGTGTGTGTGCATACCGCGGTCGCGGGGTCGCCGCCCTGCAACCCCTGCGACCAGGTGCCCGCCACCATGTGTTGCGACCCCGACCCGCGCTGAGTAAGCGCGTGGGGGGGGGGGCCCACGGATCAATTTTTGCACCGGGGCCCCATGGGTCATGTGTATGCCACTGACTACAGCTTATTGAATTTGTTCTGGTGAGTAGAATCATTACCTTCAGGCTTTTTGCTGTAAACAATGTCTTTTCAGAGAAAATGCAGTGTTTACATTACAGCCTAGTGATAACTTCACTGGCCACTCCTCAGGTGGCTGTTAGAGATACTTCCTGGGTCATGTCTGCCTAAAATGCATCCAAACATTCAGTATCCCATCCCTCTGCATGCAGACACTGAACTTTCCTCACAGAGATACATTGATTCAATTCATCTCTATGAGGAGATGCTGATTGGCCAGGGCTGTGTTTGAATCATGCTGGCTCTGCCCCTGATCTGCCTCTTTGTCAGTCTCAGCCAATCCTATGGGGAAGCATTGTGATTGGATCAGGCTACCACTTCTGATGATGTCAGCACACTGCTTGTTTTTCTAAAGTCTAACTGCATGCAGATCTACAGCTTCAGGCTTGAATACAGTAAGATTTTTACTATATTTATGGAGGCATGAGGGGCCCAGGGGGGCTAGATGGTGGTGTTAACACTATAGGGTCAGGAATACATGTTTGTGTTCCTGACCCTATAGTGATCCTTTAATAATAAAAATATATATATAATCCAATGAAGAAAGAGGTGCACTCTGAGGTCTTTATAATGTGCTTTTATTAATAAAGAAATACTGTCTGTCCCGAATGCTTCTGACCTGAGGAAGAGAGGACTATGTTATTCCAATAGAAAAGGTATCATTGCATACTGCAATACTCTTCTCCAAAACCGCTAGAGTGAGCTGTCAGTGTTATGGTGTTTAACCCCTTAAGGACTGATGACGGTTCGGGACCGTCATCGGAAGCAAAACGTTGAGGACTGCTGACGGTCCTGAACCATTATCACGGAAAATGAGCAGAGGGAGCCAGGAATGCGAGGCAGATAGTAATAGCCAATTATGCCGTGTGAGTGACATGCGACCGCTCACAATTGGCTGCTGTGAATGTGGGTGTTACAAACACTTTGACAGTGATCTCTGCCCCTCTCTCCTCTGTAGTTTTTTGAGAGGGAGAGAGACAGAGATCAGTGAGTAATAGCAGATGTTTGTAGCCAGTTTCTTCAAGTGTTGCCAAAGTGCCAGAACCTGTAAAAAAAAGTATTAAAATTCCATTTTAACCCCTTCCCTGCCAAATCCTGTTACAGCAGTACTTTTGTACTGTCTGTATTTTAATTTTTTTTGCCCTTAAGGGTGCATTTGTAAGCCAGGGTTTATGGCGGCAGTTGGGTCTATCTATATAACTGTTTGCGTCGACTGGTTTTAAATAGTTTTTTATTTTGATACATTTATCCTGGATATAAATGGTTAGGTCTAGGAAATTGATTTCTAAAAAGCTTTTAGTGAATGTTAACTTTATTCCCCAATTATTAGTATTTAGATATGTCAGAAAGAGGTTCAGTTTTATAGTGTTGCCCGTCCAGATAAAGAAGATATCATCAATAAATCTGCGATAGGACACCACGTTTGCTCCCCAGTCATGGCCTTGGGAGATAAAAGTTTCTTCCCAGTATGCCACGAACAGATTGTTGTAGCTGGGGGCAAACTTGGTGGCAATCGACGTTCCGCATACCTACAGATAAAACGTATCTTCAAACAAAAAAAAAACTATTGGTTAAGAGTAATAAAATCCCCTCTAGAATAAAATTGAACTGTTTCTTTTTAAAATGTGATCTTTCTAAAAAATATTTGACTGACTCAATACCCATGTGGAATAACACTATACAGTGAACTGACATCACACGTGACTAATATATAGCCCCCTTCAATATAACAGGCTGGCCAATATCTAAAAGCAATGTGTGCATAAAAAAACAGAATTCAAACATTGCCACCACACACGTTCTCTGATTTTTTGGGGGCAAAATGGTTGGGGGAAAGAAGTCAAAACACACCATCTTCTATAACCTTGGATGTCTACTTTATAAAATATATACATTCAAACCATAAATTCAACTTGGGGGTGTAAAATGCACCACACTCACCATGTGCCTAGCAAAGCAAGCAAACTATAGTCAACCAAAATAGGCAAGTCCAAATTTGTTACTGTAAAATAGTGGCACACCACCAGGTGTACTCAGGGGACTTTGCAGAAAACAAACTGGGGTGTTTTATGGCAGTAACATATAACCAACTGGTTAAATCAAAAAGTAGAATTCAAAAATTACCACCATGCACTTTCTCAGAAATTTTCTGAGAACAATGGTTGGGGGAAGGATGTTAAAACACCCCATCTACAATACCCTGGCATGTCTACTTTATAAAAATATATAGTTTCATGATGGTAACATTAACTTGGGGATGCAAAAATATGCCAAACTGAAGATAGGCCAAGCATACTTATATATCAAGTTGAAAAACTGACATGCACAAGTCTCTATTGTGGCACTTTGAGCCCCCAAACAACCCAGCGTGATGTATGGGTGGTATCACTGCACTCAGGAGATGTTGCTGAACACATATTATAGTGTTGTTTGGCAATGACACGTACCAGGATCTGTTAATCCATGCCTAAAGTACAATGTGTGTGGAAAAAAAAAACACACAAAAAATACTATCCAAAAGTTTGACAAAGGCTGGTAGATTTAGTGCATGAAAAAGTGTTGAAATACCACAATTTAAAATACCCTGGGTTGTCTACTTTTCAAAAATATATGGTTTGATTGGGGTAAAATAGATTGGCTGGCTTCAAAAATGTCCCAAATAGGAAATGGGCACAAGTTGACTACATGTCAAAATTCCAAGTTTGAAAATGGATATGCGCACCTGCCAAATGTGGCCTTTTAACCCCCAAACAACCCAACAAACCTATGCATAGGGGATATCACTGTACTCAGAAGATGTTGCTGAACACATATTGGGGTGTTGTTCGGCAGTGACACATAACATGATCTGTTTATTTATGCCTAAAGTACAATGTGTGTGAAAAAAAACGTAAAAATAATTACTACCCAAAAGTTTGACAAAGGTTGGTGGTAGAATTAGTGCATGAAATGTATAAAAATGCCATCATTTAAAATACCCTGGGTTGTCTACATTTCAAAAATATATGGTTTTAGGGGGGAAAATACATTGGCCGGCTTCAAAAATGTCTCTAATAGGACATGGGCCCAGGCTGACTACATGTCTAAATTCCAAGTTGGAAAACGGATATGTGCACCTGCCAAATATGGCCTTTTAGCCTCCAAACAACTCGACAAGCCTATGCATGGGTGGTATCACTGTACTCACAAGATGTTGCTGGGCACATATTGTGCCTTGTTTCCACTGAGCGGAACGGTTTGGGTCGGTACAGTTTGGAAGGGTTAGAATGGTCCAGCCTATTCAGGTGAGTGTTTCCACTGCAAGTCGGACCTCCAGGGGCCATGCGGGGTTTAGACCAAATGCCTAGCATGTCATAGCATGTAATTTGTCCGGACCATTGACGTTTTCCTGTCCACCAATCAATGTTGTATAGTGTGACGCTAGTAGCTCCACCCTAACTGTACCGTACCATTTCCTATGGACCTTCATCTGAAGGGGGACCAGGAATGGTGCAGTTCTGTTCTGTTGTATGGGCCACTTTCATAATGGAAACACTCAAAATAGCGTACCGTATAGAACCGACCCGAACCGTTCCGCTCAGTGGAAATGAGACATTAGTGTGTTTTTTGGCAAGTTTGGCAAAGATTGGTGGTAAAATGGCTGCATAGAAAGTGTGAATACCCTAGGTTGTCTACTTTAAAAAAATATGTACATGTCTGGTGTGATTCAGAGACTTATGACAGATAACAGTGTTACAATGTCACTATTAATACATTTTAAAAATATGTATTTTGAAACAGAAATGCCCTACTTGTACTTTTAGCCCTATAACTTGCACAAAAAAAAACCACTGGGTGTTTTTAAACTCAGGACAAAATTTTGAATCTATTTAGCAGTTTTTTTCATTAGCTTAAACATTTTTTTCAAGTAAAAGTAAAAAAAAGTTGTTTTTTTAATTTTCACCATATTTTATTATTATTTTTTTAAATTATATGACATGATACAAATAATGGTATGTGAAGAAAGACCTTCTTTTTCTGAAAAAAAAAAGAAGCAATATATAATTTGTATGGGGACAGTAAATGAGAGAGAGGAAAATTACAGCTAAACACAAACACCACAAAAGTGTTAAAACAGCTCTGGTCCTTAACGTACAACATGGCCAAAACAGTCCGGTCCTGAAGGGGTTATAGCGCCTCTTTATTTTTAGTAAACACAAAAATAATACAATTTTAGGCTGATTTAAGAAATGGGAAGCTTCTATAATGATACTTAATGTTTATTATCAATTAAACCAGTATTGTATTTAGAAATCAAAAACATCCTGACATTGAAAACCTTCCTTCGGCTTTGTTTGCCAGAAAGCTGTTTTAATAAAATATAAAATGTACATTTCAGGGCTGTGTTCGTAAAATGTTTTGGGTTTATTTTTTTCCAAGTAACGCCCTGTTTAATTGAGTTTGTGAGTGAAGTTAAGGCTGTAGAACCTTTCCTCTCTTGCACATGCCTATCTACTCGCATGCAAAAAAATCTGGAATAATAATTCTGTGTTTTGTAAATATTCAGCGTGACGTGTGTCATTATACCCAAGGCGTTATGTCATTTACCAATGCAGTGATTGCAGTGTTAGTTTTATTTAGCAGAGTAAGATAAGGTACAGTAGAATTGCTTCACACATAAATAAGAGTCTATCTAACAGACAAAGAACCTGCAGCTTCTGAGAGTATCAATCTTTTAAAACAGAAAGAACATAGCAGGCATTAAAACACACGCATATTGCAGATAATCATTATGAAAGAAAAACAATATAAACAACGCCATGTGATGTACGGTATATCTCACAATCTAATATACAGCGAGGTGTAAAGCATAAACAGACATACCTAGGTGGATAATCACATACTGTCTTCAAAGAATTTAAAAACTTGGAAAAAAGATAAAAACGATGTCGTCTTTGCAGGAGGTAATATAGCTGGTTTGGCTGCACGATCCTCTGATGGGGTATGTAGGCCTCAGGTTCACTGGGGTCCTCAATTAAATGCCTTGTATGGCATTAGAAGAAGACAATTATGTCCATTACAAGATAGTCATGGCATTAGGAAGACTTTGTGAGTGTGTAATTGTCACCCCTTTTATCCTTTGAACAGAACCTGCTACTTTATATCTGAATTAAAGGAACACTATAGTCACCTAAATTACTTTAGCTTAATAAAGCAGTTTTAGTGTATAGATCATTCCCCTGCAATTTCACTGCTCAATTCACTGTCATTTAGGAGTTAAATCACTTTGTTTCTGTTTATGCAGCCCTAGCCACACCTCCCCTGGCTATGATTGACAGAGCCTGCATGAAAAAAAAAACTAGTTTCACTTTCAAACAGATGTAATTTACCTTAAATAATTGTATCTCAATCTCTAAAATTGAACTTTAATCACATACAGGAGGCTCTTGCAGGGTCTAGCAAGCTATTAACATAGCAGGGGATAAGAAAATCTTAATTAAACAGAACTTGCAATAAAGAAAGCCTAAATAGGGCTCTCTTTGCAGGAAGTGTTTATGGAAGGCTGTGCCAGTCACATGCAGGGAGGGTTCATAAACAAAGGGATTTAACTCTTAAATGACAGAGGATTGAGCAGTGAGGCTGCAGGCGCATGTTCTATACACCAAAACTGCTTCATTAAGCTAAAGTTGTTCAGGTGACTATAGTGTCCCTTTAATTTCAATAAAGGAAGAAAATATAAAACAGTTTACTGTATGCTTTTACATATATTTCTATTGGTTTTGCTTTTTTGTTATGTAATTAACACTTAGGAGCACTTTATTTTTTTAGTATTTAGTATTTAGTACTTATTTTTTTTATACTTTATTAAAGACCAGACTTCACAATGATTATGCAATGTATAGTATAATTCTACATAGCGTTCACTGCCTTGCCCTTTTCTTTAGAAAATATAAAGTATTCCAGCAGTATTTATTGAGAGTACACAGAGGCGTGGCAGAGATTTTGCTTCAATTTTCCTAGATTTTTCATCCACTGGCAAATAGCCTTCAGGAAGGGTGGAGCAGTTACCTCATTCTTTTTCCATTTTTTCTTTCTTTTTTTGCTACTATTTCATGATTTCGTAGATTGCCTTCAGATATCCAAAATGCAAAAATTGTAATGGCTTTTTTTTCCTCATCAGTTTCAAAATAATTAATAATTCTGGCAAAGCATCAGGGAAGATGTAGTCTACATCTGTAGTACCGAAGATTGCCTACCCTTGGCTTAGCTCAATGTCACTGACAGGGCCGGACTGGGAAAAAAATTCAGCCCGGGCATTTTTTTATCACAGCGGCCCACTAAGAAGGGGGCGGGGCAGAGAGGGTGTGTTTTGTCATCACTCATGACAAACACGCCCCCTCTCAAAGTGAGCATGTTGGTTCAATGCTCTTCCAGGGCAGACCATGCGCAGAGCTCTGCTGAAGAGCTCTAGCATGAGAAAAAAGCCCTGTATTTGTTCTGCACAGTGCAAGCAAATTTAATAACATGCTTGCACTGTTTCCTTGCAACTTGTCTCTGGTGTCTCTATAAATGGATACCAGGAGACAAAAGGGCCAGGAAAGAGTATTGTGCATGTGTTTGGAGCCTGTTTGTGGTATTACGTTTGTGCAGAGTGAGCTGGTCATGGTGTGGTATTGTGTAATAAGGTCTGTTTTAGTGTGTGTGAGTGCTGAGTGTGATAGTGCTGTGTATGATGTGTGATGTGTGTGAGAGTGCTGTGTGTGAGTGTTGTGTGTTATGTGTGTGAGTGCTAAGTGTGATAGTGCTGTGTATGAGTGTTGAGTGTGATAGTGCTGTGTATGATGTGTGTGAGTGCTGAGTGTGATGTGTGTGAGAGTGATGTGCCTGAGTGCTGAGTGCTGTGTGTGAGAGTGTTGTGTGATGTGTGTGAGAGTGCTGAGTGTGAAAGTGCTGTGTGTGAAAGTGCTATGATGTGTGTGAGAGTGCTGCGATGTGTGAGATTGCTGTGTATGATGTGTGTGAGAGTGCTATGATGTGTGTGAGAGTGCTATGATGTGTGTGAGAGTGCTGCGATGTGTGAGATTGCTGTCTATGATGTGTGTGAGAGTGCTGTGTGTGAGAGTGCTATGATGTGTGTGAGAGTGCTGCGTGTGATGTGTGTGAGAGTGCTATGATGTGTGAGAGTGCTGCGCTGTGTGTGAGAGTGCTGTGTGTGAGAGTGTTGTGTGTTGTGAGTGCTGGGTGTGATAGTGCTGTGTGTGATGTGTGTGAGAGTGCTGCGTGTGATGTGTGTGAGAGTGCTGAGTGTGAAAGTGCTGTGTGTGAGAGTGCTATGATGTGTGTGAGAGTGCTGTGTGTGAAAGTGCTATGATGTGTGTGAAAGTGCTATGATGTGTGTGAGAGTGCTATGATGTGTGTGAGAGTGCGTGTGATGTGTGTGAGAGTGCTGAGGTGTGAGAGTGCTGTGTGTGAAAGTGCTATGATGTGTGTGAAAGTGCTATGATGTGTGTGTAGGGGGTGCTATGATGTGTGAGAGTGCTAGGTGTGATGTGTGTGAGAGTGCTACGAGGTGTGAGAGTGCTGTGTGTGAGGGGTGCTGTGTAGGAGTGCTGTGGGGTGCTGGGTGTGAGGGAGTGTTGTTGTGTGTGAGTGCTGGGTGTGATAGTGCTGTGTGTGTGATGTGTGTGAGAGTGCTGCGTGTGATGTGTGTGAGAGTGCTGAGTGTAGAAAGTGCTTTGTGTGTGAGAGTGCTATGATGTGTGGCTGAGAGTGCTGTGTGTGAGAAAGTGCTATGATGTGTGTGAAAGTGCTATGATGTGTGTGAGGGCACTATGATGTGTGTGAGAATTTTCTGCGTGTGATGTGTGTGAGAGTGCTGTGTGTGAGAGTGCTGTGTGTGAGAGTGCTGGGTGTGATGTGTGTGAGAGTGTTGTGTGAGTGCTGAGAATGCTGAGTGTGATAGTGCTGTGTATAAATGTTGTGTGTTGGGGGGTAAATAAACAAATAAAAAATTAAGTGGGGGTAAATATATAAAAAAATAAAATAAAAACTAAGCAAAAAAAAAACTAAACCCCCCCCCTCCCTTCTTACCTTTAGCCTGGGAGGGGGGGACAGGCACGTGGTAGCTGGGAGGGGGGGCACCGGCACTCGCACACCATCCCTGGTGGTCCAGTGGTGAGTGAACTCTCTCGCGAGATCGGGGCGTTGCCATGGCAACGCCCCGGATCTCGCGAGAGAAACCCGGCGGAGCTGCAAGACAGAGCTCCGCCGGGTCCTCTCCCTCCCTCCCCAGCCGCAGGTCTATTTAAATGGGCCGGTGAGGGAGATCTTCGATCTCCCCACCGGCCCTCCATGGAAGACAGCGGGGCCGGCGCTCGGATAGTGCCGGCCCTGCATAGACCGGCAGGGGATGTCCTGGGACCTCCCCTGCCGGCCTCGGCCCCACGGCCACCGCGGCCCACCGGGCATTTGCCCGGTGTGCCCGATGGCCAGTCCGGGCCTGGTCACTGATGATCTCTCCAGGGACAGAGCGGAATATCCTTTAAATATGCGTTTGGAAAATACTATAAATATCCATTTTACTACCTTTAATAAATACCCTAACACTAATATGTCCATAATTACACACCTGATGCAGACTGAGCATCTGTGGGCAGGGCCGGATTAAGAGCACAGTGGGCCTGGTGCTGACAATTATGATGGGCCTAATTACAGAATCTTATTGACCAAAAACACTAAAACAATCATACCTCCCAAGCGTCATGTATCTGATGGAGATGGTGCTGGAGGGAAACTCATAGGATGCAGCTATAAGAAAACACATACCCTATGCTAATCTCTCTCTAATTTATGTTTTCATCTTTCAAGTAAATCCATAACCCCTAACAGCAGTGTCCAGTAATGCAGGAAGTTAATGGGCGGGATAAAAGGGTGTGCCACTGGCGCAAATCACGTGACAAGTCCTGCCAAAAGGGGTGAACATGCCCAAAAAGGGGCATCTTTGTCCAAAGAATTGGAAGGTCGGCCTGGCATGAATGCATGTCAGGCTGCCTGCCAATCCTGCAGGCTGTCCAACTAAGGGCATACTATGCAGGCAGCACCTTGAGCTTGACATAAATGCGTCTAATGATGCGCTCACTCCATTCTTTCTAAGGACTGTCCCCTAGCACTCGTTGGTCCACTTGTCTCCTTACCTTCTTACTAGCAGGCAGAAGTTCCTGGTATATAGTCTGAGACAGAGAAAAGATGTCTGTACTGAGTGTAGAAGAAAGGGGACATGCCACAGTGTTAGAGAGACCAACGTCTGCATTACCTAAACTAACTTTAATGTCAGCAAGTGCACACAAGTTTTGTTCCCATACATCCCTCTTAAGCTTCCAAACTTAAAGGGACACTATAGTCACCAGAACAACTACAGCTTATTGTATTTGTTCTGGTAAGTAGAATCATTCCATTCAGGCTTTTTGCAGTAAACACTGTCTTTTCAGAGAAAATAACTCCACTGGCTGCTCCTTAGATGGCTGCTAGAGGTGCTTCCTGGGGCAGTACTGCCTAGTGTGCAGCACTGCCATTCAGTGTCTCCACCCTCTGCATGCAGATACTGAACTTTCCTCATAGAGATGCATTGATTCAATGTATCTTTATAAGGAGATGCTGATTGGCCAGGGCTATGTTGGACTTGTGCTGGCTCTGCCCCTGATCTGCCTAGTTGACAGTCTCAGCCAATCCTATGGGGAAGTATTGTAATTTGCTCAGACCACCACTTCTGAGCCAGCAGCTGCAGAATTGAATACAAGTAATATTTTACTATATTTAGGGAGGCAAGAAGGGGCCAGGGTGGTGGTTTTAACATAATAGGGTCAGAAATACATGATTGTGTTCCTGACCCTATAGTGCTCCTTTAAGCAAGAGTATGTGAAGAGTAGTTAAGGTTGCCACCTTTCTTGGAAAAAAAAACAGCCTTAATCATTTGTATAATTAATTAGTTATGCGTGACATCACATGATGTAAATCACAAGGAGTGACATCAGAGAAAATTCTGTAAAATCACCAAACTACTCACAGTTTGATTCTGCTGTATAGATGGATTGCTCCCAGTGTCTCCCTGTCTCCCAGTGTCTCAGTCTCACAAGTCACCCAGTGTCTGTGTCCCTATGTATCACAGTGTCAGTGTCCCCATGTCGCCCAGTCCCCTAGTCTCCCAGTGTCTGTGTCCCCATTTCTCCCAGTGTCCCAATGTCTCAGTGTGTCCCCATGTCACAAGGATACCGGGGACACTGAGAGACCCGGGGACACTGAGACATTTAGGGAAACTGGGAGAAATGGGGACACTGAGAAACTAGGGACACAGACACTGGGAGACATGGGGACACTGAAACATTTGGGGACACTAAGACACTAGGGACACAGACATGGGAACACAGACACTGGGAGACTAGGGGACATTGGGAGACTAGGGGACACTGGCTGGGAGACAGACACTTGGGGTCACTGGGAGACATGGGGACAGTTGTGGACATAGACATGTGGACACTGGGACATATAGGGACACTGGGAGACATGGGGACACCAGGCACACTGAGACACTAGGAACACACTGGGAGACATGGAGACACTGAAACATTTGGGGACACTAAGACACTAGGGACACAGACACTGGGAGACTAGGGGACACTGGGAGACTGGGAGACTAGGGGACACTGGCTGGGAGACAGACACTTGGGGAGACATGGGGACAGTTGTGGACATAGACATGGGGACACTGGGACACATGGGGACAATAGGCACACTGAGAGACATGGGACACAGACACTGGGAGACTTGGGGACACTGAGACACTAGGGACACTGGCTGGGGGACATAGTGTCTCCGTGTCCCAATGTCTCAAAATGTCCCTATGTCTCACAGCGTCTACATGTGTCTCAGCATCCCCATGTGTCTCAGTGTGCCCTAGTGTCTCAGTGTCCCCAGGTCTCCCAGTGTCTGTGTCCCCATGTGTCCTAGTGTCTCAGTGTCCCCTAGTGACAGTGTCCCCAGGTGTCCCCTAGTGTCTGTGTCCCCAAGTGTCCCCTAGTGTCTCAGTGTCCCCATGTTTTCCAGTGTCCCCAAGTGTCTCAGTGTTCCCAGGTCTCCCAGTGTCTGTGTCCTAGTGTCTCAGTGTCCCCTAGTGTATGTGTCATCATGTGTCCCCTAGTGTCTCAGTGTCCCCATGTGTCCCCTAGTGTCTGTGTCCCCATGTGTCCCCATGTGTCCCCTAGTGTCTCAGTGTCCCCATGTGTCCCCTAGTGTCTGTGTCCCCATGTGTCCCCTAGTGTCTCAGTGTCCCCTAGTGTCTCAGTGTCCCCATGTGTCCCTGCTGCCTTTCCCCCCATCCCTCACTTCCCTGAGCTGTAGTCTGTCGCTGCAGGCTGAGAGCTGCTGTCTGGACTCTCTGTGCTGTGTAGCTGCTCCTCCACAGATCAGTGAGTAGCAGAGAGAGGCAGGGATATTCTGTAACTTCCTATCCATGCCTCTCTCCACACACAGTGACCCCTACTGGCCAGTGCTGGTATTGCAGAGTAATTTCAATTTATTCTGAGAAAATTACCTGCATTTGTATTGCTGGTATTACTGCAATACCGGCAGGGCCAGGCAGCCCAAATACCGTCTGTGCCATTAAAATACCAGTCAGGTGGTAAACCTAAGAGTAGTGTGTAAAAAAAAAAATTTTTGTGTGTAAAAAAATTTTTTTTTTTAATTTAAATGGGCCTATTCCATGGGCCTGGGCCTGGAGCTGCAGCTCCATCAGCCCCTATGTTAATCCGGCCCTGTCTGTGGGGCATCCTCAAATGGAAGGTGGAGGAGCGCAAGGTCTCCAACATCCACCAGCTCTGTGATGTCGTCATGGAGGAATGGAAAAGGACTCCAGTGGCAACCTGTGAAGCTCTGGTGAACTCCATGCCCATGAGGGTTAAGGCAGTGCTGGAAAATAATGTGCCCACACAAAATATTGACACTTTGGGTCCAGTTTGAACATTTCCACTTAGGGGTGTACTCACTTTTGTTGCCAATGGTTTAGACATTAATGGCTGTGTGTTGAGTTATTTTGAGGAGACAGAAAATTTACAGTGTTATACGGGCTGTACACTTACTACTTTACATCGTAGTAGAGTGTCATTTCTTTAAGGTTGACATGAAAAGATATAATAAAATATTTACAAAAATGTGAGGGGTGTACTCACTTTTTTGAGATACTGTATGTTATTATTATATAGATTTTTTTTAAGGCTCCTACTCAGCAGAGTGTGTTTACTTGAGAAGTTTTATTCTCCTGCTCTATTAACTGAACTGTAATCACACACAGGAGGCTCTTGCAGGGTCTAGCAGGATATTAACAGAGTAGGAGTTAAGAAATTCTAAATAAAACAAACATTGCAATAAAGGAAGTTTAAACATTAGATCTCTGTTTACAGGAAATGTGTAGGAAGGCTGTGCATGTCACATATATGGAGGTGTGACTAGGGCTGTATAAACAAAGTGATTTAACTCCTAAATGGCAGATAATTAAGCAGTCATCCAGGGATAGGCAGCTTCAGCACTCCAGATGTTGCTGACTACATCTCCTCTTGATGTTTTTCCAGCATTTTGGCTGTAAAAGCACTATGGAAGATGTAGTCCAAAACATCTGGAATGCCGAAGGTTGTCAATCCCTGGTCTAGGCAATAGATAATATTAGGCAATAAAGAGGTTGGGAAACTATATGTAAAAAGTTATTTTGAGGCAAACTTCTAAAATAGAAGCAACGAGCAGTAACTTCCCATTGCTTGCACTAGTGATTGCCTCACTTCTATAATTTGATATCACAAATCTTATTTATATATAATCCCAGGTATGTGGGCTCAGTTGCTGCCTTATAATATTTTATACCTCCGATTTTATATGAGTTATAGATGTCAATGTTTTATTCTTGCCTAACATTAGTGGGTATGTATGAAGTGTCCTTAAGGACACACTTTCAGAAGTAAAAGGTCAGCATGACGGAATATTTTCGTCATATCTCCTTAAGGGGTTAAGATGATACAATGAAACAAAAGCAATATTGGAGGATAAGATGAACGGTAACGCGGTCTGAGCTGCTGGTAGACAGAAAGGAGAAAAGTATATAAGAGAGCAATTGCTAGACCTGCCAGTGCATACAACTTCACTTCCCATGGTGCTAAGAGAGACTTTAGACTAGAGCTGAGTAACATGGTAAATACAGTTCACAATCGTATGCAGTACGATTAGACACCACTCATAAGCTACATACATAGTAAAAGGGAGACGTAAAAAATATATATTTAAAGCCACCAGATGATGGAACAATTAAATATTCTGTAAATTACATTGTGTGGGGCAAGATCCCTTCAACCCAATTTCAGGAATGAAGAACTCCTTATACACTCTATCAAGGGAACTGCCACTGAAGATCAGATGGATTAGCCAGGTTTTTACACAGGCGAATAAGAAATGGGAAAAAAATGTAACAATGTAATGATAGGAACTAAGTAGTATCATTTTATAGCTAACATTCCAACTCGAACGCGATTTGCTTATTTCTTACCCAATAATCTTAGAGTGCCCATGGGGAATAAAAGTCAGTCCATCATCACCACTTGATTCATCAGAAATAAATATTATATCTATGTCAGCAATCCTATTGGTCATGATTCATCACAAGCCAAATAATGGCATGCTTAGACAATAATTCAAGCAATTAACTTATATATCATTTTTAAATCTGCTTGTTTCCTCCAGAGCAACAATGCGGAGTTTGTGGTTGTGAAATTATGTTCTAGTGCAAAGAAAGCGTAATGGAAAATTTTACAAAGAGCAGTGGAGATTGTGCAGAATTATCTAAATTGTATACATTTCCATGATTATTCATATTCATGAGTCTTTACAACAATGCTTCTTATAGTGTCATTGACATCCAGGATTTTCTATGTCCTGTAATACAGCAGTTAAAAAAAAAAAATCCACATTTTGGGGTGGAGCCTGACTACCGAGCAGACCAGACGTGTGGGGAGCGAGCTCCCATGCCTGGCAACAGTAAATCGGGTCTACTCCCGCCTGATCGCAAATTTGAATACTGCTGTATGCCGACCCTACTGAGGGAACTCCCATGAGTCGGTTGATAGTATATCTTTCTTGTGACTCTCCGGCAATGGATCACAGGTACTGAGACCTTGTGGCCTATTTAAGGTCGGAGCTAGGAAGAGATGGCCACTCTCCTTGCTCTTTCACTGGCCGGGTGAGCTCTAAACTTTGCTACCCCTACCCCCCAAACCAGTGGGGGTTATCTCGGTGCCTGCTGACCTGACCTATACAGTCTGAACTACCATGGCACCCATGGCCTGTATGGCATGACAAAAACTGAGTTGTGCAAGATGGTGGACACCTCTGCTACAACACCACGGGGCCTGCTGCCCCACTGCCCCACTGCCCCACTGCCCCGATCTGACTTTATCATACATTGTCTCACATAGAGGCTACTATACAGCACGTCTGTGACAAGCTGGAGATGCGTTGGAGGCTGGCAACATTGATCTCTCTGACGATTTAAGGAAGCACGGAGGTCCCAGGAGCAGAAGCTGGTGAGGCCTCACCAGGGCAAACAACCAAACACCCTACGGGACCTCCTGGGCTGAATGCTAAACAGGATTCAACCCCACATAAGTGAAGGATTACCAGACCCAAGCAACATCATACATCTGGAACCTGCTGCATTTTCCCGTA
>OW240915.1:293265502-293320032 GCA_933207985.1 Pelobates cultripes | reverse complement strand
TGAAAGACATTCTCTATCTATCACATCATGTTGTAGTAGATACATTCTGAGCAGTTTGTGAATGCAGTTCCTCAATTTTTTTTTTTTTTGTCAAACTGATTTTGAGGGATCTGAAAAAAACCTGGCTCTTCTGCACCCAAAGCCTGCCAACTGCTGCTGGTGAGTTTGGGGCCAGGCTTCACATTATTTCATCAGCAATGGAGGAGCTGGAATTTGGGTGATGGGAAAATCATGTTTTTTTTCTCATACAAAACAGTTTGACTAAACCCGATGACTGCTTGCCTTGTACCATAACAATATAAGAAGCTAGTATGTTCCTTTAAGCTCATTATTGAAAACATCTAATATAGATACTGGTATAGTTTCAGTTGGCAATGTTGCAAACTTTCTTATCATTACTATTATGTAATTTACATTTTGAAATATAGTGGTACTGGTAATCTACTAACATCAAGATGTGCCTCTCAATGGCAAAATTCAAAGAAGGCCTTCAGTATTCAACCTTAATTAACATCTGGGTATTTAATACAGGTATCACAGTTGCATTTTTGAAGATTAGGTCAAAAATTTTGTATTTGTAAAACATCAAAATACTAGCTACATTTGATAGAAAAATGTAATTCATTGGCAAAATATGTGAATTTGCAGTAAACCACTGTTTAAGTTACATTGATTAAGGTTTATTGCAAGAGGAAATTTCAGCCTTGAAACATAATATGAGCAGTTATCAGAATGTTCTGGCAACTTATAAATTGCTTGATTTTTCAAAATCTTAAATGATCCACTCTGAATTCGTCATTACTTTTCATACTCCTTTACCTTCCTCCTCATTTCCTATATATATATATATCAATCTAACAATATATATCTATATAACACGATCACACAGCAATTAGTTATGTTAAATATCAAACGTCTTACTAAATATCGCAAATAGGGAACAATAAATAAATTCTCTTTGTGTATTTATTAAATACTCAGTATTATTAGTAAATTGATATTAAGAGTTCATTGTCAAATAATCAGTGCGTAATAACTGGGCAGATTTAGCAGTCTTGTGATCTAAACATCTGATAGCAGACACATTTCCCTATACTGTTACCTACCAGGCAATCATGTGTAATTATCATTTAATAATTCATTCATTTAAAAAACAAACAAAACACTCATTCAAGTAGTGGTCATGGTGGTTGGAGTAACCCTTTAAGTGATACCTACTAAGAAATGTTGTGTTAATAAATTTCAGACCTTGGTGAATAGTCTCAGCAAAGGTAAGTGACTTTGTACAATTCAATGAAAGAAAGAAAAAACAAAAAACAAAAACACAAATATTAAAAAAATCCCTTCACATGTTTCTATTCTTCTTTTTGTATCATTTATATTATGTATATATTTTGCAGTACACTGACTGGCCCATTTTCGCCCCTATATGGTTTAGTGGGATTTTTCCCCCCCAAGTATTTTCATGGATGATAATCAGATGAGCTGACTCTCAAATGAATCAGTGTCGGAGGCCCGTAATTAAATGTATTGGATTGGGAGGTAAGGGAGCTGTGGGAGAGTGGGAACACACAAGACTTCCCTTACGTCTGTCGCAGCATGCATTCTCGCTGGCAACCAAAGTAAAATATTTACTGAATTGAAACTGGCAGCCCTGGAACAGAATTTGGACTACTAAAGTCACATGTGTAGGAGGTGCATCTAGCCACCAGCACACAAGTGCCTGTTACTCTGGATGTACAGTGTTGCAAGTGGAAACCCTGCATATCCAGACTCCTACCACAATGACCACTTCTAAAAGCATAATTGGACATGGTGATTTAAGTAATCCTTTAAGGTTCTAAATTATTAGCTGTGTAAAAGGCTCAAATGAGGAAGAGAGAGAAAAGCCCTATTAAAAAAGAGAGACTTTTTTGATTAAACTTTCTAATCGACTTTTAATTTAGGACTTAAAATCAGAATACAATTTCAGTAAATTTAGTTTACGTAAAGTATTATTATTTTAATATACAAACACAAAGATAAAGCACCGCGCTTACAGCAGCAGTAGCTTAGTATCCAACAGCTTAAAATACATAGTAAAAACAAAGAGAACGTTACCTGCGCTCTAAATCCCCATGTACATTTAAACAAAATGGAGGCTCTTTAGATTTATTCCAATGGCCATTTGAATATATAAGCTCACCTGCCACGTCAATATGAATTTTGTATCACACAGCTATGTTACATTGCTGCCAGCCTCCCCACGTTTGTCTTATTAAGAGTTTATAAGTATGTAGGGGCAGCACCCCTTCCTGTCTCATCAGAGAAATTTGCCTTTTAGCTGATACCAGCAAGGTGATTTGTATGTGTTATAGCCCTATTCAGGGGTAAGTATGTAGGGGTTTATAAAACACCCCTTCCTGTCTCATTAGAGATGTTTACACTTTGTCTGATACCAGCAAAGTTTATTGTATGTGTAGAAGCCCTATAAAGGGCAGGGCCGTCTTTAATATTAATTGGACCCTGGGCAAGCATCTGTTTGGGCCCCCTGGGCATGCAATCACTCCCTCCACCCCAACCTAGAGGCGAAACTAATGTAGAGAGTGCCTTGGTGCAACAAAAAAAAATTCAGGCCTGCCCTGTAGCACAAGAATAAAGAAAAGATAGATCCCCATCTGTCATACAACTCATGCGATGCTATGCCAGCTGGGGATCTACCATCCTTGCAGGGTTGTATTTTTGAGCAGTGTTTGTGCAAATGAATGTCAGCATGTTATTGTATAGAGTGTATGTGTGCATGTAGGAGTGTATTTGTATGTACTGTTACCATTGGAATGCAGTGGTGTACTTGTGTGTAGTGTTTACATTTTAATGCAGGGATGTGTGATTGTTTGTAGTGTTGGCTTTTAAATGCAGGTGTACTTTTGTGTGTAGAGTTGGTGTTTGTATATAATTTTAGCGTTTTAATACAGGAATGTGTTTGCATGTAATGTTTGTATTTGCATGCAGGGGGGTGTTTGGATGTAGTGTTGTCTTTTAAATACATGTGTACATTTGTGTGTAGTATTAGTGTTTCAGCAAACTAGTGTGTTTGTAATGTTTGTGTTTGCAGGGGTCTGTTTGCATGTTGTGTGATTTCTATAACACATATACACATACATATTAACAAGCAGATACACACATGCTCACACTGACACATGCTCACACCTTGACACATACTGGCACATACACACACACTCAGATACACACCCTTTGACACACAGATACAAGCACTTTGATATACACACACTGGCACATACACACACACACTGACACAGGTATATACACACACACTCAGATACACACATACATAAAGGTATAAATGCAGGGGTGTATATGTGTACAGTGCTAGAGATGGAATGTAGGAGTGTATTTGTGTTGGCATTAAAATGCTGGGATGTATGCATTACCACACACTCAGATGCACACTTACACACACACCGAAACACACACACAGGTGCACATACAGGTGTATGAGGTATACAGACACACAGAAACACTGACACGCAGACAAACACAGCCAGATACACACAAGGACATAAACACAGCCAGATACACACATATATATGTGTACATTTGCATATTTTAATCTCTGCCTTCTAGCAGCTCTTGGACAGCAACTCCCAGCAACCTTGGCCATAATAATGTCTCAACTCTGTTCTTACATACCCTGGTCCAGAATTTGGCAAAAGTGACATTTGGAAATGGTATACAGCCTTTGATAACACTTGATGCAATAATATGTTTAAATAAATACTTTTAAAATTTATATTTAATAGGGAACTGTCAGGTTCTTCTAGGATTTTTAACATGTACTTATTCCCTGTGTGTTACATTACAAACACCAACACTTGAATAAAAGTGATATCAGAAATTAGCAAAACAAAAAACAAAACATATTTAGCCACCCTCCTGTCTCCTTACATTTTGGGTACAGAAAGGTGGCTTCCCTGGGGTCCAGTGAGAGCTTGTTGGCCCAGGCTGATGGGAGTCTGCCATCAGCTTTCTCAGTCCCTCTCCCCCACAATGCTTGCATCCTCCTCCATGTGGTGTGTGCCTCCTCCCCAGCGGCACTGAGAAGGAAGTGATCAGTTCTTACTGGGAGGAAGCAATCTGACCTCACTGCCTCCCAGCATGCCCAGGAAACAAAGAGACTCACAGGGCAGTGTGTGAGGGGCTAGCTGTGAGTATGTAGTCAGCCACCCCCCATATAACAGGGGCCCGGGCCGGTCCAGAGCAGTATTAAAGGGCTGTGGCACCTGATTACCTCAGGTGCCGCAGGGGGCCCATGGGGCAGCTGCCTTAGGGCCCCCAGGAGTAACTGGGCCCGGGGCAGCTGCCCCTTTTGCCCCTCCTTAAAGACGGCCCTGATAAAGGGTTAAATGTGAAAGGGTTTATAAAATACCCCTTCCTGTCTTACTGGAGATTCTTGGCTGATGTCAGCATATCTAATTGCTAGTGTAGGACTCAACTATTGAGGCTTGCCTTGACGTGGCAGGTGAGCTTATATTCAAATGGGCATTGGAATAAAACTAAAGAGCCTCCATTTTGTTTAAATGTACATGGGGATTTAGGCCAGAGCGCAGGTAGCGTTCTCTTTGTTTTTATAATTATTTTAATACTGTTTTTTGGGTTTTTTCAGATTATCTGTAGAATACGATACAGTACAATGTAACCTGTGCTGAGAGTGATTTCTTCTTAAGCAGTATTCCTGAAGGAGAATGGCAACAGATAAATGTAGCTCCTCACAATAGTTCAATTATTTGGTTATCTGCTGCGTTATTGTGAAAAACTGTATATTTAGAGATAGGTTTAAGGAATAACTGTGTAGCACATCTCCTGGCACTGACCTCCATGTCCCGTTCAACATCATCCGTGCCCTTGAGAAGCCTTTGTTCAGACTTTTTCTCTTGCTCTGAGTGTGTGTGTGTGTTCTAAACCAGCAAAGGGAGGGAGAGATGGAATGTTTTACTTAAAAAAAATATATATGATGAAGGACATAAAATTTGCAGAGTGGCCATTTGACAGTTTGGAACACAGTTCTGGGCTGCCAATATCATGTGTGCCAGGGGTGTAACTAACCCCAGCACACAAGTTCAAATTAGGTGGTCCGGTAACTGTGTGGTATTTTTAAAAAAAATATGTTTTATTATCTTTCAAATGAAGCAGACTTTTTTTCATATTTAATGGGACTGCATAGTCATAAAAAATTGTCAGGAAGTAAATTTAAAATATATATATATATATATATATATATATATTTTTTTTTTATGAACTGTACAATTCCTCTGACACAAAATCTAATTTTATTACACATTAACTTTCCACCTTTAATAAAAAAAATGACCTGAAATTGCTGATTCACATCTTAACAGCAGTAAAGTTGATTATCGCAAGAAACTGGAAAAATTCTTTAAAACTGGACTGGTGCTTAAAAGGTCACCAAATACACATGCAACTAATGATGGAAAAATATATACCAATTTTAGTAAATCAAAGACTCAGATATGAAAACTTCTGGGATGAATTACGGAAACTAATATTGGATACATAGATATTGAATTGTGGAAGATCTCCCTTGGGGAGCAGGCCCTTCTTCCTTCCACTTTGTTTGTTTGTTTTATTTCAGTCCTGAGAGAACGTTTTTTTGACCACTGAGTTTCACGATTTGTTGTCTGTCTATCCATGTAATACTTGATTATTCGATTTACTAGAGTGTGATAATATTAATAGAGCACAACTGATGAGAAAAAATGCTAGAAAAGTAAATGTTTTATAGAATGTTATTATATGAGCGTATATATATATATTGTTTTATGTTTCTCGTCTATGAAAACTACAATAAAAATATATATTTTTTAAAAGAAGATATTTCAAGCAGAGCGCTGTAGATCCAGCGTTCTGCTGGATCCAGTATTAAAACTAAGTTAAAGGAACACGTCAAGAACCATAACCACTACAGCATACAAGGTCAGGGAAATTTGATTGGCTGACCACAGATAAGAAGTACATCCGTTAACGAGCTGTTTAAGTAATGACTACTTACATGGGGGCACCTGGGCACAACCACTACAGCACCTGATTGGTTCGTGGAATGCATCTTTAATAGAGCTATCTGCTATATATAAAGTGGATTAACTCACATGAGCCAGGTATCCATAGCTCTAAGAAATGAGAGCTGATGTAGGCTCCTTAGAGTCCCAAGCTGTAAATATAAATGTGAGATTACGCTGGTATGCTTCCAAATTAATTTTAATAGTATCTCTAGATTTTTCATTACATCATACCTTCTGGCTTACTCTGCTTTAAAGATTTATATGTTTTTTGAGAAAAACCTGTGGAAATGTATTTACACTTCTTATAATTAAACACAACGCTGATATAGATTTTTATTTTTATTACAGAAAATTTGCCAGATATATCTGAGATGGGGTGAAGGAGTACAGAAATACCTTTCGATTTTATTTTGCCCAAATATTGAATGCCCCTCTGGCCCATATAATTCACAAACACGGTCATTATTTTAAAATATTAGCACACTTTCACATTTTAAAACACACGAATGTTTTGTGCCGAGTACACCACCTCATTGTCAAACTGTTAGAAATCTATGTACTTTGTAACTTTAAAACTAATATAAAAAAAAATGGTGTTTCACTAAAGTGGCATTATAGATAATAAAATTAAATAATTATTGGTATTTACTATTTAAGATATCAAAATAATGAGTGCAAAATAACAAGATCTCATACAATTATCATGACATAAAACTGTATGCTCTAAATTAAGAGACATATGGCCCCAGTGACATGGGCTAGAACTTTAACGCACTATACCTTGATGAGATGGCCACTTCCTATTTCAATGTCTCTTTATAAAGAGAGGAAATAAGACATTTGTTTTGTTCTGTTCTGTTCTTTATTTCATGTTTCTCACCATACTTTTTACTGACAAGTATTCAAACAAGCCCTACTACGTTGGATGGAATCACACTTGATAATTGAAATATGGTGAACTGAAAACCTAGGTAACCATTCTGATAACGATTCTGAACAGCAGCCATGAAACCTCCGTCATAGTAAGTAGCCAATTATGTAAGTAGCCAATTAAGTGGTTAAAGATGGCACTAAATAACTGAGGAACACAGAGAGTTTATCCAAAGAAACATGTTTTAGATTCCAATTCGTGTTAAAGGGAAACTATAGTCCTGAAAATAATATTTTTTCGGGATTATACATTTCCTTCTGTTGCTGTGATCTCGGTCTGTTCCCTTTGGTGTTTTAAAAATTTAGTTAAAAAAAGATTACCTACATTTTTTCCAGTGCCGCCCACTCCTTCTCCGTTTTTGTCTTCATTCCTGCTGACCCAGAGAAGTATTCGAAATGAGATATGCATGCACAGCAAAATGGCGCACTCCTCCAATCTAATCCTGCTCTGAGCAGCATTTAATTGTACTGAGATACATAGTTAAATAGTGGTCTGGGTTAAAAAAGACTAAACTCCATCAAGTTCAAGCTTAAAACCTATTTTTTTCATACTGTTTTTTCAAAAGAAGGAAAGCCATTTCCAATTATGCCACAAACATGGAAAAAATTCCCTTTTGACTCCATAGGGGCAATCAGATTTCTCCTTGGATCGACAACCTGTTAACATACATATCAATTATATCCTTGAATATTCAGTTTTTTTTTGTAGAGAAATGTCCACTCTCCCTCATGGGGGACATCGATCTAGCCATACACTGTCCAATCCCTAGGAATGCTTGAAAAGTGCATTGCACATGAGCAACTCAGTTGCACAATCTCAATTTAAAGATCTCGCAATGTCATCACCAGTGACGTTGTTAGATCTCTAGTACATGTGCCCGGGGACGTTTTAGCCGCGAGGCAAACAAGGCATTTGTCTTGGGCGGCATTTTCCAGGGGGCGGCAAAAAAAGGCACCCCCAAATGCCCAGGGCAAATGCCTTGTTAGCCTTGCGGCTGACATGTCGGTCGGGCTGCTGGGCGGGCTGCTGGGCGTTTGGGGGGGCGCTGGCAGGCGGCTGACGAGGGAGCACTTTCTCTGAGCTGTCTGCTCAGCTCCCTCGCGCGCCACAGAGTGAGGCTGGGAGCAGGAATATGCATTTTACTTTTCTTAATCTGTGTTTATTTTGCAGTAGTCAGCATTAGCAGTGATATTCATTCAGTGCACACAATTATGACTGATTGATTTAATTAGCCTTGCAGAAGTCAGCATTTTTGTTAGCAATGAAAATCCTTTATGTGAAAGCTATTGGGTTATTATTATTAATGCCATTTATATAGCGCCAACAGATTCCATAGCGCTTTGCAATATTATGAGAGGTGGATTTAACTATAAATAGGACAATTACAAGAAAACTTACAGCAACGATAGGTTGAAGAGGACCTTGCTCAAACAAGCTTACAGTCTATAGGAGGTGGGGCGTAAAACACAATATTACAGGAATTAGCAATCAAATAAGGTGGGAGTGAAGCAGAGCTGGAGGAAAGAGTAGAGTGCTACCCTTTAGACAGCAAGAGACAGGTATGTGAGGTAGAGGGTTACAATAATCCATGCGGGAAATTACTAGAGCATGGACAAATTCCTTAGTAGCATCTTGCGTATGCGGATTATGTTTTTTAGTAGGAATCTACAGGACTTAGTAACATGCTGTATATGAGGCTCAAAGGTGAGGCCAGAATCAAGTATGGCACCAAGACAGTGCGCTTGCAAGGATGGACTGATGTGGATACCACCAGCATGAAGAAGAGTGAAAGAGGAGGATCAGTATTAGGAGGAGGAAAGACAAGGAGCTCAGTTTTAGAGAGATTTAGTTTCAGAAAGTGGGAGGACATCCACTCAGAGATGGAGGAAAGGCAAGCAGTGACACATTGCAGGATGGCAGGGGAGAGGTCCGGGGAGGAGAGATATATCTGGGTGTCATCAGCATACCAGTAGTATTGGAATCCAAATGAGGTAATACGTTTGTCAAGAGAGGCAGTATAAAGAGAAGATAGAAGGGGACCAAGGACAGAGCCTTTGGGGACTCCAACTGAGACAGGACGAAACGAGGAGGTATCTTTAGAAAAGGAGATAAGAGAGATAAGAGGAAAATCACGAGAGGACGGAGTCACAGAGAGCGAGTGATTGAAGAGTTTGAAGAAGGAAAGCATGATCAATGGTGTCAAAGGCAGCAGAGAGGTAAAAAAAATTAGTATGGAGTAGTGGCCTTTAGATTTAGCTGCGATTAGGTCGTTAGTAACTTTGATAAGAGCGGTCTCAGAAGAGTGGAGGGGGTGGAAGCCAGACTGAAGAGGGTCAAGGAGAGAGTTGGAATTGAGATAATGAGACATACGGGTAAAGACAAGTCTTTCCAGAAGCTTTGAGGAAAAAGGGAGCAGGGATATGGAACGATAGAGGGGAAGGATGGGTCGAGATGGTTATTTCAGGATAGGTACTACAGTGGCATGTTTAAGGTCAGCAGGGACAATGCCAGAAGAGAGAGTTGTTTCTTTGTATTGACTTTCTTCCCAAATTTCTTTCAAACTCTTTCCCCATTAGTTCTGAGAAATTCATTAGCAGTAGTCATTGCTAGTCAGATATAATGCTGTAAAAATCTCATGTCAATGGAATCATCAGCTGTTTTGATATTTAATGCTACCCTTGGCAACCGGTTGGATTCTAAAGTTTTCTCTCAAAGATACCAGTGGAAGTAGAAAAACATTGAACATGTTTTGCTATATCCAGTGGTTGATAAAAACAAACAAACCACAGAATACAAGGCTATCACTAACTATTAATAATGTACTAATTAAGAACTAAATCCACACCAACAATGCTCAAATTATTAATTACTGACTACATTAACTATTCTCAGGCTGCAGCAGACATCAGAAAAATATGTATGTCTGCTTAAACAATGAAAAAAAACACAAATACAAAATATAAAAAAATTACTGAAGTTCTTAAAGTCATCTATATTGCCTTAGAAGGGCCCTATGAAATATGATCAAAGATCCTCAGGACCACATATTAACTGACATGCCTGCAAGAAATGGCACAGTCAGTGGAAAAAAAAAAAGCCAGGCAATGATTCTTCTATCATTCCCTGTACCATGGGATGGAAATTGTGGCAAACTCTTCTTTTTACCTGAGTTTGCCACAAGCTCCTGGAGGAGCCTGCTTGCCAGCCTCTTGCCCACAAACTATGGACCATGCGAAAAATAATGTAAAAGTCTCTGTTCATGCAATTGGGATTATAAGGGTCGTTTACCGAACCACCGCATGAATCAGAGACCACCCTGGAGCTTGTTAACACCTATTAACAACTTGGAACGTTTCTCACCGCAATGTTCTAATTGTTCGTCGGGTGGCTGCAATTCCTATAGACAACTACGAGGTGGCGGGCATCTTGTCCACATGAACGCAGGCACCGGTGTTTGGGCATGAATCTCCTGGAAATAAAATCGGCTACAGAAGCTCCCGAACACCACTGGACTTCCATCATCGCCTGCGTTTGGTTTTATACAAGTTGAAGAGCACTGTTCGGTGGGATCATTTGTCTGAATGAAGGGAACAAGCTCCAGGGTAAGATTATTGACTCTGTTCGGTAGTTTGTTCATTTTCAAACTACCGAACTAGACCGACCACAAGCCCTGATTCTCTGGAACTGTTTTGGCATGGGGCCATGCTTGCAGTCGGTCAAATATGACTTCCATAGAATTTCTGAACCCCTGAACTGATCTGGGTGATTTTTGGATATGTTGGTAACCCATATCAGGGCTATCAGGGGATGTGGGGATATCATGTGTTTTTGGGTACTTTAGGGACTTTTTAGAAATGTGTATTTTTTCTGCCTGGAGATAATTGGGTTAATGCATTATCTGATATTCGTGCATATTGGCAAGAACGGCCATTCGTGACTTTTTCCGTTCTTGCCTATTTCTGTACACTGCCGTTCGGGGATTTGCGCATGAACTGGCCATTCACAGCTGTCCGTTCGCAAGGTTTCCCATTCGCATACGAATAACTGTCTGTATTCGGTGATTTACGCGAAAGGACCATTTGTGGATTTCTCAGTTCACGCCTGATTACAGTCGTTTTAAATTCATATGGTTTCCCATGAACGCGTTTTGCTGGCTTTCTAACACCATTTTGGCCCTGGTTCTTGCGAGACCCGCGGTGGCCATCTTGTTGGTGTTGGTAGTCGGGGATTTTACTCCCATCACAAAAAGGCTTTCTGTGTTTTCGGTTTTGTTACGGTCAAGCTGTGCAAGCTGTCAGGGACCTGGTCAGGTTGGTGTTAGACCCCTGGGGAATGGGACTGTCAGTCAGGTTTATCCTAGTATTCTGGCAAGGGGTGAGCCCCCATTTGGGTACTACCCAGAGTGCTGCTGATCGGAATTTGTCATTGCAATTCCGGTCTTCCTGGGTGAGCCCCAGTGATCGTAATAAGAATCTGCTTGTTACCGCACGCCAGTAGGCTGTGTGCAAGTTAAGGCCCATGGCCTGTTTCATGTCCCTCCCAACTGATCCCTATACCTCTCCTACCTGTGCCTGTTTGTTAAACAAATTGCAAGCGTACCTATTTAGCCCTATCATGGACAATACCCTGAATCCCATGGATATCCAGGCGATGCTCAATGCGCAGGTGGCCGCATCCCTGGAGAAGTCTATAGACAAAGTGTTCCCGGCGGCCTCTGATACTATTAAGCCGGCTTCAAAATGCTCCCAAGGCAGAGAAGACTCTGAGTCAGATGACTCCTTCAGAGAGAGGCCACGCCTGGCAAAACACCATTGGAAGGGTGAGGGCTAGCCTTTTACCATGTGACTATGGCCCCTGGGATGTATGGCCCTTTAAAAGCCCTTTTGGATTTTGGACTTAGAGATAATTGGCTTACCACAGCCACTTAAGCCAATTATCTCCAGGATAGAGGAGAAGATAGATTGGCCGTACAGCCTAAATCTGTGGAACTGTTTCTGCCTGTGATAATTAAGTTAGCCCATTGTGTTTGTTAATTGTATCACAGGCAGAGGGGAGGGTTTGTGTGCATTAGCTGGCAGTGTCTGACAGTGCTGTACTGTGTTGATTGGCTGTTGTAACTTTGAGTCCTGTGTACCACAAGGTCCACGTGGGTGGTAACCTTGTGGGAAAATGTGTATACAAGAAGGTCCTGTGTGCTCATTAAAGGAGTTCTACTTCACCCTCAATTTAGAGTCTTGTCTCTTAGTGGGGGGGATCTTCTACAAGGGATTGCTATGCTCTTCATACACCCTTAAATAATCACTAAGCTCTTGTAAGAGCTTGTTCCTGCTTCACTCTCTGGGGAAAGAGAGGTTCACCCACTGGAACCTGGAGCCTTGTCGTAGGTCCAGACTGAGTAGGAGACGGCAAGACCCCAACCAAGCTGCGGTGGTTTGTGGGGTCTGCAGTCAAGTGGAGTGCTTGGAGCCCTCGGGAAGCACTAGGAGCATCCATCAACGGAGGTACCCAGTTGGGGTGCCACGTGTTCCGTTACAGAGCCCCTAAAGCGTAATAAACGCTCAGCGCCAGTTCTTTCCCCTCCTATTCAGGATGATTCCTAGAATGAGGAAAGAGATGTACCTCACTCCATCTCCATTCTAGACAAGTGTCAGACGACGGTCTCAGACTCCAAAGACGGGGATTGGGGCTCCAACACCTACGTCGGGGACACGTTTCTGGGTGAGCCCCAGAGTAAGGAGAATGCAGGGATGGAGAAAGTCCGCTGCTCAGGAACAGGAGGTTTTACTGGATACTTCTGGTCAGAGGATGTTCGACCCCGGGAACATCAGACATCCCCAATCAGGGGAATGAACCCCACCAGAGCAACTCCTCAGGTTTATGCATTTTTGGATATGGAAGCCCATGGATAAAGCCATCCGCAAATGGATGAGGGCCAAATGCCCCCGGCCATCGATACCTGCTAAAGTGGCGTTTACACCTGAGTTTGACCAGCTCGTGATGGCATTTATGGCACGTTGAGGTCGTGACCCTCTAAAAGGGGTGGAAAGGGGATTCAGGGGAGCACAGGACAAGCTCCTGGACGCGATGGGACCACTTGCCGGCGTAATGTACCTGGCGGACGACGCATACACCCGTGCAGACTCTTTTACTGTGGATATGGTGTGCGAATGGGCACACGACATTCGAGAATAGGCCCAAAGAAGGCTCTGCTTTATGGGCAATACCAATGTGGCCCTATTGACTCAGAGGCGCCGTGCAGCACTCTTCCACATTGATGCCAAACTAGCAGATTTTGGGGCAATAGAACTAGGCCCACAGGCACAAGGAAAACATTTTGGAGAGGTCTTCATGAAGGCGTTAAATAAGCACGTAAACGTGTTCACCTCTGTAAATAAGGCCAGCACCTCCATGCGCAAGGTCTTTAGAGGTAACCCCACTACCTGTGTTTTTTCCAGGGCTGGTTGGCAACGGGGCCGTGCCACCAGTCGATTTTGGCCATCGGGCCCCAGCACTGGACACCCACAACACTTCTACATGGAAGTGGGTGCATGCCAATAATACCCCTACTACCGGGGAACAGACAGAGGTCGTGGAGGACACAGACATGCCCGTGCAAGATTCCCCACAGGTAAGAGACCATCACTTTCATGTACCTACTTTAACTGTGACTGCAGGCCGTATTTCTTTTTCTTTCCAGATTTGGGAAAAACTGTCCACAGATGCATGGGTACTACAGACTGTCAAGGTTTATCACATCGAACTTCTAACGTTCCAGATGCAGAACCACCCCCTCTTCCCCTTTGCCTCTTGGCCATTGGACGCTCATTTCATATAAGGGCAGCTCCGCGAACTGCGCACGAAAAGCGCAATACAACCAGAGCGTGGGTGAGGGGGCTTTTTCAGCAACATGTTTCTCATTCACAAGAAGACCGGTGACTTCAGACCAGTAATCAATTTAAGGAATCTTAATGTTCACGTTACATACCGCCACTTCAAATTGGAAGGTATCCTCCTCCTCCGAGACCTTCTACAAGAAGGGGACTGGTTTATTCACCTGGATCTCAAAGTCGCATACCTGTCGATCCCAATTCACGAAGACAGTCGCCCTTTCCTTCAGTTCCTATGGCACAGCACCCCATGGCAGTTTACTTGCCTCCCTCTCGGGCTCAGCTCTGCATTGTGGTGTTTCACGACAATGCTAAAACCGGTGGTGGCCTATCTCAGAGCACAGGGAATCCGATGCATTATATATTTGGACGACATCCTACTGTTCTGCAGGACGAGCAATCTGCTATCACAACATACTGGGCATACGGTACAGTCGTTGGAATCTCTGAGGTTCATAGTCTTCAGGGCCAAATCGGCACTGACCCCCCCTCAGACAATTTAATTCCTGGGCTTTGAGATAGACTCCAGGTCCTGCACGCTTCACCTCCCATATTCAAAAGTGACGGCCATTCGGAGCAAGATCCTTAAACTCTACTCCATTACGCTCAGACAACTCGCCCGGATCATGGTCCTGCTGTCCTCCACAATCCAAGCCATATTTGCAGGTCCTCTGCACTATCATGCCATGCAACGGCTGAAGGCCTACTTCCTCAGAAGGAACCCCACCTAAAACCAACCAGTTCCGCTGACAGACAAGGTTCGTCAAGAACTCGAATGGTGGCTTAATTGCATGCAAACATGGAATGGTTGAGTCATCTTTGGCAGCCACCTGGACTTCATACTGGAGTCGGATGCCAGCAGGTGGGGACGGGGGCGCATCATGGGAGGAGTATGGACAACCCAGGAACTCACGATGCACATCAACGGCCTAGAATTATTGGCCGGTTCTCACCATGCCGTACAGACCGTGGCCAACCCATAAGTGTCCAACAGGGGAGGGAATTTGAACCTGGGTACTTTGGTGTCCACAGCAGTTCCTAGTCCTTGGAATCGATCTAGTCCTGTTTTTCCTGGTTTGTTTGTAGCATTGGGGGCTGGACTTTGTCTATTGCTGTGCTTCACCTATGATTGATCACTCATCTGCTAGATATATAAACTGCCCCTCCCTGAGAACATTATCAAGTCTTTGGTCCTGGTGTATGTGTTCAGTTCCTGTTTTCAAGTCTCCTGAACTTGTATTCCATATTGACCCCAGCTTCTGACTTCGGCTACACTTCTTTTATCCTGACCTCTGTCATCCCTTGACTTTGGCTACACTTCATTTATCCTGACTTCTGGCATCCCTTGACTTTGGCTACACTTCATTTATCCTGGCCTCTGGCATCCTTTGACTTCAGCTATCTCTCAACTATCCTGCTGTTTGTGACCTTGTCGGTACTGCTTTGGAACACCTTTCCTACACAGCCCCCATGCACAGATTCACAGTCCAGGTGTTTTCTTACCTGGTCACCTTGGACTGTGTCTATCTGCAAGGGTAAGCAAACATATCTGCGCTACAAACTCCCACCTCAGGTAAGACCCTGACACTAGCAAAGGGGCAATCTAACTGCTGCATTCTCCTTCGGATGGACAACGTCTCTGCCGTATGTTACATCAAACACTTGGGAGGAACTCCTCCCAGACACTGACGGAGCTGACAAAGGAAATTTTAGATTAATGCCTCTCTAGCAACATCACGATTAAGGCAGAACACTTACCGAGGGAGTTTAACCTTACAGTGGATTGGTACTCCTGCCACTGGAGAGATGCCAGCGACTGGCAATTAAACCCGCAAATATTTGCAACCTTGAATGACCAGAGGGGTCCACTCGTATTGGACCTATTTGTCATCAACTACTGGAGTTTTACAGCTGGCTTCTGGATCCGGATTGCATGGCAATGGATGCCTTTTTCCAACAGGACTTATTTGTTTCCCCCATTCGCAATGATTGCGAGAGTACTCCACCAAATACAGAGACGAGAAGTGATGATTCTCCTTCTGACACTGTTATGGCCAAGCCAACCATGGTTCCCAGGCTTCCTTGACATGTCTTGTGAGGATCCAATTCTCCTGCCGGATGACCTGATGCTACTCCGGGACCCAGTGGGAAACCCTATCATATGCCACTGGACGGAGACCTATCCTTAGTGGCTTGGACTCTTTCAGGGGGTCATGGTGTATCAACGACTTATTGTCAGCAACTAGAGATCTGCTGTGGTATTCCTGGGCCCCAGGAACTCGGAAAAGTTACCTATCTGCCTGGCCATCTTGGACGGGATGGTGTGTGGGACGGGACCTTGATCCCTTTACAGCACCTACTTCCACGATCATGAATTTCCTCTCTTCACTCTTCGAGGAAGGTAAGTCTCAATGTATCTATACTGGTAAAATATTTTATAAATAAATACCTCATCATCGTCATCAGGTTCGCTATATCGGCACCCCACGTACCTGTTCAAGGGAGGGCGGTTGGTCAAGATCCCCTGATCTATCGACTACTGCAAAGCATTAAACTCAGGCATACTCCAACTCCCAAATATCAACATCTATGGGATGTGGATGTAGTGCTTCGGTTCTTGAGAGTATGGCCATCTAACGAACATCTATCCTTACGACAATTGACGGACAAATTTACCTTTCTACAGTGTCTCGTTCCGAAGAGTCTCAGATGTGCTTGCTTTCAACGTGGACGCTTTTACGGTTGCTCCAGAGGGAGACACATTCCGTATTTCACAATACACTAAATCAGATTGGACGTTGGTCTTCTACCCATTCTTCGCCTTGGACCCTCAACTGTGCGTGTTTACGGCATTGCGGACATATGTGAAAACGACGGAGACGTTGCACCCAACATTATCCCGACAACTGCTGGTGTCATATGTCAGTCCTCACAGTCCAGTTTCAGTCACCAGTCTGTCCAGATGGATTAGATGGCTCCTTACATTGGCCGGGATAGACCCGTCTTTCGGTGCCCACTCCGTCCGCAGAGTGGCGGCATTGTTGGCTTTTATGGCGGGCGCATCACTTTTGGATCTTACAAGTGGCGGATTGGTCACGCGAATCCATGTTTTGGACATTCTATTTTCATCCGTCGTCTAACGCTGTGTTTTCTCTTCTCCCTAAGCGTTAATTGCAAAAATATGCAAAATATAAAGCCTCCTGTCATGTGTTAAAATTGAAGATTATACTAGCATAGTGTACTAATAATCTTAATTTTAATAATGACAGGAGGTAATTCCCCTTTGTTGTTTGTCCCTACCCTGGTACGAGGTAAGTTATAGGGTTACAGGACTCTTGGGGCTTGTTGGTATTCTTTGTATACTTTACGTATATGAGATAACTTATCGTATAGTATATTTACTGCAGGAACTATAATTATGGTTATGTTAACATTCGATAATGTTAGAATGATTTCAGTTATATTTATATCTGATTACGTAAGTTCACTGTTCTATGTTCATACGGTCGGTTCCATATCACTGAAGCTAGTTTCCTTTTCTTTCAGCTTAACCCGTCAATAGATGGAATTCGTTCATTTATCGATTTCAAGGCTGCAGTTGGATTTTGTACAAAGTTACTCGTTTTGTTATGGACTTGTAATGTCGCATTTGTCAAGAGGAAGTGATTTGCATATACTTTCCCTTATATACACTCTGAGTGTGTTCTGATTGGTTCTTTCTTTCAATAGTTTTTTCTTTGTTCTTATGGAATTAGTAAAGAAAGCTAATGCAAAATACTTGCCTCCTGACATTATTAAAATTAAGATTATTAGTACACTGCGCTAGCATAATCTTCAATTTGTGTCTGTAAATCTGTGAAGTGTGAAGGGAAACTGCATTGAGATGCCCCCCCCCCCAAAAAATATAGGCAGCAGGTAGGGCTATAATATTGATAATGGGGGAACTAGTGCCCATCGATGGGCAGCAGTTTGATATTATTAAAGGGGAGACCTAATGTGTGTCCCTCAGCCCCCACCAATGTGTGGCAGATGGGCAGATGGGGGTTCTATTTAAATGTACTGACTGGGGGTAGACATACCATCTCCTGCTCTGTTAATTGAACTTTAATCACATAGAGGAGAATGCTGTAAGCTCTAGCAGGCAATTGACAGAGTATTAGATAAGAATTTGTAAACTAAGCACATTGTGCAATAAGAGAAGTTAAACAATCGAGACTTCTTTTCCAGGTTTGTAGGGAGGCTGTGAGTCATGGCTGGGAAGGTGTGAGTTAACCCCCAAATCTCATTGAAATGAACAGTGAGACTGCACGAGCATCTATACCCCAAAACCAGTTTCTTTAACTAAAGTTGTTTTATTGCTTAGATTGCCCCTTCAAATCCATCATCTTTTTTTGCTGTTGAACCAAAAGAAAGCAAAACACAAAAACACAAACTTGAAGAGATTACCACAAACCTGAAAATTAATCAAAATATAACAAAAGTGTAATTTAAGAAGAAAAAAAAAGATAATTACACTATTCCCACAGTATTTCATTTCTTTTTTTGTAACCAGTAGCATTGTTTTGACATGCCAAAGAGTCATTGGAAAGGGATGGTGAATTCCAGACAGACTTTATCAGATTATATACTTCTGTCTACTTTGTATCATTTATTACGCTATTACACAACTCCAATGAATGTGGCTTCTATTGTCTCCGACAACATGGAAACATTGAAATTTGTACTTGATTACATTAGTGAAGTCTAATTTTTTTTTCCATCTACTTACAAGATATATAATTAATAATTCATTGTATGAAAAAGTGCCTTTGTTGTTCTTGAACCCCAAAAGGACATAGTTTACATATTTCTATAATTGCGCTATGAACCATCCAGCGGTGATTATATGGAGGATAATTATTAAGGCAAAATAAGGTGCTATTCTGGAGCAAAGTGCTGACTTAGGAGTTATCACCATGGAAACGAACAAAATGGCATTTGGACTTTTGCATGCAGGGTGGCACTTGATTTGCCTTGATAAATTTCGCCATATTGCAAGACATCACTACATATGTATTTTTTAGTATTATATTCTCTTCTTTTTTTTAATTTTATTTCTAAATTTATTTGTCAGGGGGAGGTCATATGTTATACAGTTTTTTGGACTGTTTTATATATATATATATATATATATATATATATATTTGCCCATAATGCTGGGTCATCAAATTACTATTTATAAGAGCATTCTACGCACCATAACTCCAGTGGTTATGGTGCCCCCTCTTTCACTGCAATGACTCAAATAATTTTAGTACAGTTTGACATCTTATCTGGTGTCTGGTAGGTGCCGCTCCTGCCTCCACCTTCTCCCCAAAGTCAGCCTTAAAAATGTTTTTGATGAGTAAAATAAAATCAGGATAATCCACAAACAATAAATGCATAGAGTAATGCAAGAAGTGGCTCAAAACATTCCACACTGTAACCTGATGTGGTGATCCTCCAGATGAATGAGATGTGTGGGAGCTGTAGTCCGCGCTGTGTGTGGGCCACCTGGTGAGGTCAGCCCTAAATCCCCAGTGGGGAGGTACCGTATAAATGTGGGCTGTTTGCAATCCTTTTGGTAATGCCTGACGTTTACTTCCAGTAGAGAAGTTAGGTAGGTACCGCAGTCGGGGTTTTACCCATATTGCCCATGTAAGGTCAAGAGTGAATCTGCAGGCCATGTTGGTTATACCACTTATCAGAAACAGGGGGGGCTCACCCCTACGTGCAGCTGTAGCAAGCAGTCTGCACACCAGACATATCCAGCACATATACAAAATAACTATAAGGCAGTTAGTCTTGGTATGAATTGTAAGCATCAAAACAAGTATTTGAGGTTAACCCATGTAATAAATCCTGTCAACATACAGTAATTACCCATACAACATGAAACTATGCATAAGATAGGCATCATTGCAGCATTAAACTTGAATAATGGCTGTAAATTTACATTGAATGAAGATTCTGTGTGCCTGAGCGTGTTGTGAGTGGTAGGAGGTGTCTCCACTTGCGGTGAGGTACAAGCCGTGATTAATAAGTGCCTGTAATGAAAAAACATGATGTTGCGAGATCCAAGATGGCCGCTGTGCATCTAAGAGTGAACTCCAGCGGGTCCGAGAGTGAGTGCCGCGATGGAAGCCCTGACAGCACCAGAAATTAGAGTGTTAACCAGAGAGACCCCTAAAAGCAAAAAAATGTTTGGGCCGCTGCCGGCTGCGAACGGAGTCTACAGTATACAGATGGTAGAAAAATTAGAGGCCAGGGCCCCCAGCAAATAGGTGTAGGCTGACAGGGAAGGTAAAAAACGGTATAAGGTTGTTAGAGTAGGATAAGCACCCTAAAGAGACAGTGTTGAAATAAATAACAGTATATAAAAATAGTCAAATTAGGATCATAAAAAGAGTGTTAACCTAAGAAGCATATATTCTGCCCTGTTCCTACAGGAGCAGCAAAGAAAGAAGGAGGATTGGGGGCTGTCCTACCGTATATCTGTGATGACTGTTGTTTTCTGATTGGTTTAAAAAGTTTGATTGACTTGTTGCTGCTGGAGTTTTAAGTAAAGAAAGTCAATGCAAAATATGAAGCATCCTGTTATGTGGTAAAATAAGAAATTATAAGCCAAAAAATTCCATTCTTAAAACATGTTACAGTTAACATGTAACATTAACATAATAAGATTTTTTATATTGTTGCTTTGAAATTTACGGTGCATGTTTTCAATTTATAATAATCAATGAACCTCTAACTTTATTATCAGAAATAATCAGAAAATATCTAGTGCTCTTAAAACCATCTTGAGAAAAAGTGTCTGTCACCATGATATATTACTCATTAGTGGTTGATAAGAGAACATTCGAGATTAGATAGCAGGAGATATGTTTGCTGTTTGCTGTGAATACCTGACTACAATGATAAATTACAATTCTAATTACAATCTGCAAGTGTGGCTTGGGAACCTGATCTAACACTAACTGAAAAAAGTTATTAAAGCAACAAGGTTGGTTGCTGTACACAAATTTAACATTTAATTTCAGGTAAATATGTATTGCATTTGATCGATTTGACCTGTTGAAAGAATTGCCAAATTCCACACAATGCTTCATGTAGATGCTATGTGTGGCTTCATCAGCGAGATTCAGAGATTAAAGAGTGTGGGTTAAACTAAGCACAGGGTTCTCCACTAAATCAAGAATGTGCACATTTTAATCTAAGACTAAAACAAACAATTTAAGAAAAAAAAAAAAAAAAAAACTATTTTTTGTAATGTTTTTTTTTCTGCCAGACAAATGGTTTGGATTTTTGGATCACAAATGTCACTTTGAATTTTTGTTTTCACATTTTGCAAATATTAAGAATGTTCATAGATTACAGCCAAAACAAAAGCCCTTTACCAACATAAACCTTTGTTACAACTGCACTGGCAGAAAAGTCTAATACATTCAAACGCAGATTTATTTTTTTTCATTTGTTTTCTTTGTACGTTGCTTACAGACATAAGGCAAGTCTCATTTGGTTACAAAAGGGAATCACTTTCAAACAAGTGTCGTATAACATGCGCTACTGCTTTAAGTAATTTCTATAGCTTTCTGTATGCATTTTAAAAGGATACAATAGAAAGCCCTTGCCTCAACCATACTTGCTATAGGCAGAATCATCACAGGTGTAGACGAGCAACAGCAGCGTATACAAACAGCATGCAAATGAAAGGGAAATGTCAACTGCAAAATTAAAAATGAATATATGAGAGCAAGAGGCCTACAATGAACTTATTTGAGGTATCCGTGGAAACGAGGAGAGGAAGAACAAATTGCAGAACAAAGCAATCACGCACAACGTTAGAATATACATTAAAACACAATGAAGTTTGAATGTGCAGATACAAACGGAATTATAGCAATTCATTTAACTCCTTCGTGCACAATGACTTTACAGGAACACAGATTATTGTTCTGTGAACACAGTCCTTGTTGCATGGTCCAGGGTTGTTTTGAAAGAATACAGCAGTATGGAAATACTTTCTTCAGTGAATTAATTTTATTCCGCCAAAATGGACCTGACATCGTTTTTTCTCTTAGTAAAGTCCCAAGGTTTTGTTGGATGTTGGAAGAGGAGCCATACATAGAAGTGCTGTTGTTGACCTTTTCTTTCTGTTGCGTAATTGACGATTTAGAGTCAGGATTCCTGCTCTCTCGTCTGCTGAAATAAATAGGCTAATCTCAAAACCCACTATTACTTACATGGAAAAAACTCTAAGCACCTTTAACTCTCTGTTCCAGCGTATTATGTACATACCACACCTGTAAATTAAATAAACCTAAGTAATAGGTAAAGAATTGGTAAATAAAAAAAGATTCCTTGGATTGCTTCACTGTCTAGGGGTTTTGAGACACAAATAGTATCATTCATCATCTTCCCCCTTTGACTATTACAATTTTCTCTATATAAATAAAGAGAACGCTCTCTTTAAATATTTATATAGTTTTACCCTTTCCATGTCAGCCACCTTTTGTTAGGGTAGAAACTTTATTGTATTTTTTAGAATTATTTGGTTTGATTTACGGTCCCTTTTACTACTGCATTACAAGTTTCTTGGTATTGGCCTACATAACAAACAACCAATGAATCCAGCTCCATCTGAATAGAATGCTGATTCCCGGATTAACTTCCGCCCACATTGTTTGTCTTTTGTAGAACCACCCTGGAAAACTCACTGTCTTCCAACCCTACCAAGAATACAATTTAACTCCTTACAATGACAAACCTGGCTCTTCTCAAGTCTTAAGACTCTTTTATTGTCACCTCTTGTTCCCTTTTGCTCCATATATCTCGATTTCACTAAGTCTCCTACTACCCTCCTCACCATTTTCCAATCGTCTCTAAAAATGAACTTCTCTCAATAGCCTTATAAATCCTATCATAATTCTAACAATCAAGTCATCAATCAGCACCACCACATTACTCATATCTATGGTATGGCTACACTCAACGTGAGTATTTTTCATCATGTCTGTGCCAATAACCTTTAGATTATATGTTTACAGGGTCTTATAGGGTCTCAGAACTTGGTTTAGTATTTCAAAAGGCATGGATGCTGTATCATGTAAGTCAACACTAAATAAGTACTCATGGAATTCCAAGAACTGTTCGCAGTTTGAAAATCTTAAAACTATGTTTTTATGTCCCACGACCATTTCAAAAAAAAAAAAAAGCGTCACTGAGGCAGTAAGCGTCAATTGGCCGAATGTAATTTTTGCAGTGATTATAATTGCTTTACTGTATTGCATATGACATCTATTAAGCAGAGTCTTCACCACACAGATACTTGTCCCATAATGATCCCTTGGAGTATGATTCACTGCGTCAATGACAAGTCCGTTCCTGTGGATCAATGAACCGATGACAGGAATAGGAAGAGGCTTTCAATACAGTAAAGTGATTATAATCACTGCAAAAATTAAATTCTGCCAATCGACGCTCATGTGAACGTAGCATAGTATTTTAATCATTCAGTAGAAACAGGCTTATATTCACGTTAAAAAAAATGTGTTTTTATTTTATTAGCTTAACTTCTTTGCCAGATGGCTACACCCTTATTAGCTCATCTTCATTTGGCGGTTCAGAGTTACCTGTTTTTCAAATGAAATATGAAATGTCAACAGTGACTTGTGCCTGGGGAGATTGGCGCTTGTTAAAATGAGGATGTTTGCGTTCCCTCTGCAATGCTCACTCACAGCACTCTGTAAACTGTACAGCTAGCAAGCAGGAACGTGGCCTTCTAACTTTAATTATATTCGGTTTAAAAGAAAAAAGGTTATTTAATACAGGCTATAATTAATATTTTTGAGAGAAAAAAAAATATTGCACACAGCCGTTTGAATATACTTTTAAATGCACATGAACATGGAAAGTATAAGACACAATCATTTTATTTCTACAATTAAAAAATATCTTGTATGTAAAGGATCTCCAGTTTGCCTGGGCTCGGTCACAGAGTCGAGACTCGGACAGTTTATTTTATTAGGTAACTTCCTTGGATAGGGAGTTAACCAGAGTTTATATTACCCTGGAAAAAAAGCAAGAGGTAAACAAAAAGCAGAACAATGCTATGACTTACAAAGCTGGAGTATGCATAAAACATCATGAATTTTGAATGGACCCCAACAAATGGAATTCGGATGTTTAGCTTAGAGCCTAAGAGATGAGTGATATTCTAGAAAGCATTCCTACAACGTGCCCTGGCAGATAATCTGGGAATACATGTGAGATGCAGACAATTCCTGGACTCCAAGAGTTATTAAACATGAGGTTATTTCAGTAGGTGTTGCAAATTACTATCAGTCACAATGTGTAAAAAGAAGGTCTATATGATAATTTCGATAGCTACTGGTGGACACACAAGGACAGCTCTCAAACGCATGGATACAACGCAGAAAAAAAATGGTTCAAGATGAAGACAGGTAAGTCTCTGAGCTATAAACAAGACGTAACTCGATAGGGGATCACTAAATTAACAAAGATGACTGGCAGCAGAACTGGTGAACTGGCATATGACATCCATTAAGCAGAGTCTTCACCACACAGATACTTGTCCCATAGTGAGCCCTTGGAGTATGATTCAGTGCGTCAATGACAAGTGCGTTACTGTGGATCAATGAACCGATGACAGGAATAGGAAACGTAGGAACACCTAGGAAACATGGTTTTAGAACTTTGTTGCAGTGGAAAGGGCATTGAAACATACAAAATTAGATATGTTGTCTGTGCAGACACATATGGGGAGAGTCATCAAGCCAAAACAGGTGCTTTTTTGGTGCAAAGTGTTGAAAGGCATTCTGTTGGTTAACCCGGTGATTGCTCCCTATTTAGCACTTTGCGCTAGAAAATGATGAGTCCACCACGTGTTGAATGAATAGTCTAAGCACCATAATCACTGCAGCAAAAAATGTTTACTTCCGGAACTAAAGTCATATTTCCTGTTTTGGATTCTATTTCTTGCATGGTATATTCTCTATTGTACAAGGTTTACTAATAATACTATTTTCTTTGTAACGCACATTGTGTGCTCCTGGGTTTATTTTTTTCATCTCTTATCTCTGAATTTGAGTATTGTATGGGTCTTAGCTTATGAGTTTTACTCTAATGTTTTTTGCAATATCTGCTTTTTAGTTTTAACGGAGTGTAATTTTTTTCACTCTTGTTTTGTGGCCTTGTCCTTGCGCAAGATTTAACTATGCTCTGTTTTCTATTCCTAAGACTCGGTTCAAACATTAATTCTGGAAGAAAAGAACAGATACAAGTTGGTAAATATGTTTTTAAACAGATTCTCCAGACTAGATTTGATACTTTTTCATGTTTATGTATGGTATAATTAAAATATAGAAATTAAATATGGATAAATCATTTAAACTAAACAGGGTGCTCACATTTGAAGTTCTTGCATTTGATACAAATCCACATGCTGCTTAACTTCTGAAGTGAGTTTTCACCAAACCAGGAAGTGACAGCTTCTCAAGTAGTCAACGGAAAAATCTTTAGTTTGATTAATTCATTTTGGTGTATGGATCACGTCCCTGCAGTCACGATGCTCAATTCAATGCCATTTAGGAGTTAAATCACTTTGTTTATGCAACTCTAGTACCATCTCCCTGTATGTTACTTGCACAGCCATCCGAAACATTTCCTGTAAAGAGTCATCTAATGTTTAAACTTCCTTTATTGCACATTCTCTTTAATTTTTTATTTCTTATCTCCTGCTCTGTTAATAGCCCTCTAGACCCCCGTATGTATGTAGTTAAAGTTCAATTTACAGAGCAGAAGGTATAAACGTCTAAAGGAAGTTAACATCTTACTGAATGTCCCTTTAACTTTCTATACTGCAGAGATTATCCAAAGTAGTTATTTCAGGGTCAAGCAAGGTTTTCCTACTACACACATTTTTCAGCTTTCTATTTTAGAATGCTCAAAGCTGATTACAACTCTATCATGACATCATGTGCAGAAGTATTTTTTTCAGCAAAAAGGAAAACACTTCAGGTTGGGAAGGAGGAACAGATAGGCTGTGGTTTTGTAGAAATGTGATACATCACTTACCCATCATAACTAACTGTAACCTCACCTACATTTTCGTCCTAACTTGAGTGGATGACTGCGGTGCCTCTTTAACCATCATATACAGTTTTGCTGTTTTATATAGATGTGGTGTTAAACCTCATCAATTCTGTAATCATTTTAAAAAGTATCAAGCTTCTTAATTCTTCACAAATTGTAGAATATTTTTGTCATATTATTAGAAACATTTTGTCTGAAGGCTTGAGTGGTGATGTCCATTCAATGATTTCAGAAATATTATGTTTTAAGCTAAAGCAGTTGTTAGAAACCTGTATTCCTAACGCTATAGCATCCTTGTCTCTATTCTAGTTCAATATAGATCCACTCTGACTCAATAAAAAATAAAATTCAGATTTTGTATTCAAAATTTTACTCTGTTTGTGCAGTAGAAGTGCTTCTCGTGGCATACTCCAAGAGACAGTTCTTGCTGGCAAACGCATCTCATTGCAGTCTGCTTTTACTGTGACATTTGAATCTATTTGATTCATACTTTTTGTACGGCAATTTTTCTGTGCACATGTGATACATTATATGATCATATCATCATTGACTCTGCTCAATAAAAATGTGTTTAAAGAAACATTTTGTCAATTTATTTTAAAACGTCACAAAATAAATAAATATTTTTATTTTTTTTGCTATACCAATTTTTTTTTTCCCTGTCAGTTAACAAATCCCAATTGCAATTTGCTCTCACAAAACGTTTGAGAGCAACATGAATGATAAAAAAAAGCTTTTGGTCCTATGGTTGCAACACAATAATATGATTCAGTTCTCTATCTATAATCCAAGTGTCATGGCCAAAAATCAAATGTATCCAAGAAGCTGGGATTTAAGCATCAGATTTTATAGAGATACCCCGCTGATCAGGGTTTCAATTATATTTCAAAGTCGGAAAAAGTCCGAGATGGCTGTAAAATTTTGTAAGTGTCAGCAAAAATGATTGTGGGTTCTGCCAGCAGGACATTAAATCACGCTGAGAAGACGCTCTATTTGAAAACTGTCCGACTTTCTTTTGTTTCTACTTTTTTTAGAAATGCTATCATATAAAAGTTAAGATATAATAAGTGATAATATTATATTATTACTGATAACATTATATGGATATGTAAAACAAATAAGAATGTACACGCTCTATGTACTGATGTATGTTTCTTGAGGCCTGCGAGCCTCACAAAGTTAATTGCTGTCTTTCAAAAAAAAAAAAGATTTATAAAAAAAATAAAAAAATAACAAATATTATCATAATCCAGGTCATGCAAGGCTAACCTTAAATAGTGAAACATTGATTAATTTCTTCTCTTTTCTATATGCAGGAGCTAAAATGGGGGTGCCATAAAGAGGTGCGGATTTTTCATATATTTACTAAATAGTGACAGTTTCCCTTTAACATTCTACAATAACAATACACGCCAAGAATGTCTTTAACCCCTTAAGGACCAAACTTCTGGAATAAAAGGGAATCATGACATGTCACACATGTTGTGTCCTGAAGGGTTTAAAGGTATACTACGGGCATCACAACAACATTACCTCAATTAAGCAATTTTAGTGTATACCTCATGCTCAATTCTCTGCCATTTAGGAGTTAAATCACTTTTGTTTCTGTTTATGCAGCCTTTACTACACCTCCCCTGGCTGTGACTGACAGTCTGGGTGACAGAAATGGTTTCATTTTCAATCAGATGTTAACTTACTTTAGATGTTTTTATAGCCTGCTCTGTAAATTGACCTTTAATCACACACCGGAGGCTCCTACAGGCTCTGGGAGGCTATTAATTGAGAAAGAGAAAAGGAAAGGAATTCTAAATTAAACAGACTGTTTAGGAAGCTGTGTAATCTTTAAGATAAAACAATTATCAGCGTAGCAGACAAATAATATTAAATACCTGCTCAAATGTGATCTAAAATATATGGGCTACGTGCAAGAATCCTTCAAAGGATGATTATGAAGCATAGTTGTAATACAGCAAAATCACTATAATAGGATATTACTATATGGAGTTCCGTGTTTCGCACATGTTCATACAGCCCACCAGAGGAATCATAAACATTGGAAGTTTATTGTAATTCAAAGACTATTAAGAAACTGGAGACATGATAATTTTTAAAAGTTAGGGAATAAAGAGAAATGCAATAAATTATCATTTTGTCTGACAGAAAAACAGTTTCAAAGTATGGGAATATGTATAATGAAATAAAAGTTTCTCACTAGTACAAACGTGCCAAAACTGCATTATGTTTGGTTTTTTTTTTAATTCGCATTGAGTATTGGTATGTGTGTAAACAAAAAGGTTATTTGTTAAAGTAAGAATTCAAAGAACTCCAACCTTAAGGGAACTCCAACTTTAAGTACTTGCTGTACTGAAAGCATATCTGACTTTTCGATAATATTTGCAATCTAGCTATTTTTACCTTGAATGTGAAATTTACTTGGAAATTGGAATTCTCACTTTAGATTTTTTTTTTAATTCTGAATTCAGTAAATAACCCTGAGTGCGAGAGCATGTTAGTGTGGAGTGGCAGTGTGAATGCAGGGTGTATATGTCTAGAGTGATCAGTATTACGACCTGCGGATCTGTTTAAAAAAATGTCATGTTAGCTTTGAGTGAACGCATTCCTGTCTGACTGTCAATCATGCTGGGCAGACCTGTTTAGGGCTAACAATGTGTTCTATTTGTTTGTTACAACGAGTAACAGAATCTGAGAATGATTCTAGGGCCCTTAGAGAAACTACACTTTCTAGGAATAATTCCCTGGAGTCCACAAAAATGGAACACCACGGAGCAAACCTGGTATTGCAAGACAGGAGCTTGAAATCGGTATAGTCCTGCTGGGTTTGGGACTGTTGGGAGGCCTGTGTATGTATGAAATCAGAGATGTATTGGTGAGGAGTGTCAGTATATGTGTGACTGCAGGAGGGTATTTAGAATGTCTCTGTATGAAGATGTAGCTGTGTGGGTTGTTGGAATTTTTCTAAATGTGCACCACTGGCCCTTCCCACCCATTGTCACCACCACTCTTCACATTCACACACTCCTTTCCACAATCAACCACTTTCACACACGCCTTGCTCAGCATGTTACTTTTCCTTTCTGCTGGTTGAAGCTCCTCCGTCCTGTGACAATTGGGCAAAAATCTGACTCTGGAGGTTCTCATGCAGAGCGTGATGACGACCAGCGTCAGATACCGGATTGAAGGTCCGTTTCTAAGCAGGAAGCCCTCTAGTGGCTGTCTGGTAGACAGTCATTGGAGACAGGCTTAGTGTTGCAATGTAAACATTGTAGTTTCTCTGAAACTGTAATGTTTTACATTGCAGCACAACAGTAAGTGCCAAAGAGACATTGCATTCAGACCACTTCTGAAGTGGTCTGGGTGCCTACTGTGTCCCTTTAATAAAATGAGTACCATTGAATTAGTGCAAATCCTAGTGTCTTTTGATAAAAAAAATTACAGCAGCTCAAACAACACTTGTGAAAGGTACCATTCCCCACCCCAAAATATTGTACAATGATAGTATAAGTGTCCTTGGATCCATAATATGAAGTGCTGGCAACAGTGCTTAAAATAAACTATGCATTAATGGACATAAAAACATTTGCAAAAACAATTTTAAAAAAATGCACTTAGCCCAGAGTCCAGATGTAGACTGAGGAAGCTGTTTGTTACATTAAAACTCATTTTGGCAATTAAACGCTGGACTAGGTTAAGCGCTCTTTTTAAAATAGTTTTTACAAATATTTTTGTGGTCCATTAATCAATAATGTATTTTAAGCACTGTTGCCAGCACTTTATGTAAAGGATCCAGGGATATAGAAGGAGAGGTATCACTCCATATTCTGACATTAGGCATTAAACCTTGGAGCCAGGCAGGGCCGGACTGGGAGAAAAATTCGGCCCGGGCATTTTTTTAACACAGCGGCCCACTAAAAAGGGGGCGGGGCATAGGAGGTGTGTTTTGTCATCACCAATGACAAACACGCCTCCTCTCAAAGTGAGCATGTTGGTTCAATGCTCTTCCAGGGCAGACCATGCGCAGAGCTCTGCTGAAGAGCTCTAGCATGAGAAAAAAGTCCTGTATTTATTCTGCACAGTGCAAGCAAATTTAATAACATGCTTGCACTGTCTTTCCTTGCAACTTGTCTCTGGTGTCTCTATAAATGGATACCAGGAGACAAAAGGCCAGGAAAGAGTATTGTGCATGTGTTTGGAGCCTGCTTGTGGTATTGCGTGTGTGTAGAGTGAGCTGGTCGCGGTGTGGTATTGTGTAATAAGGTCAGTTTTAGTCGTGTTGTGTTTGTGGTGTAATGTGATGCATATGTGGCTCAGGGACCCCCTCCCGCCCGGCTCTGGAAAGGGGTTAAAACTTACCTTTTTCCAGCGCCGGGCGGGGAGCTCTCCTCCTCCGATCCGCCCCGTCGGCTGAATGTGCACGCGCAGCAAGAGCTGCGCTCGCATTCAGCCGGTCGCATAGGAAAGCATTTATAATGCTTTCCTATGGACGCTTGCGTGCAAAGCACGCAAGCGCCTCTAGCGGCGGTCAATGAGACAGCTGCTAGAGGCTTTGGGGGAAGGCTTAACCCATTGATAAACATAGCAGTTTCTCTGAAACTGCTATGTTTATAAAACAATAGGTTAACCCTAGAAGGACCTAGCACCAAGACCACTTCATTAAGCTGAAGTGTTCTGGGTGGCTAGAGTGGTCCTTTAAGAGTGTTGTGTGTGTGTGTGTGTGTGTGTGTGTGTGTGTGTGTGTGTGTGTGTGTGTATATATATATATATATATATATATATACACACACACACACACACACACATATATATTTGGAAGTATTGTGTATGTGTGTGGTGCAGTGTGTTGGGGGGGGTTCTGTGTGTATGTGAGGGGTGCAGTATGTGTGTGTGTGAGGGTGCGGTGTGAGTGATGGGTGTGAGAGTGCCGTGTGAGAGTGCCCTGTGTGAGATGGGTGTGAGAGTGCTGTGTGAGAGAGTGCTGTGTGTGTGTGAGAGTGCTCTGTGAGAGAGTGCTGTGTGTGTGAAAGTGGTGTGAGTGTGATGGGTGTGAGAGTGCTCTGTGAGAGAGTGCTCTGTGAGAGAGTGCTGTGTGTGAAAGTGCTGTGTGAGAGAGTGCTGTGTGTGTGTGAGAGTGCTCTGTGAGAGAGTGCTGTGTGTGAAAGTGCTGTGTGAGAGAGTGCTGTGAGTGTGTGAGAGTGCTCTGTGAGAGTGCTGTGTGTGATGGGTGTGAGAGTGCTGTGTGAGAGAGTGCTGTGTGTGTGTGAGAGTGCTCTGTGAGAGAGTGCTCTGTGAGAGAGTGCTGTGTGTGAAAGTGCTGTGTGAGAGAGTGCTGTGAGTGTGATGGGTGTGAGAGTGCTGTGTGTGATGGGTGTGAGAGTGCTGTATAAATGTTATTGTGTGTGTGTGTAGGGGGGGGTAAATAAAAAAAAATAAAATAAAAAAAACAGGCATTATTCCCCCCCCTCCCTTCTTACCTTTAGCCTGGAAGGGAGGGGGGGACCGGCACGCTGGCAGGCAGGGTGGCGGTGTTCCCTGGTGGTCCTCGTGGGTGAGTGAACTCTAGCCTGTGAGGCTAGAGTTCACTCTCGCGAGATCCGGTCGTTGCCATGGCAACGTGCCAGATCTCGCGAGAGGAACCCGGCGGAGCTGCAAGTTAGAGCTCCGCCGAGTCCTCTCTCCAGCCTGGCTGGCTGTCTCCCTCCCTCCCCGCCGGCGGCCGCATGTGGGCCGGTCAGGGAGATCCTTGATCTCCCCACCGGCCCGTCGTGGCACAAAGCGGGTCGGCGCTGGGAGAGTGCCGGCCCTGCATAGACCGGCAGGGGAGATCCTGGGACCTCCCCTGCCGGCCTCGGCCCATGGCCACCGCGGCCCACCGGGCATTTGCCCGGTGTGCCCGATGGCCAGTCCGGGCCTGGAGCCAGGGATCCACTAGGCTCCTGTCCAGGTGAGCGAGATCATTATATTCTTCCTGCTATCGCTTATTATACAGACATACTGCACTACTATATGTCCCTGTTTTCTCTCTGAGATTGAAAAACCAGCATTGAAGAGAGGTAAGGAATGACCTTACGTGAGTGTATCTACTTGTCTTGTGTTTGTGAAATATTTTATTACCATCTGGACAATATACGGTTCTTTTTTTTTTTTTTTTTATCCTACATATGTTGCTACTCGGAACCCCATGAAAGATATATTACAAGAGAGTAAGATACTTCCTTTTACACACAAGCACTCGACTAATAAGTTATAAGTATTTCACATATACTATTTATCATAGAACCATTTAATTGTTTAAACATAAACCACAGGCACCAGTATTTCTCCAGAAACTAGTTGAAACAGCGTATATTTCTTGTTAATGTTTTACAGGGAGTTGTGGTAAGCAGACAGGTGTGTTGCGGAATGTAAAATCTCTAACTTGGCAAAGTTTGGGGATACTTTTCTGACTCAGCTGTTTATGCCTAATTGTGGAACTCTGATGTGAAATCACAGCATAATCTCCCTATATGCACCCCATAGTAATGTAAAAATACATGAGGGTAGCTTTAAACACCATAATCTCTTCTTGTTACTGGCCGTTCTCTTTACCTGTAGACTTTCTGTTTAAAAATATATTTTTTTCCTTTTAGGATCACCTCCTTTGGCAGCAACTGCTGCCCAGTCGATAGGAAAGGCCCCGGTCGGGCGCCTGTCTCCATATCACAAGCGGCGAGGGAGCTGTGTGCTCTCTGCTTCCTCTCGCTGCTCGCCGTTTGCTGATGGCGGGAGCCGGAATATGACATCATATTCCAGCTCCCAGCTACAGCAGACAGCCCGAGCGGCAAGAGGAAGCAGAGAGCACACAGCTCCCTCGCCGCTTGTTGTATAGAGATAGGCGCCTGACCCACTGGACCCCAGGGACAAGTCCACGCCAGCTCTCCAGGTAGGGAGGCTGGGTGGACAATTTTTAATAAAAAAATAATAATTTGTGAATGTGTGTGTGTCTGTGAATGTATTTGTGTGTGTCTGTGAGTGTGTGTGTGTGTGTCTGTAAGTGTTTGTGTGAATGTATGTGTGTGTGTGTAGGTGAATGTATGTGTGTGTGCCTGTAAGTGTGTGTGTGTATGTGTGTCTGAATGTATGTGTGTGTGTGTGTCTGTAAGTGTGTGTGTATGTGTGTCTGTGAATGTATGTGTGTGTGTGTCTGTAAGTGTGTGTGTGAGTGTGTGTCTGTGAATGTGTGTGTGTGTCTGTGAGTGTATGTGTCTGTGAGTGTATGTGTGTGTACGCATATATATATATATATATATATATATATATATATACATACGAGTGTATATTATTTTTTTGGGGTGGTGGGTGGACAATTTTTAATTAAAAAAAATAATTTGTAAATGTATGTGTGTCTGTGAATGTATTTGTGTGTGTCTGTGAGTGTGTGTGTGTGTCTGTAAGTGTTTGTGTGAATATATGTGTGTGTGTGTGTGTGTCTGTGAATGTATGTGTGTGTGCCTGTTTGTGTGTATGTGTGTCTGTGAATGTATGTGTGTGTCTGTGAGTGTATGTGTCTGTAAGTGTGTGTGTGTGTGTATCTGTGAATGTATCTGTGTGTGTCTGTAAGTGTGTGTGTGAGTGTCAGTGAGTGTGTGTCTGTGAATGTGTGTGTGTCTGTGAGTGTGTGTGTCTGTGTGTGTCTGAGTATGTGTGTGTGAGTGTATATATATATATACATACGAGTGTATATTATTTTTTGGGGGTGATGGGAATCTTGGGAGAGTTCCCATACTTTATTCCCCAGGACTTGACCCCTGCCGGCAGGGGAGATCTCCGGATCTCCCCTGTCGGCTCATGCAGAGCTGGCTCTATCTGAGTGCCGGCTCTGCTCTAAGCCTCCATGGGCCGGCGGGGAGAACAAAGATCTACCTCACCAGCCCACAGCAGCATGAAGGGAGGCAGGAGAGGACCCGGGGAGCTCTAGACAGAAGCTCCGCCAGGTTCCTCTCGCGAGATCTGGGAAGTATTACTTTACTGAGCGGGTAGTGGATGCATGGAATAGCCTTCCAGCTGAAGTGGTAGATGTTAACACAGTAAAGGTGTTTAAGCATGCGTGGGATAAGCACATAGGCATGCGCAGCCTATTGCATTAGGGTGTGCACCCTAAAGCACAAACAGGCTAGAGTTCACTCTCCCTTGGACAGCAAGGATCCCCCCTCCCTACATAAGGTAAGAAGGGAGGAGGGTTATTTACTAATCTGCCCCCACCTTCACAATCCCTCCAAACATACAGCACACACACACATACAGAACCCACACACACAGCACTTACATACAGCATCCTAACACAAACAGCGCGCGCACACAGCACCCTCACATACACAGCACACAAACAGCACCCTTACACACACAGCACACAAACAGCACCCACACACATACAGCATCCACATACACAGCACACATACAGCACCCTCACACACAGAGCATCCTCACACACACTAACAGCACCCTCACAAACACACACACACAGAACCCTTACAAACACACACAGCACCCTCACACAAACAGCACACTCACAAATACACGACACAAACAGCACCCTCACACACACATATCACACAAACAGCACGCTCACACACACAGCACACTAACAGAACCCTAACACATATACACAAACACCCTCACAGACAGCACACTACCAGCACCCTCACACATAGCACACTACCAGCACCCTCACCCACATAGCACACTACCAACACCCTCACACACACATCACACTAACAGCACCCTCACACACACACACACACACACACACACAGCACCCTTACACACACAGCAGCCACACACAGCGCACTAACAGCACACACACACACAAACAGCAGTGTATGTATGTGTGTGTATGTATATATATATCTATATATATATACATGCGGCGTGTGTTTGTGCTTTAGGGTGCACACCCTAATGCAATAGGCTGCACACGCCTATGTGCTTATCCCACGCATGCTTAAACACCTTTACTGTGTTAACATCTACCACTTCAGCTGGAAGGCTATTCCATGCATCCACTACCCGCTCAGTAAAGTAATACTTCCCGATATTATTTTTAAACCTTTGCTCCTCTTATTTAAGACTATGTCCTCTTGTTGTGGTAGTTTTTCTTCTTTTAAATATGGTCTCCCCCTTTACTGTGTTGATTACCTTTATGTATTTAAATGTTTCTATCATATCCCCCTGTCTCGTCTTTCCTCCAAGCTCACATTCTCTGTTGGGCACTACTGGGGCGACCACGTCTGGCCATCTGGATGTCACAGTGAGAACCGTGACACTATGCCAGCTGGCAAATAGTTTTTTTTTTTTTTACATGCCATCACGAAGTTGAAACATTCAAGCCCAGATTTCTGCCATCCAAAAGCATTTGGTATGGCTGGAATACGTGCCAAATTCAGGTTCGTTCAGGGCCTGGATTACAAAATCCAGACATTGATGAATTCTGCCTGGATTTTACATATGCAGCTCGTTGGTATTGCCCCATTTGCTTTGTTGCTATTTGGACTTTAGTGACATTTCTGATAGAGTTTCACTTTAAGTGCAGTAGATGTTTTGAGGTCTGTGTTACTGACATTTCTTTACTATAGTCTATTTTCTCATACCCAGCCCTTTCCCCTGGAGCAATACTTGTGTTTTTCAGAAACAATACTTGTTTGGAATGCTGTACATGCATATACCTATTCCAGCTCTGTCTTCACAGCCCACACCTGCCCAACAAACAAACCAGAAATGTATTGCTGGGCCTCTCGAAGCACATACCAATTTAGGGGTCTATTGCTCTCTAATTGATGCCTGTCATAGTGATAAAACAGGGCCTGAATTTGCATTACAGCAGCAAACATTCCCATAAAATACAATAGCCACCAACCTTTTGCCTTTTTACACCCATTGTAGTCAAGATTTATTTACAACATATTATGTAATATTTATCAGTGTTGGCTTTTATCAAACTGACTCATTCATACTCCAAGCAATAGCAATTTCCTATGGGCAAAACGGTAGTTAGTAGGCTAGTGAGTAACCTATTTGTGGGTTTTTTCCTACAGTTTCCGTGTAGATGGAAACGGTCAATATAAAATAAAACACAGTGCTGTTTAAACCCAGAGTATGTATTCGGCACATCAGTGGCTTAGCTCTGGGTTGCACACTGGTATCTTCCAATTCTGTCTGAAACATGGAGTTACACACACTGTATAAAAAAAAACTGCAGCTATGTTTTAACTCGTAAAAAAATGCTGATGCCATGAATTCAGTTCTGACACCATGGTACCATTTATCAATTGATGCAGCTTAGAGGTTTAGAGGTCTAGGCAAATTCGATAAGGTCCTCTAGTACAAAAAATTTCTGTCCGATCTCTCAATTTCTGTCCTTTAACTACTTTGTCCGTGGTGTTTTTTCATTTGTCCTCAATGTGGGGAATGTTGTCTTATTTGTTGCCTCCTTGTCGTTTCTGTGTCCATCTTTGTAGTTCCTGTGGTCCCTGTTCTCCCTTTACTTCGCTCTCCTCTCCCTCATGTGGTCCTCTTAGATTACGTTGTGAGCACATGTAGTCTTGTCGTTGCAGTAGTTATTGATGCTTCTATATAGCTTAATTTTTCCCATTTGGGGTACACTCGTAAAAAATAAAAAATAAAAAACATAGTCTACTAACTTTTTATTAAAGTCTTTTTATATTCAGAAATTATTCAGATACAATACCTTCTGTGTTTAATGCATTGTAAGGATTTGTAAAAAAAAATAAAAAAATTAATGCATCATTTTTCTTTATTGTTGACATCATCTATAAATACATGATTCTGTTAAACATTAATAAATTGATTGCTTTGAATAAAATAACTTTTTTGGGGAGTAGTATTTTTATTCATTTATTTATTTAGAAAAAGAGATACAACCCCCCTTCCCCCCAAAAAACAATGTTTGTCATTGTAACTATCCATTAAGTGCCTTTGGTACAAATCCTCCTGGTTTTGGTTGATTTTACAGAATGCATACTAAGGATTAGACCAAAGATTGCTGCAATACTAGCCATCATTATAAAAGGTTTGTTACAGCTCTGCTAAATGCCAAGAATCAGGGCCGGCCTTAGGGGTGTGCGAGCTGTGCGACCGCACAGGGCGCCATGGAACAGGGGGCGCCCTGTGGCCGACACAGCTCACTCATGGCCGGAGTGCAGGGGAGCTAAAAGAGGTACCTGGCTGGAGGATTAATTGTTCTCCACCCGGGTCTATTTAAAAAAAAAAAAAAATCGCGGCAGAGGGGGCGGGGTTTACCGAGCGGCGGAGGCGGGGCTTATCGAGAGGCGGAGACGGGGCTAATACCTCCCGAAGCCCCTGCTGTACAGGAAGAGGGAAAGATGCTTCCCATCAGCCAACTGCATCCACTGGAAAGAGGTAAGTGTGTGTGTGTGACTGTTTGCCTGTTTGTGTGACTGTCTGTCTGTGTGTGTGTGTGACTGTCTGTCTGTGTGACTGCCTGCCTGTGTGCGTGTGACTGTGTGTGTGTGTGTGACTGTCTGTGTGACTGCCTGTCCTTGTGTGTGTGTGTGTGACTGTCTGTCTCTGTGTGTGTGTGTGTGACTGCCTGCCTGTGACTGTCTGTGTGTGTGACTGTCTGTCTGTGTGTGTGACTGCCTGTGTGTGTGACTGCCTGTATGTGTGACTGCCTGTATGTGACTGCCTGCCTGCCTGTGTGTGTCTGTCTGTAACTATCTGTCTGTGTGTGACTGCCTGCCTGTGTGTGTGACTTTCTATCTGTGTGACTGCCTGCCTGTGTGTGTATAACTGTCTATGTGTGTGTTACTGTGTGTCTGTCTGTGTGTGTGACTGCCTGTGTGTCTGTCTGTGTGTGTGACTGCCTATGTGACTGTCTGTCTGTGTGTGTCGCTGTAGCTGTGCCATTGTTTGTGCCTGTGCCTGTATGTGTGACTGCCTTTAACTGAGTGTGTGTGTACATGCCTGTAACCGAGTTTAAATTTCCCCCACCCCTTCTTGTCAAGGCCGCACTTTGACTGACAGACGCTCACTCACTGACAGACGCACACTCACTGACAGACACACACTCTCATATACACTGACAAACAATGACATACACACATACACTATTACTTGGACACACACTAACAGATGCACACTCTCACTGACAGACGCAAGCACTCACTGAAAGATGCACGACTCCACTGACCGACACATACACACTGACTGACACACACTCACTGACCGACACACACTCACTGACTGACACATACACACTCACTGACTGACACATATACACTCACTGACCAACACACACATTCACTCACAGACACACACACATTCACTTACAGACACACACACACACACATTCACTTCAAAATAAACACTCACAGACACACACACAGACATTTCCACTAACACTCACAAACTAATATTTTTTACATTTATTTTAAATCCACCCAGCCTCCCTGGGAAAGCTGGAGTGGATTTCTTACCAGCAGTCCAGTGTGGCTGCTGGGCAGGCAGGCAGGGGGCGCACAGGCTGAGTAAGCAGCGCTTAGTGATGCCGGGAGCCGGACTGACGTCATATTCTGGCTCCCGGCTTCATTAAGCGGCGCAGAGGAAGCTGAGCAGGAAGAGCTCAGGTGAGTATGCTCCTTCGCTGCCCGCTGCCAGCCTTGGGGGGGCTCAAAAGTGGCCAGCCGGTCAGCTCTTGAGCCCCCCAGGATGCGAGGCAAGCAAGGGATCTGCCTGGGGGTTTGGAGGGATGCTTTTTTTTGCCGCCCCCTGCAAAGTGGCGCCCAAGGCAGATGCCTTGTTTGCCTCGTGATACACACGTCCCCGGTGCCTGTGTGTGTTACTGTATTCAGGCAACTTGGTGGGAGGTGGGGGGGGCGCCGTGAAGACTTTTTGCACAGGGCGCCTAATTGCCTAAGGCCGGCCCTGCCAAGAATAATGTATTACTGTGACCTTTCAGTTCCATGTACTTTTTATAAGAATTGTAGGTTTCATTAGTGCTACTGGACATTATTACTAATTGACTCTGCAAGGCCAACTCTAAGAAGAAGAGACCTGCGAGTCTCATTATTTAACGTTACAATTCCTTCTTTCTTTTTGTGCCTGTTATATCTTTACCTAAAAACTTCAATAAAACTCATGATTTATAAAAAAACAAACAAACAAAAAATTTTTTAAATAGGAGATCTCTGTTAGTTACTTATTGCAGTTCTTGTCACATACATATTTTCAAATCATTTCAAGGTGCTAAATTATCAATCCTGTAAAGATGGCAAATAATTTCTGCATCTCACAATAAATAAATATTAATCTACAGTATCTGTAACTTCTCCAAGAATCGATGAATGTAGGGTGAAACAAAAAAACAAACAAACAAGCAGAAGTAGGTTTCCTGTCCTGAACTTGCCTATGTAAACAAGCACATTTATCTTTAGGGCTGTGATTGGATGATTGTACAACATACACAGGCCTTCAAAAAAAAAAAAGCTCCCCGCACTGACCTTAAACTTTTAATAAAAAACATCTATACTTTGATCTAAGTGAATAAACCACTTTATTTACAGACTAATAAAGAAATCTGGTTGCACTGAGTTCAGTTACGAAAAAAAGAAAATTTAGTTCAGTATCAACTGGTAAATGTGGAACTGCCATTTTTATTTTGTATTTTACATGCAAACAGTAGCTTCTCAGATACAGGAACCAAGGGTAATGAAGTAATAAAGTCTGTGTGGCACGTGTGCTAATTATGGTCACTATACCAGTGCAGGGATGTTTGAACGGAATTAGCCTGATAAACAATTTAGTTCTCTAAATAGGAAGTCCACTTTATTGCTTTGTAGTCAGCGGACGGAATGCACCTAATGTCTGTGGAATAAGATAAGTTACCTATTAACATATTAGCATTACTGATCATTTAAGATATTGTGATTGCTTTTCATTGAAGCACAGATGGAATGAGATGGCAAGGGTTTCAATGTCAAATTTCCAATGCAAGTTAAAGGGTAATATTTTTACCGGCTGGAGAATAATTCTGTATAGGAATGTACATGGTAGGCACAGGGTAGTAACACTGCAATACAGATAATTAATCCATCAATGTTTCACGGAGTTAGTTGAAGTTTAGTTTTTAGGTTTTAATAAACAGGACAGTATTTAGAATATTTTATATCAGTCAGCAATCAATGCATTCTGCACGCATTGGTTTTTTTCTGTCATTCGATTGTCAATACAAAGTCATCAATATAGTCCAGCACTCCAACCTAATAGAGAAATTATTATTGGAACTCTATACTAATGATATCATGGATCACTACTCCACGTGAACGAGTAGTAGAATTGAAGTATTTCAACTCTTTTCTCTGCAGAACCACAACTTGAAAACATCGCTGCCTCCTGTAGTCCTATCGGGTGGATCCAGAGACACATGTCAGGCAACGTACTGGAAGATAATTTTATTACTGTGTGGCATGCAAAAAAACAAAAACTCTCAACGACAATTTTGAAATTTGAATTACGAATTTAAGGCAAAGAATAATGTAACTAATAATGTGGTAACAAATCAAACAGTGCTAATGGCAATACTGACTGCAACTCACTAATAGAGCAACAGACTTCCACTGTCCAAATAAAATAACTATTTGGTAGATATACCATAAATTAAAACATGCATGTATTTAATTATTATGTAGATGATCCTAGCTAAAAACAGCTTGCAAAACCTGCATTTCTCTTGTCTGCAGCATTACAAGCCCTGCCCTTCTAACCCCACCCAGACTTTCTGTGGCTGTCCAATCACAGACTTTCCAAGGCAGGTGCTCTGAATAGTGATGTCGCGAACCGTTCGCGAACTTCCCGCGAACGGCTCGCCACGGTTCGCCACGAACCGTTCGCGGCGAGCTCTGGTCAGCTGACACATCCCGGCCAATCTCCAGCAGACCCTCCCTCCCAGACCCTCCCACCTCCTGGACAGCATCCATGTTGAAGGCGAGCCATTCGCGGGAAGTTCGCGAACGGTTCGCGACATCACTAGCTCTGAACAATTGCTGCCTCTTGAGTTTAGTTCCACTGAGCGAAACAAACCAGGAAGTAACAGCACCCGTAGTCTGAGTAACAGCCTAGGGGTTTAAATAGGTCATTTCTAAAAGTGCCAATTTCTTTTGGAGTTTTCCTATTGCTTTATATCAGTCAGGGACGTCTGCTTATGTCAGTCTACTTTTTACACATTCAGCACTACAGTGCTTTTTGTACATTATGCTGCAACCTTTGAAAGTGAAATGTTTAATTTCTCTGTCTTTTTCTCCACCTGTTAGATAATCATAAGCAGCAACAATAGAGGGAGCTCTACGCTTAAAACAACATTTCATTCACTTTGTTACTAGTTTACGTCTCAATTACTACATTATCTGCGTTGCTATAATTCATCCTTTCCCGCGGATGTGTTAATAATACTGACTGAGCCAACATTCTTGTTTATTTGATCCAGCTGAACTTTAGATACTAGAGAATTACACTGCTTTAAAACCATTATTATTAGTTTTTATAGATATTATTATATTAATAAAAGTCATTTTTTAAATTCATGTACATATTTTTTGGGAAATTTGTTTGTTTCTGGGGTTATTTTTTTTATTACAATTTCTACTGAAATTTGCACTTTTTGTAAAATAAAAAAAAAAGAGGACAGACTCTTTCTTCAGCAAGCTAAAGTGCTCTAGTGTCTGGAGTGTCCCTTTAAATATACTTACCCACTGCTCTAGTCCTGGATCTGCACCGGACTGCTCTGAAACTAAAATGTTTAGCTTTAAATTTACTGCATTATAGGGAGGAAAGAGTTGGACTTTAGAAGACACCTACTCATTTTGCATACCTACCATACCTTCTTTATCCTATCCACAGCCGTGTTCTATAGATTGATACAAACCTGTAAGCTAAAACACAGCCAATACCTGCAAAAAAAAATTACACACTTTAACTTGGGATAGGAAAAAAATAATATTTACATATACATAAATCTGTATTTTTTTAAAATTTATAATTCTTTGTTTTTGTTGTGCATGGATGTAGATACAGACAACTTTATAATGCCACAGCATCAACATGTACAGCAACATAAGTATTGGACTGGTACATGGCTTCAAGAATTCTGCACATTTTATATTATGTAAGGAACAAGTTAAGTATACATGTCTAGCTTCAATTGCTTACTATATAGAAATTAGTATTTTAGAAAGACATAGTATGTATATGATATCCACAGATTGTACCATACTAGACAGCCCTAGAGATATATTAGAGACATGTACAATATCCAGGGCCATCTTTAATAGTGATTGGACCCTGGGTAAACATTTGCTTGGACCACCTGGACCTCGTCCCCCTCCCCCACACTTCCTGGCATGCAATCTAGCCCCCCACCCCAAAGCAGAGGCAGACGTAAAGTAGAGAGGGCTCTGGTGCATGAGTTATTTTGGGAAAGGGGGGGCAAAAGGTAGATCCCCATCTGTTGTGCAACTCCAACAATGCTTTGACAGCTGGGGCTCTACCATTTTTCCATGCATGCAGGGTTGTATTTAGCACTGAGCAGTGGTTGTGTGTTTTTGTATGAAGTATGTTTGTGAAAATTTTAATCCACCCAGCCTTCTTTTTGGGAGAACTTGGTGAATTATTTACCTGGGGTCCAGTGGGGATGCTGGGCAAGATGGCAGGCTTGTGGGTAGGCAGGAAAGCAGGCAGGCGGGCAGAGTAGATGGCAAGGGAGCCGGGCTGATGTCATATTCAGGCTCCCAGCACCACTGCGTGGCGAGCGAGGGAGCTGAGCAAGAAAAGCTCACAAACCAGTGCTTCCTCACCGCCCACCCAGAACACAACTGGCTGCCTGCCCCTGGGGGGAGGGGATGAGCAAAGGTGGCCAGCCAGCCAGCTATTGGGCCCCCATAAATGAGGCTGGAATTTGCCTGGGCATTGCTGCCCCTTGGAAAGTGCCGCTCAATGCAAATGCCTTGTTAGCCTCGTGCTAAATAAAGTGCTGGGCTGGAGTAACTAGGTTCAGGGTGCTCTACAGCTTACAAACCCGTAGGGGAGAAACCATCTCCCATAAAGCATCTAAAATGCTGCACTGAGTTTAGTTAAATCTTGCTAGGGGAGTGTGACCAGTATATATGAAATAAAAAACAATACAAAAGGAAACATTCATATTTGAGCTACACTATTGATTATTCAACATTATCATGCCTCTGGTCAATGAAAGGTTAATCTTAACATAAAATTGCATGCTCATTCCAGCCGTCACCTTGTGTAGGCAGGGCTAGCGAGCGTGTGAATGCACAGGAGTTGGTGGGGAGAACAGCAACGTTATGCCAGGATGAGGTACCTCTCCAGCCACAGGCCAAAATGAAGGCCGGCACCACTTCACCGCGGATTCAGCGGCACTGAGTGTCCAAGTCCTTCCCATACGGGAAAATGCAGCAGGTTCCAGATGTATGATGTTGCTTGGGTCTGGTAATCCTTCACTTATGTGGGGTTGAATCCTGTTTAGCATTCAGCCCAGGAGGTCCCGTAGGGTGTTTGGTTGTTTGCCCTGGTGAGGCCTCACCAGCTTCTGCTCCTGGGACCTCCGTGCTTCCTTAAATCGTCAGAGAGATCAATGTTGCCAGCCTCCAACGCATCTCCAGCTTGTCACAGACGTGCTGTATAGTAGCCTCTATGTGAGACAATGTATGATAAAGTCAGATCGGGGCAGTGGGGCAGTGGGGCAGTGGGGCAGCAGGCCCCGTGGTGTTGTAGCAGAGGTGTCCACCATCTTGCACAACTCAGTTTTTGTCATGCCATACAGGCCATGGGTGCCATGGTAGTTCAGACTGTATAGGTCAGGTCAGCAGGCACCGAGATAACCCCCACTGGTTTGGGGGGTAGGGGTAGCAAAGTTTAGAGCTCACCCGGCCAGTGAAAGAGCAAGGAGAGTGGCCATCTCTTCCTAGCTCCGACCTTAAATAGGCCACAAGGTCTCAGTACCTGTGATCCATTGCCGGAGAGTCACAAGAAAGATATACTATCAACCGACTCATGGGAGTTCCCTCAGTAGGGTCGGCATACAGCAGTATTCAAATTTGCGATCAGGCGGGAGTAGACCCGATTTACTGTTGCCAGGCATGGGAGCTCGCTCCCCACACGTCTGGTCTGCTCGGTAGTCAGGCTCCACCCCAAAATGTGGATTTTTTTTTTTTAACTGCTGTATTACAGGACATAGAAAATCCTGGATGTCAATGACACTATAAGAAGCATTGTTGTAAAGACTCATGAATATGAATAATCATGGAAATGTATACAATTTAGATAATTCTGCACAATCTCCACTGCTCTTTGTAAAATTTTCCATTACGCTTTCTTTGCACTAGAACATAATTTCACAACCACAAACTCCGCATTGTTGCTCTGGAGGAAACAAGCAGATTTAAAAATGATATATAAGTTAATTGCTTGAATTATTGTCTAAGCATGCCATTATTTGGCTTGTGATGAATCATGACCAATAGGATTGCTGACATAGATATAATATTTATTTCTGATGAATCAAGTGGTGATGATGGACTGACTTTTATTCCCCATGGGCACTCTAAGATTATTGGGTAAGAAATAAGCAAATCGCGTTCGAGTTGGAATGTTAGCTATAAAATGATACTACTTAGTTCCTATCATTACATTGTTACATTTTTTTCCCATTTCTTATTCGCCTGTGTAAAAACCTGGCTAATCCATCTGATCTTCAGTGGCAGTTCCCTTGATAGAGTGTATAAGGAGTTCTTCATTCCTGAAATTGGGTTGAAGGGATCTTGCCCCACACAATGTAATTTACAGAATATTTAATTGTTCCATCATCTGGTGGCTTTAAATATATATTTTTTACGTCTCCCTTTTACTATGTATGTAGCTTATGAGTGGTGTCTAATCGTACTGCATACGATTGTGAACTGTATTTACCATGTTACTCAGCTCTAGTCTAAAGTCTCTCTTAGCACCATGGGAAGTGAAGTTGTATGCACTGGCAGGTCTAGCAATTGCTCTCTTATATACTTTTCTCCTTTCTGTCTACCAGCAGCTCAGACCGCGTTACCGTTCATCTTATCCTCCAATATTGCTTTTGTTTCATTGTATCATCTTAACCCCTTAAGGAGATATGACGAAAATATTCCGTCATGCTGACCTTTTACTTCTGAAAGTGTGTCCTTAAGGACACTTCATACATACCCACTAATGTTAGGCAAGAATAAAACATTGACATCTATAACTCATATAAAATCGGAGGTATAAAATATTATAAGGCAGCAACTGAGCCCACATACCTGGGATTATATATAAATAAGATTTGTGATATCAAATTATAGAAGTGAGGCAATCACTAGTGCAAGCAATGGGAAGTTACTGCTCGTTGCTTCTATTTTAGAAGTTTGCCTCAAAATAACTTTTTACATATAGTTTCCCAACCTCTTTATTGCCTAATATTATCTATTGCCTAGACCAGGGATTGACAACCTTCGGCATTCCAGATGTTTTGGACTACATCTTCCATAGTGCTTTTACAGCCAAAATGCTGGAAAAACATCAAGAGGAGATGTAGTCAGCAACATCTGGAGTGCTGAAGCTGCCTATCCCTGGATGACTGCTTAATTATCTGCCATTTAGGAGTTAAATCACTTTGTTTATACAGCCCTAGTCACACCTCCATATATGTGACATGCACAGCCTTCCTACACATTTCCTGTAAACAGAGATCTAATGTTTAAACTTCCTTTATTGCAATGTTTGTTTTATTTAGAATTTCTTAACTCCTACTCTGTTAATATCCTGCTAGACCCTGCAAGAGCCTCCTGTGTGTGATTACAGTTCAGTTAATAGAGCAGGAGAATAAAACTTCTCAAGTAAACACACTCTGCTGAGTAGGAGCCTTAAAAAAAATCTATATAATAATAACATACAGTATCTCAAAAAAGTGAGTACACCCCTCACATTTTTGTAAATATTTTATTATATCTTTTCATGTCAACCTTAAAGAAATGACACTCTACTACGATGTAAAGTAGTAAGTGTACAGCCCGTATAACACTGTAAATTTTCTGTCTCCTCAAAATAACTCAACACACAGCCATTAATGTCTAAACCATTGGCAACAAAAGTGAGTACACCCCTAAGTGGAAATGTTCAAACTGGACCCAAAGTGTCAATATTTTGTGTGGGCACATTATTTTCCAGCACTGCCTTAACCCTCATGGGCATGGAGTTCACCAGAGCTTCACAGGTTGCCACTGGAGTCCTTTTCCATTCCTCCATGACGACATCACAGAGCTGGTGGATGTTGGAGACCTTGCGCTCCTCCACCTTCCATTTGAGGATGCCCCACAGACAGGGCCGGATTAACATAGGGGCTGATGGAGCTGCAGCTCCAGGCCCAGGCCCATGGAATAGGCCCATTTAAATTAAAAAAAAAAATTTTTTTACACACAAAAATTTTTTTTTTTACACACTACTCTTAGGTTTACCACCTGACTGGTATTTTAATGGCACAGACGGTATTTGGGCTGCCTGGCCCTGCCGGTATTGCAGTAATACCAGCAATACAAATGCAGGTAATTTTCTCAGAATAAATTGAAATTACTCTGCAATACCAGCACTGGCCAGTAGGGGTCACTGTGTGTGGAGAGAGGCATGGATAGGAAGTTACAGAATATCCCTGCCTCTCTCTGCTACTCACTGATCTGTGGAGGAGCAGCTACACAGCACAGAGAGTCCAGACAGCAGCTCTCAGCCTGCAGCGACAGACTACAGCTCAGGGAAGTGAGGGATGGGGGGAAAGGCAGCAGGGCATGGGGACACTGAGACACTAGGGGACACTAGGGGACACTGAGACACTAGGGGACACTGAGACACTATGGGGACACAGACACTAGGGGACACATGGGGACACTGAGACACTAGGGGACACACTAGGGGACACATGGGGACACAGACACTAGGGGACACATGGGGACACTGAGACACTAGGGGACTTATGGGGACACCTAGACACTAGGGGACACAGACACTAGGGGACACATGATGACACATACACTAGGGGACACTGAGACACTAGGACACAGACACTGGGAGACCTGGGAACACTGAGACACTTGGGGACACTGGAAAACTGAGACATGGGGACACTGAGACACTTGGGGACACAGACACTAGGGGACACCTGGGGACACTGTCACTAGGGGACACTGAGACACTAGGACACATGGGGACACAGACACTGGGAGACCTGGGGACACTGAGACACTAGGGCACACTGAGACACATGGGGATGCTGAGACACATGTAGACGCTGTGAGACATAGGGACATTGGGAGACATTGGGACACGGAGACACTATGTCCCCCAGCCAGTGTCCCTAGTGTCTCAGTGTCCCCAAGTCTCCCAGTGTCTGTGTCCCATGTCTCTCAGTGTGCCTATTGTCCCCATGTGTCCCAGTGTCCCCATGTCTATGTCCACAACTGTCCCCATGTCTCCCCAAGTGTCTGTCTCCCCCAGTATCCCCAGTATCCCCTAGTCTCCCAGTGTCTGTGCCCCTAGTGTCTTAGTGTCCCCAAATGTTTCAGTGTCTCCATGTCTCCCAGTGTGTTCCTAGTGTCTCAGTGTGCCTGGTGTCCCCATGTCTCCCAGTGTCCCTATATGTCCCAGTGTCCACATGTCTATGTCCACAACTGTCCCCATGTCTCCCAGTGACCCCAAGTGTCTGTCTCCCAGCCAGTGTCCCCTAGTCTCCCAGTGTCCCCTAGTCTCCCAGTGTCTGTGTTCCCATGTCTGTGTCCCTAGTGTCTTAGTGTCCCCAAATGTTTCAGTGTCCCCATGTCTCCCAGTGTCTGTGTCCCTAGTGTCTCAGTGTCCCCATTTCTCCCAGTTTCCCTAAATGTCTCAGTGTCCCCGGGTCTCTCAGTGTCCCCGGTATCCTTGTGACATGGGGACACACTGAGACATTGGGACACTGGGAGAAATGGGGACACAGACACTGGGAGACTAGGGGACTGGGCGACATGGGGACACTGACACTGTGATACATAGGGACACAGACACTGGGTGACTTGCGAGACTGAGACACTGGGAGCAATCCATCTATACAGCAGAATCAAACTGTGAGTAGTTTGGTGATTTTACAGAATTTTCTCTGATGTCACTCCTTGTGATTTACATCATGTGATGTCACGCATAACTAATTAATTATACAAATGATTAAGGCTGTTTTTTTTTCCAAGAAAGGTGGCAACCTTAACTACTCTTCACATACTCTTGCTTAAAGGAGCACTATAGGGTCAGGAACACAATCATGTATTTCTGACCCTATTATGTTAAAACCACCACCCCGGCCCCTTCTTGCCTCCCTAAATATAGTAAAATATTACTTGTATTCAATTCTGCAGCTGCTGGCTCAGAAGTGGTGGTCTGAGCAAATTACAATACTTCCCCATAGGATTGGCTGAGACTGTCAACTAGGCAGATCAGGGGCAGAGCCAGCACAAGTCCAACATAGCCCTGGCCAATCAGCATCTCCTCATAAAGATACATTGAATCAATGCATCTCTATGAGGAAAGTTCAGTGTCTGCATGCAGAGGGTGGAGACACTGAATGGCAGTGCTGCACACTAGGCAGTACTGCTCCAGGAAGCACCTCTAGCAGCCATCTAAGGAGCGGCCAGTGGAGTTATTTTCTCTGAAAAGACAGTGTTTACTGCAAAAAGCCTGAATGGAATGATTCTACTTACCAGAACAAATACAATAAGCTGTAGTTGTTCTGGTGAATATAGTGTCCCTTTAAGTTTGGAAGCTTAAGAGGGATGTATGGGAACAAAACTTGTGTGCACTTGCTGACATTAAAGTTAGTTTAGGTAATGCAGACGTTGGTCTCTCTAACACTGTGGCATGTCCCCTTTCTTCTAAACTCACTACAGACACCTTTTCTCTGTCTCAGACTATACCAGGAACTTCTGCCTGCAAGTAAGAAGGTAAGGAGACAAGTGGACCAGCGAGTGCTAGGGGACAGTCCTTAGAAAGAATGGAGTGAGCGCATCATTAGACGCATTTATGTCAAGCTCAAGGTGCTGCCTGCATAGTATGCCCTTAGTTGGACAGCCTGCAGGATTGGCGGGCAGCCTGACATGCATTCATGCCAGGCTGACCTTCCAATTCTTTGGACAAAGATGCCCCTTTTTGGGCATGTTCACCCCTTTTGGCAGGTCTTGTCACGTGATTCGCGCCAGTGGCACACCCTTTTATCCCGCCCATTAACTTCCTGCATTACTGGACACTGCTGTTAGGGGTTATGGATTTACTTGAAAGATGAAAACATAAATTAGAGAGATTAGCATAGGGTATGTGTTTTCTTATAGCTGCATCCTATGAGTTTCCCTCCAGCACCATCTCCATCAGATACATGACGCTTGGGAGGTATGATTGTTTTAGTGTTTTTGGTCAATAAGATTCTGTAATTAGGCCCATCATAATTGTCAGCACCAGGCCCACTGTGCTCTTAATCCGGCCCTGCCCACAGATGCTCAGTCTGCATCAGGTGTGTAATTATGGACATATTAGTGTTAGGGTATTTATTAAAGGTAGTAAAATGGATATTTATAGTATTTTCCAAACGCATATTTAAAGGATATTCCGCTCTGTCCCTGGAGAGATCATCAGTGACCAGGCCCGGACTGGCCATCGGGCACACCGGGCAAATGCCCGGTGGGCCGCGGTGGCCGTGGGGCCGAGGCCGGCAGGGGAGGTCCCAGGACATCCCCTGCCGGTCTATGCAGGGCCGGCACTATCCGAGCGCCGGCCCTGCTGTCTTCCATGGAGGGCCGGTGGGGAGATCGAAGATCTCCCTCACCGGCCCATTTAAATAGACCTGCGGCTGGGGAGGGAGGGAGAAGACCCGGCGGAGCTCTGTCTTGCAGCTCCGCCGGGTTTCTCTCGCGAGATCCGGAGCGTTGCCATGGCAACGCCCCGATCTCGCGAGAGAGTTCACTCACCACTGGACCACCAGGGATGGTGTGCGAGTGCCGGTGCCCCCCCTCCCAGCTACCACGTGCCTGTCCCCCCCTCCCAGGCTAAAGGTAAGAAGGGAGGGGGGGGGTTTAGTTTTTTTTTTGCTTAGTTTTTATTTTATTTTTTTATATATTTACCCCCACTTAATTTTTTATTTGTTTATTTACCCCCCAACACACAACATTTATACACAGCACTATCACACTCAGCATTCTCAGCACTCACACAACACTCTCACACACATCACACCCAGCACTCTCACACCCAGCACTCTCACACCCAGCACTCTCACACCCAGCACTCTCACACTCAGCACTCTCACACACAGCACTCTCACACTCAGCACTCTCACACACATCACACGCAGCACTCTCACACACATCATAGCACTCTCACACACATCATAGCACTTTCACACACATCATAGCACTTTCACACACAGCACTCTCACACACATCATAGCACTCTCACACACAGCACTTTCACACTCAGCACTCTCACACACATCACACGCAGCACTCTCACACACATCACACACAGCACTATCACACCCAGCACTCACAACAAACAACACTCTCACACACAGCACTCTTACACTCAGCACACGCAGCACTCTCACACACATCATAGCACTCTCACACACATCATAGCACTCTCACACACATCACACGCAGCACTCTCACACACAGCACTCTCACACACATCATAGCACTCTCACACACAGCACTCTCACACACATCATAGCACTCTCACACTCAGCACTCTCACACACATCATACACAGCAATCTCACACATCGCAGCACTCTCACACACATCATAGCACTTTTTCACACATAGCACTCTCACACACATCATAGCACTCTCACACACAGCACTTTCACACTCAGCACTCTCACACACATCACACGCAGCACTCTCACACACATCATACACAGCACTATCACACCCAGCACTCACACACATAACACACAACACTCTCACACACAGCACTCAGGCACATCACTCTCACACACATCACACTCAGCACTCACACACATCATACACAGCACTATCACACTCAACACTCATACACAGCACTATCACACTCAGCACTCACACACATAACACACAACACTCACACACAGCACTCTCACACATCACTCTCACACACATCACACATCATACACAGCACTATCACACTCAACACTCACACACTTCATACACAGAACTATCACACTCAGCACTCACACACATCACACACACACAACACTCTCACACACATCATACACAGCACCCTCACACACACAGCACCCTCACACACATCACACCTCACACACACATACTTCACCCCTCACATACACACACAACCCCCCGATACACTGCATCACACACATACACAATACTTCCAAACTTATTTATATAAACTATATATATACACATACACACAACACCCCTCACACACACACTGCACCCCTAAACACATTACATTCCAGACACACAATAGATCCTTTAGCCAACTCTGGATCATATACACACACACACTCTGGATCCCCTATATGCACACTAGATTCCTTGTAAGCAAGCACATACTACATTCCCTGAACACACACTATCTACAAACACTAAATCACCTATACACACACACACACACACTATAGCCTGTATGCACACACTTGCTACATCCCCTATACACACATTCTCTACAGCCCCTAGCCACATATGCATTACATTACACCACAAACACAACACGACTAAAACCGACCTTATTACACAATACCACACCATGACCAGCTCACTCTGCACAAACGTAATACCACAAGCAGGCTCCAAACACATGCACAATACTCTTTCCTGGCCCTTTTGTCTCCTGGTATCCATTTATAGAGACACCAGAGACAAGTTGCAAAGAAACACAGTGCAAGCATGTTATTAAATTTGCTTGCACTGTGCAGAACAAATACAGAGCTTTTTTCTCATGCTAGAGCTCTTCAGCAGAGCTCTGTGCATGGTCTGCCCTGGAAGAGCATTGAACCAACATGCTCACTTTGAGAGGGGGCGTGTTTGTCATGAGTGATGACAAAACACACCCTCTCTGCCCCGCCCCCTTCTTAGTGGGCCGCTGTGATAAAAAAATGCCTGGGCTGAATTTTTTTCCCAGTCTGGCCCTGCTCATAACTGTTGTTATAATTGTTTATGTGCTATTCCGCCTCCTACCCTAACGATGTACCCGCACTGCCCCATACCCTGCACCCCAAGCGCGCAGGCAGGGAGTGAGATAGATCCAAAGACAACCCGCAGGGAACGAGGCAGGTTGAATCCCCAACCCCAACCCCCACAACAGCGGGGTCCCTAAGCTCCATTATTCCACCCGAGCTTAAAGAGGGACATACCATAAATGTAACCAATTCCCAGCTGAAATCCAGGGGGAAGCGGCAGATAGACCGCGAAACATACTAGCAATGGAAATAGAGAGGGGTTCAAATGATAAATCTGAAGCAGAAATACAGCAAAAACATATTGAAAATTTATAAATAAATACAAAAAGAGAGAAAGCTGGGACTAATTGTATATATTAACTGAGGAGCGGCACAGTGTTTGCAACCCATTAGACTCTACGAGTCACATATTACTGGAATACAAACAGGTGTGATGCCACTCTGCCTTCCCCCATCAAAGTTACCCAGCCGTATTGGCACAACCTGTTAAGGGTAATACATTATCCGAAAAGTTCCACCGTTTTAAAGCAAACTATGTAACATTATATGATCAGGTGAAAACACTCCTCCAGGGATGGTACAAACAATTTATCTCTTGGACCGGCCGAGTTGCTGTGGTGAAAAAGGTGGTACTCCCGAAATATCAATATCTATTTAGGACCCTCCCCATTCGGATACCGTCCTCCTACTTCTCAGAAAACCAAACATTACTAAATCAGTTTATCTGGGCACACAAAAAAACAGAGTGGCCATCGCCACGATGTACAGACACCACTCGAGAGAAGGCACAAGCCTCCCCAACATACAACACTACTACCGTGCTGCTTACATTAACCCCATCATCATAGCACAAACCCAAGAGTGGCATCCACAATGGGTGGCACTAGAGTCTGACATATCTCCAGGGCAACACTTTTTATCGGTCACGTGGATCCCGCCTCCCATTAGACATAAAGGCATAACGATGCTACATACTACAGCCCTGACAAAACATATATGGGAATCCCATAGAGCTACTCTATGCAGGAAAAAAAGGCCTATAGCCCAGCAATGATGATCAACACACTACAACTGCTGATCCCAGACTTTAATTCCCGACTGTGGGAAGGGCACCACATTAAATGCATCACTCAATTACTACAGGGACAAAAAATTATACCCTTCCCACAACTACAAAATGATTATAACTTACCAAGCACAGCTGAGTTCTCATATTTCCAAGTAAGGGCATGGTTACTCAAATACTATGTACCGGTAATGAAAAATGTAAATGAGCTGCGGCTGACGACCTTTGAATGGGTAATGACAACACAAATGCCAGCTAAGAAAACAATTTCGCTAATGTATGCCAGCATAAATAAGGAATCGAATATCAAAACATTGCCCTTTGTACAAGCATGGGAACACGAGCTCAATCTCCCTGACAAAGCATGGGAACAGCTATTCGCTGTCCATAAAAAACAAACCCTATGCTCATCCCACATAGAGCTTTCAAAAAAATTGTTATAGATGGTACCTAGTACCAAAGCGGCTACACCGCATGAACCCAACGGTATCTAATCAATGCTGGAGATGCCAAAATGACACGGGGGACATGCTCCACTTGGTGGGGTTGCCCAAAACACTGGCAAGCAGTGATAAAACTCGTAGCTTCGGTGACGGGGCTCACCATTCCAAATACCCCAGAGACCTTCCTATTACATAACTACCCCCAAACATTGCAAAGGTGATCATGTATCTCACTTACCAAATAAATATAGCGGCACTAACACTTATCAGTAGAAAGTGGTGCATTAATGAGCCGCCAACAATACAGGAATGTATCCACTTAGTGGATCAAAACAAGACCTCCGAACGTGCAGCAAGAATGGCGGCCAATCAACAGACCAAAATCGTTAAAACCCCACTTCTTCATAAAAGCGTATCAATTAAACTGTTAACAGCTCCTGACTGATTCCTCTTCTGCAACTGTCATTAGTCTAATATTATCCTTACCTTTTTGTGTCATTTTACCCCACTCCCTCTAGCATGTAAGATCATTGAGCAGGGCCCTCAACCCCTCTGTTCCTGTGTGTCCAACTTGTCTGGTTACAACTACATGTCTGTTCATCCACCCATTGTAAAGCGCTGCGGAATTTGATGGCACTATATAAATATAATAATAATAATAATAATAGCCTGGGAACGATGGACAGAGGCGATGAAAGCCTTGGC
>OW240915.1:293229410-293265402 GCA_933207985.1 Pelobates cultripes | reverse complement strand
GATCTCTACTAGATGGTCGTTGGAGATACTAGTGTCTAAACATGACTATATGTTCCAGTAAATTCCATGCCATGACACCCGTAAATTAGCTGATAATATATTCACCACCTCTCACATGTACATTGCCAAACCTTAGAAAGGAACAAGCACGTCCACAATAAAATCTGGAATATTTACACCGTAGAGAGACTTAGTACACCATTATATGACTCCTTTGCACATTTAAACAAGATTTGAAGAGGGATCGATAATCATCTAAAAGTTTATTTCTTTTGCTAAACTTCTACCTCTTTATTCTTCCTTCCCTTCCCCTCCCTCCTTTTGCTATTAGCCTGAAAGTTTTACAATTATCTTATCAACTAATAATTAAATGTTTTGGCTGTCAAATTGTTCACCCTGTAGATTAATCCTTATCTTCAGCACTGCTGTATCATTGTTTTTCTGTATTGACCATATTGATTATAAGGTGTTATTCTGCAAACTCTCAAAATAAAATTAGTTTTAAAAAAGAACAGGGAGAGCCAGCACCATTTCAACACTCTCTCACATGTTGCTATGAAATAAGGGGAAACAAAAAAACAACCAATTGGGAGGCCCAGTGCGGCATAAAGCTGCACATTTAGAATGTTAAAGGGATCCTCGGGGAACCAAACATATTTTCTGCATTTTCTTTCATTTTCCCTGCATAATTAACTGCATATTTTGCCTAGATAATTTAATATTATTTAAAAAAAATACACAATTTCACATCTTAACATTTTCCAGTACATACCAATCTAAAATAGGTACCATACAACTCTCTCTGTCCCTTTACCTTAACCTGCAGTGTCCAATAACACAATAACATCAGAAAGCATAATAAAGGTTTCTTGGAGACAAAGTTCAGCTAAAAGTTTTTACCATTAGTGACAAGTGCCAGAAACTCCTGCTCTGAGCAGAACCAAGGTTGTGCTCATCAGCCCCCAATGCATCAACCATTGCACAGTGCTGAACTAAGAGCCTATTGGGCCTGGTTCTAGTTATTATGATGGGCCTAATTACAGTCTTATAGACAAAAAAACACTTAAACTGCCATATATCCCAAATGTCTCGTATATGGTGGAAGTGATGTTCGAGGGAACCCTGCCGGACACATTCTAGGACAACGTCAATCTCTCTCTTAAATCTCTCAACCCAGTCTGTCCATGTTAGAAACGCCACAGCCATGGGCGTCCGCAGAAAATTTTCGGGGGGGGGGCATAATTGTAATAACATCCATGCTTGGTCCCTTTTTGACAGTGTCATGAAAGGGAAGAGGCATAGTCATTATAACATAATGCGAGGGTGAATAGAGTTTTCAAAACTATGAAAAGCGTTTTCACAACATGTTTGTATTCCTGACACTATAGTGTTCCTTTAAGTAAACATTCTGGTCACCATAACAACTTTATCTAAATGAAAATGCTATGATGCCAGGAAGCCCCTGGGTGCTCTCTTTCCTTAAAGGGGTTAAACCGCTCTCAAATGGTTTAACCCCAAAGGCTTTCTCCAGTTCCAGATCTCCAGGTCGCTCAGTGGTATTCGGCTTCTAAAGGAAGTGCAGATTGAAATCAGGCATGGGTGGTCAGTTGATGCTCTAAGCCAATCGCTAGTTCCCGGTTCATAAAAATGTTTTAATTTCTCATGAATGGGGAGCTACTGATTGGTTTAGAGTGCCAGCTGACCGCTCTAGCCAATCAGCGGCACCCCTACCCTGTGGCACTCTGTGCTTCCTGATACTCAGTATATAAAAGTGAAGCCTTTGTTCTCCTTGCTGTCCCTTCCAGCTCATTGCTGCCCATTTCTGCTCCTTGCTGCTCCTTCTCCTATGTTACCTTTGTGCTCCTTCTGATTATTTATGCTCCTTTACCTTTGTGCTCCTTATGTCCCTTTCTGCTCCTTGCAGACCCTTCCTTCTCCTTGCAGACCCTTCCTGCTAATTTCTGCTCCTTTTCCTACTTTACGTTTGTGCTCCTTGATGTCCCTTCCTGCTCATTTCTGTTCCTTCTCTTATCTGCTCCTTCTCTTACTTTACCCCCATCCCTCACTTACCTGATCTATAGGCTGTCTCCCTCCTCCCCCTATCCTTCACTTACCTGATCTGTAGGTGGATCCCCTCATATCTCATGTACCTGATCTGTAGGCTGCACCCCCCCATCCCTCACTAACCTGATCTGTAGGCTGCACCCCCCATCCCTCACTTACCTGATCTATAGGCTGTCTCTCTCCCCCATCCCTCACTTATCTGGTCTATAGGCTGTCTCTCCCCCCCATATCCTTCACTTACCTGATCTGTAGGCTGCACCCACCATCCCTCACTTACCTGATCTATAGCCTGCCACCCCATCTCTCACTTACCTGATCTATAGGCTGTCTGTCTGTTCCCCCCCAATCTCTCACTTACCTGATCTATAAGCTGTCTCCCCCCATACAGGGCCGGACTGGGGATTCCAAAGCAGCCCTGGAAAAAAAATCTATGCCAGCCCCATAAGTCATTGCGCCTTATATTGTCGCATGTTATATGTAAGTCTATGTCTTGCCACCCTAGATAATTGATATATATATATATATATATATATATTGCTTTTTCCAATATAAAATATTGGTCCTTTCAGAGTAAAATTTTTAATTATACAGTAAGCATACTCACATGCAGACACAGACAATCTCACTGACACAAGCTGATTGATACACAGCCTCATAGACAAACAATCTCACTGATATACATAAGGTCATTGACATAAACACAAGCTCACTCAGTAGCAGGCACACACACACAGCAAGCCCACTCACTAGCATGTGCGCACACACACACAGCTTAATGTAGTGGCTCTGGTGTCTATAGCCTGTCCCTGCAGGCTTTTCAATGTAAACACTGACTTTTTAGAGAAAAGGCAGTGTTTACATTGCTTCCTAGTGACAGACACTTAGACGGTCACTAGAGGTGCTTCCTGTGTCAGTGCGGATTGGCTGAGATCATCAAGCTTGATGATCTCAGCCATAGAGGCAGGGCCAGTCGAGGGGAGACCAGCACGACGTGGGGGGGAAAAAAAGGTGAGTAAAAACACACATACACACACACATACCATGACAGACACACACCATGACACAGACAGACCGTTACACAGACACACACACCGTGACACAGACAGAAACACAGACACACCATGACAGAGACACACACACCATGACACAGAGACACACACATACCATGGCAGACACACACACACCATGACAGACACATACCTTAAAAAGACATACACACCTTGACACACACACACACACCAACACAGACAGACTGTGACACAGACACACATTACATTACATGACACACACAGACACACACACACCACGACACAGAGAGACCGTGACACAGACACACACCGTGACACAGACACACACACACCGTGACACAGACAGACACACATTACATGACACAGACAGACAGACAGACACACACAATGACATAGACAGACGCACACACCATGACAGACTGACGCAGACACCATGACAGACAGACACACACACCATGACAGACACACACACAAATGACACAGACACACACACATACACTCACAGTGACATAATTTCTACCTGTGTGCTGGCATGGGGAGTTCTGATGGCGGCCGCAGCGTTTGCTGGCTGTTCTGGCCGCAGGGGGAGCTGGCTCTTATGGCGGCCGCAGAGGGGAGCTGGCTGTTCTGTCTCTGCTCCCCCTCCCCAGTGCGCCGCTTAATGAGACTGGGGCCGGAGTATGACGTCATATTCCGGCCCCGGTCTCATTAAGCGGCGCGCAGGGGAGGGGGAAGAGAGACAGAACAGCCAGCTCCCCCATGCGGCCACCAGAACAGCCAGCAAACCCTGCGGCCGCCGAAAGAGCTCCCTCTGCGGCCGCAGGTGAGCCGGCTGCCTGCCCGGCCCCAGGTGCCGACGGCCCACCGGGAAATTTCCCGGTATCCCGGTGGGCCAGTCCGGCCCTGCCCCTATATTCTTCACTTACCTGATCTGTAGGCTGCACCCCCCATCCCTCACTTACCTGATCTATAGCCAGCCACCCCATCTCTCACTTACCTAAACTATAGGCTGTCTCTCCCCCCCATCTCTCAGTTACCTGATCTATAGGCTGTCTCTTCCCCCCATCCCTCAGTTACCTGATCTATAGGCTGTCTCTTCACCCCCAATCCCTCAGTTACCTGATCTACAGGCTGTCTCTCCCATCCTCCATCCCTCACTTGCCTGATCTGTATGCTGCCCCCTCATCCCTCACTTACCTGATCTGTAGACTGTCTCTGCAGTCTGGGAGTTGCTGGCTGCATGCGCTGCTCCCCTGCAGATTCAGTCAGGAGAGAGAAGCAGGGATAAGATGTAGTTTCCTATTCCAGCCTTTCTCCATTCACAGCGCCAACTACTGGCCGACACCAGTATTGCACTGTAATTTTAATCTCACATGAAAAATAACAAGCTGAAAAATCCGGGGGACAAGTACCCCCCCTTGCCCTCCCCTGCGGACACCCATGGCCACAGCTCTCATCTCCTGTTACTAATCACGGACTCTGAATCCTCTCTCTCCGCAGCAATCACTTGTCCACTCATCTCTTTCTACCATCTAACTAGCTTTAGAAGCTGGCTCCGGGCCTTTCCTTAGGTCAGAGAAAGAGGTTGATGTAGTAAGTGTAGCCAATAAGGGACATGCCACACCGTGTCATGATGACAGGAGGATGTTGGGCTATTATAGACAGGGCCGGACTGGCCCACCAGGATACAGGGAAATTTCCCGGTGGGCCGCGGCATCTGGGGGCTGCGCAGGTAGGTGCCACCAGGTGACCGGTCCGGTGGCACACTCAGAGGGGGCCGGCCGCCTTCCACGCTGGAGCTGCCGGGCCGGGTGGCAGCCTCGCCTGTCCGGCTGCACTCCTGTCACTAATGCTGAGGACTGAAGGAGGAGGGAGCATGTCTCTCTACCATGCTCCCTTGCGGTTCCCACAATTCTCAGCACAGTATGATTCCCAGTATGCTGTGCTGGGAATTGTGGGAACCGCAAGGGAGCATGATAGACAGAGGGGGAAGAGAGAGACTGGGAAGGAGAGGGGAGACATGGACACAGAGGAACAGTGAGGGGGAGAAATAAGCATACAGAGGGACTGGGGGGGAGACAAAAAGGCACATAGAGGGGCTGTATATATCACTGCTGGATCCAGGGGGGGGGCAGTTGCCCCCCCAGAGGCTCTCCCCTGCCGGCCAATGCAGGGCTGGCACTGTCCAAGCGCCAGCCCTGCAATGTGCCTTCACGGACCGGAGGGGAGATCAGAGATCTCCCTCCCCATTCCGCAGGCACAGTGTGGGCAGCCGGCAGGGGAGGGAGGAAGAGAGGACCCGGGAGCTCAGTCTGCATCTCCTCCGGGTCCTTCTTGCGCAAGCATAGAGGGTTGCTGCGGTTACCGCGACAACGCTCCGGCTCTCACGAGCGTGAACTCTAGCGCTGGAGCTACGGGATTCCTGGTGGTCGCAGTGGTGAGAGAGGACTCTAGCCCCATACACACACTGCCCCCACACACACACAACATACACATTCACATACTGCCCCAACACACATACACTGCCCCCACACACCATACACATTGCTCCACATACACTGCCCACCCATACACACACACACAGCCACCCATACACACATTGCCACACACACATACACAGCCCCCCCATACACACATTGCCCCATACACCCTACACACTGAACCTTTCACACAAACTGCACCCCTCACACATTGCACCACTGTTCCTATACCCTATTACAGCCCCATATCCCAGCAGACCTCAGGTAAGTTGTCAAACTGTTCTTAAACGGTTTGATTACTTACTCTGGGAGGGGGTCTCGGCACTCCTGGCACCATAACCCCTACAGAGAGCAGTAGTGGTTAATGTGCATGGATTATTTCTTTAAATAGTCTATCAGTGCCCTCCCGAGATCAGGCTCTGGATCCGCCACTGGTATATATATATATATATATATAAAACAAGAGGGGGTTGGCTGCACTCACCTTAACATATATATATGACATGTATATTAATGTGTGTATTAGTTAGAGAGAGAGAGAATTATGCCTATTATATTTACACATATATTAACGTATATTTATATATGCATAATACACAGAGAAATGTCATTAATATGTAACATGTAATGAGCAGATATTGGCCCACTCTTGTTGCTAGGTGCATACTCCAGCACAATAACATATTTAAAGTGAAGAACGCACCCACAGGAATTCAAAATAAACAAGATAACGTAATTTTTTACAGTTGTGCCCTAAATACATTTACCATTTCAGTCTCATTACCAAGCTTTCCTTAATATGTCAAGGTAGTTGGACTGAAACATTGATTACATGCAAAGGCACGTCTGCTTAAAATAAATCTGAAAACTTTTTTTTAAGCCTATGAGTGTTTTTTTTTTCACGTTAGAGTAATAATTTTTAATTTTAAGTTCTCTTTTCTAACTCTGTATCTGCACACTATGCTGGCGCAACGCATTATGGGGCTGATAAATATTTTTTTTTCAGGGCTGCTTTTAATTCCCAGTCCGGCCCTGGTTAGAGATGTAGAAGCAGTAAGAGTATTGTAACAAACCACCTCTTTTACAGGTAGGATTTTGTCACAGATCTTACAGTAACCACAGCCTTCTAGGGCAGTGATGGCGAACCTGTGGCACACCGGGCCATCTCTGTTGGCACGCGGCCATAGGTCGCCGGGAGAGGGGGCCACTGGCTGTGTGCAGAGTAGGCACCTGCCTGCCCAAAACGGCAGGCACCTACTCTGCTTACGTGTTGGGAGGACAGGGGGAGGGCTCTAGGAAGCAGCTCTCCTGTCCTCCCGCGCGATGCTGTGTGGAGCGTTGCCGCGCATTACCATTTCAACGCTCCACACAGCATCGCGCGGGAGGATAGGAGAGCTGCTTCCTAGCTACATACTTACATACTTACCACTACCGGACCACCGAGGATGGCTGTGTCCCCCCCCCTCCTTCACCAAAGGTAAGAGGAAGGGAGGGGGAGGATACAGAATTAATATATCTTTTTCATTATTTTACCCTACCCCACAGCAGGGCACCCCCTGCCTCAACCGCGCAGATTCCGTATCCCACAGCCACAGCACCCCCTACCACCCACTGACACCCTTACCCCCACACTTTTCCACAGCACCACTACCCCCACACAGCACGTACCCCTACCCCCACATGCAGCCTGGCACCTCTTCCCCACACGGCTGACACCCCTACCACCCACCAGCTCCCCTACCCTCACATACAGCATCCCTAGCTCCACCTGGCCAGCACCCCGACCCTCCACACAGCACAGCACCCTACACTGACACCCCCTCCCCACAGCACCCCTCCACCCACAAACAGCACTCCTACCCACACATACAGTACAGCACCCCTACCTGCACACACAGCACAGCACCCCTACCCCCACAAAGCACAGCACCCCTACCCGCACACACAGCACAGCACCCATACCCGCACACACAGCACACCTAGCCGCACACAGCACATCACACCTACCCCCCACACAGCACAGTAATTGCACATACAGTGCAGCATCCCTACCCCCACACAGCACAGCACACCAACCCCCACAGCACAGCTCCCCTACCCCCCACACAGCACAGCACCCCTACCCACAGCACCCCTCCCCACATTCCGCACTCCTACCCCCATATACAGCACTCCTACCCCCACACACAGCACAGCACCCCTACCCCCACACACACAGCACCCCTCACACACAACACCCCTCAGACACACACACAGCATTCCACACCCTTACACACAAACACATACACTGCACCCCTCAATGCCGTATGTGTGTGTATTCAGCAGTCTGTATGTGTGTATTCAGCAGTCTGTGTGTGTGTGTGTATGTATTCAGCAGACTGTATGTGTGTATGTATTCAGGAGACTGTGTGTACTCAGAAGTGTGTGTATTCAGCAGACTGTGTGTATGTACTCAGCAGTCTTTGTGGGTGTATTCAGCAGTCTGTCTGTGTGTATTCAGCAGTGTATGTATTCAGCAGTCTGTGTGTGTATTCAGCAGTCTGTCTGTGTGTGTATTTAGCAGTGTATGTATTCAGCAGTCTGTGTGTGTATGTATTCAGCAGTCTGTGTGTGTGTGTGTATTCAGCAGTATGTGTGTGTGTGTGTGTGTATTCAGCAGTCTGTGTGTGTGTATTCAGCAGTGTATGTATTCAGCAGTCTGTGTGTGTGTGTGTGTGTGTGTGTATATGTATTCAGCAGTCTGTGTGTACTCAGATGTCTGTGTGTATGTATTCAGCAGTCTGTGTGTATGTATTCAGCAGTCTGTGTGTATGTATTCAGCAGACTGTGTGTATGTACTCAGCCCTCTGTGTGTATGTACTCAGCAGTCTGTGTGTGTACTCAGCAGTCTGTGTGTGTGTATTCAGCAGTGTAAACATTTTCTAGAAATGCATCAATCTAACCCTAGAGATTTAGAATTTATGGCCAATCAAAAAGTTGCCAGTAACTGGAGAGGCGGAGACAGTGCCCTTAACCTGAGCAGAAAAGAAAGTACCTGGATTTTTGATCTACAGGCACTTTATCCTAAGGGGTTAAATTTAGATTTTGATATTGGTCCTATTTTATAATCATATTTTGTGCTCTTTTTTATAATTTTTGAGGTTTTTATTAATATTATGCGTTATTCAGTATATATTATGTGCTCTTTTATATATATGTTTTATATTATTCATATCTTTCCCTGGTAAAACATAGTGAAAGACTTTTATTAATGAATTTTTATATAAATTTTTATTGGTATTCTATTTATCTGTTTACCTCTGTTTTAACGTGTTTTTTTGTAAATATATATTAATTTACCCTTTTTTTACTCCCTCTCTGTTTTGTGCGTTATGGGACTAATGTATATGGACTTTGAGGAGTGATTCTTCATGCTAATCAGAGGGAGGCTGGTCACTCCTCCCCCTGTGTCATGAAACCCGGAAGTGATATTTCTCCTAACATTGCCGAAAACTAAAATAAACCGCGAACTGGAAGTAAATAATAGACATGCCGCGAACCGGAGGTGACGAAAACGGAAGTGACGTTCCGGCAAAATACCGGAAGTCACGAAACAGGACGGCAAACATCCAAACCAAGCTACCATCTTGAAAAGGTCATCCTGTATGAACTTATAATGCAAGGACTCCATGTTGGGACTCCCTGAAACAATACTTTGATCTTAACATACATCCAGAATCTCCATACCCCATAATCTGGTAAGCGCACAAGAGCACTATTAGGGGTACGTTCATCCAAGCAGCCTCTAGACTCAAAAAGCAAAGGGAATCCCACACACTTAGTTTAACCAGGGAAATTAGGAAGTTAGAAGAAACACACAAAAAAGACCTAAAACTAGCTACATACAAGACACTGGTGGAGAAAAGGACTGAGCTAAACACGGTTCTCAACGTCAGCACTAAACACGCTCTAGCTAAAACGAGAAGCAAGTACTATGCACAAGGGTGCAAATGTGGCACACGCATTAAAAAAAACAAAGGAACACACATTTATAGCAGCCATTCGAAATACCAAGGGAAAACTCTCGCACTCAATGACCGACATCCTCAAAGCACTTAAGGACAAACACCCCCAGATGCAGCCGACATTAAAAAATTTCTCTCCCATAGGATCCACACTACTATCCCACAAAATATCTGAGACTCCCTAGATAGTCCCATTTCAAGTGAAGAATGCCTACAGGCAATCAAACACCTACCAACAGGGAAGAGCCCAGGCCCAGATGGGCTGACAACCAAATATTACAAGACGTAAGCCCCCATATTAGCGCCCCACTTCCAAAACTCATTCAACTCGCTACTCAAAACAGACACCCTTCCTCCACAGGCCTTAAACACAACAATCACACTGCTCCCTAAACCAGGAAAATATTTGACCCAATGTGGCAGCTACAGTCCAATATCGTTAATAAACATAGACCTAAAGCTGTTCACAAAAATTCTAGCCAATACTTACCAGGACTAATCCACGCAGATCAATCAGGTTTCATTCTGGGTAGGGAAGCTAAACACAACACCACAAAACTACTAAACCTCATACACAAAGCCACCAGATCACAGTGTCCTAGTCTAGTCCTGTCAATTGATGCCGAAAAAACATTTGGCAGGGTAGACTGGACCTTGCTATCGCATACCCTGCAATATATGGGATTTGGCCCGCACTATACTCTTCTCCCACAGCAAACATCCGCATCAACAGGCAACTGTCAGAGCCAGTAACAATAACGAATGGCACTATAAAAGGTTGTCCTCTATCCCCCCTCCTGTTTGTCCTGGTCCTAGAGCCCTTCCTTCAGGGGATCAGGGACAACGCTCAAATCAGGGGCATCATGGCAGGTACAGAAGAGTATAAAATAGCTGCATTTGCAGACAATATGCTTTTTACGATCTCAGATCCTATAATATCTATACCCCCCTAATGGCTGAGATGGACGCATATGGCGCCCTTTCCAATTTCAAGGCCAATCTCAGTAAATGCGAGATTTTACCACTGCACATTAACCCTCAAGAAAAAATCACCATACAACAGGATCATCAATTTGTCTGGGCACCCCACAATATAAAATATCTAGGAATCCACTTAACCAAAGATGCATTCCACCTATTTGAGAGTAACTTCCCTAATCTGATGAAAGGCATAAATTCAGACCTCAGTACCCTGAACAAACCACAATTTGTATGGTTCTGCAGGCTGAACATCCTAAAAATGAATGTTCTACTGAGAATACTATACATACTGCAAGTACTACCAATCACGTTACCTAAGTCTTGGTTCACGATGGTTCGAAAAACATTCACAACATACATATGGGCACACAAAAACCCATGGCTTGCATTCTCACTCCTCACAAGACCTGGCCTCCCAGACATAGAGAAATACCACCAAGCAGTCCTCCTAACTAGAATAAATAACTGGACATTCCCACACTCCGCCACTCAATGGATAGTGAGATGGCATTACACACCTACAAAACTAAAATCCCTCTTTCCGACACTCTTACACCATTGTTGGAGATGTCAGGCACCTAAAGGCAACACAGCATACATCTGGTGGAGCTGCCCAGTAATTAACAGCTACTGGAAACGAATACATGGCCTGATACAGTCTGTTCTGAACACACACATCCCATTCACTCCAGAACTCTATCTTCCTGATCCCTCCCCATGAAACACCTAAACTGACAGCAGACCTACTAATTCATTTAATATTCGCAGCGAACCAACTCATCCCTGCACTATGGAAACACCCAAACTCACCCTCCATTCGTGAATGGATACAAAGAGTCAAAACGACTAGGGGCCTAGAGGAAACTTACCATTCCATTACTGATAAATATCTCACCTACACATCTACATGGCAACCTTGGTGCGATTACCTCAAGAACCTCACAATATAGCTAACACAACACTGACCCAAATCAGGAGCAACGCTATTAGGTTAACCTTCCCCCCCCCCCATCCTTCTCCCCTTCCCCCCTCCCCCCTCTCACCTCCAGACACCTAGAAAATCCACACTGAAGACAATGTATTAACCTGTACTTTGTTAAATACAATTTATAATGATTGATTGGTAATGTGAACTTAAGATCCACACTGACCACATGTGGAGCAAGCTATATCTTTATTTAGAGCGGCAAAACACAAGACCTAAAATCTACTGTAGCAATGTGAACGGATGTAATTTATATGCCATTACACACTGTTATTCTCTTCTTCAATGTTACGAACTGAAGTATTGTTGTATCTGCGCAAATTCTCAATAAAAACGTAAATAAATAAAAAACAGGACAATGACCCAAATGACACAATCAAAACAATTCAAGAGTGACTTGAGGAAAACTCTGTGAATGTCCTTGAGTGGCCCAGCCAGAGTCTAGACTTGAATCTAATCGGACATCTCTGAATATATCTAAAGATAGCTGCCCTTTGACAGTATCCACCCAACCTGACAGAGCTTCTGAGAATCTACAAAGATAAATGTCAAAAACTACCCAAGTCAAGGTGTGCAAAGTTTGTCAGATTGCACCACAATAGGCTGTAATTGCCGCCAAAGGTGCTTTAAATAAATACTGAGTTAAGAGTCTGAATACCTATGTCAATGTAATATTTTGGTGTTTTGCTTTGTTATTATGGGGTATTGAGTGTAGGCTGATGTGGAAATACTTTTAAAAAAATTAAAATTGTAGCATAATGCTGCGCTATTAAAAATGTGAAAAAATTAAGGTGTCTGTAATGTATGTGCTACTGCAGAGCAACACCTCCAAGAGAGAGAGATGATATACTGGGATGCAGGCCATACAATAACCTCTAGTTCAGAGTAAAAAAACAAATATCAACTGGAATTAGTAATCCCTAGAAAATAAATCATTGAATAGACATGGTAAGTACTTAGGTAGAGAGTGCAAACCCACCTGGCCATTTTCAATTGTTTTCCATCAGTAGAAAGTAAAATTAGTCTGCCAGTACAGGATGTCATCATTCATCTGGCACTGCATTCTTGGAGATACAACGTGCTGATACCATACATCTGGCTCTCATTCAGTAGAAGGCATTTTACTCTCCATTGGTCAACATATACCTGGATATTATGGAGAGCTGATATTTCAAAGTAATAAGCAGTGACAGAGCAACAGTGTTTAACAGGAGGTTAGGAGGTAACAGTGTATTGTTCAAGTCCTTGGTTGACAATACATTTTGTCCTTATCTCCCATAACACACTGTTGCTTAGTCTCTGGTACCATTATTCTCAATCTATTGTATAAACTTATTTGGGCAGGGCCCTCTTCACCTACTGTTCCAGTACGTCAATCATGTTTTGTTAGAATTTAGTGTCTGTTTTGTTTACCTATTGTACAGTGCTGCAGTGTATGTTGGCGCTATATAAATAATAATATATAATATTCTAATATTATATAATAATAATAATTAGAAAATAACATGACAAAAATACTCTTCCACATGTTTCCAGTTGGGGGCTCTGTTGTTCCAGTTTAGACAAGTCTGTACTTTTCAATAAACTTTGCTTGGCGTAACTGGAAATTCCTCGGATAGTACAAGGTGAACAGAGAAAGACAATCAGTTTAGAAAAGCAGCCTGTCTGCGAAAAACAATGAGTCTAAACGTGTGCGCTTGGCTCACCCTCCATTTAAGAAGAAATGATTTACAGGTTAAGTAACTTAGCTCGCATTCAACAAGCATTATTGACAAGTGTCAAAGAAAGATGGCCATTTAGTAATCCTACTTTTAATATTTTACAGATCAGATGAAATTGGCTATAATTCCTATCTTACCTTCAGATGTTTGTTCCTGCAATTGCTAATCACAAAGCCATTTTCCTGGCACTATAGGTTCCTTCTAGGCATGTGCATGGGGGAAATTTTTGGTTCGGTTCGGCATTCCGAAATTCTGGATTTTCGCAGTTCGGGACTTTGGCAATTCAGCACTTTAACACTTCGGAGCTTCGGCAACTTCGGAACTTCGGCACTTCTATTGCAGCCGCTTAGTAGATAACTCCCTAATTCCCACGGTATTAGGGAGTTATCTACCAAAAGGCTAAACGACCTAAATTGGTCTTTCAGTCAAATTTACTAATACTAAGTAAAAATTACTTAGTATTAGTAAATTCTGCCCCTACTCACTATACCGCGAGTAGGGGCAAGGCTAGTAAACAGTGAGCAGCCTGTGGCTGCTCACTGTTTAAAAAAAAAAAAATAGGGTACCCCCTCCCATGCCCCCACCCACGATGCGCGAGTGGGGGCTTTTAAACTAAAGGGGGGGACCTATTTCCCCCCCCGGCCCCCACCCTGGGGACCCTAAATACTAATAAGGGGGGACCTAATGTCCTCCCCCCTGGCCCCCACCCCTGAACGGCGGGTGGGGGCCCTAAATTGGATTAAGGGGGGACCTAATGTCCTCCCCCCTGGCCCCCACCCCTGAGCGGCGGGTGGGGGCCCTAAATACTAATAAGGGGGGACCTAATGTCCTCCCCTCTGGCCCCCACCCCTGGGCAGTGGGTGGGGGCCCTAAATTGGAATAAGGGGGGGCCTAATGTCGTCCCCCCTGGCCCCCACCCCTGAGTGGTGGGTGGGGGCCCTAAATACTAATAAGGGGGAGATCTAATGTCCTCCCCCTTGGCCCCCACCCCTGAGCGGTGGGTGGGGGCCCTAAATACTAATAAGGGGGGGACATAATGTCCTTCCCCTTGGCCCCCACCCTTGAGCGGCCGGTGGGGGCCCTAAATACCAAAAGGGGGGACCTCCTCCCTGGCCCCCACCCCTGAGCGGCAGGTTGGGGCCCTAAATACCAAAAGGGGGGACCGACTGTCCTCCCCCCGGCCCCTACCCCTGAGCGGCGGGTGGGGGGCCTTAAATAAATGCCTAGGGGTCCCCTAAAAAAAATGACTAGGGGTCCCAAATCCATAGTCACCCCCTACCCCCCAAAAAAATTATTGACCTACATACCCTCCTCAACCTAAAGATAATGAGGGGGGGACCTTTAACTAAGTACCTGTAAAAAAAAATAAAACTTACCATTCGATGTTTTCTTTCTTCTAAAATATTATTTTTTCAGCCCCAAAAAAGGCCAAATAAAAAACCATAATAACCGACGCAATTAAAAAAAAAACAAGCACAAAAACAAATAATCCATCTTCACCCGGCGAGGGCTCTGCACAGACTGAGCTCTGCAGGGCGGGGGAAGGCTTATAAAGCCATGCCCCGCCCTGAAATTATGCATAGAGCACTCTGATTGGTGGGTTTAAACCATCCAATCAGAGTGCTTTTACAGGTAAATGAAGAGACTGACAGGTAAGTCTCTACATTTACCTGTCACAGCACTCTTGATTGGTTGGTAAAAAAATCCACCAATCAGAGTGCTCTGTTAAAATTGTATACAATGTAACATTCTTCTTCTTTCACTGGGTAAGTATATTAGTACTTAGGCAATACTGTGCTTCGGAACTTCGGCACTTTGACACATCGGACTTCGGGAACTTCAGCACTTCAACACTTTTGCACTTCGGAAATTCGGTAATTCTGTAATTTCGGAACTTCAGGACCTCGGTAATTCGGCACTGTGGCAATTCGGACATTCGGAAGTACCCGAATGTCCGAATTTCCCGAAATTCGTCTGAATTCATATTCGGACCGAAACGAATTGCACATGTCTAGTTCCCACAGTGCCCCCCTACCTCGCGCCCACCCTTCTGCAGCTCTGAAGGGATTAGAACCCCTTCGGTCACTTACCTGGATCCAGTGCCAATATCCCCTGGCACTGGGTCAGACTTCGCCCACTCTCCTCTCCTGCTAACATCAACCAGCGGGGGAGATCTAATGCGCATTCACGGCAATGCCCGCGCTCGCATTAGGATTTCCCCATAGGAAAGCATTATTCAATGGAAGTCTTCTGGAAGTCCTCATGCACAACGAGTGGACGTCCAGCGTCATTTAGATAACCAAAAGTCATCTAAGCACCCGGAAGTCCCTCTAGTGGCTGTATGGTAAAGAGACACTAGAGGTGGAGTTAACCCTGAGAAGTAAATATTGTAGTTTCTCAGAAACTGTAATAATTACCACTGTGGGGTTAAGGGGCATGGGACATTGCACTCAAACTTCTTCAATGAGCTGTGCCTATAGTGTCCCTTTAACAGTTTTTAAAGTAAGCACAATTGAAATATCACAAACCATAGTACTACAAGTAATGCTGCCAAATTCAAAAAACATTATTTTAAATTTGTGCTGAACTCACAATTTAGTTGCTAGTCTCCTGACAAGTGCAGTTGGGGTGAGTGGGGTGTTTTATGTGGTGTAAATTCTTAACGCTGGGTTGAGTGAGTAACTGAGAAAAGAAATACTTTTAAATAGTAATAAAAGTCCATAGTGGGCAAGGAGGGGAAATATGCACTTTGCACAAATAAATAAAATAAAAAATAGCTCTTGACATGCGTAGAACCCATGAGTTTACAGTCAGAGCTACATTTTCATAATGCCAAATTCTGTTCATCCACTCAACGGTGAACACGAGTCTAAACATAGCTAAACCTTGTCAGATCAGGATTCTGAAGATTCCAATTAATCTGTTTCAAGAGTCTTTAAAACATTTAAAATGATAATGTAAAAAGTCCAAGATTCATTTATGAGGAAACTACAACTCGGATGCATGCCTCCCAACATTTCCAATGGACAAAGAGGAGCACTACTTTTAGGGGTGGGAGTGATTGTGTGACCAATGGCGGGGCTATTCTGAGAAATTGTAAGTGACTCGCTAGAAACTAATTACACAACTAAACTGTAATTTGAACAAGAACAATGCATCTTATTTACAGACTGATTTCTAAACACATTTGTTATCATTTAAAGACACATTACTGGAAGTATTATTGCTGTGGAGCTGTTATACAATCAGACACACCAACAATATTGAGTTCCTAGAAAAGAGGGGCATTAGGATAGAAAAGAGGGACAGACATTTAAGTCTGCGAGAATCCAGATCCCGCACCTCTGGTTGCAGAAGGTTAAGGAAATCCACACAATGGTAGCTATGGTTGCCTCCATTAATTTGACCACTGATAAATACTTGGCTACTTGGTCTCGTTGGATTCAATACATTTCTGGCTCATCGTCCTAACTGACATGCCATACATTTCAGAGATGTAATTTCATGGTATCCTCATAACTAATTTGGTCGCTAGCTCTCCCTATGGAGGCATGCCCACCTATATGTCTATTTCTATGTGATCTTGCTTATTGTCTTTATCATACTGTTATCTACTGTACTGACATACTTTAAATATAAAAATAATCCAAATCTTGCACTCAAGCTGAATATTCTTAATAGAAAAATAACTTTTACTTGCCGGGTGCCAGTCCTATGGGGAAGTTGATATTCACATAAGAAAAGCATGGGCTGCACTTACGGTCTTCCAATAAAAAAAACTTTTTATTTCAACAAATCAGCAAATGGACATTTCGGTCCACACAGGGACCTTCCTCAGGACAAAGTGACAAGCAGTGGTCTCATTTCCTCTGCTCCTTTTTTTGCAGGTAAGTACTGTGTGTGTTTTATTGTTGTTTATTTAGTCATGCATATGTAGGCAGTTAGGTCCAGGGCCGCCATCAGAAATTTTAGGGGCCCCTAACACAGCTCAAGGTCTTGGCCCCCGGGTGCCCGCCTCCAAGCCCTGCCTCCAAATCACGCCCACAGGAATATACACACACACACACACACAAAAAGATACACAAATACTGAAACAGACATACACACATACAGGCATACTGACACACACATACTGAAACAGACACACACACACACATACATATACAGACACACATGCATAAGGAGATACAGATACAAACACATACAGACACATACACACTGACGTACATACATACTCGAATACTGACACACACACACATACATACTGACAAACAGACATAGATCTAAACTGAAATACAGACATACATACTGATATACATTCAGACACACATACATACTGATATACACACACACACATACAGATAGATAGATAGACCGGCTGTCACTTCCTCCCAGCAGCATTTGCGGTGCAGCCGCATTTTTTTCTCTTTAAAGGGGCCCGGTCGCGCTATTACAGCGTTGACCGCTGTAATAGGCCGCTGGGCCCGTGACAACCATCATGGTTGGCACCCCCTGATGGTGGCCCTGGTTAGGTCCCACCATAATTGGAGTACTTTGGCGCAGTGGTGGGCTGCATACATCTTGGCCATTTATGTATGTCTAAATCTCCAATGTTTATTATATATAGTACTTAGTTATGTCTCCTCTTGTTTTGCCTTGTATCTCTTGTCTCGTTTTATTTGTCTTGTATTCCCAGTTCATGTACAGTCCTGCCCTGTCCATGTCCATGTTTCCCTCATGTATTGTGTACATGTTCTGGGTTCTGCTTTCTGTCCTGCTCCAGTTCTGGGCTCTAGTCTTGCCTTGTTATCTTGTTTGGTGTCTGTTCTAGTCTTACCTTGTTTCTAGTACTGGATTCATATCTGCTTAATATCAGCTCCTGGCATCCGCTAGCGGCATCAGGGCTCTGGTATGTGGCCACACAAACCCTGGTGCTCAACACCAGGGGGCGTGTGGTTACCCTGCACCAGACCCTGATTGTCCATTTCCACGCTGAGACTCCCATCATCCTCATCCACAATGATATACGCCTAAATAACATGATTAACATTTCCCAATTCAAGGACACCCTACAACACTACTTTGGCTCCCATTGGGCAAAAGCCCAGGACCAGACTGCTTCACAGCAAAATACTTCAAAACGTTGCTACACACACTTTAACAACCCTTCCTCAAAGCATTTAACTCCCTTTAAATCTGGGCTTCCATCCCAGATTTTGCGCTGGAGGCACATATCTCACTACTGCCTAAACCAGGCAAAGATCCAACGATGTACGGGAGCTATCACCCATCTCATTGATAAATCTAGACCTAAATATTTTTACTAAAATATTAGCTAATCGTCTTTGTCCTTTACTGCAGAGACTAGTCCACCCAGACCAGGCCGGCTTTGTGCCTGAACGAGAGGCAAAAAACACCACCACTAAAATAATGAGCCATATACACCTGTCACGTATTCATCCGCTTATAAAAATGTGGTTAATGACATTTACTGTCCACACAGGAAAAGTTGTGCCGAGCAGCAACCAAATCCACAGAAGGGTTAATGCTGAGCAGCAATTATGCAAATGGGAACCTGGTAACTGCCTTTGGGGTCAAAGGCCAGTTACAGCCTATCAGACCTAGAGGAGGGGTATTTAGGCCCAGTTCTCATCCTGCTCAGTGCCCTGTTGTGGTTTCCCTTGTGGTTGTCCCAGAGCGCGTTATTGATTCTGGTAATTTTACTTTGGCATTGTTTTTGACTTCCCTGTTTTCTGGCATCCCTGACTCCTGGCTTTTCCTTATTGTTGTGTCTCTTTCTGTTTCCCTTGACCTCGGCTATTCTTTGGTACGTTAGTCCGGCCATTCTAGGGTCCGGTATACGTTACCTATCAGTCTTCTGTGTTACACAACTCTACGTGCTGGATCATTCTGTAATCCTGACAACACCTATCCAAAGCCAGACCTGCCGAGAGCCTACTCTTATCAGTCATGCAGAAAAAGCATTTGATAGGGTGGACTGGTCCCTGTTGCTGGCAACTATCCGGGCAATGAAATTAAGAACACGAAACACACAACAATCAAAGACTTGATCCTGATCACAGGGCAAGGCTGAGTTTAAATACCCTGATAATGTCTGATCACGGTCAGGTGAAGCACAGCCAAAGTCAAGGTACAGCCCCCAGAGTAATAGACATGCCAGGATGAACAGGACCGGAATGACTTATGGCATACAAAAGCTGCTGTGGCTCAGAGGTAGGAAGCAGGACCGGGACTGTGAAGTTCCCTGGTTCAAATCCCAAGGAACTCCTTGGGCGACCTCGTCTGGCCGTCTGTATGTTGCAGTGAGAACTGTGACAAGTCTATACTCTTGATGGAGGAATTAACCTATTCTCTATCAGACAAATATGCAAAACCATTTATCTTAAACAACCAGGATTTCTGAGAAATGTGAAACACTACCCCTACCAGGTTACTCAACTTTAAGGGATCTGACCCCCAATTCTTCCACCCCATACCAAAAGGTGCACATACTGTTTTTAGTCCATTTGGGACTAGTCTTTGACAGACACAATTAAAATGCTATACACAAATTTCCTGACAATATGATTTATGGTACTGGATCATTCCTTTCTGGTTCTATGCATGAGGAACACAACCTCAGTTGAGTAGATGTTGCCACTCCCTAAATCCCCTTCAGTGTCAGAGAATGAAGGAAAGCCTCTCTACAGGGACAGTTCCTTCCTACCAGTATCATAGACATGGTTGTCAAAGATGTAAACATCCTACAAATTCATGCCACACCCCTATGTAATGGTTTCAACATACAATTATAACTTACAGGTTTAACAACACGAAACAAGGGCACGTGTATCATACCTCTAAGCTCAAGATTATTGTATGTAAATAATTCAATGTACCACATTCATGTCTATGCTATCTCATGCAAATGCTTACTGTAGCTTCTTTTTTTTCTGTACAAGGCCAACGTCATCACTTCTGAGCATTTTATCAATGTCTGTCATACTTTGCATATGTTTAATAAAATAATTTTTAAAACTCAAGAAAAACAAAATAGGTTATGTCCTTAAACACTACTTTAGAATTAAAGCATGTGCTACAATTGAGTAGGTAACACATAATAGAAAGACATTCATTTTTAGCAATATGTTTAACCACAGCTACTCATGAAATAAACCTTTTTATAGTTAAAAAAAACAAAAACAAAAAACATCATCTAGTTTCCTAAAGGTTAAAGCAGATAAAATTCTGTTCAACGAGGAAACAAAACGTCAAAAACATGTTGGAGGTGTATACATACAAAATAATGTAAGAAGCAAATCCATTCGTGCTAAAACAAGCCCACACTGCCCAACTGCTCTCTGAATGTGTGAGTAAGCTAAGGAAACAATTTAACATAATTAAAATGCTTTTTGGAAGATATGTAGAAGCAATACATTTTAACTCACAATGTCCTTACTCATCCAAACAAGGCCAAGGGAAATTCGTTCTTAAATTAATTATTAAAAAATGTAAAAAAATTTGGGTTATTGATAATTTTGTCTGAAAACGAATGTCAGTTGATAAATTAACAAATTGGCTGCCAAACAAAATTCATTAAGCAGCATTTGGTCATTCGCTGAGTGCTGTTTTTGTTCTAGGTGAATGAGCTCCTTTGTCAATGCTGCTTTGCCTGGCATCTTATATTATACATGATTTAAAGTGAATTCCATTTCCTACTTCCTATTATTTCCTACTGCTCATAAACAGAGCTCTCTATGATTGTCTCTCTCAGTCTACAGTACATATCTCCAATGAATATATGCAGTTATACTGTGATTGAGAAAATGAATCAATCACACAGAGCTTTGTATATGAGCACTACAAGGAATTCAGTCATTGGCGGAACTAAAGGAGAGAAAGCCCTGTGTTTAGCAATGAGCAGTGTTTGTGTGTTTGACTGTAAGCATGTTTTTGAATAGTGTATGTGTGTGTGAATGTAGGGGTGTAATGTGTGTTTTTATCTACTGTTGCCATTTGAAAGCAGTGGCTTACGTGCGTGTAGTGTTTGCCTTAAAATGTAGGGATTTGTCTGTATGTAGTGTTGACGTTTGAATGCAGGGGTGTATTTGTGTGTAGTGTTAAGCACGTATACATATACACTGGCACACACACAGACTGATACACATACACACATATAAACACACAGAAATAAGTGTAGATACAGACACACACTGACAGATCAACACACACAGATATACACATATAGACACACATGCACAAACACACACTGATACACATACAGATACACAGGTAAGGACATGCAGATACACAGACAGAATCTCTAACAAGCATACAGACAAATGGATACAAACACTGACACTCATACAAACACTGACACAAATGCAGAACACAGGCACACATACAGGCAGACAGATACACACACTGACTCACTGATCGATACACAGACAAAAGATACACATACAGACACACGCAAAAACACAAAGATAGATACAAAGACACACATACGTAAAGACACACAGACAGTGACACACATAGAAACAAACATATATGCATATAGACACACAGATAAATACAGATTGATACACATGCAGACACACAAACACACATACAGATACACAGATTGTATCATGGGTTTGTAGTGAATGGGCTCCATATGCAGAGATTTGGACAGACACAGTCACTAAACTTGTATTTATTGATAAGGCAAAGGGTATAACTGGAAAAGCATCCAGAATGCAGCTGACGCACGATCATGAGAAGCCTCTGATTGGCTATTTCCCCATGAAGAGATCGGTTAATAAGAACTGCAGCGTTTATCAAACTGTTTTAAGATATTCCCCCAATTACTACATGCATGATTTATATATTTTTTCCATTAATGGCAGTGGAAATCCTTTGGAAACATTCTATTGGTTTCTATGGTGATTTCTCCTTATTTAGCACTTTATCTCAGAACAGCACCTGTTTTCGCCTTGATAAATCTCACCTATAATGATCTTTTTCCAGCTTCTTTGGAGGTTTCCTGATAAGCGCATCAGATGGTATTTTTCTCACTATTCACTGCATACTGAGATCCTGATTGTCCAGATCTTAAAACCAGGAAGATATCCATGACCTATAGCATTATGTAGAGAATGTATATATGTAGCACCCTTATAGATAAAGGGCAGCATTCTATTCTCTCCTCCAGCTCTGCTTCATTCCATCTTGTTTGATTGCTACCTCCTGTCCTTTTGTGTTTTATGCCCTCCCCCCCCCCTGTTCTATAGACTGTAAGCTAGTTTGAGCAGGGCCCTCTTCAACCTGTTGTTCCTGTAGGTTTTTGTAATTGTCTCATTTATTGTTAAATCTCCCCCTTTGATAATATTGTAAAGCGCTACGGAATATGCTGGCGCTATATAAATACCAGTAATAATAATAGATACATAGCAGCCAAATACTGTTTGTATTCTTTATAAAGTATGAAATTACCACATGATATTAATATTGTATATGGTGTATTCTGTAAGACATCATACTACGTGTAAACCTATACATTATTAGATTGTAAGTGTAACTGTAGTTTAGACTGCAAAGCACAAAAAACAGATATAGGCCAACATATATCAAATCAGAAGCAGACAGGACATGATGAGCAGATTTGATTCCAAATATATTTATTGATTCAAATATTTGGCCTTCAGGGAGTCCATTACGATCTTTCTTATCACATTTATTTTACTGCTCTAATTATAAATCTTCTGTTCATATTTCCTTTTTTTTTTTTTTTAAGTATAATAAACGTACATGAGGGAGCTAGTTGTACATATCAAGAACTGTGCACCATTTTCAATTTTGTTTTAAAAAAACAAGTCATCTTTGAGCTATGGACAACAGAAAGATATATGACTCTCATGCAGTCATAAACAGGACTATCAGGTTGTCACTTGTACCCAGGAGCTGGAAATTAAGCAGGTGTCTCAGAAATATAAAAATTATATGTTATACATAACAGCATAATTATATAATAATAATTTTGTGCCATTTATTGGAAGCGATACATCTACCACTCCATAAAGATATATGTATGATCCAGACTGGAATGCCCCTAAACTAAGAGCAATAGCCAAGAATTTCTCAAAATATAGAACAAAACATATACTGAAACAAACTCAGAGAAAATGGCATAAAGCATTTGAACATTTAAAATATGTTTGGGTAATCTGAAGTTTTTGGACAGGTTGGGTCAGATACATTCTTCACCCATAGTCATAGTACTGGAGCTTGTGAGCCTCCGGCCCTCGGGACAAAAGGAGAAACATGAGCAGAAACCCAAGGGTTCACTGGGAGCCTTACATTTAAGATTACTTTTGAGATAGTCAGTCCCAGGATTTCCAGGATGGTTGATGCCATCCCCAATCGAAGTAAGAACATGTGTAGTCCCAGTGTGGGTTACCACCAGAGAGCAATTTGCCCCCCATCTCTAGGCCCTTCCTGTAGATCTCTGTTGATTTTTAACAGGTCCATAGGACTTTTGCCAATGAAAAGTGGGTCCCGTGAGATCCTGAAAAAAGGTTAGAAGAGAGTCCTCAAAAGTCAGAGCCGCTTCACCCTTTAGAGCTGTCATAATTTGAATCTTATCCTGTTCTGTGCTGCAACGAAGGATAACATCCCATACCATGTTTGTCTTTGTTTGAGTAGAACTGGTAACATGGTGGACTCCATCAATGCCTGTTTTCTTTGCCACATCACAGAGTAATATGGTAGCCAGAATGCGCCTAATGTACTGCGCTAGCTCCTCTGCAGAAATCACAGAGGGGATGCCACGAATTTTGATATGAGTGTGATGCTGACGATCAGTTTGACCCACAGGACCTTCTGATGGTTCTGGAGCAGTTGTACCGAGTCATTTAGTGTGGTCAGGTTAGTTTGTATTTCCACAATGCCCTCACTCAATCCTACACCTCAGTTTTGAGAATAGTAAAGCAGCTGTCGGCACCGCTAGCAGAACCTTCAGATCATGCTTAGTAGTTGGGATTGAGTCTCTGAAGGTGTAAATTGTGTAACCCGAGAGTTCAGCGTTGTCTCTGGCCCCTAATGCTCTGAAACAAGAGCACAGTCTGCGACACATGGTCTTCTAATTAACAGTCAACATCAGGGACAGGTAATTCCAGAGAGGGGTAAACAATTGAAGATTATATTAGCTTTAGTGTACTAATAATCTTAATTTTAGTAATGACAGGAGGCGAATATTTGCATATCTTTCTTTACTGAAAACTCCAGCAGCATAGAAACATAACAACCAATCAGAAAAAAGTTATGATGCCCATAAAAGGCCCTGTCTATGACATCACTTCCTCTTTCTTTGAAGCGAAACAATAAATAACAACAAGAGACATAATCATATTACGTCATTAGTTCAACAACATATTAGAATATCCAACTCCATTAGTTCCGCGATGCAGAGGTATGGAAGGTGAATCTTTGTCTCGATGAGAAGACGTTCACGCTGCAAGAAAAAGAAAAAGGTGAAAGGTATCTGGCGTGATAACTTGTCCGCATACAATAAGCATAAGCATCTGATATACCAACGAACATTAGAATGTGAAACATATCAATATATATTTATTCTAACGCAATGATATTTAAGGATCTATAAACACAACATAATGCAAGGTTCATGTCTAATATTCAGCCAATACAAGACCCGCAAGGTACAGGTCTAAGTAGCAAACATACAAACCATACGTACTTACCTTCCTGAACATAAAGGACATATTCTGTTCAACACGAGAAACATGGGAGGGATCCTATAGGGTGGGAAATATTCGCCTCCTGTCATTACTAAAATTAAGATTATTAGTACACTAAAGCTAATATAATCTTCAATTTTATCACATGACAGGAGGCTTCATATTTGCATTTTTAAAGCTTTGAATTGACCAATGTGAAGGAAGCATGAGATGTTTGGCGAAAATAGAATGTTCTAAACATACTCTCTCGCGCTCAGTCCGCGCAGCGTATAATGTCGGCTAGGGAAGCGTCGGCCGAAAAGGTTTGTGAGGCCGCCGCTCCCCTGACCGAGTGGGCTCCGAAACAAGGTTCGACGCTAAAGACAAAAACCAGCGGACCCATCTGGCCAGTGTTGCGGTAGACACCGGTCCATGAGGGTTCACGTAAGAAGTCAGAAGGTGATCCGTCGAATGAGTTCGAAGGGGGTAGAGATATTGGTGTACCCCATTAGCGTTCTGACCATGCATAGTGTGGCGTCTGACACAAAGCATGGGTATGACACTGAAGACGAATCAGACTTAGTTCGTCTCGACATGGTAAAGGTAACCCCGTCTGGTGTGAGAGAGAAACCATCCATATCGCAAGCCCTAACGTCCGCCACCGTCTAAATGAGGCGAGGCATAATAAGAGGGCTAGTTTGGCTGAAAGTTGCTTCAGTGACAAACAAGGATTGTCCGGCCATTCCCTAAGGAATCTCAGCACCACATCCACCTGCCAGAGGCGTGAATATTTGGGTGCAGGGATCTCGACAATTCGGCACCCCGCAGTAGTCGACAAACCAGTGTATCTTGACCTACTGGTCTGCCCTGTACCGGAACGTGCGCCGCCGATATGGCGGATCTGATCACGTTGAGGGATCGATATGACCGACCCAACGAGACCAGGTGTGACAGATAGTTGAGGATCAGTGGGACAGGTGCGGTAAAGGGATCGGAATCCCTTTCCACACACCAATCACTCCAGGCCGACCAGGCAGAAATATAGCCTTTCCTGGTGCCGGGAGCCTATGAGTCCCATAGGAGGTCTTAGTTGATGCAATAGGTCGTGAACTGACCAGGAGCCCCTGAAGCCGTCCAGGCAACTAGTGCCAGTTGTCCTTCCATGACAAGGGAGTGGGCTTCCCCTCGAGGTCCCGTCAGAAGTAGAGGGAAGGTAGGGAGTTGTAGAGGGTCTTCGCGAGACATCTCCAGGCGATCCGGGAAATCACGGTTGGCCCTGCCCGAGGGGTGTCATGAGCAGGAGCGATATCTTGTGGGTGTGTGTGTGTATCGAAGCACCCTTGCTATTGTGGAGAACGGCTGGGTCGCGTTTGCAGGGGTTCATCCATCGCCCCGTATCCGAAGGAAGAGTCAAAGGTCGTTTTGCCAATCCAAGTTTGTATGTGAAGTAATCACCATCGAAATTCCATCCTCACTTCCGCTGACAGTGGGATCCAGTGGTCGTATGAGTGACCGGTGCGTACGTATCTCACCATCAGTCGTAGTGGGCCAGGGAATAACACTTGTATGGAGGAGGAGAGGAGGAGAGGAATCCCACAATCCGGCAGCTATCCTTATAGAGGCACTCTTTGCCGTAGACAGACGCGGAACGTAGTTCTCCAAGCTGATGTCGAAACCGAGGAACTGGCCCGATTCAGATGGGGAAGCGATCTTTGTCTGTGTACAACAAAAAACACATGGAGTCCCGAAAGTGAACGACAAATTTGTCTGCAAACGTAGCCTGGATTCGTAAAGAATCAGCAAGTCTTCCAGGTATAAGAGGCATCGCACGCCCAAATTTACGGATGTGTGCCCTCACTGGTTACAGTAGGTTCGCGAGCACCACGGAGTCGTAAACTGCCGTGTTTGTCCTCACCATTGGAATCGGAGGAAAACTTCGGCAGTACTACTGACAAGCGTGCGTCCTTGAGGTCCAGATGTGTAAACCAGTCGTTATCGCCTAGGAGGTCTTGTAGAAGACGAATTTCCTCCATCTTGCAGCATTTGTATACCATGTAGGAGTTCCATTGATGTAGTCTCCTGGCTTCTTCTTGACCAGGAAAAATTTGCTGGGGAAGCCTTCCCCTCCGGTGCATGTTGAATTGCGCCCCTCCTGAAGAGGGTGCAGATTTTCTTGTCCACGAGGCGTTCCTGTTCCGCCAGCGTGCGTAATGGAGGTGAAGGGGCGACCTGCACGGCTGTGATAAAACTCTGACATAGCCTTGTACTGTCTGGAGAACCCAGGTGACTTTGGTAGTCGTCTCCCAATTCTGTAAAACAGAGACAGGTTGCCGGTCATAATATTGGAAACAGTTAGTTATGAAGGTTGACACACTAGTAGATGAAGCGGATGGGTTCCTTTGTGTAGTAGATGGGAGAAATATGAGGACTGTGTATACGATCTGGAACCTGTCGCCCAGGAGCGGCTGGTGGCTCGGTTCAGCTACCGACAAGTCCTCCCAGAAACACCTTTCCCCGTAGGGTTGTGGAAGACTTGTTTTAGCGAGGTCTGGGTTTAATTTAGTGTGGTGAATAAATTCACGTGTTTCTTGAGTACTGCAATGAACACAACGTCGAATAGTAGGCCTTGTGCTTTTGGGCCGAATTCTTGTCGTTCCTAAGCCCAATAGTGTGTTGTCGATGCGGCCCAGTACAGATTTGCGTCTGTCGGTGCATAGTGCGTCATTTACGTTGCCCAGGAGGCATATCGAGCATTGAGACCATTCTTTGGAGGTGGTAGGGTTGAGTTGTGTACCCTAGGGTAACTCGGTCTTGAGGCGTGCGCATCCTTCCATCCCCTGAGGGTTGCGCAGCCAATAGTGTTCGTCCAGGAACGTTCCGTCTTCGGCTACTCTGGTTTAGTGCCGCTACAGTTATCTCTGCCTCAGCCGCCGTCACAGAGTAAGGTTTCCCTAATGTACTTCGAGGAAGTGTGGGGAAGGTCTGCCGTTCCATTTCCTCAGACGGTGAGCTGTCTTCGTGTCGCTCATCTACCATGTCCAAAGTACGTGGTAATAGTCTTCTTTGTCGGAAGATTGTGGCGGACGAGGTTTGGATTCCCTGTGCTCCGCCTATTTGGTCTGATCGATGGGCGTCTTGCCCTTGACCTTAGCGGCAGGGGGGCTGGAGCCCTTCCCTTGCCGTTTTGACTTGAAGGCTTGTGGGCCTGAGGTCTCCATCAAGCGGTGTGGGGTAGAGTTCATAACAGAACCCTCTCCACTGAGGCCATTACTGTGGCGTTTAGCATTGCCTAGAAATCTTGGGAACGTTGAGAGTGTCCACCATGACTCGTTCCCGTCCTGTTGGGAGATAGTGTGAGGGTCAGCACGTAGGGGTGTTAGACTCCTGGTAGAACTGGGGATCACCCAGGTAAAACGGTTTGAATTGCCTGCTTTAGTATGTCTGAGAGTATGAATACTCGTGCCAAGTATAGAGGGGTCACCTCTATTAGTTTAATCTGGCTGCTGAGAGCCGTGGTGCAGGCGCGACTGACTGGTAGTGGTGTTGGTCTGGCTAGCCGGGTTCACCTCAAATGTACGCCAGAGCTGTATGCACGGTTTTTAACTATACAGGCTTATTATATATAGGCGCATGGGGCCTGTCTCCATAAGGTCTGCGGCCGCAGGACCCATGTCTATTAGGCTGGGTTCATCCCAGCTGGTGTGCCATGGTAACCCAGAGGACACCCATATTATAATTATTGGCACCTTACAAGCATTGCATGCATATCTGGGGGTCATCCCAGGTGGTGTGCCATGAAAATTTACAGAGGGCACCCACGTTCAATATGTACACTAGGCACGGTAAATATACATATATGTATCCCTGTGAAGGGTACACCGCAATACACTCAGTTTTCTTAGTGATCCTGCCGTCAAATCGCATCCGGCATGGTACTGTTGCTTTAATGTAAAACTGACAGGCAGTGTTTAAACATCCATATATGTCTGTAGTAATCAGTGGTAAAGTTGAGGCGTAGGCCTCCGTGCATATGATCGGGGTTCACCCCGGGTGGTGTGCCATGGTAACCCAGAGGACACCCACATCAAAGGTAATGGTCTGTCAGTGACCTTGCATGCATATCTGGGGGGTCACCCCAGGTGGTGTGCCATGAAAAAATACCCAGAGGACACCCACATAAATTTGCACCATCAGGTACAGTAATATAATATGACCCTCTGTAGGGTACAATAATATAATATAATATGCCCTTTGTAGGGTACAGTAACACAATATGCCCTTCGTAGGGTACAGTGATATAGTTGATCTTGTTATAGGTACAGTATATGTTTTGTATAACGACTGTGATATTGTATGGCTTCACAATAATACATAGATTGTGTGCCTGCTCAACATATAATCATCCAGTGTAAGGCACCATGAGAGATATATCCATGAGAATAAAAAAAAATAATAATAATTGTATCAATAAATGAATGTGCCCAGAGAGGGGGACCCCTGAAGGGGTTAATCCAGATGCAGGGCGCGGTGATCGGGTGATTCCTGTAGGATATAGTAATATAGTATGACCCTGTGCAGGGTATAGTAATATGGTATGACCCTGTATAGGGTATAGACCCTGAGTAAGGTACAAAGACATAATCTCCTTTAATGCCTGCATGTAAGTATTTGTTTGGAAGACACTGTTGGCAGGCACTGTGGCAAAATACATTGAAAGAATACATGGAGAAAAAACTGAAATCCAGCTTGCACTCTCCCATTGTTCACTTGGGAGAGCATACACTGTGGAGCCCGGCGGTCGGGTGAGTTCCCGATCCGCCGAGCGAGCAGGGAAGGCGGCCGTCAGGTATCTCGCGAGCCGCGAGATCCAAGATGGCCGCCGCCCACATGTGAAGGTGCGCCGCGGATCGCGGTCGCGCGGTGCAAAACAAAGGGGATAAATGCAACACAAACGCTGACCCCAGCCTCCCTCCACCCATCCCCATACAGTCCCCTGCGGATACCAGGCAGTAAGGTGGAAATAAAAAGGGAAAAAACAAACAAAAAAACAAAAACAGAGGGATACAGTGAAGGGACAGGAATAAGGGGGGCCAAGGTAGCAGGTGTTAGCAATAAATAGAGTAATATATAGTGGTATGACAATCAAAAAACAGTGTAAATCAAGAATCTACCAGAGAGGTAAAATACTCTGACCTGATGCATGGCTGGAGCAGCAAAGAAAGAGGAAGTGATGTCATAGACAGGGCCTTTTATGGGCATCATAACTTTTTTCTGATTGGTTGTTATGTTTCTATGCTGCTGGAGTTTTCAGTAAAGAAAGATATGCAAATATGAAGCCTCCTGTCATGTGATAAAATTAATCAAATAACTAGACTGTCTCCCTAATTGTGTATGGAAGATGTGCCTGCACTGAAGGGGAAGCATAAAGCAATAGGACAACCTGGTTATGGTCACTGGCATCTTTGTCAAAACAAGGAACAATATAGGCCTAACATGATGACAGAGCATTAACAGAACCAATTTGTCACACATGTCCACATCTGGTTACTTTACCATGCATGTTCAAAGCAAGTTGATATTGAAACCAACATGGCCTCTGCAAGCCAATTAATTCCTAGCCAAGATATCATAGAATTGCAGCAAAATTAGCTTCTCTTGTGCTTGGTCATATAGGTTGCATGGTCTGGCAGTCATTTTTGCACATTATTAAAAAAATAAATTCAAAAAATCCGCTTTAAAACAGCATACACTACAGATCTGCAACTTGAACTATGTTACAACTTGTTAAACATTTGATTTCTGAAATATCTTAATATGTGCTGTGTCCACACGCTTGTAGCTATATTTAGGTGGCCTAACAACAACGCTGTTGGATAGCTTAAAACTGTATAAATTACTTCAACCACACATTTGTCAGTGTGTCTTTGAAGTAGGGGCTAACCCTCTTATTTAACTAGAAAGTGTGGGGCAGAGAGGATCCCCAAAGAATTGGATACTAAAGGAGCACAACTTCATTTAATATTATTCCATGAAAAAACACAAACATCATGAATAGGCTGAACCAGTGGCAGAACTAAAGTAGAGAGTGTCATAGTGCAAGAATTATTTGTGTAATTGAAAATTTTAAACAACCACATAATCAACAGCTTGAAAAAGGGTCTTGAAAACTTGTGCTATGATTAATGCCATCAGTGTGCAATACCATGGATCACGTGAACCCCTTTGTCAAGTGAAGTGGTATTGGATTACATGACCAATTTTCAAAAAAATCTTCAAATGTGTTTTAAAAATCCATTAAATATCTACCTACAATATCTGCTCGTGTGTTGTAATAAGGTTCAGTAATATTGTCAGGGTGAGTACACGCAGAACTTGGAATAGAACAGAGAAAACAGAAGGAAAAAAGGATTACTGGACCTTTACAGTGGCCAGGCTTAACGTGTAAAAGAGGGAAATCAAAGTCAGTGTCCAAGCCAAAATCAGGATTACAGATAAAGGGATAAACAGAATAACTAGCCAGGGCAGGATTACAGACATACAGAATAACTAGCCAGGTCACTATTACAGATAAACAGAATAACTAGCCAGGTCAGGATTACAGACATACAGAATAACTAGCCAGGTCACTATTACAGATAAACAGAATAACTAGCCAGGTCAGGATTACAGAAATTCGGGATATCATATAAAGTATATAAACCAAGGTCAAACCAGAAGATCAAGGATCAGGAATAATAATGTGCTAATCAAGAAATACTAGAACACAAACCACGACAGGGCAATGAAAGATGGGTATATATGCCATTAAATATGTTTATGTGCAAACTGATTGGTTCATGCCACATCTGCGACCCCAAAACGTGCAGGAATAACGTCACCCCGATGACTTGGTTCCAGCCAGACGGGATGTGATGGGGAGAGCTTTCATTTTTTTAACAGACATGGCCTGCAAGTGGGCAGCATCCCTCACACTGTCCGGAGGTGGGTCGCTTGCGTGAGCCTTCTGATCAACGAGCGCGACTTGCAAAGGAAGAGGAGAGCGTTGTGCTGATTGCGTAGGATTGATGACATATATTTATAAATGTGTATATATGAAAGAAAACACTTATTTAAAGGACTTGCCTATTACCCATTAGACTACACAAAAAATCCATTCATTTTAGAGAACACAGGTAATAACAGCTCAAGGGAGTGGCATTGCTCAATATGACCCACTTTAAATCAAAGCTTCATTCTGATTGCTGACTTTGCAGCAACAGTGAGTCAGTGCATCCAGATAAAATTTGCATCGTTCTTTCATTATTCATTTCACAGATGTCATAGTGGTCTAAGACACAGGTTCTCAACCTGTGGTATTCGTACCCCAGGGGGTACCTGCACCACAAGTAGGTGGAAAGCCAGTAGCTACTGACACATGGCTTCAATGAGAAGGGAGAAGCTCTCTATAATTATTTGTTCACACCTTACTTATAATTATATTGAATAAGGTCAGGTCTTACTATGCATATTGCAAACATTACCTTAGTTTCATAGTCGCTGTATTCTTTAGCATATATTGTAGAGAATAGACAGTTAGAAAGGACTGGCCATTTGCACATGAACCAACTCGTTTTCTAGGTTTTACTGTTCTTTACTTTAATTAATTTTACCTGTATGTAAAGCACAATTTACTATTTTTTTTTATTTTTTTTTAATTCTTTATTTTTGGTGTGTTTTCATTTTTACACGATCACGTCCGGCCCCAACAGCCAGGACAGGCACTGTAACTGTAATACAGGGTAACAAGGTTTGGTAATGGGTTAGTGAACAAGACATCTTAGTAAACATTCGCACATTTTGTTTTTACATGGGAGTACTAGTAAGTTTTGTTGAAGCATTGTGTTAAGTTATGAGTGCGTTGATGAGGGAAGCGTGTGGGTAACAAAGGTATTAGTGGTGATGACCTGAGGCTTGTTTCGGTTACCCTAGTTGGCAAGTACCCCTAACCAAGGAGGCATGGGGGGGGGGGTTGTACACCTCTTGTGTGTATGCAAGACGGGTCTGAAGCTGCCTTTCCCCGGGTCTGTTTAGTATGTATACCGGGTAGTGGTAGGGTGTATATCGTGTGTATGCGAGGTGCTTCTGAGACTGCCCCTTTCTGGGTCTGTTAGTATGTAGAACAGGTATGAGTGGGGTAACCAGTAAGTGAAGAGAAATCTGAACAGAGGTTAGTATAACGCATAATATAAACCAATATTCTTGGTGGTCTGTTAAAGTTCGTTCCTCGGTGTGCGATAGTTGCGCCCTTTTCTTGATCAGTCAGGTAGTAGGTGGGGTTCTCGGTACTAAATGGGATCGTTGATTCAGGGTCCCAGGTGTGTTCGACTTGTGGAACAGAGGTTGCAGTTGGTGTTTCAGTAAGGCCCAGTGTGTAGAGTATTGCAGGTGCCTCCGATTCAGTTGTGAGCTTGTGGGTCGTCCCATTGTGTGTTAATAGTAGGGATCTTGGCGTGCCCTATCTGTATGTTACCCCCGCGGAGCGCAGGCGGCTGGTGAGTGACTGCAGTGATTTACGCCATTGAAGTGTAGTTTTAGTGAGGTCCTGGTAGAGGGTTAGGTGCGATCCATCAAATGGTAATGGGGTTTTACCCCTCACTGCTGGCCCTTATCTTGTAGTGTATTGCATCGGAGGATGACGTCACCAGTGATTGGGGCTGCCGTCTTAGTGATGGTGGGCAGTCTGTACAGTCCATTGATAGTGAATTTTTTGGCTAGCGCTGGCGGTAACAATGATGCAATCAGTCTTCTTGTGTAGTGAGGTAGTTCCTCTGCATCGATCCACAATTTACTTTAAATGTCTAATCATCTTAGCTGCAAATCTCCAAAGTTACTGGATCCATAATCCATTCATAATCAAGATTGGCAGCAAAAGAACTGCTATTGTGCAGTATTGTATTCTACCGGTGGGAAAACTGATGTTTCACTGTGTACACACGCAACCTGGATTCAAAGAGTATTGCAAACCTTCTTAATACCATATGCAGCAAATATGGTAATATCTGTGTAAAATTACACCTTTATAGATCACATTCCAAATTAAACACCTGGTCTCTGCAGAGATTCCTCTCTATAACTTTGGCATTAGTCCCAACTCTACAGTGGGGATTATGAGAAAAGGGCGTTGTCTTAGTTTTGTGAATAAAGCAATGACAGATTAATAGCCACGAACTGCAACAGCAAGGGTGGTATGAGAGGCATCATAATATGTTGGATTTGAGTCCAAAGTGATTTACAAAAAGTAGAATTTTGCAGGATAGAATAGGAATGTAGTGTAACATTTAGCAAAATGGCTAAATTATGAGCTGAATGTCATCAATGCAAATCATATGTTACAGTTGTACAACATTTATATAATCAAAATATAACTGAAATAGTTAAACCTAAAAATAATGTCTGAGGAAAAAACAAGCGCATGCAAACAATATCTGAAAATACTGTAGGTAATCATAAGCAAAGGAAGTGAAATTCAAGCAGAAAAATATAAATAAATTGTCTGCAATAACTGGGAAACAAAATGAACATTGTCACAAAAAAAAAAAAAATCAAAAAAGAAATGTTGATATAATACAAAAACGATAACTATAGCCCATAAGGCGTAAAGTATTGTATATAAAATACAAGATTTAATGCAGTTATACCGAGCAAATATGCATGCGAGAATAAGACAAACACATAAATTGCTTACTCTTAGGCCTAGTGATATCATATTTGGGAATCTCTGCTTCAGCAATATATTTTTCCTTCTCAATTTATCTTTTCAAATGTTTTATTGAAAGTTTTAAATATGATAATAAACCAAAAAATAATAATGATAATAATAACATCAAACAACAAGGAAAAGGGGTAAAAATACAAGTACTATTAATCATCCAATACTATTTAAAAATGAAAAATAAATAATTTAAAGAAATTGTACAATAATAAGTATAAATTTACCATTGGTAGTGCCTTATTTAGCAAACATAATGCAGTGCAAAGTGAATTAACAATACAAATATGTAACAAAGTTTGGTAACCGGCTGGGTGGAAATAAATATATTTGATATTGACGCCTAATATATTCTTCCCAAATCATCCCATCGAGTTTTAAAGTGGTATTTGCATTTGATGGCAATCTTGTAGCTAGCTCACAACGTTTGTTTTCAAAATGGAGCTGTAACACCTCGCTAACTGATGGGACAGTTGATGATTTCCTGTGTCGTGGGATTGCGGAAGTAGCAGAAATAAGCATATAACCCAACATAATTTTTTGACTTTTCGATACATTTTATGGTAAATTTATATATATAAATAGACAAAGATGAGGGGTTATTTCAACTGGAAATCTTATGAAGGATTTGATGAGTTTGTGTATCTCTTTCCAGAATGGAGTTATCGTAGGACATGTCCAGAAGATGTAATATAATGTTCCAACCTTCCCACAAGACCTCCAACATAAATTAGTGTTTGTCAATTTTAATTTAAACAGTCTGGAAGGTGTACCATCTGTATAATAGTTTGCAATGTGTTTCTATGTGTGATGTACATTGTGTAATGCCTTTCGGTGTTAGTAAAGAGGTGTGCCAGTCTTCAACTTCAAATTCCCTACCCAGCTCACTATCCCACTTCAGCATGTAATCCGATTTAAGGCAAACGTCGCCAGCAAAATAGGTATAGCTTAAGTAGATAATATGTCTCTGACCAGGATTGGGAAAAAAATTTTTTTCTAAATTTGACATTGCCAATTGTTTTAAGTCTGAATCCTGGCCAGAAACGTTAAAATGTTCATGCAACAGTTTTACCATTTCATCAAAAATATGAGTGTCAGAATCATCGAAATCAAATTTTTTTCTTCAACTAAACAAATGACAAGAAATTATTGTGATAAAATAAATAGTTTATGTGCGTGATGGAATGTGAACTCCAGTATTCTATGTTCAGTTCAGGTAAAAACGATTGCAGCACCGACAAGGAGATAGCGCAAGACCAGGCAGCAG
>OW240915.1:293196448-293227057 GCA_933207985.1 Pelobates cultripes | reverse complement strand
CCGAAAGCACTTTAGTGGACAACTGGCCAAGTTACTTCCTGGTTTGGTTAGCTCAGTGAAGCTAAACTCAAGAGGCAGCTATAAAATATACATAAAAATATGTATATTTTTATTGAAAAGAATTTCACAATACCAGCAAAAAGAGACATAATTAAAATTAAAATATCTAACTGCTTTTCAAAAGAAAATCAACAAGGAAATGCAAAACTATATAAAATAAACAGTACTGAAATAGAGTACAGAAATTTCCAACCTGGAAGGACCAGTAAGAAGTTTGTGGAAAGAATTCCCCATTTGTTGCATTTAGAAGTCCTTGTATATTTTGCCAGAAGAATATAAGAAGATCATAGAATTGTTGGCAAAAATTCCAATATAATATTAGCGGTCATTTGTCTTTTCTGACTGTCCCATTTAAAGTCACATTACATGACATGAACAGTAGTTTGAGTATCCTTTTAAAGGAACACTCCAAGCGCCATAACTATTGCAAGTCACCGTAGTGTTCATGGTGCCAAGAGTGACCTGGCGCTTCCACACTGTAAGGAGTCAAACCATTTTAGAACAGTTTGATAGGGCAGACACTGCTCCCTGCCTCCACTACCTCTGTGAAAGAGGCGGAAGCTCTCTGTCAGATCTAAACAGATCTTAGGAGCTTACAGTTCTCCAGCGAAGGTTGTGGAGGTGGGGAGTGTTGTCTGGCAGAACCCAAATAACTTATCAAACCATTCTGGTTTGACTTCTTACAATGGAGGGGGAAGCGGTGCCCAGACAGTTCTGGCACCATGTCCACTACAGTGCGCTACATTTGTTATGGTGCTTGGATGGTTCCTTTAACAACACTTTTTAATCACACCTGTCAGTCTCAGGCAAATCTTTACATAGACCTATGAAAAACCCTGCAGAGGTAGTGATTTAAAAATATTTTTCAGTTGTTAATTTAGCATCAGGCGTTACTCAGTCTTCTTTTATGATTTCTTACCAGCCTGGGAATGCTTGGACTCATTTTGCAGTGGCGACAACATTTCAATCATAGCTATATCACACTGGTGACTGTTATAACCACTTCATGTTTACATAAACAACTCTTTGCTTTAACCATTACAAGGAATTTGGATGATGCACAGCAAAGGGCCTGTACACATTTTCTGCAGCTAAGATCCAACTTCTGTATCATGAGACAAAATTCCATCATGACTTGTCATATCACAGATAATTTTATATTGAAAACATGCTCTGCTTAGTTTAAAATAAAGATGATAATATTTGATCTATGTTCTGCATGTTACTCAGAGCCACGTTTAGACACCACTATATTAAAATATTCCACTCAAACTGTTTTGTTTTATTTTTTTCGTCCAGTGTTTGACATACTTGTCTGCCTCTAAACTTTTATGACTTTTTAGTTAATCTCAAATCCCTGAACCGATCTGGGTGATTTTCTGGTTATGTAGGTTGCCCAGATCGGGGCTATCAGTGGATGTAACCAGGGCCGGCACTACCTGTTAGGCTGACTAGGCAGCCGCCTAGGGTGCCCCTTGGGAAGGGGCGACGCCAGGAGCGCTGGCCCCCCTCATGCTGCAGCCGCCCGAGCGCTCTGTAGAGAGCCTCAGGCGGCTGCAGCTTTGCCCGGGCTGGTGCGTCCATGAGGGCACACCGCCCGGGCGCAGCATAAGGAGAAAGGCTGACAGGAGGGAAGCACTCAGCGCTCAGCACTCCCTCCTGTCACTCCCTCACTGTAGCGTGGCCAAGCTCTGTATGTTCCGCGGGTACAGGGAGCATCTGTCTCCTGTACCGGACCGGACTAACACTGAGTGTGCACTTCCTTTTAGTCCGGCCGGGTACAGGAAACAAAAGATCCCTGTACCCGCGGACCATACAGAGCTTGGCCACGCTACAACAGTGGTAGGAGGGGGAGGATAAAGAAATTGGAAGGGGGAGAAGGAGGTGGAGAAGGAGGGAAAGAGGGATATTGGAGAGGGGAGAAGGAAATTGGAGAAGAGGGAGAAGGAAATTGGAGAAGGGGGAGAAGAAGGAAATTGGAGAGGGTGGGAGAAGGGAGGAGAGGGGGAACAAGGAAATTGGAGAGGGGGAGGAAGGGGACAAGGAAGTGGAGGGGGACAGGGGGGAGAAGGAAATTGGAGAGGGGGAAGAAGGAAATTGGAGGGGTGGAAGGAAATTGACGGAGGGGGAGAAGGAAATTGATGGGTGGAGGGGGAGAAGGAAATTGATGGGGGGGAGATTGACATCCATCACACACACACAATTACACACAATGCACCCCTTGCACACAGAAAAACACACAATGCATTACACACATACACAAGCAATGCAACCGTTACACACAATGCATCCCTTACACACACAGAAACACACAATGCATTCATTACACACACTCAATGCACCCCTTACACACATTCAATGCATCCCATACATACACAGAAACACACCTTGCAGCCCTTACACATACAAACACAATTTCACACAATACATTCCTTACACACATATCAGGACATCCCCTACACACTCCACCCCCTGTGAACAAACTCATTGGTGGAACATGAAGGTGGACCCTGGGACCCAGACCTTGAGCTGTGTAAAGGGCCCCCAAAAAATGGAGCTGCTTCCCGTTCTCCCAGAACATTGATTTTTGTAACCACAGTTACAAACCGCCTCCAGAGAGCCTGTTCTACACCAGACCAGTGGAGCCAGACTGCAGCTAGAGCCCATCATCATCCTCATCTAGTTGTAAGTAGGCAATCTAGTATATTATTAGTGACAGTAATCTATAATTGACCTCACATTAAAGAAACACTATAGTCCCCAGAACCACTGCAGCTTAATGGTTGGGGCAGATCATATGGGTGGGGCATTGTGATGTCACATGGGGGGGGGGCGGAAAAACTTTACTTTTGCCTAGGGCGGCAAAAATCCTTGCACCGGCCCTGGATGTAACGTTTGTTGGCTTTTTGTGTGTTTAAAAGGTATTTTGGGGGTTTTGTAATATTGTTTGTTTTTCTGTGCCTGGAGATAATTGGGTTAGTTCAGTTCCTGACTCAATTATCTCTAAGGCATAGAGGAGGAGTTTATAACTTGTAACTAGTCCCCTCTCAGGTCCAGTTGAGGGATTATCCTGTTTGTGTGGGAGTGTCAGGGGTGTGTTAACTGTGTCCCTGTATTGTATAAAAGCAGGCCATTGAGCCTGGATTAAACACATTCGTTTTACCCATTCATGAAGTCTAGGCTCATGTTTCGGGGATTGGAGAGCTCTAATCCCTCCTCTGCTGGAAGCGGGAGAGCTGTAATCACTACGGCACTTGGGATTCGGGAGACTACTAACGGATATACTCAGCCGGAGTATAGGGGATCCGTTACAACCAAAAAGCAATATTTATGTTTAAGATACATATAATATATTAAAATTAATATTAATTAGTGATTTTACCGTATCTTTAAAATCGGCACCAAGTAGGACAAATTGTTAGCGCAAATTAAAATATGTAAATGATTTGTCAGATATTCAGCTAATGGATGCTTGTTAGAATTCTGATGGGATTTTTGAGAATGCAGTTTCCCAATCTGCCAGCAGACGATAATATAGTAAGGCTTGATGTTTGCATGCAATTAATACAATTTACAAGACATTACCACTGCTGGCGGATATTATAGCACTAGTTGAGTACAATTGCTGTGAAGATAGTAAGTAGGGATTCACTATTAATTTAATTTCATGTAGACATGCAACACAATATCAAATGAAATGAATGCCTTAAATACTTTGTGGCATTAACAGATTTAAATATATTTCTAGAGGTTATAGTAACAACAAAGTTGAGAATTTTCCATACACGTAGGCTCATGGGATTTGATTTTAGAGGATTTTCCCCATTACTAGTATGTTATATCCAAAATAAATGTATTCTATTTTATAGTTATAAACATCACATGCGTTTATGCTGCGAGTGTAATATTGAGGATAATTGTTTATCTAATTCTTGGCAGCTCTGTAAACCGCATACTGTGTCGACCCATTGGTATAAAAGGGTAAGTATCACGATACATGCGCAAAATAGGTGAGGAGAATAAAAAAAACCTGATACATGACCAATGTTTCAAGGTGCCAATAATGGAGAAATTATCACAAATAAGACATTTTCAAATATAGCGTCCACAGGAAATGAAAAAGAAAAGGCAATTGGGGTTACTACTGGTTATATTGCATCTGAGCTCTTCAAAGAGGCGGATAGATAATTTCTAATTCAATATATTGTTCTTATCATGCAGTATTCTAGAAAGAGTGCACACGGAGGACTTGTAAGTGGTGTAAATATTTCTGCTTTATTTGTGCAGTGTTCACCATACCAGTCACTGTACAAACAATGCAGCAATATTTACACCACTTATTGGTCTTCCGAGTGCATTCTTCCTAGAATACAATTTAATTGGCTGGAGTTTTGGGAACCGAGGCAGAACAAAACGGGAGACAGCAAGTGGAAGGCCCAAGTGACTGTTATTCTTATTATGTAAATACATAAATTGAACTGCGCCATACTCATATTGGCCACCTGACCGGCTCTCAATAGTTAGCTACCTGATATGAGTTGATCTAAATCGTGTGATGGATTTAGGTCAGGATAAAGGCATTCCAAAAAGTTCGAAAATAAACAAAATTCACAGCTACTGTCTATAAAAGTCTTTTAAAAGGGCATTTTTTGATATGAAAAAAAAGAATTATGAAAGAAATGTAAATCCTCTGCCTTACGGAAATCCCTACCAGTGACCTATATAAATTGATTACTTTCATTTGTTGTCTCATTGCTTTTCTATGGGGATTTAACGGACGAAGGATGTCCTCATGCACAGCATGAGGATGCCCAGCATCGGTTAGGCGGCCAATGTTAGTTGGCCACCAGGAAGTGCCTCTAGTGGTTGTTTGATTGACAGCTACTAGAGGCAGTCTTAGTCGGGCAATTAAATCATTTTAGTTTCTCAAAAACTGCAATGGTTTACACTGCAGGACTAAGGAGGACAGGGACATCGCACCTAGACCACTTCATTGAGCTGAAGTGGTCTGGGTGACTATAGTGTCCCTTTGATGATTCATTTAGAAATCTCTACCATTTGCTTGTAAATACTCCATTATTAAGACACATAGGATCCTATAAACTGATGACCGGATTTACGGGGTTATGTTGTGCTGAATAAACTGGGATCCAATCATACAACTACAATTCCAACTTACCTCACAGACCTCTAGGACAATTGAGATATTTCCATTCTGAGAAGAATGTGCAAAAGGCAGCATCATTACAAAAATATGTCTGAGCAAGTTGTTTGCACCCATTCTATAAGATCCTTTGCAGTAAAACTGAAGCATTTGTGTGGGAGGAAACGCTTTCAGGGGAACAACCTGGTTCCATCTTCTCCAAGAATATTGACAGTGTCAGAGTAAATTAGAGTGTTCTCTGTAGATGAACAATTAAGGTGTCATTTCTATTTCAAGCTCAGCATACAAATCACTAAATAACATAAGAGGAGCTCACTTTTTTTTTCCTCTCAAAGTGGTTTCAAAAATATTTGTAAAAAGGCAGATTGTTATTGATTAACCTTTACATAAAGTCCCAAAGAATCAAACCCAATATTCACCTTTCAAACAGGCAGAATTAGAGTGCTTATTTAAAACACAGATACTGACATAGTAACTAGATTAATAATTATTTCATTGGAGTTTCCATAGCAACCATATAAATAATTATTCCATTGGAGTTTCCTTTGACAATGAGTGGGTACACTTGACATGATTTGTAGGGTGAATATACATCACTTTCGCAGAACACAATTTTGACTTCTAGCAAAATGTTTAAATCTGAATAATAATTTGTATAATTGAAAATATTTTTTTTTTAAAAACTAAAAGTTCAAATTTAACGTTGAACATTAAATCGAAATCCAATGACTCAGTAACACATACATTTAGGTAAAAATATATACAAACAGTGTTACACACATATAATATGATCAGAAAAAATGTAAAGCCTTAAAGGGACACTCTAACATTAACCATTAATACATTATTTGTTATTGTGAAACTGTTTCTCGGCTTTAGATTATGCCCCTCCCTTTTAAAATACAATAAGCATCTTTGACTCCCCCCCCCCCTTTTTTTTTTTGCACCAGGCAGTCTCTGTCAGGCACTTGCTCCTCTTCATCTGAGATCATCCATGAAGAAGATTTTAAGCACAACCCAATGGTTCTGATAGCGAAGCACTGGGGGCCTAACCCAATGTATTCGTCCACAAAGCGCAGCTTAGTTATAGGGGCCCACTAGGGCAACCCAAATTTATTCAATGAGAATCTAAAGTACAGACGTTTTGGGACCCCTGTCCCTTTATCAATGATAAATGCACTGGGGGCCTAATGCGTATGCATGGTAATCACCTCAGTCAATCAGATGTGTATCTGTATGTGTATCTGTGTGCCTGTATGTGAATCTCTGTGTCTATTTGTTTGTCTGTGTATCTGCATGTGTGTCTCTATGTGTATTTGTCTGTGTATCTGTTTATCTTCATGTGTGTCTGCATGTGTATTTATGAGTTTGTGTATCTGCATGTGTGTTAGTGTGTGCCCCTGTGCATCTGTGTGTGTCTGTGTACCTGTATGTGTGTCAGTGTGTATATCTATATGAGTGACATTGTGTGTATCTGTGTTTCTGTGTATCTGCATGTGTAATATTGTGTGTGTATCAGAATGTGTGTTATTGTGTGTATTTGTATGTGTGCCAGTGTGTGTTTGTTTCTGTTTATTTGTACATGTGTTAATGTGTGTCTGTGTATCTGCATTTGTGTATCTATGTCAGTGTGTATCTGTTTATCTAGATATGTGTCACTGTGTTCACCATGAGTCTATGTATCTGTGTTTTTGGGTATCTGCATGTCTGTACCTCTGTTTGTGTGTCATTTCTGGCATCTGTATGTGTGTCAATGTGTATCTCTGTGTCTGTATCTGGATATGTGTCTGTGCATATGTGTGTATGTATATTAGTATGTGTGTGTAAGGCTATGTATATGTGCATACATCACAGCATTCAAATGTGAACACTACATACAGACACACCCCTACATTCAATTGCAAACAGTACAAACAAGCAAACCCCTGATTTCAAATGGCTATAGTGCATGAAAACACAAAAAACTACACACAAGCTCCTACATTCACACACACACACGCTTTCAAACACACAAACACTGCTCAGTGCTAAATACAACCCTGCAAGAATGGGCACATGGTAGATCCCCAGCTGGCAGAGCATTCTGAGTTGTATGACAGATGGCGATCTACCTTTTAGCCATCCTTGCAATAGAGGAGGTCCAAAAAATTATTTTACCAGGGCCCTCTCTACTCTAGTTCTGCCACTGCACTGCACCCATCACACACACAGCACCCCTCTCTCACATATGTATTTCAGTATGTGTGTGTACTCAGTAGTCTGTGTGTATACTCAGAAGTCTGTGAATGTATTTAGCAGCCCGTGTGTATGTATTGAATGTATGTATTGCACATGTTGGAGGTACCAATAAAATAAAGGCTCAATTTTATCGATAACTTACATATTTACTCCTGTGAATGGTAGTATAGGCAGGGCTCCAGTGCACTGCTTTGCCTGAGTGCTGTAATCCTACTAAGACCTGTCCCCCATATTTATTAAAAAAAATAACTATTTGTGAGGTCTGAAGCACATTTGTTTTAATCTCTATTCTTTGTACCTGACAGTCAGCACAGAGAAAGCCTACAGAGAAGTAGAGCAATGAAACAAAGTACATTGCGGTCAGTCATTCTGTTTAATACCTATGCGTTACTTATGTATTTTGCATTTTTTTTTTTTTTTAAATGTGCATATATCTTGTTTTTTGACCATTTATACCTGGTATGTAACACTGCACAGCAAGCATAAAAAGCGGTGATTACATTATTTAATTGTACCTGTAATATTTTTTGCTAAGACAATTATCCTGCCTCTTCCTGTCACATATGATGTTTAACCCTTACACTATAATCACGTTTACACTATCTGTCCACGCGTTGCATCATTTTACCTTTTGTAGCTGTTGCTAAGGTGACGATACACAAGTTATAGGTTAATTTAACATAAATTCCAGAGAACCCATGGTTGCACTGTAAAGTGTGTTTACAGTTTCATGATGCTTCTGTGTTTTTACCTACAGAAAAAGGTTATGACATGTCTGTCTTTTGAAATCACTACTGCCTAGTTTACAATTAGAAATGTATTGCATTAGGTTATTGATAGATCCACTCATCTAAGGGCAGCGTCATAACGTGTTTGTAAAAAGTTGGCCAAATACTCCTCAGTACATTGGGCTAGGCCAGCACTGGGCCCTGCTTTTATAATTTGAATGTGAGGACCGGTCAGACCACTTTAGAGTATGTTGTACATTCTGCATGTACAGTGTTATAACATACACTAGCTAACATACCATTGCACACACGAGGGTAAACCTTTAAATATATAGTTAGTGCAAAATATAGTTTTATATCTCAACGAAGCATATTTCACCCTGTGTTTGCACCCGACAGACTTTGTAGTCTTTCTTGAATCTCCAGATATTATCCTGATACACTCCTGTGGGATTTAGCACGCAACTCTTTAACATAAACGACATGTGGTATATTTGTTCCCATAGAAACAAACCCTGCTTGCTGTGTATCCTCAACTAAAATCCTATGTAAGATGCTTGCGTATTTATAATTACTGTATCACAGCAGCTGAATTCTTTAGACATAGTGAAACGTGTTATTGGACGATTTGAACTCTTTGTGTGAGCAGATGATGCTCTTGCTGTGGTTCATTGTAAACTGCTCGGAATGTTCCGAGGGTTTAGCTATTTAGGTAACAGCTGAGCTGATAATATTATTTCTTTAATATTTAGTAAATATGCCTTATGACCTGTTGTATCGCCTCCTCATTATGATTAAATAAATAAAATATTACATAGTATGTGCAGAACATGATGTGTTACTTTTGCTATCCATTAGTCAAAGGATTAAAAACTTTTTTTTTTTGAAAAATAAATAAATAATCAGATTGCACCTGCTGTGTGTATTTTAGGTTTGTTATTTGATCTTCAAATAGCTTTTCTGATCACTAACGCAAAATTGGATACATGCTGTGTCATATTTAATTAATACAAACCTGAAAACTGTACAGATATAATCTTTGATGTGCAATAAACTATATACCGCCCGAAACTGCAGGGCAGATAGTGTATTCCAGTGTGTAACTTTGTCAAGGCTTGGGCATGGAGATGTGGGAAGTTGTAGGGAGAGGAACCTTAAAGGAACACTATAGTGTCAGGAATGCAAACAATACAAACACGTATTCCTAACATTATAGAGTTAAACTGTTTAACTCCCCACCCTCCCTCAGAATGCTCTGAAAAGGTATTAAACTTACCTTTTCTCCAACGTCTCCAACTGACCCCACCTGTCTCCGCCTCCATGGCTGAGATCAATCTTGATGATCTCAGCCAATCCAAGGCTTTCCCATAGGAAAGCATTGAAAGGCTATTGCACATGCGCGGTAAAACGCTGCGCTGTGCGAATCAACATCTTCTCTTAGAGATGCATTAAATCATTGCACCTATATGTGGAACTTTGGGATCCTGTGCAGCACTGGGCTAGAAAGTACCTCTAGTGGCCATCTGAGTGACTACAACTAGAGGTGTTACTAGGCAGCAATGTAAACACTGCCTACTACACTAAGCTGTAGTGTTTCTGGTGACTATAGTTTAAGCAGATTCATCAATGCATTAACTCAGACATGTGATAGGCTAGCAATGTAAAATTCATATTGAATGATGTTTCGGGTTAACATAGCAAAAAATACAGTGTCAGGAATTTCTACCTGAAGAAATGGTGATATCTACACTGTGTCACTGAATATTAGTCAATGCATATCAAGCAGTGATGAGAGAGAGATATGGTGCAAAGACTAGCACTCCAGACATTGAGCTCCGGAACAGGACAAAATCCTTAGGACCTTAAGTCTATACAATAACATTGACGCCTTAGGTGTCACGTATTAATCCACACATAAAAATGTGATTAATGGCATTTACTGTCCTGACAGGAAAAGTTGAGCCGAGCAGCAATCATGCACATGGAAACCTGGTAATTGCTTTTGGGGTCAAAGGCCAGTTACAGCCAATCAGATGCACAGGAAGGGTATTTAAACCCAATTCCCCTCTTGCTCATTGCCCTGTCGTGGTTTCATGCCTATGGTTATCTGAGAGTGCATTCCTGATCTTGATTTTTTTGGTATTTGACTTTGGCTTTGTTTTGACTTCCCTGATATCTGGTATCCTTGACTTTTGACTTTCCCTTATCTTTGTGTCTGATTCTGTGTCCCTGACCTAGGCAAGTATTTTGACTATTCTTGGAGACGTTAAGTCTGATCCTTCTAAGGTCCGGTTATACGTTATCCTTAGTCCTAGTTGTGACAGTACTGCGTGCTGGATCAACTTGTAATCCTGACACTAGGCAGGATTGGAAATGTTTGCCTTTCGCCATGTACAAAAAAAAAAAAAATGTTCCTTTTTACAAACAAAAAATTATTACTGTCCCATCCAATTCCATCGACTTTTATAGGTTTCACTGGCCACTAGCCCAAGCACATCAAACCATACAATTCTGAGAGGCCAAGTTAGGACCTGAAGAACTCCTCTCCAGCAGTACTGTGTCAAGATATGGCTCAACACACATCTAACAGCACTTAATTAGAAGACAGAGAAACATGGGAGCCCATTAATCTTGTATCCTTATGGCCTGGAAAGGAGGGGGAATGTACCTGTGTCAACCTTGCCAGCCATAACCATTCAGACCCCAGTACTTACTTAAAGAAAAAGCAAAATCTGTATGTTTTGCTTGTTAAATATGTAGATGTTGTTTGACATTTTTATCATTAGTTTTATTATTAATCAATGATCAGTCTAAGTACCAAAACCAATTCCACTTAATGAAGTTGTTTTGGTGCATAGAGCATGCTCATGCAGTCTCACTGCTCAGTTCTCTGAGGTTTTGGAGTTTAATCATTTTATTTCTGAAGCCCAGCCACTACTCACACAGCTTCCATTCACACTTCCTGAAAAAATTGTGATCATTTCAAAACCATCTTAAGGTAAGTCAGTACAGCAGAGTGTATTTACTTTAAATGTTCTTATCCCATGCTCTGTTATTTGCCAGCTATTACACTCAAAAAATACTGCCAGCAGCCTCCCGTGTGAGATTAAAGTTCTCACACAAAATTTTACAGAAGCAGCAAGAAATCAGAGGTACATTTTGGGAGTTTACTCTATTTTTTTATGTTTTGTAGTGTGCTATAATCTATCTTTATGAAGAACTTTTGATTGGACAATGTCCAGCATGAACAAGGACGTTAAAAGGGAAAAAAGGTGACGAATTTGCAGATGGGTAGATAAAAAAAAAGATAAATATATATATAAAAAAATTATTTTAACTGTGTTATAGTGCATTAAAACATGTATTTTTTTCTACCTCTCTAGCAGATATGTAAAAACTTGACAAAAACTTTATGATAGAGTTTATAATGAATTTTATGTATATGCAGTTAATATGAAAATGCCCCTTTTTTAGGACACGCCAAGCGTCAGTACAACTTTAAAGCATTCGATAAGTTTCGCCTCATTTGTATGTTTTTGCATGTGTGTTGTATTGTTTTCATGCTCAAATCTTTATAGTTTCTGTAAAAAAAAAAAAAATGTTTTGCAGAATGCTGCGCCATAAGCCTGCGTCTTTAGCCACGACTCTTGACTCTAGAAGAAGACTTCATTATCAGATGTATGCACACTGACAGTACTGAATGATCTGAACTACAATGCAACCTGCATTAAAAGGAGAGGACAACGGAGCTCTGCACAGAGGAGCTGTACAAGGGCTCCTGACCATATCATCCGAGCCCACCGAGCAATTTACCAGCGATGACAATCGCTCCCCTGACTCCATGAAAACTAGATCCAGCGCATGTGAGGAACGAAGGAGTCCCCCGGAGGTCCTGGTCTCGGACTGCACCACTGTGCTGGCCAAAAATGTCACCACACTGGCCATCCGCCATCTTGGCCACTCGAAACAAAGCTCAGTGAAGGCCAGAAACCTCGGAATCAGCACACTCCCAGGCACCCAGTTGAGCATCACTGCAAGCATCCCCACACACCCAGTTCTCTCACCTGTTGCTGATGGAAGGTAGGCCACCCTCCCAAACATAGTGTGGCAAACAGTAAGTCACCCACCATGTGGCACTTATAACCAAAGGCAGCGCTTTTAGCACAAGGCTGACAAGTCATTTTCCTTGAGCGGCACTTTCAGGGGTGCGGCAAAAAAAGCCGCCACTCCCCCCCATCGCCCTGGCAGATGCGTTGCCAGCCTCTTGTCCTGGGGGCCCCCTGCAGCTGGCATGTGATGCGAGGGAGCACTATTCCCTGAACTCTTCCTGCTCAGCTCCCTCGCGCGCCCCGCAGTGAGGCTGGAGCCAGAATATGACGTCACTCCGACCCCGGCATCACTAAGAGGCGTGCGAGGGAGCTGAGCAGGAGGATCAGAGCTCCCTCACCTGTCTCCTCGACCGACCATCCGTGCCTGCTAGCCCAGCCAGCAGCAGCCCCACTGGACCCCAGGGTAGAATACACTCCCGCACCTTAAAAAGTAATGTGAGTAAAAAAAATTGTGAGTGTTTGTGTATTAGTAAGTGTGTGAGTATGTGCAAGTGAGTGTTTATGTATCTGTTTCAGCGTGTCTGTCACAGAGAGTATATCTGCCAGTGAATGTGTATGTCTGTGAGTGTGTGTCTGTCAGTGACTATGTGTGTTTATTAGTGAATGTGTATGCGTGTCTGTCATTGTATGTATGCGTGTTTCAGCGTGTCTGTCAGTGCATGTATGAGTGTCTGTCACTGAGCATTTATGTTTGTTAGTGAATATGCATGTCTGTCAATGAATATGTGTGTCTTACACTGAGTGTATATATGTCTGTCAGTCAGGGCCAGATTAAGAGCCCAGTGGGCCTGGTGCTGACAATTATGATGGGGCCTAATTACAGAAATGTCACGGACCCCGGCTCGCCGCGAGGTGCGGTCGCACCGGACCAGTGCGACCGCGCCAATGAACTGAGCTTACCTGCTCAGCAGCAAGTCGGGAGCCGCTCTGCCGGGTTCTCCCGGCTGCCTGCCCGGGTTCAAGATGGTGCCGAACACGCGGTCGCAGCTAGATATAGCTCTGCCCCCCAGGGTCACACACACACATGTTCTGCAGTCAGAGGGATATTTAACCTAGGTTATTGCCCTATCGTGGTTTTCGTTCCTGGTTCCTGAATCCTGAGAGTGCGTTTCCTTGTCCTGTTTTTGATATTCCCAGTATTTTGACCTTGGCTATTCATGACTATTCTGATTCCTGACTTCCCTGACTTGGCTTGTTAAATGGTATTGTATATTTCTGGCTCCCTTGACCATTCTCTGTTTTTAAAGTATTAGTCCGGCCATTCTAAGGACCGGTTTACGTTTTATCATTTTCTGTTCAGTTTATGTAGATGTTACATAGTTCTGCGTGCTAGACCACACTAGCAGTCATGACAAGAATCTTAGTCATACCTCTCAAGCGTCAAGTATCTAATGGAGATGGTGTTGGAGGGAAACTCAAAGGATACAGCTTTAAGAAAACACATACTCTATGCTAATCTCTCTCTAATTTATGCTTTAAACTTTCAAGTAAATCCATACCCCCTAACAGCAGTGTCCAGTGAAGCAGGAAGTCAATGGGGACACTGGGAGAAATGGGGACACAGACACTAGGGACACAGAGACACAGACACTGGAAGACATGGGGACACTAAGACACTAGGGACACTGGCTGGGAGGCATGGAGACACAGGCATGGAGACACTTGGGGACACTGGGAGACATGGGGACACTAGGGACACTGAGAGACATGGGACACAGACAGGGCCGGACTGGGGAAAAAATTAGGCCCGGGCATTTTTCAATCAGAGCGGCCCCCTAAGAAGGGGACGGGGCCAGAGAGTGTGTGTTTTGTCATCACTAATGACAACACGCCCCTCTCAAAGTGAGCATGTTGGTTCTATGCCCAGAGCCCTGCTGAAGAGCTCTGGCATTAGAAAAAGGCCCTGAATTTGCGTATAGGGTAAGGGATCTAGTGTGCATCTGGAGCGTAATGAGTGTAGTGGTGCAGTGTGAGGGGTGCTGTAATGTGTGTGTGTGTGTGTGTATGTATATATATATATATATTTGGACTTATTGTATGTCTGAGGGGCGCAGTGTGTGTATGTAAGAGGGGTGCTGTGTGTTAGGGTGTTTTTATCTGCTGTCACATTCTAGGTTTCTAATTTTCTTTGTCTGTTAACTCACTGAGGGTTATTTTATATATATATATATGTGTGTGCTGTATATGTGTGGGAGTGTGCTGTGTGTGTCTGGGTGCTGTGTGTGTCTGGGGGGTGCTGTGTGTGTCTGGGTGCGCTGTGTGTGTCTGTGGGTGCAGTGTGTGTCTGTGGGTGCAGTGTGTGTCTGGGTGCTGTGTGTGTCTGGGTGCGCTGTGTGTGTCTGTGTGCTGTGTGTGTCTGGGAGTGCAGTGTGTGTCTGGGGGTGCAGTGGGTGGCTGGGTGCGCTGTGTGTATCTGGGGGTGCTGTCTGTGTCTGGGTGCAGTGAGTGTCTGGGGGTGCTGTGTGTTTGGGTGGTGCTGTGTCTGGGGGTGCTGTGTCTGGGGGTGCTGTGTGTGTCTGGGGGGTGCTGTGTCTGGGTGAATGTATTTTTTATGTAAATTTAAATATATCCGTTCTGCCTGGGGGGTGGGGAGCCATGCTGCCTTCCCTGGTGGTCCAGTGGTGAGAGTGAACTCTAACCTGCAGGCTAGAGTTCACTCTCGCGAGATTATGCGTTGCCGCATGTGAATGCATGTGTGTCAGTTAGTGTATACGTGTGTCTGTCGGTGAATGTGAGTGTGTATGCCTGCGAATGTGTATGTTTCAGTGAAAGTGTGTGAGACAATGACTGTGTATCTGTAAGTGAGTGTATGTCAGTGCATGCATCAGTGAGTCTGTCAGGAAGAGAAATTTTGAAGGGGGAGGGGAGGAGAGTGCCCGAGTTTTGTCGTGCCTGGGGCAGCACAAAATCAGAATACACCACTGATCACAAGGTCAACAACCCAGTGCAAAAGGGAATGAAAACAAAGGGCAGCTGAGCTCCTACCTGGACATTTTAGTCATAAGTTGTAAATACTTTAGTTAATTTTGTTTGCTTTCCACATTTGCTCCTGGACCTGATTCCTATTTCCTGCTACTCTCCATGGACATTTTGCAGTTGTCCTCCCAATATGCTGTGCTACTATTCAACAACCTGCAAATAAGTAAACTCTCTAACTGGAAATTCTACGCTCACAACCTGATCTAAAGCTTAACTGAAGTGGAATATACTGCTATTCACTTATGCCACACATTTTGGCTTAATACAAACTCTAACTACACTGAACCACTCCAATGAAGCTCTTAACATCAGCATGATTTGAAGGTTGCTGACTTGCTGGATTTGCATTGGATATATAAAATATTAATAGAATTGCCTAACCTAATACCACTTTACTCTCAATTATGGAGAAGATCATCCACTCTGGAAGACTAACTCACACCCAAAACTCTAAAGCTTTCTCAAAAACACCAGACATGTGTACAGAAGATAATTCATCAATACCATCAAGTCTAGTCACGTCAGATGCTTTGTTCACACCAGATATCCCAAATAGTAATGCAGCCTCAATAGCAGAGGACTTCACTGCCTCACTCTGGCCAAAAATAGAAGCAAAATTTGATTCTGTGCAACATACAATAGTGGATCTTGTCAACAGGGAGGCCATAACACCTCTAGACTGAATAGCTTTGAAAACTGTCATGGTGATCTAGAAAACTCTTCCCCAAAACTACAGGAACAACTCCAACCATGATTTAAAAAAAAAAAAACATAGAAAAGAGTTACTTGAGCACAGCTCCAACAACAATCTGACCTACTTACACAAATCCAAACAAATGTGGAAGATCTTGAAAACAGGAACAGAATAAATAATCTCTGTTTCATTGGTTTCCCTGAATCCACCAGACAACATGTTCTGCTCCAGGAACTACAAAATTGGAGACCGTAGGTACTACAGCCAGGGCCGGCCTTAGGGGTGTGCGAGCTGTGCGACCGCACAGGGCGCCATGGAACAGGGGGCGCCCTGTGGCCGACACAGCTCACTCATGGCCGGAGTGCAGGGGAGCTAAAGGAGGTACCTGGCTGGAGGATTAATTGTTCTCCACCCAGGTCTATTTAAAAAAAAAAATAAAAATAAAAAATCGCGGCAGAGGGGGCGGGGTTTACCGAGCGGCGGAGGCGGGGCTTATCGAGAGGCGGAGACGGGGCTAATACCTCCCGAAGCCCCTGCTGTACAGGAAGAGGGAAAGATGCTTCCCATCAGCCAACTGCATCCACTGGAAAGAGGTAAGTGTGTGTGTGTGACTGTTTGCCTGTTTGTGTGACTGTCTGTCTGTGTGTGTGTGTGACTGTCTGTCTGTGTGACTGCCTGCCTGTGTGCGTGTGACTGTCTGTGTGACTGCCTGTCCTTGTGTGTGTGTGACTGTCTGTCTCTGTGTGTGTGACTGTCTCTGTGTGTGACTGCCTGCCTGTGTGTGACTGTCTGTGTGTGTGACTGTCTGTCTGTGTGACTGCCTGTGTGTGTGACTGTCTGTCTGTGTGACTGCCCGTGTGTGTGACTGCCTGTGTGTGTGAGACTGTCTGTCTGTGTGACTGTCTGTGTGTGTGACTGCCTGTGTGTGTGACTGCCTGGATGTGACTGCCTGCCTGCCTGTGTGTGTCTGTCTGTAACTATCTGTCTGTGTGTGACTGCCTGCCTGTGTGTGTGACTTTCTATCTGTGTGACTGCCTGCCTGTGTGTATATAACTGTCTATGTGTGTGTTACTGTGTGTCTGTCTGTGTGTGTGACTGCCTATGTGACTGTCTGTCTGTGTGTGTCGCTGTAGCTGTGCCATTGTTTGTGCCTGTGCTTGTATGTGTGACTGCCTTTAACTGAGTGTGTGTGTACATGCCTGTAACCGAGTTTAAATTTCCCCCACCCCTTCCTGTCAAGGCCGCACTTTGACTGACAGACGCTCACTCACTGACAGACGCACACTCACTGACGACACATACACACTCACTGGCGACACATACACACTCACTGACTGACACATACACACTCACTGACTGACACATATACACTCACTGACCAACACACACATTCACTCACAGACACACACACATTCACTTACAGACACACACAATTACACACTTACAGACACACACACACACACACACACATTCACTTCAAAATAAACACTCACAGACACACACACAGACATTTCCACTAACACTCACAAACTAATATTTTTTACATTTATTTTAAATCCACCCAGCCTCCCTGGGAAAGCTGGAGTGGATTTCTTACCAGCAGTCCAGTGTGGCTGCTGGGCAGGCAGGCAGGGGGCGCACAGGCTGAGTAAGCAGCGCTTAGTGATGCCGGGAGCCGGACTGACGTCATATTCTGGCTCCCGGCTTCATTAAGCGGCGCAGAGGAAGCTGAGCAGGAAGAGCTCAGGTGAGTATGCTCCTTCGCTGCCCGCTGCCAGCCTTGGGGGGGCTCAAAAGTGGCCAGCCGGTCAGCTCTTGAGCCCCCCAGGATGCGAGGCAAGCAAGGGATCTGCCTGGGGGTTTGGAGGGATGCTTTTTTTTGCCGCCCCCTGCAAAGTGGCGCCCAAGGCAGATGCCTTGTTTGCCTCGTGATACACACGTCCCCGGTGCCTGTGTGTGTTACTGTATTCAGGCAACTTGGTGGGAGGTGGGGGGGGCGCCGTGAAGACTTTTTGCACAGGGCGCCTAATTGCCTAAGGCCGGCCCTGACTACAGCTCCCGTATGACAAACCACTCCTGATTGAAAGAGCACACAGTCTAGGTCCAGAGAAAAGTTTGACACACATACACCCCAACTTGACCTAGAACGGGAATCATATGGCTGCGGAGTTCCTGTGATGAAGAATCCATATTACAAGCACAAAATTCTTATCTTCCAAGACTATTTGATGCAAGTGATATATGAAAGCTTTGGGAGGCTAGTGAGCATGCGTGGCAAAACGCGCTACACAAGTCTGCATCTCCTTATAGAGATGCACTGAATCATTGCATCTCTATGGGGGAAGTTCAGTGCATCAATGCATCTGAGTAACTGCCACTGGAGGTGTCCCTAGGGGGCAATATAAACACTGCCTTTCTCTACATTTAAATGCCTGCAAGGGTCTATAGACACCAGAACAATTTAATACTAGATGTCACTTTGCCTGAGGCTCGCAGCACCCTGGTTAATGGTATGCCCCAAATACCTCAAACTCATTGTAGGAGTGAATTGTAATGCAGTGTTGGGCAGTCGGAGGGACTGTCATCCTACACTGGCCGTCTGAGTGACTGCCATGAGAGCACTTACTAGGCAGCAATGTAAACACTGCCTTTTCTTTGAAAAAGCAGTGTTTACAAAGCTCAACCTCCAGGGACAGGCTTTATACACCAGAACCACTAGTAGTTCTTGTGATTATACTGTCCCTTTTTATTATTAATATTATTATTGTTATTTATATAGTGCCAGCTTACCTTTAATTTTCATTGGTTTCATTGGTTATGGTGCCATGTGTGCCATATTTCCCTCCCAGTGAGAGTAGTCAAACAGATTCCAAATGGTTTCACAACGGACCTGCAGTCTACCAAGAGCCGGCCGCAGCCTCTTGGGTCCTCTGGGGCCAAAGCTCCTGCTAGGAGCTTCTGTTATCTCCACGTAGCTTAACCAATGCGTTGCAGGGCATGCTCACTGGATGACAGCGTTAGGAGAGCATACAATTTGATTACTTACCTTTGGATGGCTCTTGGGCACTCCTGGCACCATAACCACTACAGTTGGCTTGGAGTGTTTTTTCTAACTGAATTGGAAAAACAAAGTTTTGTGCATTCATAGTTTGAAGCTGAGAGTAATAATTTAAACTTTTTCCACAACTAATAGTAGTGAATTGAAAACCAAATTGCAAAATGTATATTTTATAATTTATTTATATATTTATTATTATTTATGTATTAATATATTACTAAAAGTTATAACTATAACTGAGTTTTTGAATTTTTGCAAACTGAAAATTTTGGTGACTCGTTTTTGAAACTGCTACAATTCAGTATTTAGTGGATAACATTTTTACACAGATCACCTCTTCTTTAAAAGGGAGAGTTCACAAGCTACAAACAGCTAGAGTCACTGTCTGCTCTAAAATGTGTGTATTCTGATTTTGAGTTCACGCTGCATTCAGAGCGATCTGGGAAGTAACTTTCTAATTAATTTCTAAAATGTTACGCCCACGGCAACATTATTCTATAAAAAATATGCATATATAGCTGTGATTATTCTTTGCTACATATCATTTGGGCAAGCCAGAAGTCTGAGAAAAAGGCTGGGTTAATCTCTTAAAGCAATTATTGTTGCAAAATAACCATAGATGATGTTGTGCCTCGTTACAAGAGGAATACATACAGCCATTTTTTAATAACTACTGCTAACTTGTACGAACATGCTAGGCAACTATTTATCTTGACTTCCTTGAAGTATTTAGCTACCTGTACAGCCTAAACTTTTTCATGGGAGTTTACATTACAGGCTTGGGTAGGGCAGTTAGAAAGACTGATATTTAACTATTTGAGATCATTTAGGATTCTTGAACAATGAGGGCGTTGAGCCATGAACACAATTTAAAGGGAACCTATTGGATAAAATCCCCCCTTTTATATAAATAATGCTCCAAGAATGGAAAACAAACAAACAGATAAACAAACTAAAATAAAAAAGTTACATAGATACAATGAAAATTACATTTGGAAAACTGTTTAGTGGGACACCTGTATTTTCTGTCCGATTTATCCCATAAATGCCAGACCAGTAGTTTATCCCCATGCAGCAGTTTCACTGTTTTACATACTTTTTATGCCACGACTGCTATCAGTTTACACATAAACCATTTCAAAAACATAAGTATGGTCTGCAGAAGCCGCTAACAAAATTGATCGGTTGAGCCTAGAACTCTCATTGTGGGCTGCTTGATTGACATCTCTAAGGCAGGCTGTTTTACAAAGCACTGCAGATCGAAGCATGTTACAGTTGAGAGAAGCTGCAATAATGTAAAGTTGTTCTGATGCTTAGAGTGACCCTTTCAAGGCACACTCAAAGTACCATAACCACTACAGCTCTGTCTAGGGTGGTTTGACTTCCTACCTGGGGTCCAGCGGGAACTGCTACTTCAATGCACTAGAAGGAGATGGAAGCTCTCTGTCTGAGCTAAGTCCTACAGTCCTGATGCTTCGAAAACCAAAGAACTAGACCTTTAAGCTATTTAAGCAGTTGAACTGACAGTCAATTTCGGACATTCATGTAAAAAGAAAATAGAAAACTAAAGCCAGCTGGAGATTTTACCAACTCATCTGTCCTGGCATACATTTTAAAGAGATTTGTCAATACGTAATAATTCATTGCTCCAATTTTCCCTGTGCATCCATGTTATCTGATGTGCAAGTAGATTTATTGAAATGTTAATACAAGGATTCTCAATAACAGGCACGTGTCTGGTGACAGATAAATATTATCAGCACATTTTATGTATAAATCAAATATTTTTCATTAGCAGAATACATGTGTTTCTTTGTTGTAACCAAAAAATATTATAAGACATAAGAAACTCAATAGCTTATTTTTATTACTCGTGCCATTACAAACGGCAGAGGTAGATAGCCAGAGGTAGGACGAATTATAAACAAACCAATGTACGGTGCGAAGCAACAGAAGATCATCACAGAACAAATCAGACATTTTGAAGAAAATAAGTTAGTTTTTTTTTTGTTTTTTTTTTTTAAATGTTTAGTCTCTTTTGAATAGAACTTTAGGAGAGCAATCATTTTCGAATTTGAAAAAAAATCTTAATTGGAAAAAAAATAAGAAAATAGAAAATTGTTGCTACCATGATAGCTAGTTTTTACTAATGTATTAAAAAAAAATAATATTGTTTAGTTGAACATTTTTTTGCCATAAATCCATATCATAAACTATTTTCACATTACACAATAAATATATATATATATATTTTTTAATTCTTTATTTTGTAATGACAGAAAGCATAAAGGTATGTAATAACTTGGCTTGTGCAAAAGCCTTCATAAGGCTGCATAGTTGCAGCGTACGAATTCTTACAGTTTATATTCAGACTGAAGAGAAGTTAGTGATTTTGTCGTACCCGTTCCTGTCATGCAGGGTACTTTCGTTCTGTTATTTTCGGTCACGTGTTTCCATCGTCAGGGAGAGGTTGTGGGTGGAGGTCCGTGGTGGTTGGTTGGTTGGGGTGTGGATATGGTGGGTTTACTGGATGTGTCATGGTTGTGTTGGTGGGTTGGGATTGTCGATGTGGTTTTGGTGGGTGGCGTAGTCGGAGTACAGGTCGTGGTGGTGTGTCCCTTGTCTGGGGATTGGTGATTGTCTCTGCGTGGGTCGTGAGGGGGAGGTCTGGGGGGTGGGGGAGGTGGAATGAAGGGGAGGGTAGGAGAGGAAAAGGGAGAGAGAAGAGAAGAGAAGAAAGAGAAAAAAAAATGGAAAAAGGGGAGAGGGCCATGGAGGGTAAGCCCCAAAGGGTCTATGGTGCTATTGCGGGTCTTATCAACCATGGATCCCATATTTTGTGGAAGGTTTTAGTTGTATTATGGATTAGGGCAGACAGTTTGTCCATTTCGATGGCATCTTCTATTTTCCGTAGTACTTCTGGTGCAGAGGGTGTAGCATTACTGCCCCAATGTCTGGCTATGGTTCTGCGTGTGGCCAGTGCGACCCAGGCTGTGAGTTTATTTTGGCCCCTGGTTAGGGATTCATGTGGTTTAGAAAGGAGCCAGATCCATGGGTCTAGTGGGAGGTTGCTATGTAGCGTTCTATTGACTATTTGTGCCATTTTGTGCCATAGTTGGGAGATTTGAGGGCATTCCCACCAAAGGTAGAGGTACGTCCCCTGTTCTCCGCAGCCCTTCCAACATCTGTCAGATGGCGAGGCGCATTTGTTTAAGCCTTAGGGGGGTGATGTACCAGCGGAACATAGTTTTATAGGCCTGTTCCTTGTGTGTAATGCAGATAGAGGGTGATGCCGTGGCTTCCCAGTTGTCCCTCCAGTCTGAGGTGTCTTTGGGGGCCCCTATGTCCCTTTCCCAGGCCGCTGTGTATGAGAGGGCCTCGGCGGAGTTGGTGTGGTGTAGGATGCTATAGATTGTGGATATTTGTCCCTTTTGTATTGGGGTTTGCATGCACATTTTTTCAAATGTGGTGAGTGTCATGGTGGCTGTTTTGTGGTTAGCTGGTTGGGTTAGGAAGCTTCTAATTTGCAGGAATTGAAAGTGGTCAAATGTTGTGAGAGGGATGTCGTTCGGGAGTTCCATGAATGGGATGAGGTGTTGTCTTCTGAAGAAGTGACAGAACCTGACTAGGTTGTTGTCTTCGAACCTTCTAAAATGTTTGGGGGTCATGCCTGGTTCGAATTGGGTGTTGCGCATCTAGGGAGTGGAGGAGCGTGGGGTGTCGTCGCTGGTTAGCTATCCATATGAGGTCGAATGTTCTCCGTGTGTTGTTGCTAGCCTGCCGGTATGGGATGAAGCCTACTTGGTCTGGGTGGATCAGTTTGGGGAGGAATGGGTGTAGTTGGTTTGCCATTAATTTTGTAAAGAGTTTGATGTCTGTGTTTAGAAGTGAGATTGGTCTGTAATGGCCTGGGTCTAGGTGGTCTTTGTCCGGTTTCGGTAGTAGGCAGATGTTGGCCCTCAGCATGTCTGGGTGTGGGGGGTTCCGTCCATTAGGGAGGTGAATAGTGAGAGGAGGTGCGGTAGGAGTGTCGTTGGGTACGTTTTGTAATAAAGCCCGGGGAAGCCATCGGGGCCTGGGCATTTGTTGGGCTTGAGGGATTTCAGTGCTAGCGCTATTTCTTCGGTGGTTATGAGAGTAGTAAGGCTTCTTCGGCCCTCATCTGTTAGCGATGGCATGTGGATGCGTTCTAGGAATGTCGCTATCCTTAACCTGGTATTGTTGGGGTCTTGTCGTGAGTCTGGGTCGTGGTCATAGAGTGAGGCATAGTAGTCTTGGAAGACAGCCGCTATTTGGTGTGGGAGTGTGCGTAGTTGACCGTCTGGTGTTTGTATTTGGGTGATGTGTCTGGATCGTTGTCCTTGGCGTAGCCTGCGTGCCAACAGTGTGTCTGCTTTGTTCGATTTTTCGTAGAACGTTTGTCTCGTCCATTGGAGCACTTTTTTAGCGTCTTGTGCCATAAATTTCTGCATTTCTTGTCTGTGTGTTTGTAATTGGGTCATGAGGGCGGGGCTGGGATCCATTTTGTGTTGGAGTTCTGTGGTTCTGAGTGCGGTTAGGTGTGTCTCAAGTTGTTTTAGTTGTTGTTTTTTGTGAGCCGTGGCCGCCACTATTAGTTTGCCCCGTATGACAGCCTTGTGGGCTGCCCAGAGGGTGCCTACGGAGGAGACCGAGTGTTTATTAAGTTCAAAGTAATCAGTTATGTCTTTTCCGAGGGCTTCTTTGATGGTAGTGTTGTGGAGGAGTATGGGGTTGAGTCTCCAGGACCATGTTTTAGTGGCATGCGGTATAGTAAACTGGAGGGTAATGGCGGCAAGGTCCGACCATGTGATCAAGCCTATTGTTGACTTTGTGACGTTTGGGAGTAGGGAGGGGGACGTGAGGAACATATCGATGTGTGAGTAGGAGGAGTGGGGGTGTGAATAGAAAGTAAAGTCTGAGGTGGAAGGATGGAGTAGTGTCCAGGTGTCGACAAGTTGTGTGCGTGTTGCAAATGTTTGCAGCATCCTGTCCGTCCGGGTGGACCCTTGGGTTCTTGCGTTTGGTGTGTTTGGTCTCCTTCTATCTGCCTCGGGAGACATGGTTGCCTTGTAATTCCCCCCCCCCCCACAATCATGTGGTGTGATGGGAAGAGGCGGGGATGGGTCTGTAGGGCTTCCCAGAAGTTAATGTCTGGGATGGTAGGGGCGTATATTGAGGTAAAGGCATATCTGTGGGGTCCGATGTTACCTGCTAGTGTGATATACCTGCCCTGTGGGTCTGTTGTGGTGTGCGTGAAAGTTATGGGGCAGGTTTTGCGGACCATCATGGCTATGCCGTTTTTTTTCCCCATTGGGGAGTTTGCTAGGTAGCATTCTCGATATTGTCTGTTTAAGAGGGGGAATGCTCTGGATTGTTCGTAGTGGGTTTGGCTGCAGTGCGGTAGGCCCACCTCAACAGGCGGTGTCTTTTGTTTGGGTTGTTGAGGCCTTTGCAGTTTATCGAAAGACATGTGAGGTGTGCGGATTTGTGTACTGATTTGTCCCTGAGTCCCGGGGGGGCTCCCGTATAGGGTGCCGTGACATGAGGCGGGGTGTTGGGTGGGTGGGGGGTGGCAAAGAGGAGAAGGAGGAGGACGGGAACGGAGAAGTGGAGAAAGAGTGAGGAGAAAAAAAGAGGAGGAGGAAAGAAAAGACACCCACAAAACACAGAAGAAAAAAAAAAAAAGGGGGAAGTGGTTGTGTGTAGGTAGTACGTGTGGTGGTGTCTGGGGGTGTGAGTAGTTGGGGGGGGGTTAGTCGTGTGTGTGGCCTGGTCTTATATCAGTGTTGCCAGGTCGTTCTGGGCGTGGCTTGTGGGTGGTCGTGTCTGTGTCAGTCCTACTCGGGTGGTGGACCGTAGGAAGGGGTCGGTGAGGTAGGGGTCGTCCTAGGGTGACAGGGTCTCCCTCTTCCCTGTTTCCTGACCTGTCAGTTGTTGCACAAGGTGGTCATTTGTTAGTTGAGAACAAGTAGTGAACGTCTGTTGGGGGTCTCTCGTGTCGCTTTGTTTGGTGCTGTCTGTGATGTCATAGGTCCGTCGCCCCATCTGTTGCAGTGTGTTCCTTTTGAAGCAGGAGTTAGAGAACAGTCATAAAACAATTTGATAATATACATAAAACATTTGTAAACCACATATAAAACCATACATAAAACTATGGTCTAGTATGTTGTGGAGAGGTTTGGGGTGGCACGGGTTTCACTGATTGGGGTGCCCGTGGGTGCCCTAAGGTGGTGGTGGCCTTTTCACGCATTCAGTGCGTGTTGTGGTTGTCCCCCCCATGAGGTGGTGGGGGTTTGAATCACTGACTGGTGGTCACTCTCCGGGGGTCTGTTGGGGTGCATCGTGGGTCCTGAGTTTGCCAGGTGTGGCAAAGGGTCTAAGGGAGTGGGAGTTGTGTCGGGGTCATTGACATGCTCTGCCGTTTGGCATCCCCCGAGGTGTTTTCCAGACCTTTTACATGGGCATTGCTCGTGTCATTTACATTGAGGGTTGCACTCAGTAAGAATGGGGCCTGCAGATGGTTTGACTTTTTTGGGGGGTCCCTTAGTCGTAATGTAGCCGGAACATGTAGCCTTTCTAAACCCAGTGCAACTGTGTCGCACCCAAGGGGACCAATCCCTGCACCTGTTTGTGTTCTTTTGTGTGGCGTGAGTGGCTCGGGTGGGTGTCCCTGTGGGGTGTATGTTGTATGTGGTGGGTGGGTGCGTGGTGGTTCCCTTGCGGGTGCTTGCAGGTGGGCAGGTAGAGTGTAGGCTTACTTGCGCTGTGGTGGTGTGCGTCTTTCAGCTCGTCTCTGCGGGTGGCTAGGTGTGTGCGTGCAGTATGTGTGGGGTAGATTGCGAGATAGCCCTTGTTGGTTTCTTGCATTTGGTGGGAGTCCCTGGTTTGAGGTCCACCACCTATATTGCTCTAACTGAGGGGGTCGTGAGGATGTTCTGGCGTGATGTTGTAGGGGGTCACCCCTGTAATGGGACCTGTGTCCTTCTGCTTCCGTGCCCCCCAAGTGCCCTCCGCTCCCACAGACAGTATTGGAGAGTGTAATATACATGCTTATTAGGGACAGGCAATACAATACCAGTCCGCAGAGAAGTGTATATGGTAATGCTAAGCGTAAAGGTCAGAGTCCATGGTTCTTCATTTCTGTGGTAGCGTAGGGGCCTCTTTGGATTGTCAGTGAGGAGCCTTGTGTGGATGTGGAAGGTGCCCACTTTGGCCCTGTTAGGTGGGTCTCGGTCGGGTGGGTGTCTCTGGCTTGCTTTCTTCTTGTTGGTCGTTCCCTGGTGGAGGAGTCATGCGGACCAGTGTCCGTTACGCTTTCGTGGGGGAGTAGGTATGTCTGAGCCCGGCGAGTTAAACACCGGTGTAGGGGGTGACTTGATGGCGTCGGTGGGCTAATGTCTATTGTGGCAAACCTAGCCACTTGGACAATATAAAGAGACTGTGCCTTTAAGGGTTGCCTGTATGGTTGTGGGATATGTGTGTGACTAAGTATAATGTATGCTGGCTGTAATACCCTGTATTGGCTATCTGCCGAATGCAGATAGCTGTATTTCATTTCGTTTCATGAACGGCACCTTTGCAGGCCGTTCGTGAACCGAAATAACCACCATGTAATAGCCCACACACTTAGAGGCGTGTGGCGCTTGTTAACATTAACATTGTTGCAATCGGTAATTAGAGGTTCTCCTAGGTGGCCGCCGTTCGACTACAGACAATGCGGCGGTCGGCCATCTTGGATCCTTTGTTCCCTCAGCGGTGTTTGGTCGTTGAGCACGTGGTACTAAAAACGGCTACTCGACGGCGCGAACACCGCTGAGCTTCCAGGCCGTTCGGGAGTTCCGGGCCGTTCGGTATTATGTCCCCTAGACTTCAAGCGGTCTTTTGAATATGTATTTTAATGAATGTTTTTTTTGTGCGGCGTTCGGTTGTTTTAGCTGGGATCTGAGCACGAATGATGCGCTCAGACCCCAGTCAGCTACCGAACGTCCATTCGTGCAAATAGACCAAATAGTCGAAGAACTGTACATTTTTAAGTAAATTGCCGGTTCTGCTGCACGGAGGGATAATCCACTTAACGGTACATTCCAGTGGGAGGATCCCTCTCGTGCAGCAGTGCCTGATGGGAGAAAGGCTCTGTAATGTAAGTTCCCCATGTAGTCCACTATGGGAATGCCCCTGGGATGGGACTCAGGAAACCCCTTGCATGGGGTTTTGTATAAATTGTGGAGCCTGTGAATAAAGCCTTCAGTTGACTCTCAGAACTGTGTTTCGTCCGGTTACTGGGAGATTTGGGATACTGCCTTGCTTTTCAGCGCTTGACTGTGGATTACTTCCTGAACCAGCGGAATTCGTGGATTTAATACTGCCGATCCGCTACATCTATCATCAGGTGGAATCCGGTTTTGTATCCATGGGCTTGTTCAGGTATGGAGGTCTTTCGGTTGTGGGTGTATTAGTCCCGGTCATCGGGCCTTGCAGGGGCCCTCTTGCATGGCGTTCGGCGGGGGGAGTCAGAGAGTCTCTTTTTGTGGTCGCGACCTGCTGCCCAGATTCGCGGAGGTTGTCTGCTGGGCCGGTAGTAAAGTAAGTCCCAGTGATTCAGTGAATGGTGACAGTTCTGTGACGTTCGTAAGGATGTGGGTCCTGTTATCTCTTCTGACTATGAGTTTGAAGGGGTGACCCCACATATAACCTACCCCATAATGGTTGAGCGTGAGGGTTAATTGTTTAAGGTCCCTTCTTTTCTTCAGGGTAGTTGGGGCCAAGTCCTGAAACAAGGCTAGGCGGGTTCCTTGGTGAGTCAGGGGGTTTGCTCTAGTGAGGTTGAGGATCCTTTCCTTTATTCTGAAATAATGCATGTGGACTGTGACGTCTCTGGGCGACTCTGGGCTCAGGGCCGGCGGTCGGAGCGCTCTGTGGGCCTGGTCCATGTGGAGGTCTTGTGCTGAGGCTTCAGGTAGGATAGTCTGGAATAGGTCCGTGAGTGTGGCGTTTAGGCTATCAGGTGTGACAGTTTCGGGTACGCCTCTAATCCTTAAAATGTTACGCTGAGACCTGTTGTTCAGATTTTCCAGACCTTCCTCCATTGCTTCGATTTTCGCGTGGAGATAGGTGATGTCTTGTAGGTGAGTTTGGGATTTCGATTTTAGGTCCGTGATGCACGTGTCAGCGTGGTCTGCCCTGTGTGTCAGAGTTTCAATGTCCTCTGAGGCCTGTGAGCCGTTTGTCAAGCTCCGATGCCACGAGAGTTTTTATGTCTGCGGTAGCTTCATTCAGCATTTGCCGCATGTCTCGCAGGGTTAGTGGGGCGTCCGGGGCTGTGGCTAGCCCGGGCTCTGTTGTGTCTGCCCCTGTCTCTTCCGTGTTTTGGCAGGGAGATGGCCGGACTGGGTCTTGCTGCGGGCTGAACATCGTGGCGACTGACGGGGTCTATTCCCGTTTCTGTTTGCCGCCACCCATCGCCGTGTCTGCATGCTGTGCGGTCAGAGGGTTCTGTTCTGTGTTCTCTCGGGTCGTTTTGGTGCTCATGAGTGCGGATGTTGGCGGATTGGATTTGTTGGGAAGAGGGAGCTACAGGTTTATGCTGCCATCTTCCTCAATGGTCAGGCCACGCCCCCAATAAATATATTTTAATAACAGGGTAATCGGCTTTTACCATTGTTGTAATACAAAACTCATAAGCATTTGCTAACAACTAGCAGAGAATTATGGATACTGTAGTTCAGGCAGTGGACGGCCAAGACTGCTACAGGAGCAAGCAAATGCTTAGATTGCTAAATTGGGGAAAGTTATTAGTTCCTTTATACCCATTGTTTCTCTTAATAAGGCAAATATATGACACATTATAAATGTATTTACATTGTGAATACACTTCAATTTATATCATCTTTTTAAATGGTGCAATGTTTTTTATTGCTGGATTCTGCATCTTCTATGTCTCTTGTGCCCAAATCTTTCAGCTGCACTCTATGGACGAAATGATCGATTTCTTCAATTCTGACAAATGAAATGATTCTCGTTTTTCTCACACATGAATATAAGAGGGCCGTGCATAGGTAAGCCTTTGGGTTCAAGAGACAAAAACCAAATATCAGTGTGGCTCTGAGATCACCAAAGTCTGTCATTGCAGTTTGTTGGGTATGGGGCTGTGTAACAGCAGACTGGAAAAGGTGCCCATGATGGCCCCTATCCAATGTCAAAAGTACCAACAATTGGGATGTGAGTGTCAGAACTGCCCGATGTGCCCGAGCAACAAATCTGATCCATGGAGGCCTCACCTCGCAACTTGCAGGACTTAAAGAATCCTCTGCTAATGTCTTGGTGCCAGAAAATACAGGACACGTTTAGAGGTTTGTGGAGTCCATGCCTTGACACATCAGAGCTGTTTTGGCAGCACAAGGGGGACCTATATACAATTTTAGGCAGGTGGTTTTAACCTTGTGGTTGATGAGTGTATATACAATCCATTTATACCAAACACCTAATTAGAAAAACACTATCACATATATACATAACTAGCTTATCATTCATGCAGGCACTGAACCAACAACATTTTTACATGCACATATATAACAAAACACAAAACAGTTGACTTATTCTTCATTAACATTCTCCTTTCACTTGCTGCTCAAGTCTGTTGTGACTTGAAGAAAGGAGATTGGGAAGCTTTCAGCACTATACCTGGTGTCTAATGAGAGTAAAATGTCTTTGGGTTCAGAGTGGAGAACGCTTAAGGGCTCCATTTCCTCTGTTATCTCTGTGTCACCACAACAACTCTGCACCATGGATTTTGTGACTAAAATTTTATACAGAAACAGCCAATTTCCACCTACTGTAATGAACACTAACCAACCAACACGGATTGAGTGCACATCAACCCGTTTATACATCTTATTACATTTTTGGCATTACAACGAGAAGATAACATAGATTTACAATGTTAACATGTTCATGGGGACTACCCTATTTTATTTTTTATATCCTTTTCAGCCCTCTCTCGCCCATTCTAGGGGGGCGTCAGTGACGTGGTAAGGGCGCATACTTATATCGGTGGGTGTCCATAGGTTTATTAATTAGATTTACTTATAGCATTGACAAAAGGCACATCTGGGGGGGTAACACGCTGGGGGACACTCTCTTATCGCTGTGGTATGAAGATGTTACATGTGGCTTATACAAAAGGCCATCACTGTGTAGGTAGGCTAAGGTCACTAGCCGAGTGTGCGAGTAGCGGTCAATAATACATTTGCTTTGCACACTCAAAGTTAGGAGGTGGGGGGGGGGAATTAATGTAACCAAATTATCTGAACTTTAGCTTACAGAGCCAGTGGGAAAGGGGGTTAACAAAAACAGTATAGGGAACAGTTAGAGCTCCTACTGTCTACAGCAGGTATAGGTACATGAGACTTGCATAGCTGCAGCTGTATCAAGTAGGTAGGGCAGCAGTTTGCAGAGCTTCTCCTCTGGGCACAAATGGGGTAATATCTACGACAGTCCAAGGCGTTGGTAGGCCCAGTGATCAAAGGAAAGTTGGTATTTCAGAGGTATGTGATAGCTTG
>OW240915.1:293180319-293196348 GCA_933207985.1 Pelobates cultripes | reverse complement strand
GCCATTGAGGCCATAGATGGTAGACCATTAAGTTCTCCAATTGTTACTCATGAAACTGTACCATTACACATGTATACAGGGGTTTTACACTTTGAAACCATTCGATTCCAGGTTATCACATCTCCCTCTTCTCACATTGTGTTAGGGTACCCATGGTTACGTACTCACAATCCCATTTTCGATTGGGAGTCAGGGCAAATAAAATCATGGAGCGATGCCTGCCATGAGTCCTGTACTATTGAAGTCACCCCTTTGAATTCTATTAATGTCCCTACAACTCCTCCTTTGTCCACTGTTATACCCTCTCAGTACTTATTTCTCAAAACTGTCTTCGATAAAAGGGAGGCTGACAAATTACCACCTCACAGACCCTACGATTGTGCTATCGATTTATTGCCTGGCACAATACCTCCAAAGGGCAGGGTGTACCCTTTATCTGTTCAAGAAAACCGTGTCATGGAGGAGTATATTAAGGAATCATTAGAAAAGGGGTTTATTAGGAGATCCTCTTCTCCGGCTGGAGCGGGGTTCTTCTTTGTATCAAAGAAAGAAGGTGATTTAAGACCGTGTATCGATTATAGAGGTCTAAATAAAATCACCATCAAAAATGCATATCCTATACCTTTAATCACAGAATTATTTGACAGACTCAAACATGCTACTGTATTCACTAAATTGGATCTTAGAGGTGCATACAATTTAATACGTATTAAGAAAGACCACGAATGGAAAACGGCATTCAACACTAGATCTGGCCATTACGAGTATACTGTTATGCCATTTGGTCTATGCAATGCCCCAGCAGTATTTCAAGAATTTATCAATGACGTTTTAAGAGACTTTATTCACACATTTGTAATTGTGTACTTAGACGACATATTAATATACTCTACAGATTTACACACTCATCACAGGCATGTTACGACAGTTCTGAAGACCCTTCTTGCTAATGGTCTTTATTGTAAACTGGAAAAATGTCTATTTGACCAATCCGAAGTCCAGTTTTTGGGGTATTTAATTTCCGCTAAAGGTTTTCGTATGGATCCCCAGAAGCTTTCTGCTGTCATGGAATGGCCTCTTCCACAAGGTTTGAAAGCCATTCAGCGTTTTCTTGGTTTCTCTAATTATTATAGACGCTTTATTAAAGGTTTTTCCTCTATTGTAGCGCCTATCACCCGTATGACAAGAAAGGGAGGCAATACTCGTGTCTGGTCTCCCGAGGCACTTCAGGCTTTTGAGTTTCTTAAAACCACATTCGCTTCTGCACCTATTTTACAGCACCCTATCCCCACACTGCCCTATATTCTTGAAGTTGATGCTTCTGATATCGGGGTAGGTGCTGTCTTATCCCAAAGAGAGTCGCCTGAAAAGCCATTGCATCCTTGTGGCTTCTTCTCCAAACAAATGTCCAAAGCAGAAAAGAATTATGATGTGGGTAATCGCGAACTCCTTGCTATTATTTTAGCACTGAAAGAATGGAGACATTTGTTAGAAGGAACTAAAGATCCTATTCTCATATTTACGGATCATAAGAACCTATCCTACCTTAGTGAGGCTAAAAGACTGTCTTCTCGGCAGGCTAGGTGGTCACTATTTTTGTCCCATTTCAATTACATTATCACCTATAGGCCAGGTGACCGCAACACTAAAGCAGACGCTCTGTCCAGACAGTTCGAAACTGCTGACAAACAGGAGATTGATGTTACTCCTGTGATTCCCCCAGAAAGGATAATCGCTACCACTGTTTTGTCTATTTCTTCGTCCCTCTTGCAGGCCATACAAGCGAAACAAAACATGGCACCTAGCGAGAGACCTACTGATAAACTATTCGTTGATGTTCCCGAGAGACGGGAGATTCTGTCGTTGTATCATGACACTAAGACTGCTGGACATCCTGGTATTTCCAAAACGGTGTCAGCAGTTTCTCGGTATTTTTGGTGGGATTCCTTACGCAAGGATGTCACTGACTATATAGGTGCTTGTACTACTTGTGCCTGTATGAAATCTTCTCGTAGGGTTCCTTGTGGGCTGTTGCATCCGTTACCTATTCCCGAGAGACCTTGGTCTAACCTGTCCATGGATTTTATTGTTGAATTACCTCCCTCGAATGGTAACACAGTTATCCTAATGATAGTGGATCGGTTTTCCAAGATGGCTCACTTTGTGTCTCTTCACAAGCTGCCCACGTCCAGGGAACTAGCACTTGTTTTCGCCAGAGAGGTGTTTCGATTACACGGCATTCCCGTATCTATTGTATCTGATAGGGGTAGCCAATTTATTTCCAGGTTCTGGAAAGCCTTTTGTTCGGAAATGGGTATTTCTCTCTCATTTTCTTCCGCTTACCACCCCCAGTCTAATGGAGCTGCCGAACGTGCCAATCAATCTCTGGAGCAGTACCTTCGTTGTTTCGTATCCCACCATCAGAACAATTGGTCTGACCTTCTTCCTTGGGCTGAGTTTGCTCGGAATAACGCTACTCATGATTCTTCCGGCAAGAGTCCTTTTTACGTTGTATATGGCCAACATCCTGTTGTTCTTCCGGCTGCTTTCTCCTCACAGGGCATGCCAGTTCTGGATGAACATTTGGCTAATTTGCGTAATACTTGGGAGCAGGTTCAGCGTTCTTTGGTGGATTCCGCTGCTCGCCAGAAGGTGCAGGCTGACAAGCATCGCAGGGCGGCTCCTTCTTATGTTGTGGGGGACAGGGTTCTGCTTTCTACGCGAAACATTCGCCTCCGGGTGCCTTCTATGAAATTGGCTCCCCGCTTTATTGGTCCTTATCGTATTCTGCATAAGGTTAATCCTGTTTCGTATGCCTTGGGTCTCCCTAAGAATCTGCGTATTCCTAATGTCTTTCACACCTCGTTGTTAAAGCCTTTCGTACGCAACCGCTACACCCGACATGCACCTCCTCCCCCTCCTGTTTCTGTGGAGGGTCATGAGGAATTTGAAGTTTCTGCAGTTCTTGACTCTCGTTTCCTTAGGGGCCGACTTCAGTACCTAGTGCATTGGAAGGGCTATGGGCCTGAGGAACATAGTTGGATTTCCGCTGATGCGGTTCACGCTCCTCGTCTTGTGCGCTCTTTCCATTCTCGTTTTCCTGCCAGGCCTGGCCCTCCCCGCCCGGAGGGCGTGTCCTCAGGGGGGGGTAATGTAGCGGTACTTACCCTTTCCAGGGGCCGGCCGGGGTCCTCTGTTCGAGCCGCGCGCGGTCCTGCTGCTGCACGAGCCGCGCGCGGCTCAGCCGACCGCTGTAACTAGTAGCGGTCACGTGTTCTACCTACTCTAAGAGCGCGCCGCGGGTATCGGGCGCGCTCTTAAAGGGACAGTGGGTGCCTAAATTGGAAAAGGCATCCCATTGGTCCCTGTCATGCCACACTCCCCATACACTTACCTTTTGGGGGCGTGGATGTGACAGGGACCAATCAAATTAGATGTTTAGGTATTTATACTCACCTTCTTTCCTTTGTTCCTTGCCCTATCGTGGTTTCTGTATCAGTTCCCTTTAGCGCTTGTTGTGTTCAGTTGTGTTTCTCCGTATTGACCTTGGCTTTGTTTCTGACTACGTTTTCTCTTTATCCTTATCTGTTCTGGTTGTCGGCTTGTTGTTTACTGTGTACCAGACCCCGGCTTGTCCTAGTTTACGCTGTCTCTCTGTGCCCTTGATTTCGGATTGTTCCTGACTCTGTCTCCTCTCATATACGTCGAGTCCGGCCATTCTAAGGTCCGGTAGACGTATCTCTCCTCTGTGTTGTCTTTTGTTTAGCTGAATCCTGCGTGTTGGGGTATATTCTCGTTACATTACGATAGGGCCATGGACCCCGCAGATTTGGCTCAGCAAATGGCTTCTCACGAGGCAAGGTTTGTAGAGCAGGATCACCGTATGGATCAGATAGCACAGGCTCTCCAGACGCTCTTGTCTAGAACCATTCCTGCAACCGCACCTAACCCTCCTACACCTCATCCTCCCGAAGTATCCAATTCAACCAATGCTTCGCCCCATTTAACACCTCCTCCTAGGTATGGAGGGGAAGCCAAGACATGCAGAGGTTTTATTAATCAAATAGAATTCCACCTTGAGATGTATCCTCATTCCTTTCCCACTGATAGGTCTAAAGTGGGGTTTTTGATGCATCAACTTACTGACAAAGCACTAGAGTGGGCAAATCCTATTTGGGAGGCCAATGGACCTATGGTGCATAATTTCAATAGTTTTCTTACGGCTTTTCGTAGAACTTTTGACACAACAAAAAGGTCAAAGAATGCCGCAAGAGCATTAATGAGGATTAAACAGGGGTCTAGGTCTGTGGCTGATTATGCTATTCAGTTTCGTACCCTTGCTTCACAGGTAGATTGGACCAATAATGGGTTAACTACTGCGTTCATGGAAGGTTTATCTGACACTATATTAGATGAGGTAGCGGCAAGGGAGCTTCCTATTCCATTAGAGGATCTTATTGACTACCTCATTGATATAGATAATAGAATTCGCGACAGGCTCTATACCAAAAACAAGAATAGACGTCTGGTCACATCTATTAACCCTAGAGTTGATAAACCTGAGAGTGTTAAAGTACCCGAGGAGGAACCCATGCAATTAGGGGTTGCCAAACTCTCGGATACTGAAAAACTACTTAGAAGAAGGAATGGACTCTGCCTATACTGTGGTAGGCGAGACCATATGGTAAGGGAATGTCCTTTGCGTCCGGAAAACTCTCGCACCTAAGACCTTATAGGGGACTGGCCTTGGGTGTGATCTCTAAGTCTCCTAAATTGCCTCCTAATCGTTTGCTTCTCCCTGTTTCCCTTCATATGGGGGTGAGTTGTATAGCAGAATGCATATTAGCCTTGGTTGATTCTGGGGCTGCTGAGAACTTTATTGACTCTGAGTTTGTTACGAAAAATAACATTCCCGTCAGAGAAAGGGAGATACCCTTGGCCATTGAGGCCATAGATGGTAGACCATTAAGTTCTCCAATTGTTACTCATGAAACTGTACCATTACACATGTATACAGGGGTTTTACACTTTGAAACCATTCGATTCCAGGTTATCACATCTCCCTCTTCTCACATTGTGTTAGGGTACCCATGGTTACGTACTCACAATCCCATTTTCGATTGGGAGTCAGGGCAAATAAAATCATGGAGCGATGCCTGCCATGAGTCCTGTACTATTGAAGTCACCCCTTTGAATTCTATTAATGTCCCTACAACTCCTCCTTTGTCCACTGTTATACCCTCTCAGTACTTATTTCTCAAAACTGTCTTCGATAAAAGGGAGGCTGACAAATTACCACCTCACAGACCCTACGATTGTGCTATCGATTTATTGCCTGGCACAATACCTCCAAAGGGCAGGGTGTACCCTTTATCTGTTCAAGAAAACCGTGTCATGGAGGAGTATATTAAGGAATCATTAGAAAAGGGGTTTATTAGGAGATCCTCTTCTCCGGCTGGAGCGGGGTTCTTCTTTGTATCAAAGAAAGAAGGTGATTTAAGACCGTGTATCGATTATAGAGGTCTAAATAAAATCACCATCAAAAATGCATATCCTATACCTTTAATCACAGAATTATTTGACAGACTCAAACATGCTACTGTATTCACTAAATTGGATCTTAGAGGTGCATACAATTTAATACGTATTAAGAAAGACCACGATTGGAAAACGGCATTCAACACTAGATCTGGCCATTACGAGTATACGGTTATGCCATTTGGTCTATGCAATGCCCCAGCAGTATTTCAAGAATTTATCAATGACGTTTTAAGAGACTTTATTCACACATTTGTAATTGTGTACTTAGACGACATATTAATATACTCTACAGATTTACACACTCATCACAGGCATGTTACGACAGTTCTGAAGACCCTTCTTGCTAATGGTCTTTATTGTAAACTGGAAAAATGTCTATTTGACCAATCCGAAGTCCAGTTTTTGGGGTATTTAATTTCCGCTAAAGGTTTTCGTATGGACCCCCAGAAGCTTTCTGCTGTCATGGAATGGCCTCTTCCACAAGGTTTGAAGGCCATTCAGCGTTTTCTTGGTTTCTCTAATTATTATAGACGCTTTATTAAAGGTTTTTCCTCTATTGTAGCGCCTATCACCCGTATGACAAGAAAGGGAGGCAATACTCGTGTCTGGTCTCCCGAGGCACTTCAGGCTTTTGAGTTTCTTAAAACCACATTCGCTTCTGCACCTATTTTACAGCACCCTATCCCCACACTGCCCTATATTCTTGAAGTTGATGCTTCTGATATCGGGGTAGGTGCTGTCTTATCCCAAAGAGAGTCGCCTGAAAAGCCATTGCATCCTTGTGGCTTCTTCTCCAAACAAATGTCCAAAGCAGAAAAGAATTATGATGTGGGTAATCGCGAACTCCTTGCTATTATTTTAGCACTGAAAGAATGGAGACATTTGTTAGAAGGAACTAAAGATCCTATTCTCATATTTACGGATCATAAGAACCTATCCTACCTTAGTGAGGCTAAAAGACTGTCTTCTCGGCAGGCTAGGTGGTCACTATTTTTGTCCCATTTCAATTACATTATCACCTATAGGCCAGGTGACCGCAACACTAAAGCAGACGCTCTGTCCAGACAGTTCGAAACTGCTGACAAACAGGAGATTGATGTTACTCCTGTGATTCCCCCAGAAAGGATAATCGCTACCACTGTTTTGTCTATTTCTTCGTCCCTCTTGCAGGCCATACAAGCGAAACAAAACATGGCACCTAGCGAGAGACCTACTGATAAACTATTCGTTGATGTTCCCGAGAGACGGGAGATTCTGTCGTTGTATCATGACACTAAGACTGCTGGACATCCTGGTATTTCCAAAACGGTGTCAGCAATTTTTTTCTCGGTATTTTTGGTGGGATTCCTTACGCAAGGATGTCACTGACTATATAGGTGCTTGTACTACTTGTGCCTGTATGAAATCTTCTCGTAGGGTTCCTTGTGGGCTGTTGCATCCGTTACCTATTCCCGAGAGACCTTGGTCTAACCTGTCCATGGATTTTATTGTTGAATTACCTCCCTCGAATGGTAACACAGTTATCCTAATGATAGTGGATCGGTTTTCCAAGATGGCTCACTTTGTGTCTCTTCACAAGCTGCCCACGTCCAGGGAACTAGCACTTGTTTTCGCCAGAGAGGTGTTTCGATTACACGGCATTCCCGTATCTATTGTATCTGATAGGGGTAGCCAATTTATTTCCAGGTTCTGGAAAGCCTTTTGTTCGGAAATGGGTATTTCTCTCTCATTTTCTTCCGCTTACCACCCCCAGTCTAATGGAGCTGCCGAACGTGCCAATCAATCTCTGGAGCAGTACCTTCGTTGTTTCGTATCCCACCATCAGAACAATTGGTCTGACCTTCTTCCTTGGGCTGAGTTTGCTCGGAATAACGCTACTCATGATTCTTCCGGCAAGAGTCCTTTTTACGTTGTATATGGCCAACATCCTGTTGTTCTTCCGGCTGCTTTCTCCTCACAGGGCATGCCAGTTCTGGATGAACATTTGGCTAATTTGCGTAATACTTGGGAGCAGGTTCAGCGTTCTTTGGTGGATTCCGCTGCTCGCCAGAAGGTGCAGGCTGACAAGCATCGCAGGGCGGCTCCTTCTTATGTTGTGGGGGACAGGGTTCTGCTTTCTACGCGAAACATTCGCCTCCGGGTGCCTTCTATGAAATTGGCTCCCCGCTTTATTGGTCCTTATCGTATTCTGCATAAGGTTAATCCTGTTTCGTATGCCTTGGGTCTCCCTAAGAATCTGCGTATTCCTAATGTCTTTCACACCTCGTTGTTAAAGCCTTTCGTACGCAACCGCTACACCCGACATGCACCTCCTCCCCCTCCTGTTTCTGTGGAGGGTCATGAGGAATTTGAAGTTTCTGCAGTTCTTGACTCTCGTTTCCTTAGGGGCCGACTTCAGTACCTAGTGCATTGGAAGGGCTATGGGCCTGAGGAACATAGTTGGATTTCCGCTGATGCGGTTCACGCTCCTCGTCTTGTGCGCTCTTTCCATTCTCGTTTTCCTGCCAGGCCTGGCCCTCCCCGCCCGGAGGGCGTGTCCTCAGGGGGGGGTAATGTAGCGGTACTTACCCTTTCCAGGGGCCGGCCGGGGTCCTCTGTTCGAGCCGCGCGCGGTCCTGCTGCTGCACGAGCCGCGCGCGGCTCAGCCGACCGCTGTAACTAGTAGCGGTCACGTGTTCCACATACTCTAAGAGCGCGCCGCGGGTATCGGGCGCGCTCTTAAAGGGACAGTGGGTGCCTAAATTGGAAAAGGCATCCCATTGGTCCCTGTCATGCCACACTCCCCATACACTTACCTTTTGGGGGCGTGGATGTGACAGGGACCAATCAAATTAGATGTTTAGGTATTTATACTCACCTTCTTTCCTTTGTTCCTTGCCCTATCGTGGTTTCTGTATCAGTTCCCTTTAGCGCTTGTTGTGTTCAGTTGTGTTTCTCCGTATTGACCTTGGCTTTGTTTCTGACTACGTTTTCTCTTTATCCTTATCTGTTCTGGTTGTCGGCTTGTTGTTTACTGTGTACCAGACCCCGGCTTGTCCTAGTTTACGCTGTCTCTCTGTGCCCTTGATTTCGGATTGTTCCTGACTCTGTCTCCTCTCAAATACGTCGAGTCCGGCCATTCTAAGGTCCGGTAGACGTATCTCTCCTCTGTGTTGTCTTTTGTTTAGCTGAATCCTGCGTGTTGGGGTATATTCTCGTTACACCCATGCATTGATTTAAGCGCTTAGCCCTTCCCCTAAGCTGAAGAAGTCATATTGAGGATGCTACACTTGCTTGTGTCAAACGTTTGTATAGAACTAAAATGTAATCTTCCTAAACGAGCATATTCATGACATACAAATATTTGGACAGATAAAAAGGAAGGTGGATTCCTCAAAATTAAATCAGAGGCCCACTGGTGGGATTAGGGTGTCAGAAAACCTACATGTTTTAGTTAAATGCTACAAAACAAGTGAGATGGTCCAAAAATCTTCCAAAGCTGACATGCCAGTAAGAACTATTACGACTCAAGCACTCCTGCCTCCACACGAGTCACGAGTGGATCGATCTCCTCTTCTGAGCGAGCCGTGTGCACTGAGCGCAGTAAGCGGTCACACGGTCTGCCTGGCACTTGGAGCGTGGCTCGTGTCATGAGTGTGCTCTTAAAGGGGGAATGGGAGCCCTCAAAAAGTGGATTCAGGCTCCCATTGGCCCACGTCATTCCGGCACCCCACACACACACACACACACACGTTTTGAGGGTGTAGGCATGATGTGAGCCAATCAAATGTTCATTAAAGGATATTTAAACTTCCCTAGCCCTATCCACTTTGCCCTATTGTGGTTTCTGTTTCAGTACCCTTTAGTGCATTCCTTGATCTATTGTGTTTATTTTGGTGTTGACCTTGGCTTTGTTCCTGTCTCTGAGTTTATCTTTAACCCTTTCCTGTCTTGTTTGCCCATCTGACTAATTACCGTGTACCTGACTCTGGCTAGTTCTTGTTTTCACTGTCTCTCCATTACCATGACCTCGGCTCGCCTCTGATAACGCTTTATCTCTGACTGGCGTTTAGTCCGACCATTCTAAGGCCCGGTAATACATTATATCCTAGTCTTGTTCCTTGCTATCCTAAACTCTGCGTGTTGGGGTATTACACTGTGACATTGTGTCAGGAGCAACCATTTGTATTGGCAGCACAGATGCTCCAAAACCTGTTTAAGAACCCAAGGCTTCAAAAAGCTGAAAAACATGCACAATTTCAGATCATGCAGATCAACATAAATGCTCTGTACACATTGCATACTTTATGGGAAAAGTATTTCACAAACATTTGGGGTGCAATTGTTAGATGTGTGATTGAACTAACCCTGCTCACAGGAAAAAGGGGAGAGTCTACAATAATTAGATTGCAAGGTTGTCTACCCTTGCCCTGGGCAAAATGAAACAACGTGATCCTAAATTTCCAGGTTAATGATACAATTATACCAGATTTGTTTAACAGTCCTTTTTAAGCTTCACAATGAAAATACTGCAATTGGAAGAACATTTGAGTGATAGCTTGACATGTTTTAAGGCATTGATGGGTAGAGCTATTACTTGACACAAATAATATTCCTTATTTTAACCAGATTTTCTAAAGAATGTTGTTTCTTTATAACTGTAACAATGCATGCACAACGTCCTGATAATGCTCACACCCATACATTTACCCCAGACTTCACAAATGCATTACATCATCCCACAAACTAAAGAATATGAGGCAGATTCAATATGAATAGGGATGTTAAACTATGCAAATGCACATGTGCACAAAGCTGTGAGGTTCTGGAGAGGTTGTGCAATGGATTGAAGTTCTGCTTATAGAACCATGGCAATCTCAGATTGTGCTTCTATTAGAGAACATCACATACATATGCTGCCAGGCAACACTAAAATAATATGTAAAGATAAATAACCCTTTGAATTCCTAGAGCTATGTCTTTCTACTGCTTGTGTTGTTGAAGCAAAATAATAGCTTTTGTTACTTTCATGCAACTGCTGATTTTTTTTTTGCTATTATCAACTCCCTGCTGTCTCTATCAACTTCTGATAGAGAGAGCCCACCACTACTCAAATTAAAGTCTTTCTAAAACAGAACTTCCTTGAATCCTTCCTCTTCTTCACTGATAGTGAAAACTCTTGTTTAATATTGATGACAATAATCAGTAAGAAAAAGTAATCAGCCCAACCCAGACAACCCACACAACCACAAGAGAACAGGATACACACCATTGGCACTCGACCCTTAAACAAAAGGGTCATGCCCACACAGTAACACCTGACACCACACCGGACGACATCCCCCACAGGCACCGAGACACGGGGAAGCAGGGGATACACACACATGAACGAGAACCAAAAACTACACAACATCCACTACCGAAACCCATAGAGAGGGCCAAGCAGCAAGCTAGCCATGCAATGAATAATTACTGGCAGGGCTAAGACCTGAAATGCTACGAGAGAAGACACCAGCAGACCCCAAACTAACCAAACCCAACGAACCATCAGGGCCCACAAAGCAATAAGCACTCGGATCGCCCAGGCCCACTCGGCCAATTAATGACCTAACGATAACGACATCTACACATTACACCCAACAGGGGCCCTCAAAAGGGATTAAACTCACAAGACCCAAAAAACCTACTGCTAAGGACCCCGGGAACCATACACTCGACACCACTGACCTTCCAAACACTACATGCCGACCCACGTATGACTATATAAGAGATAACCACAGCGACATACCGAAATAGGCCAATGTTGAAAATAACCGAGCTACCACATAGATAGCACACTGAACACTACGACATGGTAAAGCAATGATAAAAGTTAGCCTCTGCGTAGGCGCATTACCTACTACCTTTGTTATACAAGCAGAGCCTCTGCGCAGGCGATGATGCAGTAAAAGTTTGAATTTGATGTATGTATGTCTAACTTATGCAAACGTAATAAAAAACAATTCAACACAAAAAATAATCAGTAAGAAAAAAAAATTAGTAAGAAAAATAAGAGTCCTCTTTCATCCTACTATAGAATCATCACCTAGGTCTGCTACCGCCATCTCACTCTAATTCTCTTATCCTTTCCTGTCTTGTCTAACACGATCTTCTTGCTGAGCTTGCTGAGAAACATTTGAGTCAAATCCAAATTGCTTAAAATGCTGCTGCCTAGGTTATCTTTATTACTGTATTACTGTATGGCTGAAAAAATATAACCCCTGATTTTCATTTACAAAGCCAACACTGTATGTAGCTTGCTCACAAGAGTTAAAGGCCCAATGAGAGGTAAAAATTCTAGTAAAATAATGAGCTGATTCTTCATGCTAAGAAGGATTCAGCCTCCACTACACTGGCAAACAACTGTTTATTGCTTCTGTGAAAAGGCTGATATCTCTCTAACAAATAAACACAACCACAGAGCATTTTCATCTGTGGCTAGAGATAGGAACAGAAATCCAAAGCATAGAAAGAGGTATACAGGGACTATATTCAGGGCCAGAGTAACTATTGGCGTGGCAGTTCGAAGCCCATGTTTTAAAATAGACCTGAAGCAGTCCCAATGTAAAAGTAAAAAAAAATAAAAAAAAAATTGTTTTGTTTTTTAATTTGAACTCCACTTGTAATGTATCAGAATTTTAATTTTTTTATTTATTAATTGCATCCCAATCACTGCATAGTACTCATACTGCACGGTGCTCGGTGACTAGTTTTCCCACCGGGGCAGTATTTTAACGGCACAGCCGATATATGACGATGCCTGGCTGGAGCTAGTATTGCATACTCATAGTCCAATGTTTCTTAGGTTTTATTCCAACTGTTAACGTTTCAGTTCTAATTGAACTTTCTTCAGGAGATAAAACATTTTTTATGTCCTGAAGAAAGTTCAATTAGAACTGAAACGTTGACTGTTGGAATAAAACCCGATAGGTTTTTATTAACAAGACCCAGAGTGCTGGCTTTTTTCATACATCTATACATTGTGCAGTTGAGCACCAGGCAATACTTCAAGGGATAGCTAGAGTGCAGAATCGTTTGGTATCGTAGTCCAATGCTGGTATTTTTTTAAAGAAAACAAGTGGGGTGCGTAGGAGAAGAGCCAAACGCCGGAAAATAAATCAATATTGAATAGAATTAATCTTGGACAAAACCTCTTCAGTATGTGTAAATTAAATGAGTTTTACATCTGTAGTATGAAATTTGTTTGACAGTTTATATAAGTGCTTCAAAAGAATTCTGCACTTTCATAATAGGGGCAAAACAGCTCCCTGGTTGTCACTCAGACACTTACTTCAGCTCCACAGTGCTAATGGAAGCAGCAAGCACAGCAGCTTGAACGTGCCTTCCTTATTCCTTCCATCCTTATTGAGAAGCATAGAAAAGCCATGAGCACGTCTGTGCACCTGCTCTCAGCTCCAGCATGGAGGTTTTTCAATGAGAAGTCTCTTACTGGTCATTTCCCTGCACAGAAATTCAAATGTGGCTTTACAGAGCCACGTATAGCAGCTTCTGGCTGTGATGGTGTTGAACAATGATGTATTCTTCTACATAGTTACATACATAGGCTGAAAAGAGACTTGCATCCATCAAGTTCAGCCTTGGATCAAGAAACTCTTACCCTACCATTGAAAAATTATATAATTAAATATTCTGTTTTTGCAAGTATGTATCTAGTTGCTGTTTAAACATCAGTACAGACTCTGACTCTTCTAGTCTCCTTAACCTTTTCACCACATTCCACAAACATGGAATGATAGGTATTCAATCAATAGACTTTAATGAAGAATTCACACAATAAAATAAAATAATCAATACTTGCACAAACTATAAAAACATGAGTCCAATTTAGGCACAATGCATTTTGGCATGAAATCCTTCCTCCTGGTGCATGGCTGACTCCATGTAGCTATTCTCATTTTAAGCAGCCCATCTGAAACTTGCTCTGGCGCCATCCCGATTGTTTTTCTCCTTCCGGTGGCATAGTGATGTCCTTGTGTCACCAAGTATCTATGTCTCAACATCACTTCTTGTGACATCACATATCTGTGCCCGTTTGTCTTAGTCCACGACGCTTTACTCCGATCACATGATCAGAGTTCCCGATTGTCTCTAAGAACCAGATGCCGCCATATATAAAAGTCCCATCATAAGTCCGATTTTTAACACAGCAGATCAAAACGTATCATCATATTATAAGTTCTTATGTGGTATAAGTGCAAGTATGTGCAAAATTTAAAAAAAAAAACAGGATATATAAAACTCCCCAAAAACTTTTAAGTACATAAATTCTAAAAAAAAAGTACACTGAAAACAGAGATTGTGTTTTAGTTAAAGATGGAAAAGGTAGAAATTTTAAATAACTATTTTACCTCTGTATACCTCTGTTTTCCTGGCTCTGTAGAATCCTGAAGTGCCCCCTCCCCATCCCAAGTCACTGAAGGGGTTAAAATCCCTTCAGACACTTACGTGATTCCCTCGGCATTGGTTCGGACTCCGCCCATGCGACCATTGCAGCGCGTGCGCACTAGGTCTCCCCCACTGGTGGATGTCACTGCAAGGTAATTATTGCCGTTTATAAAAACTGCAATAATTACACTTGCAGGGTTAAGGGTGATGGGAGTTGGCACCCAGATCACGCCAATGAGCTGAAGTGGTCTGGGTGCCTACAATGTCCCTTTAAGGAGAATGCTATGGCAAGAGATAAGCAAATGACTGTTGCAAATAATTAGCAGAAAAATTGTTATTGGTTGAGTCAAGACAAGATGCTACAGCAGCTAAAGAAAACCAGTTGTGAAATAAATCTCCAGGGCCTGATGGTATTCACCCAGGAGTACTTAAGTGTGGAAATAAGTGAACCTCTGTTTTTAATCTTTCAAGATTCTTTTCTTTCAGGAATTGTACCGTAGGATTGGAGAAAGGCAGATGTGGTTCCTATATTCAAAAAGGGTTCAAAAGAACTGTGAGCTTAACTTCTGTAAATGAGAAAATATTTGAAGGGTTATTAAGGGATAATATTTAGGAATTTATTGTGGAGAACATTGTTATTAGCAATAATCAGCATGGTTTTATAAACATAGGTCATGTCAAACTAACCTGATTACATCTACTTACTTCTTCGTAGAATGCAAACGGTGTTGCCTGATGAGATTTACTTGGATTTTGCCAAGGCATTTGATATGACTCCTCACAAGAGGTTAGTGATCAAACTGGCTTAAAGATAGAGTACAGAGAGTTGTCATTAATGGTAAATTTTTCAAGCTTGACAAAAGTGGTAAGTGGTGGCCAAATGTTCTGTTCTGGGTCCACTTCTATTTAACATATTTATAAATGATTTGAAATAGGCATTAAAAGCCATGTTTTAGTGTTTGCAGATGACACAAAACTCAATAAAGTAATACAATGTGAGCAATAAAGAGACACTTCGGAGCAAAGAATGCACAAGCACCTTACACCCTAAATGGTAGTGAATTGGGGATAACACACAAGAAGGATTTGGGAATTGTTATAGACAACAAACTAGGCAACAATATGCAATGTCAATCAGCAGTTGCCTGTAAGGAATTGTCATGCATAAATAGGGGCATTAAATCTCGAGATGAGAATATAATTTTGCCCTTGGGTACCTGTTCTAAAGAAGGATATTATGGCACCAGAAAAAGTGCAGAGGCAGGCTACAAAATTGATAAAAGGAATGGAGCATTTTCGTTTTGAAGAAAGGTTAGCAAATTTAAATCTCTTTAGTTTGGAAAGGCAGCACCTCAGAGGGGACATGATAGCAATATACAAATATATTCAGGGCCAATACAAACCATTGTGTGGAAATCTGTTCATAAACAGTACTATACATTGGACACAAGGTCACGCATTTAGACTGGAAGAAAGGAGATTTAGTCTAAGGCCAGTGGCGTTTTGGGCGGCATTTTTCAGGGGGCGGCAAAAAATGCCGCCCCCAAATGCCCAGGGCAAATGCCTTGTTAGCCTTGTGGCTAACAGACATGCTAAGCGAGCGGGCGGCGCTGGGCGGGCAGCTGGCAAGGGAGCACTTCCTCTGAGCGGTCTGCTCAGCTCCCTCGCGCGCCGCAGAGTGAGGCTGGGAGCCGGAATATGACGTCATCTTCCGGCTCCCAGCCTCACACTGCGGCGCGCGAGGGAGCTGAGCAGACAGCTCAGAGGAAGAGCTCCCTCGCCAGCCGCCCGCCCGCCCAGTGCCGCCCATCCGCAGCCACTGGACCACTAGGGAGATAGAGAACCCCCCCTCCCGCATTCCCAAAGGTAAGGAGGGGGGGGGTAAATGTAAAAAATAAAAATGTGTTAATGTGAGTGTGTGTGTGTGTGTGTGTCTGTTAATGTGTGTGTGTTTGTTAGTGTGTGTGTGTGTGTCTGACTGTGTGAGTGTGTCTGCTACTGTGTGTCTGCTAGTGAGTTAGTGTGTGCCTGACTGTGTGTATGTGTGTGTCTGACTGTGTGTGT
>OW240915.1:293128357-293180219 GCA_933207985.1 Pelobates cultripes | reverse complement strand
GTGGGATACGAAACAACGAAGGTACTGCTCCAGAGATTGATTGGCACGTTCGGCAGCTCCATTAGACTGGGGGTGGTAAGTGGAAGAAAATGAGAGAGAAATACCCATTTCCGAACAAAAGGCCTTCCAGAACCTGGAAATAAATTGGCTACCCCTATCAGATACAATAGATACGGGAATGCCGTGTAATCGAAACACCTCTCTGGCGAAAACAAGTGCTAGTTCCCTGGACGTGGGCAGCTTGTGAAGAGACACAAAGTGAGCCATCTTGGAAAACCGATCCACTATCATTAGGATAACTGTGTTACCATTCGAGGGAGGTAATTCAACAATAAAATCCATGGACAGGTTAGACCAAGGTCTCTCGGGAATAGGTAACGGATGCAACAGCCCACAAGGAACCCTACGAGAAGATTTCATACAGGTACAAGTAGTACAAGCACCTATATAGTCAGTGACATCCTTGCGTAAGGAATCCCACCAAAAATACCGAGAAACTGCTGACACCGTTTTGGAAATACCAGGATGTCCAGCAGTCTTAGTGTCATGATACAACGACAGAATCTCCCGTCTCTCGGGAACATCAACGAATAGTTTATCAGTAGGTCTCTCGCTAGGTGCCATGTTTTGTTTTGCTTGTATGGCCTGCAAGAGGGACGAAGAAATAGACAAAACAGTGGTAGCGATTATCCTTTCTGGGGGAATCACAGGAGTAACATCAATCTCCTGTTTGTCAGTAGTTTCGAACTGTCTGGACAGAGCATCTGCTTTAGTGTTGCGGTCACCTGGCCTATAGGTGATAATGTAATTGAAATGGGACAAAAATAGTGACCACCTAGCCTGCCGAGAAGACAGTCTTTTAGCCTCACTAAGGTAGGATAGGTTCTTATGATCCGTAAATATGAGAATAGGATCTTTAGTTCCTTCTAACAAATGTCTCCATTCTTTCAGTGCTAAAATAATAGCAAGGAGTTCGCGATTACCCACATCATAATTATTTTCTGCTTTGGACATTTGTTTGGAGAAGAAGCCACAAGGATGCAATGGCTTTTCAGGCGACTCTCTTTGGGATAAGACAGCACCTACCCCGATATCAGAAGCATCAACTTCAAGAATATAGGGCAGTGTGGGGATAGGGTGCTGTAAAATAGGTGCAGAAGCGAATGTGGGTTTAAGAAACTCAAAAGCCTGAAGTGCCTCGGGAGACCAGACACGAGTATTGCCTCCCTTTCTTGTCATACGGGTGATAGGCGCTACAATAGAGGAAAAACCTTTAATAAAGCGTCTATAATAATTAGAGAAACCAAGAAAACGCTGAATGGCCTTCAAACCTTGTGGAAGAGGCCATTCCATGACAGCAGAAAGCTTCTGGGGGTCCATACGAAAACCTTTAGCGGAAATTAAATACCCCAAAAACTGGACTTCGGATTGGTCAAATAGACATTTTTCCAGTTTACAATAAAGACCATTAGCAAGAAGGGTCTTCAGAACTGTCGTAACATGCCTGTGATGAGTGTGTAAATTTGTAGAGTATATTAATATGTCGTCTAAGTACACAATTACAAATGTGTGAATAAAGTCTCTTAAAACGTCATTGATAAATTCTTGAAATACTGCTGGGGCATTGCATAGACCAAATGGCATAACCGTATACTCGTAATGGCCAGATCTAGTGTTGAATGCCGTTTTCCATTCGTGGTCTTTCTTAATACGTATTAAATTGTATGCACCTCTAAGATCCAATTTAGTGAATACAGTAGCATGTTTGAGTCTGTCAAATAATTCTGTGATTAAAGGTATAGGATATGCATTTTTGATGGTGATTTTATTTAGACCTCTATAATCGATACACGGTCTTAAATCACCTTCTTTCTTTGATACAAAGAAGAACCCTGCTCCAGCCGGAGAAGAGGATCTCCTAATAAACCCCTTTTCTAATGATTCCTTAATATACTCCTCCATGACACGGTTTTCTTGAACAGATAAAGGGTACACCCTGCCCTTTGGAGGTATTGTGCCAGGCAATAAATCGATAGCACAATCGTAGGGTCTGTGAGGTGGTAATTTGTTAGCCTCCCTTTTATCGAAGACAGTTTTGAGAAATAAGTACTGAGAGGGTATAACAGTGGACAAAGGAGGAGTTGTAGGGACATTAATAGAATTCAAAGGGGTGACTTCAATAGTACAGGACTCATGGCAGGCATCGCTCCATGATTTTATTTGCCCTGACTCCCAATCGAAAATGGGATTGTGAGTACGTAACCATGGGTACCCTAACACAATGTGAGAAGAGGGAGATGTGATAACCTGGAATCGAATGGTTTCAAAGTGTAAAACCCCTGTATACATGTGTAATGGTACAGTTTCATGAGTAACAATTGGAGAACTTAATGGTCTACCATCTATGGCCTCAATGGCCAAGGGTATCTCCCTTTCTCTGACGGGAATGTTATTTTTCGTAACAAACTCAGAGTCAATAAAGTTCTCAGCAGCCCCAGAATCAACCAAGGCTAATATGCATTCTGCTATACAACTCACCCCCATAGGAAGGGAAACAGGGAGAAGCAAACGATTAGGAGGCAATTTAGGAGACTTAGAGATCACACCCAAGGCCAGTCCCCTATAAGGTCTTAGGTGCGAGAGTTTTCCGGACGCAAAGGACATTCCCTTACCATATGGTCTCGCCTACCACAGTATAGGCAGAGTCCATTCCTTCTTCTAAGTAGTTTTTCAGTATCCGAGAGTTTGGCAACCCCTAATTGCATGGGTTCCTCCTCGGATACTTTAACACTCTCAGGTTTATCAACTCTAGGGTTAATAGATGTGACCAGACGTCTATTCTTGTTTTTGGTATAGAGCCTGTCGCGAATTCTATTATCTATATCAATGAGGTAGTCAATAAGATCCTCTAAATGAATAGGAAGCTCCCTTGCCGCTACCTCATCTAATATAGTGTCAGATAAACCTTCCATGAACGCAGTAGTTAACCCATTATTGGTCCAATCTACCTGTGAAGCAAGGGTACAAAACTGAATAGCATAATCCGCTACAGACCTAGACCCCTGTTTAACCTCATTAATGCTCTTGCGGCATTCTTTGACCTCTTTGTTGTGTCAAAAGTTCTACGAAAAGCCGCAAGAAAACTATTGAAATCATGAACCATAGGTCCATTGGCCTCCCAAATAGGATTTGCCCACTCTAGTGCTTTGTCAGTAAGTTGATGCATTAAAAACCCCACTTTAGACCTATCAGTGGGAAAGGAATGAGGATACATCTCAAGGTGGAATTCTATTTGATTAATAAAACCTCTGCATGTCTTGGCTTCCCCTCCATACCTAGGAGGAGGTGTTAAATGGGGCGAAGCATTGGTTGAATTGGATACTTCGGGAGGATGAGGTGTAGGAGGGTTCGGTGCGGTTGCAGGAATGGTTCTAGACAAGAGCGTCTGGAGAGCCTGTGCTATCTGATCCATACGGTGATCCTGCTCTACAAACCTTGCCTCGTGAGAAGCCATTTGCTGAGCCAAATCTGCGGGGTCCATGGCCCTATCGTAATGTAACGAGAATATACCCCAACACGCAGGATTCAGCTAAACAAAAGACAACACAGAGGAGAGCTACGTCTACCGGACCTTAGAATGGCCGGACTCGACGTATATGAGAGGAGACAGAGTCAGGAACAATCCGAAATCAAGGGCACAGAGAGACAGCGTAAACTAGGACAAGCCGGGGTCTGGTACACAGTAAACAACAAGCCGACAACCAGAACAGATAAGGATAAAGAGAAAACGTAGTCAGAAACAAAGCCAAGGTCAATACGGAGAAACACAACTGAACACAACAAGCGCTAAAGGGAACTGATACAGAAACCACGATAGGGCAAGGAACAAAGGAAAGAAGGTGAGTATAAATACCTAAACATCTAATTTGATTGGTCCCTGTCACATCCACGCCCCCAAAAGGTAAGTGTATGGGGAGTGTGGCATGACAGGGACCAATGGGATGCCTTTTCCAATTTAGGCACCCACTGTCCCTTTAAGAGCGCGCCCGATACCCGCGGCGCGCTCTTAGAGTATGTGGAACACGTGACCGCTACTAGTTACAGCGGTCGGCTGAGCCGCGCGCGGCTCGAACAGAGGACCCCGGCCGGCCCCTGGAAAGGGTAAGTACCGCTACAATGGGGAAGGCACAATGAGTTAAAAGAAAAGCACCCATCTCTTACATGGTTTTATAATAAATTGAGAATTCAAAGTTAACCCAAAGAGAATTTTAAATTTAAGGTCAGAGTAGCTGAACTGATAGGCTAACTGTCTTAGAGAGTTTTTATAGTTTGACTATTTTGACCTTAAATTCAAAATTCACTTTTAATTCACTTTTTTAGGTTTATTCACTAATCACCAGATTTCACTAAATTACGCAATTTGCAGATTTACTAAAGCCAAATGCAGTCAGAATTATTTCTAAAAGTGTTCAGAAAATCAGTAATATCCGCATGTGACATTTATCAATGACCGCATGACGACCGAATATGAACCGAAGGCGTTTGGCAGGATGCGCATTTGCAAATTATTATTCACTTGCTTTTTGCAGAACCATTTGCCTGCTGGCAGTGAAACTAGTTTAAAAAAATCCTTGGTGGTGCAAGGGTTAATCATGTGGTGGCTGGCCAGTGCTTGCTAACCAGCCACCACATGAAATAAATAAAAAATAAATAAGTAAAAGTCCTGTGGGGGGTCAATAATACCCCTATATCACTCTGACTGAGGAATTTTACATGTAGGTGGGAGCAAGGCTCCTAAATGTTTTAGATGCTTATTGAAATAAATCAATAATAAATACAGGACTCAGTGGAAATGGAAATGCAAATAACAGATTAATAAGTGAATGAGAATACTCTTGATTCCTCTTTAAATGTGTCAGCTAGTCAGATCATAACCTCATATAGGGTAAGGTAGGTAGAATCCAATGGCTGCTAAAGGGTTAATCTAGTATAGATTCTGTAGTATATAAAGTACAGAATCAATACACCATATATTAAAGGAATGAAAATCATAAATCCCACAAGGGATTCTTAAATCCTTGGAACTAAGTCTAATATATAGTGCAGCAGACAGAGTACTATGCAAGATTATTAGTACATGTAAACTGTCGACAAAACACACAAATATATAAAAGACTAGTAAATAAAACAGTCCCAAATGAGAGTAGCAATAACACCAGGTATAGCAGACTGGGGGTTCAAAGATGTTGGTTACACTCTCTGGCGGCCGGACAGAGGTGAATTGGGACCTCCTCGTGCTGGAATAACACTGTGTACTAGCCACGTGTGTTCCACTGCGGCTGCTGGATGCCTTCCAAATGCTCACTCTCAGGAACCAATGTATACCTATATAGAGATGCCGCCTAATGCGTTTCGTGATCACAGATCACTTCATCAGAGGATGGCATCTGCGAGTCTTCAATCTGTTTTATACTCTCTTGGTCTGGTCTTGTTAATTTCAAGTTAACCCTTATATACTTTTGCATAATGAGCAAGTAATAGAGGTATAATGCTTAACGAATTAATAAAATAAAATCAATAATTGGTTGACATATATTATAGCGTGAAATTTATAGGAATATATGAAAACAGGCATAATTAACAAGGCAATATGCATATCGGTTTATCTATATAGAATGCCGATATGGAACTTAAAATTGCTTATTTAAGTTCGAGTGCATTTCCAATGCAGATATTTACAATGAAAATAATTACAATGATGGATTGCTAAAAAGTCATTTCGAAAGGACGGAAAGTGAAAGTTAAACAATCGTAAGAAAAAAGACATACTGAAGTTCATCTATGTTACATAATAATGATAGATACTTGTTAACCAAAAGAAAAATAACATAATAACCGTTCTGTTATAACTTACTTAAAAACACATATATATTAGATTTTTAAAACGAATTGGATATACATTCAGTTGGTTTATGCATAAATTAATAGTAAAATCTGACATCCAATACATATAGAGAAATACATAATTCAACAGAATAAGCAAAGTAGTAAGAACAAATTGATAAAATTAGATTCGAAAAAATAAAGTAGAATAAAATAAAAGTAAAATAAAATCTCAGTGTAATTAATAAAAACTTCCTACGCTCTTCAATATCTGGAGAGAAAAGACAAAATATAATGAATCCATATCTGGAGAGAAAAGACAAAATGTGAGTAAATTAATACATATTGTTCCACAATGATAAATATTTGTGATAAAATTAGCTACGTCTAAAAACGTTAAAAGGAGGTATACAAATGACATGAAAAGTGGGGTTTTATTTGATAATTGCAATCTCCCTAGTTTAATGTTAAGTATCTTAATCTTTTAAAACCTTTGCATTGGGATTGCCAATTGATTGGTTAGTCACGATATAAAAAAATAATTCTCCCACTATATGAGGAAAACTAGTGGTTGAGTGAAGTAAGTGCTAGTGATTTGAAAACTATTTAAAGGACCACTATAGTGCCAGGAAAACATACTCGTTTTCCTGGCACTATAGTGCCCTGAGGGTGCCCCCACCCTCAGGGACCCCCTCTCGCCGGGCTCTGGAGAGAGGAAGGGGTTAAACACTTACCTTTCTCCAGCGCCGGGCGGGGAGCTGTACTCCTCCTCTCCTCCTTGCTTGCGACGTCATCGGCTGAATGCGCATGCGCGGCAGGAGCAGCGCACGCATTCAGCCGGTCGCATAGGAAAGCATTTACAATGCTTTCCTATGGACGCTTGCGTGCTCTCACTGTGATTTTCAAAGTGAGAAGCACGCAAGCGCCTCTAGCGGCTGTCAGTGAGACAGCCACTAGAGGCTTTAGAGGCTGAATTAACCCTCAGTATAAACATAGCAGTTTCTCTGAAACTGCCATGTTTATAAAAAAAAAGGGTTAATCCTAGAGGTACCTGGCACCCAGACCACTTCATAAAGCTGAAGTGGTCTGGGTGCCTAGAGTGGTCCTTTAACTCTTTGGCTGTGGGATCATAATTACCTCAGACTTAAACCCGAATATATCTAAAAGACATGAATCTAAATATTATAACATAGTACATAATAGTACATGTGATAATCACTATCTAACTGAACTTATTCCATAAATTGGACAGATATAACTAAAACTCATTTTAAAGAGAATATAAATCAAAAATAAAAATGCAATATTTAGTCTGGAAAAATGAAGAAAGGGAAATTGTAATATGGGAAATTATAGTTGTTTAGTAATAATAAATGTTCATGGTGGGGATGGCCGTATAGAGAGGACATAAATACAATAAGGATTTGTAGAATAAAAGCAGCCTTGTTAAAATGGAATGAAGGAAAAAAAATGTATGTGTGTGTGTGTGTGTGTATATGTGTGTATGTGTGTGTGTGTGTATATGTATGTGTGTGTGTGTGTATATATATATATATCTCAAAGAAAGGCATTGAGTTCAAATTCAATGTTGAGACCAAAAGGCTCCAAGCGATTAAGTTGGAAGATCCATTTTGCTTCATTTTTATCAAGGGCTTTTTCAAAGTCTCCTCCCCTCCAATGTGGGTTGACCTTCTCAATAGCATAAAATTCTAGACCAGCTGGATTATTGGAATGATGACTTGAAAAAATGCCTAGAGAGATTATGTGTAATTAGTCCCTTTTTGATATTGCGGTTATGTTCTCCTAACCTGGTTCTGAATTTTCTTTTTGTTCGACCTACATAATGTTTCTTACAGGGGCATATGAGGAGATAAATAACTCCAATAGAGTTACACTTCAGGTCTGACTTAATTTTAAATTCTTCATCTCCTTTCATATTTTTGAATTTCTTAGTTCTAACTGGTTGGGTTGGGTTTTTTTTGTTTTTTTACAGCCTGGACATTTGTTCCATTTTTGAAAACCAACAGTCTCCTGATTGTCCCTTGGTGATCTAATTTCTTTAATTGTTGGAGCTAATATGGTTTTGGAGCTCGGGAATAAAAAATTTGGGGTTTGTCGTCCAAAATGATACCCAGTGTGTTGTCTTCTTTCAGGACTTTCCAATGTTTATTAAGGATATATTTAATTTTTCCTGCTTCGTCACTGAATTGAGTAATAAACGCTGGAGTCTCTGTGTCTGGTTTCAGTGATTTTCTTCTACTTTCCAGAGTTTCTTCTCTTGATAGTTCTAAAGCTTTATTCATTGCACTGGTCAACATATCATTATCATATCATTTCTTCAGAAATTGGCCTTTCATTTCCTCCATCTGGTTTGTACAAATATCTAATTCTGTACAGTTTCGTCTTAATCGCTTAAATTGCCCATAGGGGATGTTGTCAAGCCAAGTTTTCTTATGGTAGCTATCCGAGGGAATGAAGCTGTTGCAATCAACGGGTTTTCTGAACGTTTTCGTGTGGATTCTCTCTTCTTTGATATATATTTCTAAGTCTAAAAATTCTACTGAGAATTGTGAATGAGTAAAAGTGAATCTTAAAAATTGTGAGGATTGAAGTTGAGGTAGTTTTTTAATTCAGTTAGGGAGAATAGATCCTCTTTCCAAATAATACAATCATCGATATAGCGCCGCCATAGGACCTGGTTTGCACTGTGTGGGGTATCGTTACAAATAAATTCTTCTTCCCACTTTCCCATAAACAGGTTGGCGTAACTTGGTGCAAACCTGGTTCCCATGGCGTTGCCCTCTATTTGGAGATAAAACTTCTGTTGTGCCTAAAATGAGTTGTGACTCAGAATAAAAGAGATTGCTTGGAAGCTAATCTGATCGTTCTTTAACTCAGAATACTTGGCAAAAGATGTTGTATGGCTTCACATCCTTGAAGGTGTTCTATTATCGTATATAATGATGTTACATCGGCAGTCACTAAAAAATATTCTTTCTTCTATTCAATATTTGATAACACTTTGATGATTTGAGTAGTATCCTTCAGATATGATGGGAGTTGAACTACCATGGGTTGTAGAAATTGATCCACATATTGGGAAAGGTTAGATGTCAGTGAATTGATCCCTGAGATGATTGGCCTTCCAGGTATTATGTACTATGTTATAATATTTAGATTCATGTCTTTTAGATATATTCGGGTTTAAGTCTGAGGTAATTATGATCCCACAGCCAAAGAGTTAAATAGTTTTCAAATCACTAGCACTTACTTCACTCAACCACTAGTTTTCCTCATATAGTGGGAGAATTATTTTTTTATATCGTGACTAACCAATCAATTGGCAATCCCAATGCAAAGGTTTTAAAAGATTAAGATACTTAACATTAACCTAGGGAGATTGCAATAATCAAATAAAACCCTACTTTTCACGTCATATGTATACCTTCTTTTTAACGTTTTTAGATGTAGCTAATTTTATCACAAATATTTATCATTGTGGAACAATATGTATTAATTTACTAACATTTTGTCTTTTCTCTCCAGATATTGAAGAGCGTAGGAAGACTCCCAGATGCCATCCTCTGATGAAGTGATCTGTGATCACAAAACGCGTTAGGCGGCATCTCTATATAGGTATACATCGGTTCCTGAGAGTGAACATTTGGAACGCATCCAGCAGCCGCAGTGGAACACACGCGGCTAGAACACAGTGTTATTTCAGCACGAGGAGGTCCCAATTCTCCATCCGGCAAGAGAGTTTAACCAACATCTTTGGACCCCCAGTCTGCTATACCTGGTATTATTGCTACTCTCATTTGGGACTGTTTTATTTACTAGTCTTTTATGTTATTACGTGTTTTGTCGACAGTTTACATGTACTAATACATTTTCTTGCATAGTACTCTGTCTGCTGCACTATATATTAGACTTAGTTCCAAGGATTTAAGAATCCCTTGTGGGATTTATGATTTTCATTCCTTTTAATATATGGTGTATTGATTCTGTACTTTTATATACTACAGAATCTATACTAGATTAATTAGGAGGTTATGATCTGACTAGCTGACACATTTAAAGAGGAATCAAGAGCATTCTCATTAACTTATTAATCTGTTATTTGCATTTCCATTTCCACTGAGTCCTGTATTTATTATTGATTTATTTCAATAAGCATCTAACACTTTTTATATTTGTAACCCTTTGTGGTGGTTATTACTTTTACAAGTCTTACAGTGGTTTTGGTTGTCACATCCTATATCGAGATTTAACTTTGGAAGGATATTCTACCATATATTGGTGTCTATTCACTGTATAGTTGCATATCCTAAATGTTTTAACCTCCGATTCAATAGATGTCAGCACTTTTATAAAATTTACACAAAATGCCACCTTAGCTTTCAAACAGACAGCCAGGCAGGTTTTCTTCCACAGAATTAATGGAAATGGCAGACGCGCTGTTGTCAGGTTTATTGAGAAGCATAGGAAAGCGGCAATTGTGAGTTTGTGTGCATGCGCGCACATAGCTCCATCACAGAGGTTTCTTAATAATAAGCCTCTGATTGACGTGTTCCTCGGCACAGACTGAAAGTTTGTACTGGGAAAAGAAAGGAGGGCTTGCATTGGCTGCAGACAGCAGATTTGCTGCTTTTGCAAGATGTTTTTTCATATACCCCCGAAGAAATAAAACATACAGGGATATAATTTCTAATTAGTGGGGTAATAGCTGTTTGATCCAAGGAGACATCTGACTGCTATTTTGGGGTCAAGAAGGAATTTTTTCCTAGTTTGTTGCACAATTGGAAGCGCTTCAGACTAGGTTTTTTGCCTTCTTTTGGGTCAACCGCAAAAACATATGTGAGGAAGGCTGAACTTGATGGACGCAATTCTCTTTTCAGCTATGTAACTATGTAACTATGTAAAGTATACAGGACAAATTATGTACATTACGTACATTACTTTCTTTGGGGATATATCTACTGCATTGTTAAAAAATATATATATATGTGTTCCTTTAAAGTTTATTTAACAGAGCAAAATATTAGAATTTCTTAAGTAAATACACTTTAAGATCTGATTGAAAATTATTATTATTTTTTTCATGGAGGGTGTTTTTGTCACAGCCAAGGGAGCTGTGGTTAGGACTGCATAAACAGGAACAAAAGTGATTTAACGCATGAGTGGCTGAGAATCAATTACGAATTGAGCAGATTCCTGCCATGATTACAGATTATCGTAAAAAACCCAGACAAGAAGGAATATAAAATATTCAGACATTGATGTGTCTCTTACATAATGGGTAGTACATGAAACACAGATTATTTCATGATACTCTTTGTAGTCAAGGAAACAGGTTAGAGCAGGTTAGATGAGAAAGCTACAAATCAAACGATAAACCACATTACTATATCTTCTTTAAACACAATGTATAGGTTATGGGAATTAACTTTTGGTAATCACCCGATTACGATTAACATAGTACGCAGGAGTTAAGAGGTCTAAGTGACAATGTAATGAAAACAGTAACAAAATATTGGGTTCCAAAGAGAAAATTATGAAAAAAGATTAAATATATTCAATAAACAATACATCATCGACAAAAAATATAGAACAAATATGAATTACAACAAACAAAGACACTATTGCCTGGTAACTGGTGGCTTCAATTGCTGTAAATAAAGAGCATTGTGTCAATATGTAAAACATATGATTCAATGCGATTAGAGTATATGCCAGTGGTTCCCAACTCAGTCCTCAAGTGCCCCCTACCAGTCCAGGGTTTTAGGGATTACCCTGTTGCGTCTAAAGTGTTTTATTCTTTTTTCTAAAAATGCCTTAGACATAATATGGTAATCCCTAAGTCCTGCACTGTTAGGGGGTACTTGAGGACTGGGTTGGGAACCAGTGGTATATGCTGTTTCACGTTGGCAAAATCATTTTGCAAATCACACACTTTTATAAGGCACGAAGGTAGGTGTTTCCTTGTCAGAACAGTTTGGGAAATATTCTAGGTAATGGCCAATTATACATGTTAATTGGAGGGGTGAAATGTAACTGATCCTTGTGAGTTTGTGTGCATGCGCGCACATAGCTCCATCACAGAGGTTTCTTAATAATAAGCCTCTGATTGACGTGTTCCTCGGCACAGACTGAAAGTTTGTACTGGGAAAAGAAAGGAGGGCTTGCATTGGCTGCAGACAGCAGATTTGCTGCTTTTGCAAGATGTTTTTTCATATACCCCCGAAGAAATAAAACATACAGGGATATAATTTCTAATTAGTGGGGTAATAGCTGTTTGATCCAAGGAGACATCTGACTGCTATTTTGGGGTCAAGAAGGAATTTTTTCCTAGTTTGTTGCACAATTGGAAGCGCTTCAGACTAGGTTTTTTGCCTTCTTTTGGGTCAACCGCAAAAACATATGTGAGGAAGGCTGAACTTGATGGACGCAATTCTCTTTTCAGCTATGTAACTATGTAACTATGTAAAGTATACAGGACAAATTATGTACATTACGTACATTACTTTCTTTGGGGATATATCTACTGCATTGTTAAAAAAAATATATATATAAGTGTTCCTTTAAAGTTTATTTAACAGAGCAAAATATTAGAATTTCTTAAGTAAATACACTTTAAGATCTGATTGAAAATTATTATTTTTTTTTTCATGGAGGGTGTTTTTGTCACAGCCAAGGGAGCTGTGGTTAGGACTGCATAAACAGGAACAAAAGTGATTTAACGCATGAGTGGCTGAGAATCAATTACGAATTGAGCAGATTCCTGCCATGATTACAGATTATCGTAAAAAACCCAGACAAGAAGGAATATAAAATATTCAGACATTGATGTGTCTCTTACATAATGGGTAGTACATGAAACACAGATTATTTCATGATACTCTTTGTAGTCAAGGAAACAGGTTAGAGCAGGTTAGATGAGAAAGCTACAAATCAAACGATAAACCACATTACTATATCTTCTTTAAACACAATGTATAGGTTATGGGAATTAACTTTTGGTAATCACCCGATTACGATTAACATAGTACGCAGGAGTTAAGAGGTCTAAGTGACAATGTAATGAAAACAGTAACAAAATATTGGGTTCCAAAGAGAAAATTATGAAAAAAGATTAAATATATTCAATAAACAATACATCATCGACAAAAAATATAGAACAAATATGAATTACAACAAACAAAGACACTATTGCCTGGTAACTGGTGGCTTCAATTGCTGTAAATAAAGAGCATTGTGTCAATATGTAAAACATATGATTCAATGCGATTAGAGTATATGCCAGTGGTTCCCAACTCAGTCCTCAAGTGCCCCCTACCAGACCCTGTTGCGTCTAAAGTGTTTTATTCTTTTTTCTAAAAATGCCTTAGACATAATTTGGTAATCCCTAAGTCCTGCACTGTTAGGGGGTACTTGAGGACTGGGTTGGGAACCAGTGGTATATGCTGTTTCACGTTGGCAAAATCATTTTGCAAATCACACATTAAAGGCACGAAGGTAGGTGTTTCCTTGTCAGAACAGTTTGGGAAATATTCTAGGTAATGGCCAATTATACATGTTAATTGGAGGGGTGAAATGTAACTGATCCTCATTACAAATATTCTTCAATTTCACATATGCTACATGAGGTTAAGTATTCACACTGACTATTGATTATCAGTATCCTTTAAAAGTGGTCTCAGGACTCATGAACATTTTTAATTATTATTTGTCTAGCTCCAACATTTTCCCAGCTTTCCAGTGACATAAAATAGCAATTTTATTAAGGGGACCCTATAGTCACCAAAACAACTTTAGCTTAATGAACCAGTTTCTGATGATAGATTTTGCCTCTGAAGTCTCACTCTCAATTCAGAGAGTAACTTACTTTAGACGTTTTTATCTCCTGCTCTCTAAATTCAACTTTAATCACATGCATTAGGCTCCTGCAGGGTCTAGCAAGCTATTAGCATAACAGAAGATAAGAAATTCTAAAAATGTAACCGAATTAGCAATAAAGCAAGTGTAAACACTAGACGACTCTTTACAGGAAGTGTTTAGGAAGGCTGTGCAAGTCATATGCAGGAAGGTGGGACTACGGCTGCTTAAACAAAGTGATGTAACACCTACATGGCAGAGAATTGAGCAGTTAGACTGCATACTGCAGGGGCATGATCAATACACCAAATCTGTTTCAGTAAGCAAGTTGTTTTGATGACTATAGTGTCCCTTTAAGGGCATTAGGCAAATATAATGTTTTAACTTTCTATGTTTGCTTTCACTAGCAGTATGCATATGTTAAAAACAAACTTTAACGATAAGGTATATATAAATTTGATGAAACAGAATATTAGAGTAGTCAACCACAAATAAGCATAGTCTATGTTTTCTGTCACTGGATAGCTAGGAAAGTCTTGATTTCTAACATGTCAAAAGGCTCTTATTATTCCTGTTTGAAGCTTACAAAATTGTACTTTAGTCATTATCATGACTCAGGCTAAAGTATTTTTTTTTTTTTAACTAGACTTATTAGGCCAATAAACTGGATTTACAGATCTCATCTGCTCTACCGCAAATTTGAGTAGACATTGGTCCCCTGGAAGAATGAACTCATTTTCTCAAAATCTGTGATAGTTCAGACCATAAACTGGGAAACTAATTTAGCTAATGTAGCTGGTGAGCCGGGATTATGAAGTTTGCAAAACGAGAGGAATGACTCTATCTAGTGACAATGTCTCTCTGCTTCTCAACAAGGATATTACCAGTTTTAATTGCTTGATAAAATGCTATTTTGCTATTGGCAGGATACAGTAAATGCTAAATTTCAACTTAATTGCAATTCTTTTTGTTTCAGAGGAACTGCAGATACTTCATATTGCAAAATTCAGATTTCGTTGGGATGGCTAACTATAAGGCCTCAATTTAACATTGTTAGATAAGCTTACCAAATGATTTGATATTTTTTAATAAACTTTTAACATGATTTTTTTCAAATATTTGAAATCCTTTTTTTTTAATATATGATATATCTTCTAAAAAATATATTTCAAAAATTCAAAATAAAAAATATTTTTCATTATATTAAATCATTTTAAACATTTATCCAAAAATATGAAATTGGAAAGCAATCTTAAAGTATATTTATATCATCCAATTTAACTGCACCAAGAACTCTCTTAGGCCATAGACTACCTATATTATTAAATTATTTTATTTAATAAACACATTGTGGGATTTCAAATTTATGACCATCTTTAGAACAGAATCCTTCATTTTTTACAGGTGGGCACCTTTGAACTATTCGGGATGATACCGGAGTGTGTTCGAGGTCGCCGGAGGTCCACGTTACCGACAAACAGAGAGCAGACTTGGCGACTTAGTGAGTCGGGGAGAGTGTAGAAGTGGCCGATCTATTTAAATTTGCACTTTTTGCAAAATGAAAAAAATAGGACACAGTCTTCACACATAAAGCTTTTCAGCAAGCTAAACTGCTTTAGGGATCTGAAGTGTCCCATTAACAAAAAAAAACTGTTTAGTGAGGTTTTAATAATAAAACTAATTGAAATGAAGAAATCCAACATCCTTATCTCAGAAACTTGAGAAAGCCATCTTAGCTCCTTGTCAATCATTGTTATACGCGCCATTGTTTGCACCTGGCAGTTAGCAAAGAGAAACCATATAGAGAGAATCATTTATTTTATATTTCTCCTATTTATTTGCAATGTTTGCTTTAGCTTTGCCTTACCCAAGTTGGATTTTGATTTTATTTGCTAAATCTTTAATATACATCAATACAAAATAGAACATCTATTAAAAAAATGTTAACAAAAGATGTAGGTGATTTTTCTATTTTTTTATAAAATGGTGTAAATTCTTGAAAACTGAAAATTCAACTTTTACTAAACTGACAGCTCGTTGTTTGTTAACACTGGCCTGTCTTCAGAGCAAAGAAGGTGCAGTCATTGGCTCTCCTCACAAACCATCGAAAGTGGCAGGGGAGGTGTGGGTAGGGCTCACGCTGGACCACTTCGGGTCCAAGGCAATCATCAACAGCACAGTGATCTTGAGTTATGATATGACACTTTCTTTTTGATACTAGCTTTCTGTGACATATCTGTGTAGCATCAATTGGTAAAGAGTTAAAAGTGTGAAACGCATGGGTCCAAAATTAGATACATATAGTTGCTATACTTATAGCACTTCATTTCAACCAGCGCTCTAAATATTCATAACAAGTTCACATCTTCGTACTGAAATCACTCTTCGCATTAATCATGATTAAGAACATAATTACAATATCGGAATGAAAGAGGATGACAGTGCAGAAAACCTGACATCATTTAATTATTCCTGCATCCCCTCACAAATTTTGACATTGATGATGAAACTTTAGAGGTCATGAGTGACAAATGGACATAAATCATTGACCTTTATAGATGCTGTTAAACATGAAATGACGTTTGAATACACAGAGCCTTGGAGGCTGCATTATAATCCAGTTGGCGATTCTCTTTTCAGAGTTGTCACCAAGGCCAACTAATTCATTAGTCAACCGAGGTTCATACACAGGGCACCTTACTGTCAGCAGATTTTTGCCATGAATCACTTAAATTAGTATATACATACATTATCAATCTAAGCATAGTTTCTGGAGTTACTTTATACTTTTAGAGTAGGGGCTGATGATGAACAATGTCATTGTACATAAAGACAGTGTAATAGCTTTTTCTTATTCACCCTAAAACAAAAAGACAAAAATCGCATATAGTGGAAGTGGTGGTGTATTAAAATACCACTATTGGACCTATTCTCTAAAGCAAAAATCTGTGATCAACTGCCATGTGGCTTGTGAAATGTAGGACCATATAGCTCCTAGAAATAATCTCATGTCCAACCAAGTTAGCCGTCATATCTCAACTTACTGTTTATGCGATAGATGTAAATGTTCCATGTTTTTGTTCTGTAGAATTCTGATGTGTTTTTTGTGCGCTCCTTTCAATGATAGAAAAAAGTATACAGGATGTCATGAAAGAAAAAATAATAATAATAATCAGCCGGACTGAAGAGCCCACTTATAAAATGTATTTTTTATTTATTATGTATAAATGTATCTTAAAAAACAAAATTGTATGCAATAAAAGCAACACTGAATCTGGATATGTTCAAAGCTCCCGGCTACAGGTGGAGAGCTGATGCATATACTCTCCCAAGCAGGATTACCACAGTATCAATACAATCAGAAGCAGCAAATGGCAAATCAACCAAGGAAAGTGTATGCAGCCCAAAGGAATCACTCCAATATGGAAAAACTTAAAGGACCACTCTAGGCACCCAGACCACTTCAGCTTAATGAAGTGGTCTGGGTGCCAGGTCCAGCTAGGGTTAACCCATTTTTTAATAAACATAGCAGTTTCAGAGAAACTGTTATGTTTATTAATGGGTTAAGCCTTCCCCCTAATCCTCTAGTGGCTGTCTCATTGACAGCCACTAGAGGCGCTTGCGTGCTTCTCACTGTGATTTTCACAGTGAGAGCACGCAAGCGTCCATAGGAAAGCATTATGAATGCTTTCCTGTGTGACCGGCTGAATGTGCGCGCAGCTCTTGCCGCGCGTGCGCATTCAGCCGACGGGGAGGAACAGAGGCGGAGAGAAGGAGGAGAGCTCTCCGCCCAGCGCTGGAAAAAGGTAAGTTTAAACCCCTTTCCCCATTCTAGAGCCGGGCGGGGGGGGGGGAGGTCCCTGAGGGTGGGGGCACCCTCAGGGCACTATAGTGCCAGGAAAACGAGTATGTTTTCCTGGCACTATAGTGGTCCTTTAAAATCGTCACACAAGAGGTCAGTGACTCACATGTGGGCTCCAAATACCCCTCTCCAACCTTTCAAGCCAAAAAACTAAACATAGAACATATACACCATAATAATGATAAACAAAATGCATAAAAACTAAATATTTAAATGTTTCTATGGTTTGTCAGTCTTTAAGAGACTTAGAATCACATTTTGTGTAGATAATTTCTGAGAGTGCTATAGTGTTACCTTTTCTTGATTTATTTACATAGCCTCCTGCTCTCCTGGGTGGAAGGGTTTTAAAGCGTAACTGCTGCGCAAAGTAGTTGTAGTGGGACCTTATAGAACACAAAAATTACTCTACAGTTATCTCCCTCCATGGATTTGTAATAAACACTTATTCTTCATTGAAACTAGTTATGATTATTTACATTTTATGGATCATAAATCTTAACAGTTTATTGGCAGTTTCAGAGGACACTCCGTGTCCCTAATGTGCAAGAAAACATCTAAAAAGATTTTGAGCAGGGTCTATGTTTCAGTCTATTTGACCCTTTAAATTTTAAAAGTGTCACTGAGAATTTAACACAAATGAGACATGCTGTTAGTTTCTTGATCATTCCAGCAAGTGCTTTAGTGGTTTGGATCTTCCTTTAAAAGTAATCACCTTTCTACTACTGTTGCCACCACAAGAGTTTCATGGGTGATGGTGTTACGATGATATAACTCCCACCTCCTGAGTTATCCTACCTACCACCCTCCTCTGATAGGACTGTCCCTGCTAAGGAACATTTCCCCAAATAGAACATATCTTCTCCGTTACACTCACTCATTGTCAAAACAGAGTGGCACCTATCACTATATTTCTATTCTAATGTAGCAACTGCAAAACACTTTTGCTAGAGGACAAAACTTGAAAATCTATACATTTGCAAGCAAGTTTGCTAACGCAATATATAGATGAAATTGCACAGTCTTTTATTTGATTGAAATTTGTGTTTACAATGACAGATTTCCAGGCATATCTAAGTACTTTAAAATGCAAGCTCTGTGGATGACCCACATGTTGGTAAGGGTGAGCACAACCTTCTATAATGGTACCTGGTAACTTTTGTTGTATGTAACAAGCTTGTAGCAGAGCTGCAATGTTAAATCCCAATATCTCCACTGGTATAGAAAGTAATTAAAGTAAAGTGCTGAAAATGAAGGCAATATCCCAAATCCCCCAGTAACCGGATGAAACACAGTTCTGGGAGTGAACTGACAATTTTATTCACAGCTCCAGTATTTATGTGATTCCCCATGCAAGGGATTTCCTTAGTCACTTCACAGGGGTTATACAGTAGTGGACTACATGGGGAACTGAAAATACAGGGCATTTCTCCCACCATACACTGCTGTACAGGAGGGATACTCCCACTAGAACATCCTGTTAAGTGGATTATCCCTCCATACAGCAGAACAGACTTTTCACATAAAATTGCATAACTTCAATATTACACATATGATTCTACCGAATGACCGTTCGGTAGATAGCTGGGGTCTGAGCGCACACTTTGTGAAAGTACCGCTCAGATCCCAGCTTAAATAACCAAACGCCGTACGAAACACACATTATTTTCCATTCACCTGAAAAGTACCGAACACATGTGGGGGAATAAAGTACCGAAGGACCGGTGCTCCCGAATGGCCTGGCAGTCCGGCAGTGTTTGTGCCGTCGAGTAGCCGATTTTAGTTCCAGGCACTAGACGACCAAACACCGCTGGTATAACAAAGGATCCAAGATGGCCGACCGCCGCGTGGTCGGTAGCCGAACGACAGCCTAGGAAAGCACTTATCCACCGATTGCTACAATGTTGCAATCGGTTAATGGGAACCACACAACCCTCTCTGTGTGCGCTCCCATTCGGTACTTTATTCATTTCACGAACAGTGTATAAAGTCATTGTTCGTGAAACTACCATAGGAATGCTAACAGCTTTCGGCTGTTAGCCTATGCATACTCACTATTATAAAACACACGAATGCATTCTTACACCAGGTTAACACAGCATTTCAGACAACCTTTAAATGTTATGCAGTGTGACCTAAAGTGGCTAGGTTTGTCACAAAGCTCAAAGCATTTTGGGACAGAATAGAGCATCTTTATTTTTCATATCAGTCCTAGAACATCTATATATCTAGGATGAAGCAATATGAAAAGAGTCAGTTAAAGATATTTGCTAATCTATACATTCTGACTTTTGAATGGATGACTTGTATTGTGGCACATTGTTTTTCCTTTTAAAATAAAAATTAAGAAAACAAATGATAAATGGACTTGTGTTAATCTAAAAAGTATTCTTCATAATGGTTTGCAAAACTCTCTTGGCATGCTACAAAACAACTTATAATCTTACTTGAGATAATAGAGATTGCTAATGCTGCCCGACTGCTTTATTTGCTATGTGGATGGTGGGACCTGTGGGAGATTTTTAGATATACTTTTTTTTATTAATCTGGATGAAGGATTAGTTTGCAGAGGTTAATTATATCCGTAACAACATTGACTGAATGTCTAACAAGGAACAACCTGCTTCTATTTCTTCACTCAGGTTTAGGCTTCAGGGTAGCAGAGATCAGACTTTCGAGATTTAACTCGGGAAAAACTGAAGATGAAACAATTACATAAAACAAGCCCCAAACCAAGCATATAAAACACATTTTAAAACTCAAAATTTTAATATTGTCAGTTCAATAAACCAACAAGATAAAACACAAGGTTAATCAATAAAATGGGAATTGTCACAAATTAAATGTGAATTCAAAGTTAAAGGGACATTCTAGACCCCTAAAGCTCTCAAACTTGCTTTATGTGTGTCTGTGTTTGTTCATTTAAAACTGAAATTGGTACTTTTATAAATTAACCTTGTTACATCCCACCTGACCGTCAATCATACAACAAAAGCTGTTACTTCCTGGTTACCTAGCTAAACTCCAGAGGCAGAAATTACCAGAGCACTTGCCTTTTAAAAACGTATTATTAAGGAGGTGACCATGGGGCTGAGGACTTGGTCGGACCACGCACCAGTCATGGTAACGTTTGCAGCACTATACCCAGCTAGGGGAAGGGGGAAATGAAGACTCAATGAAGGGCTGTTGGACATCACCCCGGTGCTGACCGGGTAACCAGGGAAGCCTCCGAGTATTTTAAGAGTAACATCACAGATGAATTCCCATTACACGGTATGGGTAGCCAAAAGCGGCCGATAAGAGGGGTGCCATTAGGGAAGGCTCATCCCTACTAAGAAATTCATTCAGACACACACGATAAGCTAGTGAAGGAACTAACGGAGTTAGAAACACACAAACCATCTGGAGAACTTCAGAGCGAACCTATTACAACTGCCCTGACATGTTACAGTCAGGGTAATAAGGCTGGCAAGCTTCTAGCCAACAAGCTCAAACCAAGCTCAATTCCAAACAGCTCCAATCTCTACAAACCTTTATTGACTCAACATCCAAGGGCAAACTGTACAACCCGACAGACACACTTGCTGAACTAGCACAGTACTATCACAACCTATACAACCTAAAAGATGACCAACTATTACACACCCGTCCACAGGTGACATTCACAGACCTTTTAGACACAATAATTATGGCCCTATACCAAACCTGCACGGCAAGAGTCTTTAACTCTGGATTCCAATCCAAGCACAATATACTTTCAATGGCACCCGCCTCCTGGTATCACTTTCATAGAGACACCAGATTCTATGCTTAGAACCAGTCATTCACATGTAAAGTCCCATCCAGGAATCAAGGGTCTCAACACAGGGCTTTTTTCCAAAAAATTGCTCTTTCGCAGACTCTGTCCTACTTTTTTTAACTCACCCACAAACATTCATCATGCTCACTGATGGAGGGGGCGACACAATATGGGAAGATCTCATATTACAAGAACAATCTCACCGCCCCTTCTTAGTGCCCATTGGCAATCCCTAAAGGATTCCCACCCCTTTGACTGGAGGAAAACATTCCTTAAATATCTTGGTATTAATCTAGCAAAGTCAGACACACAACTAATTCAAGAGAACCATATCCCCATAACACAAATTACAAACCCAACTAGATACATGGCGCTGACCATTGACATTCCCTCCTCTACAGTGCAGTCCCTAAAGGATTCCCACCCCTTTGACTGGAGGAAAACATTCCTTAAATATCTTGGTATTAATCTAGCAAAGTCAGACACACAACTAATTCAAGAGAACCATATCCCCATAACACACAAATTACAAACTCAACTAGATACATGACAGGATTTGGAGGTGTCATGGTTGGGGAGGATACACACTACCAAAATGATGGCACTATACCTTTCCACACCATACCTGTGGAGCTACCAGATAAACTGCTGAAAAGATTCCAAACCATTCAACGCATACATTTGGAAAAAAAAAACCTAAGAATAGCGAGGCGCTAACCTGACTACCACCCGTAAAGGGAGGCTTAGGTATCCCAAACGTGAAATCTTACTACAAGGCGACGGTATTGGCACATGGACTGGGAGGCCTGTTGGGTGCCAAACCGCCAATTTGGCTCCACCTGGAGGATGGAAACAAATTAGAATACATGCTGAGGTCCTTCGCGAAATGGGACCCTAAACGTCGCGGACCCATACCCAGCACACGCTTCCTGATGCGCAGTTGGGGGAAATGGGCACGCACACTCACAGGTATAGACAACCTCATATTTTTTGCCCCCACAAAAATTCTTTCGACACTATCAAAGGACATACCTATAGGACCATGGATACAAAATGGTGTAGAATCCATGCACAACCTGTACACACCACACGGCCTCAAGCCATTCCGAGAGCTGCAACAAGAATTCTCCCTACCAGTTAAAGCTATCTTCACATACATTAGACTAAAGCACATAACAAACGCACACAATGTACACCACTGAGAAGTATCCCAACTCACTAAATTTATACTGCACTGTATAGGCAAAAATACAAAGGCAAAACCCCTCTCCCTATGCTACAATGCCATAAATAACGCCGACCCACTGACCAAACACACCTATATCATCACCGATAGGGAGGAGATTGAGACAGGGGGATATAGGCACTATGCCGAAGTGGCAGAGCACTTTATCATGGTCACCACCCAGTCTACAAGGTAACAATGCTTTACAATACCGGCCGTGACTGTTGCCCCAGAGTGCACATGAAAGCGCACCTGAAAATGCGAGTAGTAGCAATAGCTATGGTGTGTGCTAGGTTGATCGGTCCCTGTCCCATTTTGAGAATATATGCATGCCAGGATGTCTGTACACACATCCTTATACTAGGAAGGTACACCATCAGTGACAATCATATGCAAAACCTGTGAATCCCATGCACCGAATATATTGGTTGTAATATTTATATTGTTTTCTATGTATCTTGCAAAGCTGTGTAAATTACATTTAGTTTAGCCCTCCCCTCTTTCTTTTCTGTATCCCCATTTGTCGTTTATTTTATTGTGAAAACTTTCAATAATAATCAGACAAAAAAAAACAAAACATATTATTGAGCTCCATTGGCAAGTCTGTGATTCGACAACCACAGAAAGTCTGGACAGGGTTAGAAGGGGAGGGCTTACAACTTTTGCAAACTGTTTTTAGATATACCCACAATGAAAAAATGCATAATCAAAAGCATGCATGTTTTCATTGGGGGTATATCTTCTAAACAAATGTTTCTTTTTTATTTGGGCAGTGGAGTGTCCCTTTACCTTCAAACATCAGGCCAAAATAGACTTCTTGAATAAATGGCTGACTTTGATATTTTTTCCAGTTCACCTATTTTGACGCAAAACATCATTATCAATTCACTTTGAATTACCAATAATTCACACAATAAATTATTTTTTTTTAAACGTAATGAACATGTGCAGCAGGTGGGATCTATAATTAAATACACCGTGGAGGGGGGTGGTTTGAAAAGCCACCCCCCCCTCCTTAAAAAAATGATTCTACAAATTTGCCAAGATCCTTGCCAACCCACCAAAAAATTACCTGTCTACCTCCCTCACGCTAATAATAGTGAAGGGGACCCAATAAACTAATTTCCTGTAATAAATAAATAAATTGATGTATACTTACCATTAGATGTCTTCTTTCGACTTTTCTTTTTGGTCAGCACTGAAAAAGACCTAAAAAATATATAATAACCCATCGATATGTCTGCGCAGACTGAGCTTGCATGGTGGGCTTTCATATTTTATGTATCCTCAACCAATTAAATATGCTGTTATAGTATTTCAAGCAGCTGACCTGTTTATTGGATTTGGCTGTTAGAATTTCTACTGGCAATAAATCTAGTCAAACTTGGATGAAAATATCTTCCGAAATCAGATTCAAATGGGTTTACTGGGTTTTAAAAATAAATTGTAATCAAGGTCAATATACAAAATATCAAAATGTGCAAAAAGTATATGCATATGCAGAATAAATACTTATAAACAAGTAAAAAGAAATCTATATAGGGACACTAGTAAGAAAGTATGAAAGAACTAAGTGTAAATAGAAGCACTTACATAATGCAGGTTTACTGATCATTGGCATGGTATACAAGGTTTATGTTTTAAAGGTGGAATTGGCAGGATGTAGCAAAAAACTGCGCATGAGGTGTAACGATGAGGTCTGAATCAACGATAAAATTAAGACAGCAAGCTTACAAGGAACAACTGATGCGGGTACCATCAACTTGCAGGAAAGAGGATGATCAGAATTATGAGGAGGAAAAATAAGAAGCTCGGTTTTAGAGAGATTGAGTTTCAGAAAACAGGAGGACATCCAATCAGAGATGGATGAAAGCAAACTGGTAACAAGTTCTGTGACACCAGGTGAGTGAACAGGGAAGGGGAGATATATCTGGGTGCCATCGGCATACCGGTGGAAGTGGAACCCAAAGGAATTAGTAAATTTGCCTAAAGAGGCAGTATAGAGAGAAAGCAAAAGGGGACCAAGAACAAAGCCTTGGGGGACTCCAACCAAGATAGGACAAGGGAGATAGTGTCATTAGAAAAGGAGACACGAAATGAACGTTGGGAGAGATAGGACGAGAACCACAAGAGGACAATGTCACAGAGACAGAGGGATTGAAGAATTTGAAGAAGGATCCACAGTATCAAAGGCAGCAGAGAGGTCAAGACGAATTGGAATAAAGCTGTGGCCTTTTAGCCACAATTAGATTGTTAGTTACTTTAATCAGAAAAGTCTCAGTAGAGTGGAGGGGGCAGAAGTCAGATTGAAGAGGGTTGAGGAGAGAGTTGGAATTGAGAAAGCAAGCCAGACCGGTAAGGACAAGTCGGTTCAGAAGCTTCGAGGAGAAAGGGAGCAGGGATATGGGACAATAGTTGGAAAGAGAAGATGTGCTGTGTTTGATGACTTGGCACAGTGAAAATATGCTTATTGTTTGCATATACTTCTTCTTTAATACAAAGAGAAATGCAAAAAATTTGCAAAGTGGACTTTTATAATAGAAACACAAAGACTGCATCGGTAAATGAGAGCTTTCATTTTAATTAAGAGCTGCTTAAATAAAAATACCTGACCTTTTCTGTTTTAGAGAATGACTACTTAGAAAATTCTCTTGTTTAATTTCTTGGGAAGCCTTGTTATTATTGTATCTTCTCGTCAATCAATGAGACAGATTCCAGCAGATGGTTTTTAAATGGAGAGCATAGGCAGGTGTTTTAATTTCTGCCTCTCATCCGCACATGCAGATAGCTAAAAGTATTGATTAACCTTTCACAAATCTGGCTTCTCACTAGGATGCCAGGCTTCAAACAGTCTCCTCTTCAAGATCAGCATGTAGCTGGTTACCTATCAAACAGAACTGCATGAATGGTGGCATGTAATCACTGTAAGGAAGAATACAATATACAAACAATTCCTTAGAATATAATAAAATACAGGTATACTCCAACATGTAAATGGGGAAAACAGCCTTTAGAAGGCAAAATGGGTAAAGAATGTGATATTAATCTGTCAACTGGCAACCCAGTGTGTGTGCCTGTCTTTGTTCGTGTTGTACGCATCTCTGCAAATGTGCATTAGTCATCCAGATAAAAAGGCACAAAAATTTAATTGTAGTAATGTATTAGTGATTACAATTCTGTTTTGCTGTTATCCATGGGAATATCACCAAAAAAGGGGCACAGTATTTTTTTGGACATGCCTTCAAGCTGTTTGCCAAAATGTTCCAGACTTTTGAAATAAGGAAAGAGACATGTTTTAGAAAACTAGAGGATTGAACCCCTGCAGTAGATGAAGAGGGAGAATGCCATATTCTGCTAGGATTCCTGTTTTGATGTTTCAAGCAAGATCATGGTCCTGTTCTCTGATTCATGGGGTGAGGAATGAATAAACCAAGTACACTGGGAAATGGGATACATTTAAACGTGCAAATTGAAGGCCAAGGTAGTGGAGACATATAGCTTAGGAACACATCCTTTATTGAAATCCAAGCTTCCTTTGTCCTTATTCATTGGAGAAACAGTTACATGTTCTAATGCTAGTAGACTATTCAATAAGACAACCTTCTGGCAATCTCTAGCCCCAGTGTTGTCTATGTTGCTAAAGCCCATACTGTGATAGTCAACCTTCTAGATTTCACGAGGTTTCAAATGTCCAAAATAGTTACATAGTAATAAAAGCTGAAAAAAAATTCCATTAAATGTAGCCATTCACATATCTCTCTTTCTGTTGTTGAAACTGAAAATGTTGAAAGCCCCAATTTGAAATGATTTGCAATTTTGCTACAAAATGGGAAAAATGACATGACATTCAGATTTCTCCTTAGATCAACAAGCTGTTATCCAAAGTGGACTTTTATAATAGAAACACAAAGACTGCATCGGTAAATGAGAGCTTTCATTTTAATTAAGAGCTGCTTAAATAAAAATACCTGACCTTTTCTGTTTTAGAGAATGACTACTTAGAAAATTCTCTTGTTTAATTTCTTGGGAAGCCTTGTTATTATTGTATCTTCTCGTCAATCAATGAGACAGATTCCAGCAGATGGTTTTTAAATGGAGAGCATAGGCAGGTGTTTTAATTTCTGCCTCTCATCCGCACATGCAGATAGCTAAAAGTATTGATTAACCTTTCACAAATCTGGCTTCTCACTAGGATGCCAGGCTTCAAACAGTCTCCTCTTCAAGATCAGCATGTAGCTGGTTACCTATCAAACAGAACTGCATGAATGGTGGCATGTAATCACTGTAAGGAAGAATACAATATACAAACAATTCCTTAGAATATAATAAAATACAGGTATACTCCAACATGTAAATGGGGAAAACAGCCTTTAGAAGGCAAAATGGGTAAAGAATGTGATATTAATCTGTCAACTGGCAACCCAGTGTGTGTGCCTGTCTTTGTTCGTGTTGTACGCATCTCTGCAAATGTGCATTAGTCATCCAGATAAAAAGGCACAAAAATTTAATTGTAGTAATGTATTAGTGATTACAATTCTGTTTTGCTGTTATCCATGGGAATATCACCAAAAAAGGGGCACAGTATTTTTTTGGACATGCCTTCAAGCTGTTTGCCAAAATGTTCCAGACTTTTGAAATAAGGAAAGAGACATGTTTTAGAAAACTAGAGGATTGAACCCCTGCAGTAGATGAAGAGGGAGAATGCCATATTCTGCTAGGATTCCTGTTCTGATGTTTCAAGCAAGATCATGGTCCTGTTCTCTGATTCATGGGGTGAGGAATGAATAAACCAAGTACACTGGGAAATGGGATACATTTAAACGTGCAAATTGAAGGCCAAGGTAGTGGAGACATATAGCTTAGGAACACATCCTTTATTGAAATCCAAGCTTCCTTTGTCCTTATTCATTGGAGAAACAGTTACATGTTCTAATGCTAGTAGACTATTCAATAAGACAACCTTCTGGCAATCTCTAGCCCCAGTGTTGTCTATGTTGCTAAAGCCCATACTGTGATAGTCAACCTTCTAGATTTCACGAGGTTTAAAATGTCCAAAATAGTTACATAGTAATAAAAGCTGAAAAAAAATTCCATTAAATGTAGCCATTCACATATCTCTCTTTCTGTTGTTGAAACTGAAAATGTTGAAAGCCCCAATTTGAAATGATTTGCAATTTTGCTACAAAATGGGAAAAATGACAACAAAAAAAAATGACATTCAGATTTCTCCTTAGATCAACAAGCTGTTATCCCACATTTGAACTATTATATCCTTGAATATTCAAGCTTCCAAAAAAGCATCCACATGATTTTTAAAGGAATTCTTCAAATACACAAGGCAGCTTAATGACAGCATTGTTAAATCCTAAAAGAACACTCCAAGCACCATAACAACTTAATTCAAATAAAGTTGTTATCGTGCCAGGAGGTGCCTGGCGCTTTTTTTATTAAAGAAGATGAACTATAGAAAAAAAGGTAAGAATTTTTTTTTTTTTGAGAAGTTACTGATTGTCTCAGAGCACCAGCTGACCGCTCTAGCCAATCAGCGACATCCCTTCCCAGCGGCACTCTGCACTTTCTGAAAGTAAATTGCACAAGCTGGATGCCGCTGGGAGAAAGAGAGATCCAGTGCCGGAGGCAGCTTTTGGGGTTAAACCTTTCGAGAACGATTTAACCCCTTCAGTTGAAAAGCGCCAAGGACCTCTGGGTCCTATAACAACTTCATTTCAATGAAGTTGTTATGGTGCCTGGAGTGTTCCTTTAACGTTTTGCTCAGCCAATTTCACAGGAAAACAGAGAGGTATTGTATACTTACATATACAGTTGTAATCAAAATTATTCAAACCCCATTGAAAATCCGGTTTATTGTAAACATTTACATACGTTCAGCTATTTACAATGTACAAATCAAACATAAGCATTGTAAATAGCTCAACACAACCAATGCTTCAAGTGATTTCCCCAAATTCTACTGGAAATGCAACGTATCCCTTATCTCTGTTGCCTAACCAGAACCCAAACGCCAAGCGTCTTTTTATAAATCAGTGAGTAATGCTCCCACTTGGCTTTCTGTTTTTTGGAATTCTAACATTACAAACAATTTGGATAAAAAAAGGGTTAATAACCAAAGCATTTTCACAGCAGCGATTAGCATCATCCATCTGTATTATGATAATTGTTTCACTGGCATCTTGTGTTTAGTGACATTGATATATCATTTTATTTTACAAAGGCATCATTTTTTTGGGATATAAAATACTATTGTATATCTGAGATGTGAATTTCTTTTATAACATCAGATTTGCAATTTTATATTCATTGGCAGTCCATGGTGGAATATAAACCCAGCTGGAATAGAATTTGCCGTCTGTGACATCATTTGTTAGACTGGCTATAATTATAGTTATAGTATGTGTCTTTTTGCATACTAATTCACACTAGCAAATTTGGGCTGTTTTTACTTAAAATACTTTTTTTTTTTTTACTTCACTAGTTCAGTTTAACTAGTTAATTGTCTTTAAACTTAATTTGTAAAAATGTTTTCCTTGCAGGAGCAAGATTAATTAAAAAAAAAAATAGGTATGTGTTAGGCAAATGAAAAAAAAGCCTTTCAATAAATAAAACATATATTAAATAAAAGTATTAATTCTGACAATAAAATGTTCCAGGTTTAGCTTGAGGTTTTTAATTTGACCTGGTTTTGGGGAGGAGGAGGGGGAAAGTAGTTCTTGGCACCACCCACTTCGTGTGTGACACCGCTTTTTGGGATAAAGCAGAAAAAAACCTCTTGCTATAGACTAGTTATTTCAGTTGACATTTGTCCAAATATATTGGGGGATTTATTGAAACTGGACAAGATTTTCAAGTTTAAAATTATTTCATAGAATTGGAACAATATCAAACACTACTCCAGATAGTTACTTTGTGTACTCCATAATAGTATAGTAAGGACAGATTCAAAATATTTCCTGTTCTTGTTTACAGATGTTGTCCTCCATATTTGCATATCGTTGTATTTCTAAATACCATTTCCAGGATGTATGGTGAAGGTGGGGAAGAGCAGAATGCTTGATTTGGTTTTCCGAGGAACATTTGCAGATTTTCAGAGTTCTCCAGCTCAAGGGAAACTCAACATTTCTAAAGAGTTTCCTCTTTCTTCTGCTCATGAATATGTCACGAATAATGCCAATGTTGGTTCATCTGAGAATTCTTTGGGATGGTTAGCTTTTACCCATTCTCAGAGGTCTCCCTAATTTAAAGGGGTAATCCAGATGTTTTCACAGATGCTTTGGGTCTCCCTAATTTAAAGGGGTAATCCAGATGTTTTCACAGGGAAAAATTAAAATTTGCCCCATGCTCACGGTGCCTAGATGGTTATCAAGAGGCCAAAAGAAGGCAGAGATTATTGTCTTGGGATGTTGTAGCTTATATGCAGAGTGAGTATTTACCAAAGGGCAGGCTTATGGTCTATTCTCAGAGTTCTCTGTTTAAACTTCCCACAAAGTCTAACTCAGGGGTAGGCAACCTTTTAGTAGTACTGTGCCAAAACAAGATCTTGATGTCCCTTGTTTTTATTTAATTGAGATGTGTATGCTGCCATATTGTGCTTGTGTTATTTATGGGTGCTGCAGTTGTTTTGTATTGTTGTGTTTGTGCGTGTATATGCTGTTATATTGTATATGTTAGTAAGTAGTTTGTGGTATTGTGTAGGATACCTATCAATGTGGACTGTGTATGAGGGCTACTTGTGTAATTGTGTGTGTCTATGTGTATTGTCAGTGGTGTTGTGTTTGTGTGGACTAGTGTGTGTGTTTATGTGTGGGCTGTTTGTATCATTAGTATGGGGATAGGTTTATTCTGAAGCTCTGTGTATATCTAGCAGCGTGGGTGGCTTCCATGGGGTCCAGTGGGGACCAGGCTGACCAGGTACAGGTCAAGCTCTGTGTATATCTAGCAGCGTAGGTGGCTTCCATGGGGTCCAGTGGGGACCAGGCTGACCAGGTACCGGTCAAGGACAGCAGCTGCAATAGCTGTTGCAAGCTGCTTTACTACAGTGTGGATTCCCATTTACAAATGCGGGGAGGAAGTGATCTGAGTTCACTTCCTCTAAGTGCCGCAATGCGCAATGCATAAAGTAATGATTGTCCCTCACCACCTGCAATCATTAGCAAATAGCTGAAGTCCCACTGGAACTCCTGATGGGTCACAGCCTTGAGTGCCGGGAAAAGGCACCTCAAGTTCCATGTATGGCACACATGCCACAGGTTGCTGACCCCTGGTCCAACTACTGGTGTAGTGGACTATGTCTAATTATTTAACCACTTAATAATAGCTTTTCACTTTTTGAAGAGACTGTGCTACCTAAAAAACATGTTTTTAGCTTGTCATATTGGAACAAGGGGATTGACGTTTGAGATTTGATTATTTCTCTAATCCTATGCATTTTCATTGTAACATAATAGATCACAATATATAGTATTTACTCCTGTAACTTTAAACGTTCTCAAAAAATGTATAGTACACGTCTTAACATTATAAAATGGACAATGCTAACGTTATTTTACACATATCGGCATGTTAATCAAATTAATTGCATTGTGGGTTACAACCTTTTGTGAATTTTATAAAACAAACAAAAAGAAATGGTCCTCTCTAGTTATCCACAGATGCATGAACTCTAGACGAAAGAAGGCATTTCAGTTTCTCCCAACAATTACGTATCTCTATGCAGGGTGAAATATTTTAAATTGGAGCTTCACGCAGTGTTAATTTAATCTCAGTTTCCATAGACTTGATCTGATTAAAAAGCTGCTTGAATTAATTATGCTGTTTTTCTGCATTGCAGAAGCTAAATTTACGTTTACACAAGCAAATATTTTGTTTTTTAAAGGTAAATGCTACTTACGGAAATCTCTCCAATCTGTCTATTTATCCATCATCCCTCCATCTGTCCATCTATGTCTCTACCCTGTACCTGCCCATTTACTAATTACCATTTACTTATCATTTCTTTTAATAAATATTATACATTCATACAGCAAACTGTGAAACCTACAGTTTGATTTTCCGAAATAGATTGGATAGATTATCATATGTTCAATGTTGCCTAAATGACTAGACAAGATTAGGCATTTTTGCAATACCAATTCTGAGTGGACAAAATTAGATTATTATATATCTGGATTAAAAAATAGTAACAGTTTAATGATTTATCGAAATCATTTTTCTTTTGCTATTTTGGATTTTAAAAAATGGGGAGCACGAGTCATTTTAAGTTTAAAAAATAGGATTTTCATTGACCATCCACTCACTCCTTTCACCCTGACAAAAACAAAGCTATTATCACACATTTAGTCTGTAGTAAAAATAACCATCCTCCAGTTTTTCAAAAAGCACAGCACCTATCAGTATATACCAATTGGTCTGTGAAGGAAGCAGGCACAGTCACACCGCAAGACTCAGGAACTTGGGACAAAACCACTAAGACAAAAACTTAAATTTTATTTTAAAACCCTAAAATCAAAGCATCTTACTAACAAAATATTTAGTTTATTGAACAAAAATAAGGTTAGCAACTTGGCAATGTGAGCTATCACTACACTAGCCTGTACACTAGCACTTGGTTCATTAATGCTAATGTAAATGTTGATGATGGTGATACTGGTGATGTTGATGGCGTTGGTATTGTTTATGCTGAGGGTAACAATGACAATGGTTGAGCTACTTTTGTCACTGGTAGCAGGCGCAATTGATGTTACAACTGGCTTCGTTGGATAAGGCAATTCCAAAGTAGATACAGATGGACTTGGAGATGGTGGAGAAGATGCAAGAGGCAAGTGAACACGGGCTGCCTAAAAATACCGGTCTGCTGCCTGTCCTCTCCACACTCTCCTCTTCTACTTCCTCTGGCTTATCATACTCACACTTGAGTAGCTCCTGAGCCAGAGGAAAAAAAATGATGTCTGCAGTGGTGGGGGAAACAGAGTTATCATCACCAAATTCATCACCGCCACCAGCATGAAGTGCACTACACAGAGCTTGCACATCACACACGGAACTGAACCTACTCGGAAAAAACAACTTAGAAAAGTATTTCATTTAACAAACACTTAATAAAAAATTACCTGTCAAAGTTTGTGTGAGTGACACTGTTTGGGTGAATGACACAAAGTTTGTGTGAGTTTGTGTAAGTGACACTGTGGCAGTAGCTAGGCAAGAGGAACTTTTCCCCCTTTCTCTTTGCTTTTTACTGAACAAAACAATTCCCAAGAAAGGATTTTCTTCCAAGTTTGTGTTAAGTGGTAGACTAAGCTAAACGCCAGTCTCACACTAAGATGAATAAAACAAGCTATCTCCTATATGCCACTTAAATTTGTTTTAAGTGCCACTGGTAGTAGCTTGCTAGTTAGATACAGCAAGAAACTAAACCCAGTCTCACTGACGGAACTGGCAGCATATAAATAGGTGAATACAGCAGTAACCTAAATGTAGTCTCACACTTACATCTCACACACAGGTATTACAAGGGTAAAACACACAAATCAGTGATGGTTTGTCTATCCCAATAGTTGCAATCAAAGTGTCTAAATCTTCTTGGGAGTATAAATTGTTTTACTGCTTCTCCTTCCCCCCCCCCTCAGGAGATAGATACAGCCACACATAATTGGGCAAAATAAGCTTATTTGCACCAACTAAAAAAATGCTTCTTCTCCATTACATCTCCCATTTTCTGGTACCAGGATCAGAATGTTGACTCATGAATCAAAACAAACATGCTTGTCCATTGCATGAGTCGTTTGTTTCTTGTTTAGTCTATGTAGTGGTTCACAAAACTGAAATTCGGTTGATTATTTAATTGACCCTAATTCATACCCCTAACCCTACCCCTACCCCTAATCCTACCCCTAACCCTAACCCTTACCCCAACATTCCTATAAGGGGTAGGGTTAGGTGTAGGGTTAGGGAGTTGCCAAAGTCCCGAATTCCCTTACCCTACCTCTAACCCTAACCCTTACCCGAACCTTCCTCTAACCAAAAAGCAGAAGAGCACAAAATATAACAAGACGATTTGACAGTGCTTGGTGATGGTTGCATAAAACATGACAAAATGTATATGAGAAATCCCCTGGGGTGTTTAATTTTTAAAAATGTTTAGTACCACAAAAATAAAATGAATTTTGAAATATAAACATTAACTTGCTCAGTGTACTATTTCCCCTATAAATGCCAAAATATATAAAAATCCTAGCAATATGTGGTATCATCAATATTAATATAAATAAATAAAAATATGTTTAGATATTGCGCAGTAATTGCACTAGTGGTATAGAAATACAACTGGTTACTATAGATAAGACTGGGACAAACAAAAAGTTTGTTCACTTTTCCACCTTTTTTATATTTTATTGGTACTGGGTACCAGTAATGTTTCACAAGAAAGCCCTGTTTGTGCTTTAAGGTAGCTGAAATATACAACTTGTTTTGGTACTCTTAAAAAAAAAGAAGAGGAAAATCACTTGCAAAATTGCTTGTGTCTTTTGTACGTCATCAAGTAAAATAAATTGTCACTTAAGACATTAAAAGAAAGCATTGGATGTTTTTTAGTGAACTTGACGCGTCATGAGTTTAATCTGATAAAGGGAGGCATTGAACAATCCAATCATCAGGATAGGTTACATTGTTTATAAATTAACAGTAAAGCTAATCCCCAAAAATGCAGTTCATTCTGTAATGAAACACATTCATCAAAAGACTATTTTAAGACTCTCTAATAAAACTTTTTTTTATAGCCAATATAACAAAGTTGAACCTTCCTGTTTCTTACAACATTTCCATGATTTATATGATATTTTCACTTTACAGGTCCTTCTGCTATGCTGTTCATTGCTTTCCCATGTTTCTCATATAGTTGCTTTGTTTGATTGTCTTTTGATGAATTTGTTTAATTTTGGATTGAAATGATTGTATGAGTCTGTGACAGATGCTTAAACAGTCCTGTCTTGGTCCTACCTAGATATTATTCTACATCATCACTCAGACAGGAGACAGATTCACAACAGATATGCATCCTGTAACTTCAGATCTTAAAAGAATTAGTATTTATCTGTGAGTTCCATATACAAGGGTGTGGACAAGCAAATTATCCACACTGTCTTCCATTTGGATCTCTGTGTGCAATGAGAAGGCAGAGTGTACTATGCCTCTGTCACTATATGCGGACATTGATACAGTAATTCCAACTTGCCAAATCGTTTGCTGATAGCCAACGCTGAGTGATAATGGCATATGTGCAATGGTACTGCACTAAACCTGAAATACATAGAATAAAGTCCAATTTTTTTTATTCAGCCTGAATCCAATTATTTTATTTACACAATTGAAAAAATGATATGTGCTGTCAGATGCAAACTATTCACGAAGTTGAAAAAAATATACTGGAAAAAGCTCGACCCAAAGACAGAGCCTGTGTACTACTTAGCTATTTTAATACAGGTCTTATTTAGCCATTGTTACCTATATTGTCTAATTTCCACCTACCAGCTAGGGGGCTCTGTCTTTCGATAGAGCATTTCCATGTATATATTTTTTTAATTCTATGTTTGGGTTCATGCCCTGGGTAGACTGGTACTACCCACACTGACATTTTACCATTGAAAGTGGTGATCCTCTTTTGTTTTGTGCACGCTCTCAGTAAAACATCATACTTTATTTATTCACAGATTTGCCCAAACACTCCCCTCTACAACTCATTGTATAAAATGCATGGTAAGACAGTGAGGTCTAGATAGTACTTATTTGCATAATGATGTGTAGACATTTAGTGACTGGAAAGTGAGGTGAACAATGAGATTTTAATTGTAAAAACGCAAAGTTATAAATTGGAGTTAGGGATAATGGTAAACGAGGATGTGGAAATAGTTAGAATATGCAGAAAACAAAGAGAGGTTTAGGCTCCAAGGTTCAAGCATGCAATTTTATTTGAACAAAATGACAAACGTCAACATTTCAACCTTTGAGGTTTTTTTCAAGCTGACCTCACAGGTTGAAATGTTGCCGTTTGTCATTTGGTTCGAATGAAATTGCCTGCTTGAACCTTTGAGCCTAAACCTCTTTTTGTTTTCTGCATATTATACCTGGGACCTGGTGCTGGGTCCAGGGTTAGTTGCACCATGGCTAAGAGTGATGGAATTAAGTGCATTTCCTAATTTATCTCAGAATTGGAAATAGTTTTAGACAGTAGACTAGACCAGGGGTAGGCAACCTTTTAGTAATACTGTGCCAAAACAAGATCTTGATGTGCCGGTACTATTTTTTTAAAATTGGGGTGTGTATGTGGCCATATTCTGCTTGTGTTATTTATGGGTACTACAGTTGCTTTGTAATGTTGTATTTGTGTGTATGTGCACTGTCATATTGTATATGTTCCTGATTGTTTGTGGCATTGTGTATGGTTCCTTTGAATGTGAGCTGCTTGTGGAATTGTGTGCGTGTGGATGACATGTAACACTGTATATTTGGTAGGGTGTATATGTGTGGGGCTGCTTGTGGTATTGCATATGAAAGGCTGTTTGTGGGGATTGTGTGCATGTGCATGTGAATTGTATTATTTATATGGGGGCATTTTCTGCAGCTCTGTGTATATCTAGCAGGGTGGGTGGCTTTCCTGGGGTTCAGTGGGGACTGGGCTGGACAGGTACAGGTGAAGGGAAGGAGCTGCATAAGCTGCTGCATGCTGCTCTACCATTGAAAATTGTCCCTTACTACTTGCAATCACTGATCTGACATTGTTTAGATATGTCATTGGAAAAACGAAATATTCAATGATAGGTTATTGCTGTATCCCCATTTTGTTGCACAACTGGAAATCACTTCCAATTAGTTTTTTCACTGTCTTTTGCAAAAACAGAGATGTGCACTCTATATTTCATTTTCAAAGAGTTTAAGATAATCAAATTCTTTAGTCTGGAAATTAGCTCCAGTGTTTATTTATTGCAGGGGCACTTTGCTTGCTGAAATTCTTTATGTCTGAAGAGTGTGTCCTATTTTCTTCATTTTACAAAAAAATACATATTTCAATAGTAATATTTATAAATTAGCCTTTATAAAAAATTATATTGAAACCTGGCTGAAATCAGTCGTCTTACTTCCTGGCTGTTTAGCTCACTGGAGCTAAACTCAATAGGCCGTCAATTGCCCAGAGCACCTGCCTTGCAAAGATTTCTCATTGAACTGCATTGGGATGTCTGTGATTGGACAGCCACATAAACTCTGGGCTGAGGAAGAAGGGGTGGGCTTGCAAGGTCTGCAGACAAGAGAACTAAAGCTTTTGCAAGCTGTTTTTAGGTATACCCCTAATTAAAAAATGCATTATTAAATGAAAGCATGTTTCCTTTTGGGGTGATTATATTTTGTATTTGGGAGTGTCCATTAAACCAGTGCTCTGCTGACTAACTAAGAATATTACTATATGACAAATCACTTAGGTGATTTTTAAATAAAAATAAAGGCTCAAACTTTTTCATGCTAAGGATACTGTGAACCATCATAATATAGTTGCAATCCTTAGATAATTAGAACATCATGCAAATGTCAGCTAAATCGTGGTCTACTTTATTGTAATTATAATTTGATTCAAATGTATCATATACCATGAGATAGTGTGGATGAAATAAACATTTAAATATCAATAGAAATGTTTGCATTTAGAAAATATGAATATTTATGAACATGGATAAAGTCTGTCAGTGTTTTATGTTTATTCAGAAAGATAATGAAGATTTTGAATATTTTATTGCTGACTAAATAAAGAGGCACATGCACTTTCAAAGAGAAACCCTGTGTTTTATTATCATTTGTTCACAGAGTAACAAACTAATAATTATGTGTTTTGTTTCCCGGCAGAAGAATATCAGGTGACACATTAGTTTGCAGGTGCTTACATAAGCAGTTAAATACTAGTGATGGCGAACCAACAATACATTATTTATAAATATAAAGTTGTCTAAAAAGATGAAAGATATTTGTGTTTTGAACATCAAGCAGATTAGTGGTTTTAGTGCTTGTCCATGGTTTCATCACTTCACGAATAGTCTTTTTTTTTTAGTATCTTAGTACCAGTGAGTTACTCAATCCGTGATCCAGAGATATCTGTGGAAAAAGGCCACTTAAAAAATTTTTTTTTTTTTTTTTAAAAGGATACTTCAATTCTCACAAAATGTATCTCTACGTGTTGGTCACAAGTATCCTCAAAAGATGCATATTTGCTCAGGGGGTACACAGAATCAAAAGACTGGGCCTCTGATGTGCTGCAGACCTACTCAGGCCCAGCAAGGTGACGTGAAGGTGAAATGTGCACTATCCTGACATTAAGTGATCATGCATAGAGTGAAGGAGGTGAAGATTGAAATTCAGTATCCTTGTGTAAAAGACCTCAGAACTTGAGACACCTATAGAGAAGGTCATTGATGCCCACAAAGAAATGATAGACTGCTTGAATGTACTAAAGACTCTGATAAATGAGGCTGAGGTTATACTTAAAGTCTTCTCCAACACATTCCACCTAAACAATCTCAGGATCCGAGGATCACACGAGCAGGTCAGACAAAGTATGTTGAATTTTCAGATTCGGGACATATGTCTTCTTTTTTTTTTTGATAATCTTGTTTTTATTGAGACACTTTGCATTTGCATTACAACAAGTTCACATATGGCATAATATAGGACAAATACTGTAGGAACAGCAATTGGTGTTAGAGTAACATAGTTGTATCCAAAGACAAGTCATACATATGAGATAGCAAGTATCAGAATTACAATTGTGACAATCATTCAGTATTCATTTCTAAGTAGGGTATGCATAGCTTCTAGGTTCATGTAAACCGCTTATTGATAATGGGGGTATGTGAGTGCCTAGTGGGAGTTCCATAACTTTAAGAAGTAAGCAATAGATGATGCCATTAAAACTAAATGTGTAGGGTATAATTGGAAGGCTGTGGTTAAACCCATGGTTTAAAGGCCATGCAGAGTTGCCCGGTGTTGTACAGGTTACCCTGTGCAGGAAGGGGTGTCTGATCACAAGTTTAATTAATCTATTGTGTAGAGGGAGGGGTGGGGTAGAGACGGACATGGGAGGTGTGATGGGGGGGAGGAAGAGGAAGAAGGAGAGAGAGAGAAAAAAGAGAAAAGAAAAGGTGGATGGCGTTTAGCTTCCCATTTCGCCTGCCGAGAGAAAGATCAGCTATGGAGCCCAGGTCTGGGTACATTTTTCTAGGCACCCCTTGCAGTCAAGGATTTCATGGTATACATCTCACCTATTCTATCTACTCATTGCTGGAAGGTAGGCGCACCCCTCTGCTTCCAAAGTGAAGCTATTAGAGACTTTGTGGCTGTCAAAAGAGGTTTCGTCTTTTTTTTTTATACGTTTTCAATTACACCTCCGTATGGTGTAGAAGCATCTGGAGGGGCTGGAGCGGCAGTTCGGAATCTGCTGGATCTTGGTGTTCACCATTGTCCAAAAAGGGCTATGTCAGGGCAGTCCCACCCTATGTGGAGTGCTTTACCAGTGCCGTTTCCACATCTTCAGCATTCGTCTGATATGTCTGCATTCATGCGGTGTAGGTGTCCTATATCAGTGGGACAGAAACTTAAAACTTGTCTCTTGGTACTTAGAGCTGATGGAGCATTTGTGGGTGAGTATGAAGATTTTGTCCAAGTCTTGTTCAGTCAGTGTGACTCCTTTCTCCCTTTCCCACTTAGCCATGTATTTCGGTACAGGTTTATTTTCTCCAGTAAGGAGCAAAGCATATAGTAGAGAGATCCCTCTTTCTATGTATCGCCTAGTGGCGCAAAGGGTTTCGAATTGTGTGAGGTCTCTGTGGAAAGGCCGTGTGCAAGGAAAAGCTGCTTAGTAAGTCCTCAGTTGGTAGTAGTGAAGTATATCTAGGCCAGTGGGTGGGATGTCGGAGAGAATGTCAGTCAAAGGTTTGAGGTGGTTTCCCTCGGAAAGTTGGCGTATGTACACCCAGTCTGAGTAGGAAAATTTATGGAGGTCCGATGGTGTCAAGCCACCCCCTACATCCGGGTTATGTGTGATAGGTGTCAGGGAGCCGGAGAATGTGGACAGTTACTGTGGGTATAGGAGAGAGCACCACTCTCGCCGGGTGGCATCGATCATTGGGTTGTCGGTTCACAGGGAACTGAATGTCATGTTGCCAAGCTAAAGTAAGGAGGATATTGTACCAGATCTTTGAGGTTGGGTGGGCATGCCAGTCCGTGATTCTAAGGAGTTGTGAGGCATGATAGTTTCCGAGTATTGATGGGAGCCCGGTACCACCTGTGGTGTATCACCAAATTAATATATATACTACACAAGGTTCGTCTACATTAAAAGGTATTTATTAAAAGGCAACAACACAATATTATAAATGTATCACAAACACACAGCCCAGACCCACGGAGCAACAACCCTTTTAAATCTATCTATCTATATAGTAACCCCTTCCACACACGCTTGATCTCACCCACGGTTAGGCCTTCACATCTAGTAATGGCTCACTGCTGCAAGTTCAACATCACATCCACCAAGGAAGAAAAGGAAGCAACAGAGTGTAACATGGTTCACCATGCTAGCACATGGCGTCTGCACATCTGCTCTGCAGCACAGCCAAGAAGGAACAGAGAGGAATGGAGAAAGGGGAAGTGGTTATCTCTTTCCTGACTTGTAAAGGTATTGAATTACCAATTAACATTTCAAAAGGGTAAAGCTTATCCCACTGTAAGAAAAGCAAACATAAGCTTGGTCACATGACCCCTGGTCACCATATTAGTTTGATGACAGAATGTCACCACATTCCCTCACCTTTTCTTCTCTTATGTTGAGCACATTTAAAAATAATAATTTATCCCTTCTATCTAAACTATGAGATCTGAAGTAGGAAAGGGGAGCACAGGAATTATAGTGAGTGATATAAGCAGGGTGAAAGAAAACAGTCAAATAGGGGTTGCATCACCCCACACCCCCTTGATTTTTGCAGCTCTAGTAGCGATTTCCTGATCCCGGAAACCCGTCTATTCCAGACAAACTTGCGGATTGTGGTGGAGATGGATTGGAAAAGGGCTCTGGGTATGGCTACTGGCACCGCTTGAAACAAGTACAGTAGGCGTGGAAGGATGTTCATCTTCATCGCGTTGATGCGGTCGAGCCAGGACACATACAGGTCTGACCATCGGGTCATATTGGTTTGTATAGCAGTGTGGATAGGAAAGAAATTCAGCTGATATAGGTGTGACTGATCTTTCAGGTACTAGATACCTAAGTATTTGAGTTTTGTCTCGCACCAGGTAAAGTGGAATTGCGTTTTCAGGTGCAATCCTCTGTCTGGCGGGAACGAAACACTGAGCACCTCCAATTTTCCCATGTTCAGCTTAACATTCGAGAGCTCACCGTATTCTCAGAAAGCGTGTAGGAGGTTGGGTAGGGAAATCAATAGTTGGTCCAGGAAAAAGAGCATGTCATCCACGTAGGTGGCTACCCGGTGTTCCGAGTGGCCCAGGTTGTACCCTGTGAAGCCCCCGTCCTGTCTGACTGCCTCCAGGAATGGTCTAGAGAGAGGGCAAACAGGAGGGGGTCAAGGGACATCCCTGCCTGGTGCCGTTCCATATGGGGAATGGAATGGATAAAGCACCATTGATCCGGATGTGGGCTGATGGGGTTGTGTAGAGGGCAATCACCCAGGAGCGCTGGTGGGGTCCGAGTCGCATGTGTCACAGTATGTCAAGTTCACTCGGTCGAAAGACTTTTCGGCATCTGTGGAGATCCTTTTTAGTCAGGTGTAGTGGATGATGATGGTATTGTTCCTTGCTTCCCTCCCAGGGATGAATCCAACCTGGTCCGGATGGACAAGGGTGGGCAGCAATCAGGACAGTCTCAGTGCCATGCTTTTGACAAAGAGTTTAAGATCTGCATTTAATAGCAAGATCATCTGGTAACTCCACAGTTGGAGGGATCCTTCCCTTCTTTCGGTAGGACCGTGACCACCACACAAAGTGAATCTGCCAGAAACTGGCCTCCAGTCAGGATGGAGTTCAGGCCCTGCTATAAGTGCAGGAGTAGGACATCTCGGAAGGTACGTAGGTACGAGACTGGGGCCGTCCGGGCCCGGGGCCTTGTTGGTCTTGGAAAGTTTGAGGGTCAAGGGCTGTTCTAGTTCGTCTATTATCTCCACCGTCGGTTTACGGGCTACATGACGCAATATGAATCCTGTTATTCTATGTTGACGCTGGGGGACTGCGTGGTCCCAGGTATTGGTTAGTACACCTGAAAAGCCTGTAGGATTTTGGCTGGGAGCCTAGTCTCTTTCTTGTCCGAGCCCTTGATCAGGTGTATATGGCGTTGTATCTGTCTCTGTTGTAGGGTACGTGCTAGGAGCCTGACGCATTTATTGGAGTATTCATAGAAGTGTCTGCTGTCTGGACATATTTAATTCCCTCCTGCCTGATACTGTGGAGAACATGTGGCTTATCAATAGAGTACTTAAAGCCCTGAGGGCTTGGAGATCAGAGAGACAACAACCTCTTATGGCCATTGTGCACTTTCACTTCTTCAGCACAAAAGAGGCCATCTTTAAGAAGAGCTGAGGATGTGAGAATCTTGACCTATACACAATGACCCAAAAGAATCATTGCATGTAAAAACCACTAGTGGATCTTCTTCAGGCCTATAACTATAATTTTGCTTAAGGTCACCCCTTCAAGATGCTCATTTTACACAATGGGAAAATGGTAACTCTCTTAACACAACAGATCCAAGATATTTTCTTTGAGCTCTGTTCCTCCTCCCACCTTCTGAGCCATGTTTCTTTAACATTAAAACATATACCCACAGTATGGATAGATGTCAGTGTAAAGTTTTGAAGCTGAAAAGTTTACCAGAGGAACTTTCCACTAGATAACTGGCCATTTTAGCTGTTCCATAGATACTCTGCTGAACGAGTAATGATGCTATTGGACTTACAACTTCTAATTTGCTTTAACACCCACCCGGCAGCTTTACCTTTGATTGATCCACACAGCTTCATTGCCAGCACATCAGCTTCCTATATTCCCTCAGCAGAATATGGACTGCTTTGAGAAAGTGCGGGCGAAGGGTTCTCCAGCTTCACTTTTGTCCCTCAACCAGCGGCATCTATGCTGATGTCTATTGCAAAGATTTTTGATGATGGGTAAAGACTTTAGTTTAACTTAGTTTCAATTCTGCTAGCAGTATGTATATGTGAAATTGTATTCTCTTAAAAATAAACATAGGCTGTCTGTACCATGACAAGTACATTGTAAGGAGTAACTTATGGTTCCCCAGTAATGTGTTTGGTGATGAGGAGGTAGCTAGCCTCAACATTCTTCAACAACTGTCATGTAAATGTAATATATGGTGACTGAGCAATAACAGAAACATGTAGCTGCATAAGCCCAGGGACAGGAGGTTGATGGAATAGACAAGAGACCTGATTGATGCGATCAACTTATATTATTATAAATATGACATAGAAATTGTATTAAATTATTATCTCCTATTAATCAAATTATCAAAGAATTAAAAAAAGGTGACAAACTGAGATACATATATACAATAATATCATCTTCATTCAAAGGTTTGTATTGGGCAATCATTTAGAACCAACTGATTAATCATTGTTATTATGTTATGTTTAAGGAACCAATATACTCAACAACAGTGCAGAACAGGCATGTGTAACGGATCACCTGGCACCCTGAATGGGTACCTCTGTTGAAGGATGCTCCTAGCGCTTCCTGAGGGCTCCCAGCACTCCAGCAGACACCATAACCACCATAGACTCCTTCAATGAGCAAGACAGGAGCAAGCGCTTACAAGAGCTTAGTAGTGATATAGCAACAGAGTATGACTAGCATAGCAATCCCTTGTAGCAGATTCCCCCAATAAGAGACAGAACTCCAAATTGAGGATGAAGCAGAACTGAAGTTTTAATGAAACACTCTGCTTTTATGCACATTTTAAACACACAGTACCGCCCACAGGGTTTTGAAGAACAACCAATCAAACACGTAATATATAGTAAAACACTCCCATTCATTCCCACAAAATCTTCTCCTCTGCCTGTGATATAATTACTGAACACAATGGGCAGGAAAAATATACTTTTTATACATGTATTGTAACTTTAAAACTATATATCCAATCTTCATAAATCACATATTCTTAATCAGCATACTTCAAATATGAACACTCTCAAAAATCATATAAATCCCTCCAGTAGATAAAAAGTTAGACGGAAGTCCTTTGTGACCGACCGCAAGCACATTTTCCTGCCCAAAACAGTTCCATAGATTGTGGTCGGTCAATTTTTATAGTTACATAGTTAGATAGCTGAAAAGAGACTTGCGTCCATCAAGATCAACCTTCCTCACATTTGTTTTTTGCCGTTGATCCAAAAGAAGGCAAAACACCCAGCTTGAAGCACAATTTTGCAACAAGCTAGGAAAAAATTCCTTCTTGACCCCAGAATGGCAGTCAGATTATCCTTGGATCAAGCAGTTATTACCCTACATTGAAAAATTATATCCTTGAATATTCTGTTTTTGCAAGTATGCATCTAGTAGCTGTTTGAACATCTGATAAAACCACTTCTTCAGGCAGAGAATTACACATCCTTATTGTTCTTACAGTAAAAAAACCTTTCCTTTGCCTTAGATGAAATCTTCTTTCTTCCAGTCTAAACGCATGACCTCGTGTCCTATGTAAAGTCCGGTTTGTGAATAGATTTCCACACAATGGTTTGTATTGGCCCCCGAATATATTTGTATAATATTATCATATCCCCTCTCAGGCGACGTTTTTCTTAACTAAATAGGTTTAAATTTGTTAACCTTTCTTCATAGCTGATATGTTCCATTCCTTTTATTAATTTTGTAGCCTGCCTTTGCACTTTTTCTAGTGCCATAATATCCTTCTTTAGAACAGGCGCCCAAAATTGCACAGCATATTCAATGTGTGGTTTTACCAGTGATTTATAAAGAGGCAAAATGATATTCTCGTCCCGAGAATGAATGCCCTTTTTCATGCATGACAATACCTTACTGGCCTTGGTCACTGCTGATTGACATTGCACATTGTTGCATTGTTTGTTGTCTATAACAATTCCCAAGTCCTTTTCGTATGTTGTTATCCCTAATTCGCTTCCATTAAGGGTATATGTTGCTTGTGTATTCTTTACGCCAAAGTACATAACTTTGCATTTTGCAACATTAAATTTCATCTGCCATTTGAGTGCCCCGTCCCCCAGTCTATCAAAATCCCTCTGCAGCAAAGTAATATCTTGCTTACATTGTATTATTTTACAGAGTTTTGTGTCATCTGCAAACACTGAAACATGACTTTTAATGTTGTCTTCAAGATCATTTATGAACATGTTAAATAGAAAGGGTCCCAGAACAGACCCCTGAAGGACACCACTTGCCCCCTTTGTCCAGCTTGAAAATTTACCATTAATGACAACTCTTTGTACTCTGTTTTTAAGCCAATGTTCTACCCAAGAACAAGCATTTTCATGTAGACCGATTTCCTTGAGTTTGAACACTAATCAATTGTGTGGAACTGTATCAAATGCCTTGGCGAAATCCAAAAAGATCACATCCACTGCAACACCCTGATCTATACTTCTACTTACTTCTTCGTAGAACGCAATCAAGTTAGTTTGACATGACATGTGCTTCATAAAACCGTGCTGATTTTTGCTGATAACCATGTTCTTCTCAAGGAATTCTTGAATATTATCCCTTAATAACCTTTCAAATATTTTCCCAGCCACAGCAGTTAAACTCACAGGTCTATAATTTCCAGGCAAGGATTTTGAACCTTTTTTGAACATAGGAACCACATCTGCCTTCCTCCAATCCTCCGGAACACTTCCTGAAAGAAAAGAATCTTGAAAGATTAAAAACAGAGGTTCACTTATTTCTACACTTAGTTCCTTAAGTACTCGTAGATGGATACCGTCAGGCCCTGGAGCTTTGTTTATATTAACTTTCTTTAGTTGCTGCAGCACCTTGTCTTGAGTTAACCAATCAGTGGCGTACTAAGGGGGGGGCTGAGGGGGCGGATCGCCCCGGGTGCCACCAGGATGGGGGGGGCCATGACCAGCCCCGCCGCCCCCCCATGCTGCAGCCGCCCGAGCGCTCTGCAGAGAGCCTCGGGCGGCTGCAGCTTTGCCCGGGCGGTGCGTCCATGAGGGCGGACCGCACCGCCCGGGCGCAGCTTGAGGAGAGGCTGACAGGGGAAGCTGCTTCTCCTGCCACTTTCGAGGGTTTGTTTTGTAGTCATGGGTGTTGAGTTTGTTTCTGTACTGTCGACTATGGAGCACACTGTGTGTGTAATTCTCTGTTAGTCCTGCCGTGGGTACAGGAACAAGCTTCCTGTACCACTATACAGGGCCGCCACTTACAGCAAAGGTGGGGGGAGTGAGAAAAAGGGGGGGAGGAGAAAGGGGTGAGAGGGGGTGGGGTGAGAGAGAAATTGGAGGGGGGTGTATATACACTATGGGTGTATATTAATTATGGGGTGTATTAATTATGGGGGGGTGTATTAATAATGGGGGTGTATATTAATTATGGGGGTGTATTAATTATGGGGGAGTATTAATTATGGGGGGTGTATATTAATTATGGGGGTGTATTAATTATGGGGGTGGTGTATATTAATTATAGAGGGTGAATTAATTAAGGGGGGAATTAATTATGGGTAGTGGATTAATTAAGGGGGGGTGGATTAATTAAGTGGGGTGTATTAATTAAGGGGGGATGGATTAATTATGGGGGGTGGATTAATTATGGGGGAGTGGATTAATTAAGGGGGTGGATTAATTAGTGTGGATTAATTAAGGGTGTGTGTATCAATTAAGGGGGGTGGATGAATTAGTGTGGATTAATTAAGGGGTATGGATTAAGGGGTTGGTTTTTAAGGAGTGTGGATTAATTAAGAAAACCTTTAACATTTTTTACAGGTTTTTTGGGTGGGGGGTGGGGTTGGCAAGCACAGGATCCGTACCGGTGCCAAATGCTCTAGGTACGCCCCTGTAACCAATTACAATTATTCTGCAAGTTTTTAGTAGCAATCATTTGCACATCTATTGCCATGGGTTCTTCCTTAATATATACGGAGGAGAAATAGTTATTTAAAATTCCTGCCTTTTCCTGGTCTTCATTAACTAACACCCCTGTTTCAGTTTTTAGTGTACCTACACTTTAATTTTTTTATTTTTTTATTTTTTAGCATTTATGTACTTAAAAAATGCTTTGGGGTTGGTTTTGCTCTTTTTTTCATTTTGAAGTTTAGCAAATCTAATTGCCTTTTTGCACGCATTAGTTGCTTCCTTATATTGAAAATAAGATGCCTCTGATTTTTCTGATTTAAATTCTTTAAATGCCCTTTTCTTATTTTTAATCTCTTGTTTTACTTCTCTACTAAGCCACATTGGTTTTAATTTATTTCTTTTATATTTATATCCCAATGGTATATACTGAGAAATGTACCTTTCTAATATTTGTTGGAAGATGATCCATTTATCCTCAGTGTTCTTTTCAATAAAGAGTTTATGCCAGTCAATATATTGTAAAGCTGCCCTTAAAGGGACACTATAGTCACCGGAACAACTTTAGCTTAATGAAGCAGTTTTGGTGTATAGAACATGCTCCTGCAGCCTCACTGCTCAATCCTCTGCCATTTAGGAGTTAAATCCTTTTGTTTATGAACCCTAGTCACACCTCCCTGCATGTGACTTGCACAGCCTTCCATAAACACTTCCTGTACAGAGAGCCCTATTTATTGCAAGTTCTGTTTAATTAAGATTTTCCTATCCCCTGCAATGTTAATAGCTTGCTAGACCCTGCAAGATCCTCCTGTATGTGATTAAAGTTCAATTTAGAGATTGAGATACAATTATTTAAGGTAAATTAGATCTGTTTGAAAGTGAAACCAGTTTTTTTTTTTAATGTAGGCTCTGTCAATCATAGCTAGGGGAGGTGTGGCTATGGCTGCATAAACAGAAACAAAGTGATTTAACTCCTAAATGACAGTGAATTGAGCAGTGAAATTGCAGGGGAATGATCTATACACTAAAACTGCTTTATTTAGCTAAAGTAATTTAGATGACTATAGTGTTCCTTTAACCTATTGTAAAGTGTTACCCAGATTTGCAGCTTTCTCAATTTGCTCAAACAGCTGTTGTTCCTCGTCAATATTAACAATAGGTGGTTTATAACATATCCCAACCAATAGTTGGTTCCCTTCTTTTCCCCCATGCAGATATTTACCCATAAAGCTTCCACATTTTCCTCATCGCATTCCACTTGCTTAAGATTTGGCTTTAAATCATGGTTGACAATTTCACACTGAAAAAATGACTAAGTCCCATTCGAATGAGCGTTCAAATCGCCGAACGGGACTTAGTCTCTGTGGCTGAAAACCCAGTGGAGGAGAAGGTAAGGGTCAGCAGTGTTCGTTAAAATGTGTAGCCGATTTCAGTTCCATGAATTTGGCTGCACACACAGCTGACCGCGTTTGAATGAAGATGGCCGCCGCCACGTGTTAGTTTGTACGAACTGCGGCCACCCAGCAGTAGGTAATTTACCTACAGCAGCCTCCCAGCCTGGGAGGTAAATTGACAGCACACTTCCACTTCTGCCTGGTCCGCCTATGCAATACTTGGTTCAGTAAGCCCCATTTACTGAACCAAGTGGGGGAAAGCCAGGCACACAGGACTTTAACAAGTCTGGGGACACTGGGGACACAGTCTTAAAGGGGCATTGTCCCGAACAAGTCTGGGGACACTGGGGATGCCGTCTTAAAGGGGTATTGTCCCAAAAGACTCAATAAGTCCAAATACAGTTCCTAAAGGGCCATACACAGTCCAATAGAAGTCCATAAGCCCCAATTCTGTTTTTAAAGTGTCCAATCTTCCAGGGGCCATAGTCCCAAGGCATGAGGATGGCAATGAGTCCCCTCCAAAAACCAGTGGCTTTCGCCACATCATACAAATAAAAAAGTTGAGAAAGTAGCAAGTTTAGATATACAGCAACATAAGGTGTAGAATGTTCTTGATAATTATACACTCATAATCAGTCATTAGTGATCAATTGGTTTTTGGTTACATAAAATCTACAAACACTGCATTTTTAGTTTTGAATGCCTTGTTTAGTAAAACAGTTTCATCGTTATGTTATGAATTCTAAGCAGATTACTAGCTCCCTTGAAAGCCACTGAGCTGATGAAATATTCATTCGGTTCACGTATCATCTCATAGTCACAGGTCATATCATGCATAAGGAAATAGTCTAATTTGTATGAATTTTAAACATTTCTTTCATCTGTATCTACTTTAGACTAGCTTACCACATACACAAAATTAGGACTGGTCTCAGACATATATTTTTTTATCATTTTCATCACATGGGCTAAATGGGAAGAGTGGGGCCAGAGCGAGTGTTTTGTCACGCCTATGCACAGAGCCCTGCTGAAGAATTCTTGTATTAGTCTCTGGTGTCTCCCTAAGTGGGATACCAGAGGACAAAAGGACCAGTAAAGTATATTCTACATGTGTTTGGACTGGAGGTTGCTTGTGGGATTTCATGTATGTAGAGTAAGCTGATTGGGGTGTGGTGTTTTGTGTAAATAGGCTGGTTTCGGTTGTGGTATTTATGGTATAACTTGGCTAAAGGCTATATAAAGTGTCTCTGCATAGGTGCTATAGTGTGTGTATAGAAGGCATAGTGTGTATGCATAGGGATTGTAGTGTATACACATAGTGTGTGTATAGAGGGCATAAGGATTGTAGTGTATGTGTGTATGGGTGCTATATTGTGTGTGTACAGGGCATAGTGTGTATGCATAGGGATTGTAGTGTTTGTGTGTATGGGTGACATAGTGTGTGTATAGAGCATAGTGTGTATGCATAGGGATTGTAGTGTTTGTGTGTATGGGTGACATAGTGTGTGTATAGAGGGCATGGTGTGTATGCATAGATATTGTAGTGTATGTGTGTATAGGTGACATAGTGTGTGTATAGAGGGCATAGTGTGTATGCATAGGGATTGTAGTGTATGTGTGTATGGGTGATGTAGTGTGTGTGTAGAGGGCATAGTGTGTATGCGTAGGGATTGTAGTGTATGTGTGTATGGGTGACATAGTCTGTGTGTAGAGGGCATAGTGTGTATGCATAGGGATTGTAGTGTATGTGTGTCTAGGTGACATAGTGTGTGTATAGAGGGCATAGTGTGTATGCATAGGGATTGTAATGTATGTGTGTATGGGTGACATAGTGTGTGTATAGAGGGCATAGTGTGTATGCATAGGGATTGTAGTGTATGTGTGTATAGGTGACATAGTGTGTGTGTAGAGGGCATAGTGTGTATGCATAGGGATTGTAGTGTATGTGTGTATAGGTGACATAGTGTGTGTGTAGAGGGCATAGTGTGTATGCATAGGGATTGTAGTGTATGTGTGTATGGGTGCTATAGTGTGTGTATAGAGGGCATAATGTGTGTATGCATAGGGATTGTAGTGTTTGTGTGTATGGGTGACATAGTGTGTGTATAGATGGCATAGTGTGTATGCATAGGGATTGTAGTGTTTGTGTGTATGGGTGACATAGTGTGTGTATAGAGGGCATAGTGTGAATGCATAGGGATTGTAGTGTATATGTGTATGGGTGACATAGTGTGTGTATAGAGGGCATAGTGTGTATGCATAGGGATTGTAGTGTATGTGTGTATAGGTGACATAGTGTGTGTATAAAGGGCATAGTGTGTATGCATAGGGATTGTAGTGTTTGTGTGTATGGGTGACATAGTGTGTGTATAGAGGGCATGGTGTGTATGCATAGATATTGTAGTGTATGTGTGTATAGGTGACATAGTGTGTGTCTAGAGGGCATAGTGTGTATGCATAGGGATTGTAGTGTATGTGTGTATGGGTGACATAGTGTGTGTATAGAGGGCATAGTGTGTATGCATAGGGATTGTAGTGTATGTGTGTATGGGTGACATAGTGTGTGTAGAGGGCATAGTGTGTATGCATAGGAATTGTAGTGTATGTGTGTATGGGTGACATAGTGTGTGTATAGAGGGCATAGTGTGTATGCATAGGGATTGTAGTGTATGTGTGTATGGGTGACATAGTGTGTTGTATGGACTGCAGAGTGTGTGCCTACAGAGTATCTAGTGTGTTTAGGGGATCCAGAGTTTGGGATGTATTTTTTTGTGTAATGTGTAGGTGGTGCAGTGTGTGTGTATAAGGGATATAGTGTGTTTGGTGGTATAAGGCCTATATATTTTGTGTGCTTGTGGGGGGGTTGGGGGATGAGATGGGACTGGGAGTAAACCTATAGATTTTTTTAATGTAAAGAACCAAAACACTTTATATCCCTCCTTTCTTCTCTCACGAGTGACTCGGACTATTGCTGTAGTAACCGCAACAATACTCCAACAGATTCTCCCGGGTTCTCCTCCACCTTCCCTTTCCTGTATTGAAGTGCCTAGTGGCCATTGAGGGAGATCCTTGATGCCCCACCAGCCCTTGAAAGCACACACCAAGGCAGGCGCTTCAATAGCACCAGCAATGGAACAATGTGATCAGTATTACCACGGCCCTGCTTCATATTATATCATACAATAAAACATTTATTTATTTTCATTTCATGAATATATTTGGTAATGGACATCACAATCCAATTCAGCTATGACTCAGCCAGGACACGCATTGAAGAAGACAGACTGATACATTGTTTCTTTAGCTCCACTTACTGCTCAGTGACAGTAAAGGACAGAGTTGATAGTGATGACACACACTGAGCCGAATGAAGACGCTCAGTTGCAGGATAGAGGTAAATGCCGCAGCTTGCATTTTTTCCAATTAAATTATTTTTTAGGCTTCATAACCACATCTTGAAAAATATAAGAGACATTTAAACATAATATTCTGGAATGTGACAGAGCTGTTTAGGATTTACATACAGTATATAAGAACCATGGTCTGATCACGGTTGGCATCTAGATCTCTCCTTTCACGTTTGGCATGCTGGAAAGCCTTTAGCTTTCACTGATTGAGCTGTTTAAGTACAGGGCTGGATTAACACAGGAGCTAATGGAGCTGCAGCTCCAGTCACATGTCCATGAAATAGGCCCATTGAATACAAAT
>OW240915.1:293103516-293120214 GCA_933207985.1 Pelobates cultripes | reverse complement strand
TTTGTCCAGCCTGAAAATGTACCATTAATTACAACTCGTTGTACTCTATCCTTAAGCCAATGTTCTACCCAAGAACAAGAATATTCATCTAGACCAAATTTCTTTTAGTTTGAAGACTAACCTATTGTGAGGAACCGTATCAAATGCCTTGGCAAAATCCAAGTAGATCACATCCACTGCAACACCCTGATCTATACTTCTACTTACTTCTTCGTAGAATGCAATTAGGTTAGTTTGACATGACCAATATTTCATAAAACCATGCTGATTATTGCTAATAAAGTTCTTCCCAATGAAATCCTGAATATTATCCCTTAATAGTCCTTCAAATATTTTCCCAGTTACAGAAGTTAAGCTCACAGGTCTATAATTTCCAGGAAAGGATTTTGAACCCTTTTTAAATATAGGAACAACATCTGCCTTCCTCCAATCCTCCGGTATAACACCTGAAACAAAAGAATCTTGAAAAATTAAATACAGAGGTTCACTTATTTCCCCACTTAGCTCCTTAAGTACTCGTGGGTGAATACCGTCAGGCCCCAGAGCTTTTTTTACATTAATTTTGTTTAATAGCTGTAGCACCTTGTCTCGAGTTATCCAATCACAAGTTATTTGCAGGTTTTTTGCAGCAATCATTTGCATATCTCTTGCCATAGGATCCTCATTAATATATACTGAAGAAAAATAGTTATTTAAAATTTCTGTTTCAAGTGTACCTACACTTTCATTTTTTGTTTTTTTGAATTGATGTACTTAAAAAAATTTTGGGGGTAGGTTTTGCATTCTTTAGCTATCAATTTCTCATTTTCTAGTTTAGCCACTTTAATTGCCTTTTTGCAAGCGTTATTGGCTTCCTTATATCTTAAATAGGATGCCTTTGATTTGTCTGATTTAAATGCTTTAAATGCCCTTTTCTTATTTGTAATCTCTTGTTTTACTTCTCTACTAAGCCACATTGGTTTTAATTTGTTTCTTTTATATTTATTACCCAATGGTACATACTGAGAAATGTACCTTTCTAATATTTGTTTGAATAGTTTCCATTTATTCTCAGTGGTTTTATCACTAAGGAGTTTATGCCAGTCGATATGTTGTAGAGCTGCCCTAACCTTATTGAAATTGGCTTTTTTTAAATTATATGTTTTAGTATACCCCTCTTGCTTTTGCTTTTTTGAGTTTATTTAAAAATTTACCATATTGTGATCACTATTTCCCAAATGCTCCTGTACTTGAATGTTGGTTAAAATATCAACATTGTTTGTTATGACAAGATCCAGACAAGCATCCTTTCTAGTTGGTGCTTGTACCAGTTGTGACATAAAGGTGTCATTTAACACATTCAAAAACCTGATTCCCCTTGCTGAAGTACTAGTCCCTCTTTCCCAATTTATGTCTGGATAATTAAAATCTCCAATAATTAACGTGTTACCTTGATTTGCAGCTTTCTCAATTTGCGCTAACAGCTGTTCTTCCTCAATAATATTTACATTAGGTCATTTATAACATATCCCAACCAATAATTGATTTCCCTTTGTTTGCCCCAAGCAGATATCTACCCATAAAGCCTCCACCTTTTCCTCGTCACACTCCACATGCCTAAGATTTGATTTTATAAGTGGTTTTGGTCCTGCTTGAGGTGAATTCAGTGATTTTAGGCGGAAGTGTACAATCAGTAATTTTGCACACAGTACATGTTTTGCATTTATAAAACCCTTTAACTTGTGGGGGAAAAAAATACTGAACTCGTATTTTTAATTTTTTTAGTAAAATTTGTAGTTAAAATGGATTTAAAATTTGGAGCTCCTCTAAAAACTATATTTGGCTTACTCAGGATAATTTTGTTAAGTTTGTCATCGTGTTCTAAGATGTGCCAATGTTTTTTAATGATCTTTTTAATTTCTCTACTTTTGTTGTTATTGTCAAAAGTAATAGGAAGTAATGTAGAATCCTTATTTGTTTTCATTTTATATTTTAAAAGTTCATCTCTATTTATAGTTTCTATCTTATTAATTTTTTCTTTTAAATCTGTTTCCTGATAATTTCTTTCCATAAATTTATTTTTTAGGATATCTACTTGTTCTTTAAAGTTTTCTAGATCAGTGCAATTTCTGTGGAGTCTCAAAAATTGACTTTTTTGGGACGCTGTCAAGCCATGGTTTATAATGACAGCTAGTTTTGTCGATGGCTGTATTGACACAAACTTTTTTTTAAAAAGTTTTAGTGTGTACTTTATCATCTTTAATAAAAATATCAAGGTCTAAAAAATTGATTTGTTCTCTACTAAAATCATGGGTTAAAATTATGCCTCTATTATTGTTGTTTAAAATATATAAAAAAAAAATAAGACTATCTTCAGACCCATCCCAAATAAAAAAAAGGCCATCTATATATCTAAAATATGAGACCAGGTTCACCCTTAGTTGGTCCCCATCGTATATTGCGGAAGATTCCCAATCTGACATAAATAGATTAGCGTAACTAGGGGCGAACTTGGTACCCATTGCATTCCCCCTTTTTTGGAGATAAAAATAATCTAAAAACCAGAAATAGTTATTTTTAAAAATGATGTCTATGCCTTCCAATATAACAGCTATTTGTTTCTTAGAGAGCCTATTTTCATTAGTTAAAATATTTTTGATAGCTTCATATCCAATATTGTGCGGTATAATTGTGTACAAGGACTGTACATCACAGGTAACTAAAATAAAATTCGAATTCCATTTAAAATGATTTAGAAAGTTTAAAAGAGACATTGAATCTTGTAAATATGATTTCATTTTTTTAACAGCAGGTTGGAGGAGAGTGTCTATGTATTGGGAGAGGTTGCAAAGGAGCGAACCTATACTTGACACTATTGGTCTGCAAGGGGGATTATTTTCATTTTTGTGTATTTTTGGAAGGAAATAGATGACCGGAATAATAGGAAATTTTTTACTCAAAAAATTAAACTCATGTTTGTTAAGAATACCGAGAGATAAACCTTTCTCTAAAAAAACAGATAGGGTATTTTTTATGGTCAAAGTGGGATCTGATTTGAGTTTTTCATATATGTCTATATCGTTAAATGGTCTGTGTGCTTCTGCAATATACATAGTACTGGATAAAATAACCAAACCTCCTCCCTTATCTGCAGGTTTTATGATGATATCTTTATCGTCTTGTAATTCTTTAAGAGCTTTTCTTCCTGCATTTGTTAGATTGTGTGGATCATATTTGTAAGTGTGTAATTTGTCTAAATCTCTCGTAACTAATTTCTCAAAAACTGTTAATGGAGCTGTCTTCATGAAAGCAGGATAAAATTTAGATTTTTCTTTAAGTTGCGTATTTATAACATAATTCTCAGGAGAAAAGGGAGAGGATAAAATTGGGCTGATTATAGTCTTATCTTTTAAAATTGAATTTTCTTCTGTTTTTTTCACTAAAATATCTTTTTAAGGTGGCTTTTCTAACAAATTTGTTGACATCTATGAAAGCCTCAAAAGGTTTAAAAGAGTTAGTTGGGGCAAATTTAAGACCTTTACTTAAAACCGATAGTTGAGCAATTGTGAGACTTTTTTGTGAAAGGTTAAAAATCCCGCTGTGTATGTCTTTTTTAGCGATTACTGTCTTTCTAGTTTTTCTCTCTTGTTCACATCTCCCACTTCTTCTTCCTCTAGGCTTAGGGTTCATTTTTGTGATAGTGATGGGTGAGGGGTTTGAGTCAATGTACTTGGATGTGTGCGTATCTCTAAAAAATGGTCCTCATTTTCAAATTCTGAATCAATAGACAGCAATTGATATCTATTTTGATGATGGGGAATAGTGGGTGATTTGGGATGTTCAATACGATCATTTATATATCTAGATCTCTGTGGTTTTGGTGAGAAATGTCTTTTATTGAAATGTGTAGTGTGATGATATTTTCTAGGTGGAGAGGGATAAATTTGTCTCTGATTGTGATATGATGATGTTGGATGTGCCTGAGTGTTAGGTTTAGAAAAAGTGTTAGAATAGGAATTGGTTTGGTCTCTATATGATCGTGATTTATAAGGTGAATATGAGGGTTTCCTGTTTGTATAGTTACGATATTGGTGTTGTTGTTGGTGCTGATCATAGTGACGAGTGACAGTAGTATGTTTTCTTGGTTGAAAAGGTGTTTCTGTTTGGTATTTATTATTTAGAGAGTGTTCCTTGTGATTTGGATTTTGTGTAGTATATTTTCTGTTTAAATGGTAAGTACAAACTTGTTTGTTTACATAATCTGTCTTATCTCTGATATATTTTTTAATTTTGATATGTTTAGTGTCTGTCTCAACTTTTTCTACTTTACTTTGAATTAATATACAATTTTGATTATATGCTTTAGTATCAGTAAATGGTAAAAGTTTTTCTCTTAAGTTGTTTATTTCTGAATTTAAAATAGATAATTTTTTACTTTTTTTAACTATCAAAGTTTCCATTAAACCAAGAGTGCACAATTCAAATTTGCTGTTCCACTCTTCCATGAATTCCAAATCATCTTGATCAGAAGTTAGTAACTTGAGTAATCTTAAGCCTCGAGGAGTGATTCTTTCATCAGTGTATTTTTTCAGAGTGGCTATTTCCCATTTTAATTTTATTTCTGAAGTGAGAGATACTTTGTCACTCATAACAGCTGATTTGTAGGTGAGCGACTGGCTAACACTAGTTTCCAGTCAGCTGCTCACTTCCCCTAACTGTGTGCATTGTGACCGGCAAAACTACATTTCTCTGTGAGCATTGCTCCCAGTTGCCGGTCACATGCTTACAGGGGGCTGTACCATCCCATTGAATGAGCCGCGCGCTATTCGCCACTCACTACTACATCTGCAACACCCCTCTGGTCCGATCACGTGACTCAGTTTAATATAAAATATCTTAAATACTACCCCTCATTTTTATTATACAGTTATCCTCTAGGACTTAGGTAAGCCCTTTAAATATATACTATAAGTTTTATTCTATTTTAAATAACCAAAAAATATTTTGTTAATTCTTGTCTGCTATTGGACCAATTGTTTTGGGCGCCAGTTTCAACTAATGTACACTGCTATATATACGGTTTTATGTCAGGTATACTGTTCTTTTACCATTTGTGAAAAAGCCCCAGAGGTGAAACGCATTAAATGGTTTTAAATTGTGTATTTTAAACAATAAAAAGTTTTATTTGGTATCCTTTTGTTATAGGACCAATTTTTATTTTATTGTATATACACTTTCCTTTATTTATTTATTTTTCCTGGCATCCTACTGTATCCTGTTCAAGCAATCCATAGGTAGGGATTATTCCACCAGAGCTGTACCTTTAGAGCAGTACTTTCTGCTCTATCATTGTGAGTATATTTTATTTTATACCCTCTTCATTTTGTTTTTTCCAATTAAGAACACTATTATTGTTTTCATATATCCTCCGGACAACTACAGAAATCCAGTTGGAAGGACAGACCTACTGCCACAGTATATCCTCCAGCGGGGATTATACCGCTAAGTGCCCTTCATCCAAGAACTGGTCCAAAGCTCCATCAAATGTGAGTGTATTATCCTCCATTTTTACTTTAATTACTCCTTAAGTCACAAAACTACACCATTGGAAGTTGTTGTGTTTTTATCTTCACATATACGGATCACCTACAACCCGGACGGATTCACTCCTGAGGATTGTATATATGCCCTGTCCATATATCAGTGAGACGATTTTATGCATTTTATTGGACATTTTATTATTTGATCTCTACTAATGCATGGACTTTGTTTTATTGTTTACTCTTGTATGGACTCTGCTTTAAACAGCAATCACTGTATATAGTTCACTTTTTAAATATACGTATAGCGCAGCCCTTCCCCCCTTTCTTTTCTTTACTGTTATTTTATTAAGGGTTCTTGAGGTATTCCCTTTTTAGGGTTGCAGCTCACTTAAATTTATATTACTTAGCGCAGACTCCTCTCCCCCGTTTTTCTAAACATATATATATATATATATATATATATATATAAACTCTGCTGCTACAAAGTATTGATTAAAAAATTGTGAGAATAATATAAATGTTAAGCTTGTTATCTTTACAGATCACAGGAGATTTCCATGTCCTAAAATTGATTAAGATTTGTGTAATTAAATATTTTGGACTGTGTTAGTTTGGGATGTATTTTGTGTCTCTTAGTAGTCCATTCTGACATGCATGCAGCTGCTGTTAGTTTGAGAATTAACTATACAAAGGAGGAAGTAAATAATAGACATTGTCCCTCAGCAGGCTGCATGTCTCCCTTTATTGCTTCATGTCTGCCTGTTGTGACCTCCCCTGTCTCTCCCTGCTTCTCTAAGGCAATGAAACGGTCTCCTTGGCTTTCTACGTGCACAGTGCACATTATTCCTCCAATCTGCTACACAATATGCTAAAGGAGTACATTTGCATATTTGTCTATTGTCTGTCTTTTTTTCATTTTGCCATTTTAATGCTAATACCAATATGCTACAATCTATCTTATTGCATGTTAAAAACTAAATTAATACAAAGGTTTAGCAAACTTGATTTAATTTTATAATCATACTTTTTTAAATTTGCCATATTTCATCATCTGTATTAAAAATTACCATTACAAAAATAGGAAAAATAGGAGATATATGTGTATAGCTACAATGAGAAAATGCAGTGTTTTCCCTTAAGCAAATATGTAGTTTTGGATCCTTTAACATTAGAGCGTGCTATGCTGTCTTACAAAATGAGGACTTTAACAATGTTAGTGTGACACAGCACACCCTTACAATCTGGCCCTCCCTCTGGCCCGCCTACTTATCCAGCACTCCGATCGTGACAAGCCAGGCAGTCCCCCTGCAGTCAAAAATGGTGATCCGAGACACATGATCGCGGTGACGGTCTGTCACTGCAATCACTGTTACAATGCCATTGAGACATTGTTCTCAACCTCTCTCTTTTTTCCCCTTGATCTGAGATGAAAGAGACAGAAAGATCATTGCTACAGTGTCTCTTACTGTTAAAAACATGTTAAAAAAAAAAAAAAAATTTTTTTAACCCTTTCAGTGCTGATCTCAGTATGAAACCTGTGTGATAAGTCTGATACGGGTGATTAGTACCTTGGTACTATTGGTACATTTTACATTTTTTTATTAAGCTAAACAATTGGTTTTTGTCAGCTACAGTAGTTTTTGTTTTTCTATTCAATTTTATAGTTTTTTTCAAAGTATAAAAAAACCAAGGGCAAGGATACAAAAGAAAAAAAAATGGCATAGGATACAACTAAAACCACATGATATTGTGCAAATGAGTATGATATACAGTGACCAAATTCCAGACAAAACATTACAATAAAAATATAATATTAAATATTGCAATGTACACAGAGGTATGAGAAAAATATTAATGTCAACCCCTAACTTTATATGCTGTAGCTTATCAAGAAGTGCATAGGAAACCCCTGTCTCCACCTCTCTGACTCTGTTCATAAAATTAAATCTATAGTTCTTGTAACCTCGGGGTGACTTTTGCCGTAGAGCCAGTAGACTTTTGATAGCTAAGAAGATATGCATTGCTAATGCTTTGTTTCTAGAGGGGGTCTCATTCTGAAAGTCTAGACAAGGGAATGTTACTGGGGATTTTTGTATGCATACATCCCACAGGTGGACCACTTATGAACTTCGATCCAGAAATCCTGCACTTCCACCATATATGTCTGAATGTACCGGTGCCACTGTTACATCTCCAGATCTTATGGATATTGGATGTAAATTTTGGGGAGGTGATCAGGTGTACGATACCATCAGTACATAAGTGTCATGTGCACTTCTATAAGCGTGTAGCACCAAGTTAAGCCTCTAAGGCAGTTAAATAATTGTGTCTAATAGGTAATTGAAACAATATTTCACAGTTAGCTTCCCACCGTGACATGAATGAAAACTTAATATGGGTAAGGTGTGTCTGAAGCAATAATGAAAAACTGCTTTAGTTTCAGTGGGGTGGTTTAAACATCTTTGAATCGGATTATGGAGAAGTATGTGTTCAGAGACACCAAGATCCCAATCAAACTGTACATATTTATGCAACACACAATTCATTTTATTTTATTTATTGTTTTTTTGTGCAAAGAATAACATATTGTCTTGCAGTGCCACAACAGCATTTGCATAAGTAGTGTAAAACATTTAGTTAAAGAGTATCTGGCATTTGTAGATACTTTAACCCCTTCAGGACGGGTGACGGACGAGGTCCGTCACAGAGGGGAGACCCTTAACGACGGGTGACGGACCTCGTCGCGGCGATCGCGTGGTTAATGGTGCTCCCGGTATGCCTCTGCATTAGAGGCATACCGGGAGCACCCGGTCAGGCTGCCCAGCACATGTGCTCGCTCTGACCGCAAGTCTGAGCGAGCACATGTGCTCTCTATACTCACCTACCGGCTCCCTGCACTTCCGGGTTCTGTGTGAAGTGCAGGGAGCCGGATCAGTGCTGATCCTGCCCCCTGCTGTTTAAAAAAATAAAGTTTATTTAAAGTCCCCCCCCCTTACCCATTTTAATAAAAAATTAACCCCTTCCCTGCCAATTGATCACTGACTACAGTGATCAATTGGCAGGGATTACATTTTACTATGATCTGATTTTTTTTTTTAACCCCTGAGGGTTAATTCTTTTTTTTTTTTTAACCCTCAGGGGTTAAATTAATTAAATTAATTAATTAAATTATTTTTAATTATATATTTAGATAGCTGGGGTGGGTGGAAGTTAGTGGGGAATTGGGGGATTTGGCGTTAGGCTAACTAGGGGTTAACGTTAAAAAAGTTTTAAAAGAAACTTTAAAAAGTTAAAAATTAAGCTTAAAAAAATGTTTTAATAACATTTAAGTAAAAAAAAACAAAAAAAACACACTTTACCTAGTCCAAATAAAAATTAACCCCTTCCCTGCCAGTCGATCACTGCCTACAGCGATCAAATAGAGATGTATTATACTGTGATCCCTGAGGATTAACTTTTATTTATTTTTTTAACCCTCAGGGGTTCAATTTATTTAATTAATTAATTTAAATATTTTATAACTATATATTTTGCTAGCTGGGGTGGGTGGGAGTTATGGGAAAATGGGGAATTTACTGTTACTGCTGCGTACTGCTAGTTAGGGGTTAACGGTAAAAAAAAAAAGCTTAGAAAAATGTTAAATCTGTAAAAAAGTTTTAAGAAAGTTTAGGAAAGTTTAAAAAAATTTATAAGCAAAACAAAAGTTTAAAAACTAGTTTTTAAAAGTAAAAAGTTATAAAAAGTAAAAAAATACATTTTAAAAACGCTCATTACCACTACACCTGGAACAAACTAGAGAAAAAATTATCCCACGCCAAGGTTCAAAATATGCCTTTTGAATTACCCCAGAGTGTATTCTTTAATAAATAGTATGTGTTTGTGGGGAAGTTTCAATAACCAACCGTCTAAACTACTCCAAATTGGAACATGGACACAGCGTAAAACTTCAAAGTTAGAAAAAAACTGAATGGCTGCGTCTCAAATGCGCCCCTTCAACATCCACATATACCTGGCAAAGGTACATACGGGGGTATTGCTGTACTCAGCCGACATAGCTGAGCAACATATTAAGTATTATACAGTCGTAGCACACATAAGGTTTGCAAAATATACTGTGCAAACTCACTTTGTATGTCAAAAAGGCAGAAAAATGCTTATTACCACTACACTTTGTACAAGCTTGCGGAAAAATGATCCCACGCTGAGGTTCAAAATATGCCTTTTTGAAATACCCTGGGATGTCTTCTTTAAGAAATGGTATGGCTTTATGGGGAATTTGGATTATATAGCCTGGTAAAATACTCTAAAATGGGACATAGGCACAGCATAAAAATTCAAAGTTTGAAAAAAAACTGGAATGGCTGTGTCCCAAATGTGCCCCTCCGATGTCCACACATACCTGGCAAAGGTACATACGGGGGTATTGCTGTACTCAGCCGACATAGCTGAGCAACATATGAAGTATTATACAGTCGTAGCACACATAAGGTTTGCAAAATATACTGTGCAAACTCACTTTGTATGTCAAAAAGGCAGAAAAAACGCTTATTACCACTACATCTGGTACAAGCTAGCGGAAAAATGATCCCACGCTAAGGTTCAAACTATACCTTTTGAAACACCCTGGGGTGTCTACTTTAAGAAATGGTAGGCCTTTGTGGGGTAGTTTGAATTTAAAACCTGCGAAGATGCTTGGAAATTGCACATAGGCCCAGCGTCAAAATTCAAAGTTTGGTAAAAACGGATATGGCTTGGTCTCCTATATGGCACTGTAGCTTCACAAAATAGTGCCAAAGACATTCATTGGGGGTGTATTTTTACTCAAAAGACTTAGCTGAGCATATTTTGGGAGGTTTGAACTTAGTGGCACATATGAAATATACAAAACGCCCAGCAAAAATGCAATCCGTATGTAAAAAATGCACAAAATTATTTTTTACCACATACTTTGGCATATATTGGTGAAAAAATGGTGGCATGTTAAGGCACAATATGCACCTTATAAGATACCCTGGAGTGTCTACTTTTACAAATGGTAGGCCTTTGTGGGGGTTTTTTGAACAGTCAAACTGTTATAATACCCCAAATGGAAGCTAAGGCTCATTAAATCCATCTCTCAAAATTCTACTGTGAATACTGTAAAGGACAGGTCTCCTATATGGCACTGTAGCTTCACGAAATAGTGCCAAAGACATTCATATGGGGTGTCATTTTACTCAGAAGACTTAGCTGAGCATAATTTGGGGGTTTGAACTTAGTGGCACATATGAAATATACAAAACGCCCAGCAAAAATGCAATCCGTATGTAAAAAATGCACAAAATTATTTTTTACCACATACTTTGGCATATATTGGTGAAAAAATGGGGGCATGTTAAGGCACAATATGCACCTTATAAGATACCCTGGAGTGTCTACTTTTACCAATGGTAGGCCTTTGTGGGGGTTTTTTGAACAGTCAAACTGTTATAATACCCCAAAATGGAAGCTAAGGCTCATTAAATCCATCTCTCAAAATTCTACTGTGAATACTGAAAAGGACAGGTATCCTGTATGGCACTGTAACTTCACGAAATAGTGCAAAAGACATACAATGGGGGTGTCATTTTACTCAGCAGATGTAATTGAACACAAAATAAAACTTTGTACAGGAATAGCACACACCAACTTTACAAAATATACACGAGAATTTCTCTGTTATAAGTTTGTGTGCCAAAAACCAAAAAGAACACAATTTTACTCCAATATTTAGCAGAGGTTGGCGGTGAAATGGCTACGTAGAAAGTGTCAAAACAACCTTAGGTAAATAGCCCGTGATGTCTACTTTATATAAATATATACTTTTGTGTGGCAATTTTGTTTTCTTTTATGGCTATTAAGCTTACAAGACAAACATACCAAATTCTAAAATCGCTCCACATTAAAAGTTTATTTTACTCCTTGTGCTTTGTGACCTGTAACTACCAAAAAAAACTTAAAATCCCAGACACATTATATATTCTGTAAATCACAACAAATAAATAAATTTATTTTTAATTACTTTCCTTAACCTGCACTAATTATGCACACATTATTATTGCAAAAACTGTAAAAAAAAACAATATTTTTCTTTTGTTTTGCATTTTTCTGTATTTTTTTTATAATAAGTAAGCATTTATATATATATATGTTATATCAAATTAAGTTGTAAATTATGAAAAGTCCAGTAAAATGGTAGATTATATAGGGTTGCAATGTGGCATATGAAACCACCTTCTTGTCTATTATTAAGCGTGACAAGCTCTTAATACCTCTAGTTTCACATTCCTGATAGGGGAAATTAGGACAAATGCCTCTCAGGTTGGCCTGCAGTTTGTCCAGTACCCACTGAACTGAAAGATCTGTTGCAGGCAATCTGTGTAACAGCAGTTTGTCTTCAGTGTTCTCGATGGAGGGAAACACTACTGCATCAGTGCCATCTAGGCAAGCTGTCAGAGATGATTTTTTTTTTAGCGTGTTTGAGAGGTGAATATAATCCTACTTCACTTTTTTGGATGCTATGTTAGTCATATATTTTGCTGCATTGAATCGCTGGAAAAAAATAGTTGATGGTAGCTTAAAACTCACTTAATAGCACCAGAGATGTCCAAAGACTTGGTGGCAAGCACTTTCCTTAATCCCCCCACATCGTGTAATAAGTCACCCAGAGTAAGTGTCACGTTTGCTATAATAAATAAAAGAGTTTGAAAGGAATTTAGTTATTACTGCCCTTCCTGCTCAACTCTACCCACCCTCTACATAACAAACTCTCTGCATGTGACTTTGTTTGCTTACTCTGTATTCCTGACCTCGGCTTCTCATGATTACTCTTTGTTAGCTGCCTGTACTGACTTAATGGATGTTGTAATGACTACTCTGACTTCAGAATGTCCTGACCTTGGCCTGTTCCTGTTTAGGTTAAGCCCAGACATTATAAAGTAGATACACCAAACAGCTCACAATTCTACTTTTAGAATATTTCTTAAAATGGTATGCCATTATGGGGGCAATTTTCTTTCTTAGGGTGCCATGTTCTCTCAAAGTTGACATAGCCCAGAAAATCACTTTGCCAATTTTAGAAGTTGAAAAGGGCACCTGATATATTTTGATGTGTGACTTACTGAAAAGAGCTGAACAAAAATAGTACATGGGGGCATTGTTATAGTCATAAGACAATGTTAAACAAAAAATATTAAGCCTCATTGCACTAACAAATATCAGAATCATAACATTTTCTGTAAAAATGTAATTCATGTGTGTGAAAAAATGTTGAAAAGGGCATCTGATATATTTTGCTGTGTGACTTACTGAAAAAAGCTGAAAAAATAGTACTTGGAGGCATTGTTATAGTCGTAAGACAATGTTAAACAAAAAATATTAAGCCCGATTGCACTAACAAATATCGGAATCATAACATTTTCTGTGAAAATGTAATTCATGTGTGTGAAAAAACACAAATACAAGTATAGCCATAGACCAAAATATGCAATTTGGAATACACTGGGTTGCCTACTTCTAAAAATGGTATGCCATAATTGACAAATTGTTTTTAACCAGGCTGCCATTCTGTATTAAAGGCAACAAAGACCCAGAAAATCACTTCATCAAATTTACTAGTTGAAAAGGGCATCTAATATATTAAACAAAAACACAATATGTATTTATGGGTATGGATTAGTGCTAAGCTAAACAGCAGAGGATACAAATAGTCGTCAGACAGTGTAAAAGGGGAATCCCCTTATCTCCTTAGGTGTATAATCAAACAAAACAGTAAAAAAACATATATAATCAAACAAAACAGTAAAAAACTTACTAGTCGCATCAAATACCAGAAAAGAGAAATAGTAGTCCAACTGGATATTGTCCACAAACCTTTTCAAGTCCAGTACTCTTGTTTCCAGTCGGGTTGGTGCTTAGGTCCAAAGGTACATACAAAAAAAACAGCTCTAGTTTTGATAGCATGCATTGAGATATATCCAACAACAGGTGGATGCGTCTTGTTATTGACAACCTGTAAACCAATAGTAGATAATACACAGGTCCTCAAAGAAAAATAGCAAGCAAAATTGTAATACTGTGGGCATACACAGATTTATAAGACATAAAAGAATGCACTTACAATGAAAGAACTCAAAGTATCAAGTGTCTGATGGTATGATCCCCACCAAGTTGATATCCATAGATTCTGTACTCCTTAATCACAACAATGCATGTAAAAGAAACAAAACAACATAATGTTCTCTGTATAACTTTAAATAATAAAATATAGTGGAATCTTACTCACACTTTATTAAGCAGTTGAATCTGCTCAGGGTCATCAGTTTTGGTGATATGATCCCCACCGAGGATTAGGTGCAGATAAAGTGCCAGGAACAAATCTAAACACATCTTTATGGCTTCCATATTAATGTGCTGTTTCCCAAGAGGTAGGTGGCTCAAATAGGATTTCACAAAGGATTACTCTCAAAAGTATTCTCATTACACAAGGCAGTGCCTTGTTAAAGACAACAGACCCAGAAAATCACTTTGCCAAATGTCCAATTTTGAAATGGGCATCTAATATATTTGGCACTGTGGTTTTCTCATTGAACCCAGAAAACTGGTACATGGGGACACTGCAATATACACAAGACAATGCTAAATAAAAATATTAAGGCTTTATTTTACTAACTCATATCAGGATTATAAAATATGTCTGTAAAAATGGAATTTATGTATCTGAAAAAACACAAATAAAAGCAAACAAATCTGGCAAATATCAATGTGTAAAAACTAAAATGGGTAAGCCCTATATTTGACCGTGTGACTTTCCAAAACACCATAAAACCTGCACATGGGGGCATCATCGTACTTGTCGGACATCACAGCATGCAGATATGTGTATTTCATTGCAGTAAAAGCTAACAGTATTATGACATTCACAGTAATAATGCTATGCAGAACTTGGAAAAATAACACAATTTCTTAATTTCTCAGACATTTTTTGATGTTATTCACGTTCAATTATGTTTCATATATAAATATTTGATTTCACTTAATTTTTTCAATCTGGATTTTAAATCTGGTTGCACACTGAGGATTGAGAGTTTTTTGAATCATGAACTTTCCAAACAGTTTATTTCCATGGACTCCTGCCTCCTATCTAAAAAAAAAATGTAAATTTCTCTAATTGAGATGATATGCTTATGTTATATGCACATGTAATGTCCCAAATAGAGGACTAATAAAATGGGTGAAATTTTCAGGGTTCTTCATGTACGGAAAATCCGTTGTCGTGTGGGTGGACCACGGTAGATTGTTTTCTGTATCTTCTACCCAGGCGGACAGGAAGCTGCTTGTTGCTTTCAGTGAGCACTTCCTGTCAGACTGGGTAGAGGATACAGAAGATCTTCTCCAGTGGGCTACTTGGCCACACTACATGTAGTGACTGGCAGAATGGTGTGTGCGCCTCTCCTTCTAGGCAGCTACCTGTGCCGCCTTATGGTTGTGTTGGCCCTGAGTGTTTGATGTAAACAGAGGGCTAAATGTGAATTTGAGACTTTCCCTCCTGGAGTGCACATAACGAGTCCATTTACTGGTGTTTTACAAGGGCTGACAGTGAAACTGTGGCTTCTCATTATTATTATTATTATTATTATTATTATTATTTATATCTATAATATTATTTATATTATTCTAAATTATTATTATTTATTATATTATTTATAATATTATTAATTATTCATCCATAATGGGTAACATAGCCCATGCTATCCATGGAGCCGAGTTTGGGCTCCATTTCTTGTAACTGGACTGTGTCTTGAGGATTATTTTATAGAAGTCTTCAATCTTTTTGCTTTATTGAACTATAGATTTGCAAATATATGTACATAGACAAAGTGAAAAATATTGCATTATTATTTGTTTATTCTATTTTTTTTTTGCATATGACTCATATATGAAGCCTATCTAAGATGGATGCAAAGTATCAATATACATTTTTGAGTGCAGCACCGCTATATTGACTACGTTTGGAGTGTTTTGTTTGCTGATGAGAAAAATAATAATCATTGAGCTCCCTTTCGATATTCCCCTTGGGTATTTGTTATAAGGCTGCATAACACGGTGCTGATGATGGAGTGGACTTATGTATTAAGACAGTCAAACACTCATTATTTTATCCAATTGATTGCAAAATATTAATTTTTTTGTGTCAATGTGTGTGTATTTGTGTGTGCGTGGTGTCATCCGATGTGTAAGCATTTAAATGACCTCACACCTAAAATGTATTTCATAAATTTTTAAAATGTATACCTGTTTGCTTTGTGCGCATTAATGTATCACTACAGCCCCCTTCTTACAGAGGGGTCTTTTCACCAAGTAATACGTTGTGCTGAACTGAAAACCAAGGACATGTTGCAGCATTTAGCTTATGAATAGTGATGTACCGAACGGTTCGCCGGCGAACGGTTCCTGGCGAACATAGCATGTTCGCGTTCGCCACGGCGGGCGAACATATGCGCGGTTCGACCCGCCCCCTATTCGTCATCATTGAGTAAACTTTGACCCTGTACCTCATAGTCAGCAGACACATTCCAGCCAATTAGCAGCACACCCTCCCTAGCAGACCCTCCCACCTACTGGACAGCAATCCATTTTAGATTCATTCTCGCAAGCTGCAATGCTTTCTTTTAAAGTAAGAGGAGGAAAAGTGTAGCTGCTGTTCATAAGATAGGGAAAGCATAGCTAGGGTTAGGATAAGGGTATGCTTTTTGGATTTTTTTTTCTATCTAATGTAAATGCACCTTTAGTTGTCTGCCACTGTTGCCAGCTTCTGTGTCAGGCTCACAGTGGATACTGTGCTCATTTGCCCAGTCAGTGCCACCACTCACTCACTGGTGTCACAATAGCTTGCATTTAAAAAAAATTAAAATGTTTTCACTATAATAGATTGAATAGCAGTTAGTTGTCTGCCAGCTTCTGTGTCAGGCCTACAGTGGATACTGTGCCCAGTGCCACCACTCACTCACTAGTGTCACAATAGCTTGCATTTAAAAACAAAAACTTTTTTCACTGTTATAGATTGAATAGCTGTTAGTTGTCTGCCAGCGGGTGTGTCAGGCCTACAGTGGATACTGTGCCCAGTGCCACCACTCACTCACTGGTGTCACAATAGCTT